>CM033394.1:23276933-23876933 GCA_019426215.1 Buddleja alternifolia
CATATGAAGCAATTAACAACTCAATGATCTTAGAAAATCTAAGTTAACATTTCCGGGAGAAATTCCTTAAGTGTTTCAGAATGTTACCACTTAACTCCTCTACCCTCGACTTGTCGTGCATTTGTGATTCATCTAAGAAATTTTACTCTTCTAGAGTCCCCGAGCAAAGTACGATACGTGTATTCCATTAACTTCCAATATCAATCAAGAAATTATGCCATTAAATTCAAGTTAATCCATTCATTGCATTAATTGGTGGCTTTAAAAAAAAAAAAAAAAAAATTATGCTCGATTTTCTTGAATTTCGTCATATAAGCATGAACATGAATATAACTCAGCACTACCTAACAACCCCCAAACTTAACCTAACATTGCCCTCAATGTTACATCTAAACTCAAAATATGAAAAGGGGTAAAAGGATACTTACAACCAAGGATGCTGAAGCAATCCTTCATCTCATATGGGTTTCAAAACAAACATCTCCTCCAATTAGGATAAGCATCTTAAACAATGGGAAACCGCTACTATCCATGCTCACTATACTCAAATAGCTAAACCCTCAAGCAGAAAAAGACACATGCCCAAAGTGCATGTTAAAAAAAACAGAAAGGAAGCTTAAGAAAAACTAAGCAAAATAAAAAAAACTAGAAACCAAAGAAAAACTTAACAAACTTGGGTCCTCCCCAGAAGCGCTCTTTTATAGTCCATAGCTTGACTGCTCCGCTCTTTACTTAAGTTGATGGCTCTTGGAACTTGACAGACGAGGTGTCTGCATTCCAATCAGTTCCCAGTAGTGTTTCAGCCTATGTCCATTGGTCATGAATACTTGTCCGTCATCAGAATAAGCTCCACAGCCCCCGACGAATACACTCGTGTGACATGAAATGGCCCCGACCAACGAGATTTGAGTTTTTCCGGGAAAAGTTTGAGTCGTGAGTTGTACATCAGCACCAGTTCACCTTCCTCGAATTCCTGACAAAATATGCTTGTCGTGCCATTTTTTAGTCCTTTCTTTATACAACTTGGCATTCTCGTATGCCTCATGTCTCCACTCCTCGAGCTCATTTAGTTGCAGTAGCCGCTTATTACCTACAACACTTGCATCGAATTAAGGAATTTGATAGCCCAATACGCACGATGTTTCAAGTTCGACAGGTAAATGACAAGCCTTCCAAATACAAGACGATAAGGGGACATGCCAATAGGGGTTTTAAAAGCAGTACGGTAAGCCCACAAGCATCATCTAATTTCAGAGACCATCAGTTCGATGGCTATTTACCGTTTTTTCTAAAATCCTTTTTATTTCCCTATTAGACACTTCAACTTGCCCACTATTTTGAGGGTGATAAGGGGTCGAGATTTTATGTTTAACACCATATTTGTTCAACAAGTTTTCAAATTGCTTGTTACGGAAATGTGTGCCTCCATCACTTATGATTGCTCTAGGGGTACCAAAGCGAGTAAAAATTCGTTTCTTAAGAAATCTAAGAACAACTCTAGCATCATTAGTTTGCAAAGCCTCAGCTTCGACCCATTTTGACACATAGTCAACAGCAACAAGAATATACTTATTAGAACATGAACTAGGAAAGGGACCCATAAAATCGATACCCATACGTCAAACGTTCACATTCAAGCACAGTGTTCATAGGCATTTCATGTCGTCTAGAAATATTACCTACCCTTTGACATCGATCACAAGTTTTAACATAAGCATAAGCATCTTTAAACAGAGTAGGCCAAAAAAAACCTGATTGCAGACCTTGGCAGCAGTCTTATTTGGCCCGAAATGGCCTCCTATTGGCATATCATGACAGTGAGCCAAGACAGATGCCATTTCCTCCTCAGGTATACATCGTCTGATTATTCCCTCTACACCAATTTTAAACAAGTAGGGCTCTTCCCACAAATATTGCCTAGCATCATGTAAAAACTTCTTTCTTTGGTGAAAGGTTAGATCCGGGGGTAAAATTCCAGCAACTAAATAGTTAGCAAAATCAGCATACCAAGGGATTGAAATAGACGTAAAGAGCAAAGTTGCTCATCGGGAATTCATCTCTTATTGGGATCTCATCCACTCCCTCACCCATTAACTCTAGCCTAGAAAGGTGATCCGCAACTACATTCTCAGAGCCTCTTTTATCTTTGATTTCTAAGTCAAACTCTTGTAGTAATAAAATCCACCTAAGAAGTCGAGGTTTTGCATCTTTTTTAGCAAGCAAGTATTTCAAGGCCGAGTGATCAGTGTATACAATGACTTTATTAGCACAAGATAAGAATGAAACTTGTCAAAGGCAAAGACAACGGCTAAAAGCTCTTTTTCAGTGGTAGCATAATTAAGTTGAGCTTCATTTAAGGTACGACTAGCATAGTAAATAGTATGAAAGATTTTACCCTTCCTTTGACCAAGTACAGCTCCTACGGCAGTGTCGCTCGCGTCGCACATCAGCTCAAATGGCAAACTCCAATCAGGAGCAGCTATCACAGGTGCTGAGATCAACTTTTCCTTTAGAGTGAGGAAAGCCTGCATACATGCATCATCAAAGTCAAATACTGCATCCTTCATGGTTAATTTAGACAGAGGTTTAGCAATTTGGGAAAATTAGCAATAAAACGCCTGTAAACCCGGCGTGCCCTAAAAAACTTCGCACGGCTTTCACTGTGTTTGGTGGTGGGAGATTTGCTATCACTTGATTTTCGCCCGATCTACCTCAATTCCCTTCTTAGATATCTTATGGCCCAAAACAATGCCTTCTTGTACCATAAAGTGACACTTTTCCCAATTCAAGACTAGATCAGTCTCCTCACATCTCTGCAACACAAGGGTTAGATTGTGCAAACATCTATCATAGCTAGAGCCAAATACAGAAAAGTCGTCCATGAAGATTTCAATACATTGTTCGATCATGTCATGAAATATGGCCATCATGCATCGTTGGAAAGTAGCTGGTGCATTACATAAACCAAAAGGCATCCGTCTATAAGCAAAAGTGCCATAAGGACAAGTGAAAGTAGTTTTCTCTTGATCCTCAGGTGCAATGGCAATTTGGTTATAGCCGGAGTACCCATCCAAAAAACATAATATTCATGCTCGCTAATCTTTCTAACATTTGATCGATAAAGGAAGGGGAAAATGGTCTTTTTCGTATATTCATTCAACTTCCTATAATCAATGCAAACCCTAAAACCGGTAACAATTCTAGATGGAATAACTCATTATTAGCATTAAGAACAACTGTCGTACCTCCTTTTTTTTTGCACTACCTGAGTTGGACTTACCCAAGAGCTATCAGAGATAGGAAAAATGATTCCAGCATCCAGTAATTTGATTACTTCTTTCTTTACCACTTCTTGGATTTGAG
This sequence comes from Buddleja alternifolia, assembly GCA_019426215.1. NCBI lineage: Eukaryota > Viridiplantae > Streptophyta > Magnoliopsida > Lamiales > Scrophulariaceae > Buddleja > Buddleja alternifolia. The sequence continues at coordinate 23,280,297 of CM033394.1, forward strand.
GATTTGACCTCCTTTGTGATTGTATGGTGGGCTTTGAGTTCTCTTCCATCAGAATCTTGTGCATGCAAATGGCCGGGCTAATTCCCTTAATGTCAGCAATTTTCCATCCAAAGGCCCGTTTGTGCTCCTTCAATACCTTCAGCAACTTTGCTTCTTGTTGCTCTGTAAGAGAAGAGGAAATTATCAAAGGCAAAGTTTCATTATCACTTAGATAAACATATTTAAGATGCGAAGGTAAGGCTTTTAGATCAAGAATAGGTGGCTCCTCAATGGATGGTTTGGATTTGCTTGACAGTGGCTTATCCAACATCTCAAATTTCCTCACGATGGCGCATTGTGCGCGCCTCTCCAAATTGTGAACAGCTGCTAGTTGTTCCTCCTCAGCTGACTCAGCATCCTTCGACTTCATGATGCAAATCTCAAGTGGATCATCAGAGACATTTTCCTGAAAATGCTCCACAATCAAAGGATCAAAAGCATCTATTAGCAAGCAAGACTCGTCATCACCGACATGCTTTAAAACCTTGAATACATCAAAAGTAACTCTCTCTTCTCCCACATTTAAAGTCAGCTTACCATTTGCTACATCGATCATAGCTTTACCTGTGGCTAGGAAAGGCCTTCCTAGGATGAGAGGAACTTCGACGTCTTCTTCCATTTCTAGGACCACGAAATCCACCGAAAGTAGAATTTGTCGACTTGCACAATCACATCCTCTATGATTCCCTTCGGGTGTTTGATAGATCGATCTGCAAGTTGAAGACTCATCGAGGTTGGCTTCGGATTTCCCAAGCCCAATTTCCGAACAACGAGTACGGGAGAAGATTTATGCTGGCTCCTGAATCACATAATACTCGGTCGAATTTGAGTTGCCCAATGGTGCACGGATGGTGAGGCTCCCCGGATCCTTGAGTTTCTTTGGCAACTTGTTCAATACCACTGCTGAGCATGCTTCAGTCAAGCATACCATTTTATTCTCTTCCCACTTTTGCTTGTTTGAGAGAATATCCTTGAAGAACTTAATGTAGTTGGGCATCTGCAAAATCGCATCAATAAAAGGAATATTAATTCGAACTTCTCGAAGAATTTCTAAAATTCTAAGAAAACTCTTATCCATGTCTTTCTTATTCTTTTATGTGCTAGGGGGAAGGGGAGACGTATTTCAACAGGTTTAGAGGAAGAGGGATAAAGTTTCGGAGGGGGCCCTTTCTGCCTCTGACGTTCGAACGTTGTCCTTCCTAACGTTCGAACGTTGACCGGTCAATGCCCGAACGTTAAGATGGTCACGTTCGGACGTTGGCTGCTGGGAAGGTGCATTTGTCACTTCTTTGCCACTACGAAGGGTAATTGCATTGCACTGGTCCTTCGGATTTTTCTCTGTATCGCTCGGCAGTGTCCCGGGTGCTCTTCCACCCGCATCAGATGATAATCGTGCAATTTGGTGTTGCATCTCTTTCATTCCCGTCATAACACCCTGTAACATCAAACGAAACTCCGCAAATGATTCGTCCGATTTTTGTATGTGAGCCGCCAATCTTTCTTCGACAGTCGGAGGTCTTGGAACTTGACCTTGTGGCTTAAAATTTCCAGGTCTTTGAGGTTGATTGTTGTTAAACGGAGGCCTCGGTGCTTGGTAGATGCCTTGTTGTGTGGCATTTTGTGCCGATTTGGCCTTTTCGGAAAATTCTCGGGTATGTGGAAGCTCAATTGAGGCCTGTTTGAATTTCCGACATAGTTCACATCACCAATGGCTGGCTCTGCCTCCAGATTAACATCTTGTTCTACCTCTTGAGCAACAGCAACCCTTCGGGATTGTGGAGGAAACTCATCGTCATCTTCAGGGTACAGTTCATCCTCCCGTGCCATCTGCTCTAGTTTAGCCCACGCTGTTCTGCTATCGAGACCCAAAAGATCACCACCGCTCCTGCATTAAGTCTGTGACGAATCCGAGACCGGGCTCCATTAAAGAAGTGTAGCACTCGCTCGTCTCTTGAATAGTTGTGATCAGGGCACCTTCGAAGCAGACTCTTGTATCTTGCCCATGCTGATGCTAACGATTCATCCCGTTTTTGCTTAAAACCCTTGATTTCGCTTCTTAACTCATTAATCCTTGATGGCGGAAAGAACTTGTTGAGAAACTCCTCAACTAACTCTTCCCACGTTTCAATGGATTGTGGGGGCAACGACTTGTACCACAAAGTCCCTTTATCCTTAAGCGAAAAATGGAATAATCGGAGGCGGATGGCATCAAGATCTCTTGGATGGAATTGCATGGTAGATAACACATTCTCGAAGTGCTCCAGATGGTCATGAGGCGACTCTTTCGGATCACCATAAAATTGTTCCGCCTGAACCATGTTGAACATGTGAGGTGGAATATGGAAGTTTGGTGTGGCAAAATTGGGGAACACAACAGGCCCCGGCGTAGTGTGTACACGTGGTGGTTGATTACCGCGAACTGATGGGGGTGGTGCCGGAGGTACTGGTTGCATAGCTTGAAACAGGTTTTGAAACCATTCCCTGTTCTCTGGGAGATTGATGTCAGGAAGATTTCCAGCCATAGCTCGCTTTCTCTGGTTTGCACGAAACGTACGCTCGATCTCGGGATCAAAATCCTCTAAAACCTCTCCTGAGGCTCGGGTCATTCACCAAAAAACAACCTACTCAAAATAACGAAGCAAAACACAGGAATTTAGAGCTAGAAAATAAAATTAATAATAAAACGATAATAAGCAAGTAAACTAAAATTGCAATAAAATCATAAACTAAAATAAAACAGGTCCCCGGCAACGGCGCCAAGCCAAAACTTGACACGAAAAATCCTTACGTGTTTGCACAGCAAGTGGACTGGTTGTGTGTAGTAATAAAGTGGACAATCAAGTCCGGATGTCGAACCCACAAGGACTTGTATTTTAGATTTACAAAATTTAAAGCAATTGAACTTAAATTAAATAACTGCGATTGTATTAAAAGTAATTAAAATTTGATCAAAAGAAGATGATGAATTGAAAATGAAAACGTAAAAACAATACTTGACAATTGATTAAGATTCTTATGTGAGAAAACAACTAAGGCACATGCTTCAACCGTTCTTACTCGTTAATATATATGAGTGATTATTTGAATTATTAGACTAGTATTGCTTTGGTGGAAAAAACCTTAATTAATTAATACCCGATCTCTCGGTCATAATAATCCTATGACTACGTGACGGTTCTCTAAATATGTCTATCCGAGAATCAAATCATTAGCCAAGCATTCACGTTTTAGAATTTCCCCGGATTAATCCGGCTAACTGCACCCGGAAATCTATACCTATCTCTAGGAGCAATTCCTCATGTTTTTCGGATGATGTGATGATTTCTTTGAACCCTAATTTATATTCTCTCGAATCATAAACTAGGCTAATTAGCAAGCATATGGTGATCAAACATATGATTGGAATTAAAACACAAAATCAATACACAAAGCAATACTAGAATTAATACGAACAATCAATTCATATATATATACTCATAAAATTGGTATTCACATGGCCTTAGTTCAAGTAAATTAGTTCATAATCGTAATTGAAAAACAACTAAAATCATAGAATTATTCATAGACAAATAATCTAGAAGTAGAAATCTCCCTTATTACGAATTGATGAATTCGTGTAGAATCGTCGCTCTCTTTGTCTTGCTCGTTTCTTGCTCCAAAATCTCTTCTCCAAGCTCTTCCTTCTCCAAGCTCCCTTCTTGTTGTAAGAGAAAGTATTCTATTTGAGTGTAGTGTTAGTGTGTTTGTGTTGTTGTGTGTTGGGTCCTTTTGACATGAAACAACACCCCTATTTATACTAGTAAGCACTAGAGGATAACAACTAATATACACTAAAAGAATACAAATGGGGGTACACATAGCACATGCCTAAAGGAAGACAACTAATGTTCATCATGAACATAAGTAAAAACCCACACTACACATGCCCAAAAGTAGACAACTATCAGCATTATAAATGAAAGGGGCACACAACACATGCATTTACAATCATTAAAGGAGGCAACTAATGGTCTTTAGGTGTCAAAAGTTTCTAAGATTCGTCCAGCTGCCCGTAGCATTTTTCCTTCTGCACAGCAATAGTGTTTTCTTCATAACTTTTTCATCCGATCTTAGATTCAAGTGATTCAAGTTCTCACGTGAAGCTAAGACATAGATCTATAACTTTGTAGAAGAACACGTTCTCAGATTCTGCGTCCAAAATACAGAATTTTTGCATTTTCCTCCAGCTGATTTCTCTATGGTTATGATTTTTACCTTGAATTCATTTAAAACACAAATCAAAGCCACAAGTGGTAAAATTCATACATATTTGAACCTAAATCATGAAATTATTGACCTCTCAAATGTGTAAAACTCACACTTATCACGAATCAAACCACCATAAGCTCCTAAAGAAAGAAGCCTCTACAGGGACACACCTCAAGTAAGTTCATACCTTAAGCAAAAGATTGGCTAGATATATGCTCTAAGGAAATGGAGTCTATGTAGTGAAAGGTGGAAGACAAGAAGAGTTACTAAAAGAAATATCTATGGAAGATAATCTTTTACAACTAATCTTCAAGAAGAAGTTCTATAGAAGAAAGTCTTCAAGAATCACAAGAGAAGCTAGAAAAATCTAGAGATGAAGAACTAAGCTCTAAGCTTTTTTTTTCTTTTAAGTTTTGATCAAGTTCTAAATGAGAGAAAGAACACCTCTTTTTATACCCACCAATTTTCGGCCATTTGGTGTTAGGTGGAGTAGAAGACTTGTTTTTCTTCACCTACCACCTCACTCTCACCTACCATTCTATTCTCAACTACCACCACATGTGTAAGAGAATATTTTTCATTTTCTTCTTCATTTAAAAAACATCACAAGTCAAACTTTGACTAGCTTTGAATTTTAATCTTGTGACTTTATTTAATTAAGTCCAGCTTAATTAAAATGGCTTCCAAGTCTTCCAAGACTTGTTAATTAAATAATCCTCATGATTAATTAATGGTAAAATTAGTAGCTTAAATAAATTCCCGAAAAATAATAATTTTCGTTAATGATTAATCTCCAAGATTAATTAATAGAACAATTATTTTCCCAAGCCTACTAATTAAAATGTCTTCCACTTAATCAATTAATCTCATTAATCAATTTCACTTTAATCCTAAATCGGATTAATATTCACATAGTAATTGAACTTTCTTGAGTAAGTGTGTAACCCCATTGTAGGTTCGTTCATGTACTAGTAGTAGGATCACAACCCCGTTGTGCCTTTGCTATTTTCATTGCTAGATTTAATTACTCCAAGTATTTTAATCCGACCAAGAATTAATTACCGATTAATTCATGGTTCCTATAAATCAAGGTTAGTACTAACCACGCACCAAGAAGACCTAGCCATGAACGATTATTAGGTGACCTTTCCGCATTACGATTTTCGCATAAGTAAAATCCTTCCATCAAATATCTCAATCGAATCTAGGACTTGGATGTCAGTCGAAATCCCAGTAACTCGATTCTATGTATATCGATCTAAGTGACATTGACCAATTTATCAATCCAGCTAGGAAACACTGTGCCTCCTTATTGATACTACTCCGGCCGGAGGTTCCCATGGTCAATACACTGTGAAGTACATAGGATATGCGCCGATGCTAATGATCAGTGACGGATTCTTTCTTGGCACTCACGCGCCTCCGTACATAACCAGACTGGACCCAATATGCCCCACTTTATGACTCACCTGGAATCGTGTGACAAATCTAAGTTCAGTGAGCGATGCACGAGACGGCCAATGGTGCCTCAAGTCATGAGGACCAATCTTATGCCTACGTAACCGAGGAGATTCCAAATTCGACATTGACTCCAATATGGAATCTCAGTGGGGTTGTTCAGTTTACTCGATCCCAACGAGAACCCACATACATGCACTGATGTACACCGTATCAGTATCCATGGAATAGGATACACTCTCCAAGAGTGTGCATTGTACGTGCAAGTCTTTACGAGTCATTGATATCCCTATCTCAATGATTCTATGACTTGGAACATCTTTAAGACCACAATCTTAGAGACGTATTCCATGATTGGCATCCCCGATACCAAACACATCTCATAGCTTAAGAGTGATCTAGGAGACTTTATCTAATTGCATAGAATGATAAGATAAAGAAGAAAATGCCATTTATTAAATTACTTGACAAGATACAATATAAGACTGTTTAAAGAGTCGGCTACTACGCCCTACAAATGGCGCACCGGGCACCTAACTCTTTCATCGTTGCCCTTATTCTTCTTCTTCTTGTTTCCCTTATTGCTTTTCTTGTTATCAAAAGCGGGTTATGAAGAAGTGTCAGCAAGCAGCACATACTTTGCCTTCCTGATCGTTGCCCCAGCAGTGCGCAACGTGTCCAATAACTTAGGAAGAGTGGCAACCAATTGGCTCATGTTGAAATTCACTACGAACTGATCGTAGGCAAGAGAGAGCGACTGAAGTACTAAATTAATAGCCACGTCAGGATTTATTGGCATCTCCATGTCATTGAGTTTGTTCACCAAGGCAACCATTCTGAAGACATAGTCGGTGACCGATGTTCCTTCAGTCATGCGAGTCCGGAATAACTCACGAGAGATAGCAAACCTCTCACGGCGTGTCTTAACGCCATACAACTCTTCCAGTGCAGCAACAATTTCTGATGCGTGTTCCATAGTCTCAGACTGCCTCTGCAACTCATTAGTCATGGAGGCAAGAATGAGACAACACACATAGATATTGTCTTTGCACCATTTCTCATGCGCATCGCGGGCAAACATCAGAGCACTTGCCTCGGGTGCAGGCTCAATAGGCTGAGTTAAGACATAGTCAAGACTTTCATATTGCAGCAGAGTGTTAAGGTTATGATACCAGTCTGGGAAGTTCAGGCCATTTAGCTTATTAGTTTCAAGGATTACCGAGAGTGGAATTTTAGCCATTTGACTGTTACTTTACGAAAAACGAAAAAAACATTAGCATTCAATCATAGATTACATCCACATGAAATTATTGAAATTTTAACTTCATGTGTGCTCCCACTTTTTTTCGATTTCCATCAACCCCATTGATAGAAAGACGGGAAATGCAACCATTTCCAGTGGGCTCGAGCGTCAAATGTCCCAACCTCATCCCACTACTCATGATCAATGGGCGGTAACATTGAACAGCCACAACAACCTCATCCACATCTAGGTAGTTCTCGAGTTGTTTGCCTCCCATTTCATGTACAACCCGAGAACACGATGCAACCGTACACTAATCTGTGTTTAAGTCCAACCCATCAAATTCTCACGCAATAACAGTGCCCAGGGAGTCCCACAACTCATGGTCGAACCCTAGGTAGACTGAGATCTGTGTGCACTTCTAGTATGACCGCCTGTCATAGTTGAAGGCCTAGTTGTGAGATTACTACACTTAACTTGCCACTATCCCACGACTCATGGTCAATGATGACAAGTTGCGCTATTCCTTCTCATATCTAATGATGGAAGGCACTGGACCTAATCAAGGGGCTTCCGGGCCCCCGATTTATCCATTTATGTACTTAATATGGATATGGGGTTTTTCACATACAAGGTCTCACCATTTTCAGTTATTTATCTTTCTTTGGTGATCATGCAACATAGCCTATCATATACAAGTTACTAATGATAAATAACAGCAAGCATGCTATATATAAAAGCGGTAAATGTGATCCTAGTCTAAAGGCATCCCGAGTCATCAAGGTGTCGACCAATCTAATCTAAGGACCTGGACCCTACACTAAGGTCTTCACAGCTCCTCGAGCTTGAACATCTCCATCACCGTCTTCAAGATGTTTTCATTTTCGTCTTCAATTTATAACAATGCAATACAAAAGGAAATCTCACCCTCTTAAGTACATAAAATGAAAACATGGAGCGCATGCCTCAAATTAAAACGACTAGTCTATGGCTCGACTCGGATCACCACATAATCACATAATCGTGCTTTCATAAACATAAATTTACCGGCTTTAATTAAAGATAATCTAATTCAATTAGTGGACCAATTAATTATTTTCTAAAAACAAATTTCAGAAAATCCCATGAAAAATCATAATTCTCCAATTATCCAAAAACTAATTCAACTTCCAAAACTTGAATATTATTCTATTTTAGGAATCAAGTAATATCATATTAATTTTCCAAGAACTGAATAATAAATTCACATTTTGAAAAACAATGAAAAAGCCCACCTTTTCATATAATCCGAAAAAATTCCAATTTCAAAAATTACTTATTTTATTAAATTTCCAAAATCCATAAGATACCAATTTTATCTCATACTTGGAATTCGAATAAAACTCATATTATTTGAAAGTCCATGAAGAAGTCCACTTGCCCCAAATTTTTATAAAAACTTGATTTCATTTTAATATCGAAAGTTAACAAAATAATAATTTTATTTCGTCCTTCCAAAATATAAATAAAAGAATCATATTCTCGAAAATCCAATTTTATTTTAATTTCAAAAGTCAATAAAATATCAATTTAATTTCGTCCTATCAAAATTTAAGTAAAAACCCATTTTCAAAACTCAATTTTATTTTAATCTCAAAAGTCAATAAAATACTAATTTTATTTCGTCCTTTCAAAATTTAAATAAAAGCCCATGTTTTTGAAAAGTCCATTTTTAGGTCCAAAAATATATTCAATTGCATTTTACGTGGAAAGTTGGAAAAACCCTATGGTCTAACCAGAACACAGTCGCCGGCAACGACGACAGCGCGTCGTGCAGTCATCGCCGCCGGCAACTGTGCGAACAGCCCGGTGGCTGTTCGCATCGGATTGCACGTGCAGTGGAATAGCTGCTGCGCAGCATATGCGCGTGCAGCGAACGCGCTGTTTTCGCAGTTCTCCCGTGACGGCGATCCGTTGTAGTCACTATGCATCGTTACACAAACAGCGGCTGTTTGGAGGCTTCTCTGTCATGTCCGAACAGTAGCTATTCGCGTAATCTTTAATCTAAATTTCCAATTCCTTAGATTTATCAAAAAAAACGCAATTCACAGATTAACCGAAAAATACATTTTTCAGATCCAAATCAATTTTTTGATTTAAACGATTTCAATCGGTCCAAAAATAAAATAAAAATCCAATCATGCGATAAAACAAAATTTAAAGCACATAAACATAAACACATACAAAGAATCCGAGCCATGTCAAAACCTTGGCTCTGATACCACTGTTGAGATCGGTACAACCCCCGGGGACGCCGGAGCAACAGAAGACATATAATTTAAAATTAAAGAGGCATCCCCGAAATTAGGTCAAGGTAGACATGGTACCATCGGATTCAAAAACTATCCTAGAGGAAGTTTACATGTCTTTACCTCTTGAAGACCAAAAATCAGCAATGTCTTTTTAAGTAACTCTCTGCTACACCTCTCCGGATGGGTTTGCCCTAGCGCGTCAAGTGTTGCGCCTCTAAGTTTATCTACACCTTAGCCCATACCCTCGATTATCTCCACCAGTGCTAGAAAGGAGAATATCGATTCTTGGCTTATGAAATGGGTAGAAATATATTTTGGGTGTTCTTCGTACTCAACACATGAGTTGGAAGAATATTTGTGACAGAGGTGGAAGGGATGGAGAGAAACAACTGAAACTAAAACTCTTGTTTTTATCTTATGAAAAACTCTTGAGAGAAACTTATTTGATTTTTCTTCAAAAAAACAACAAAGCACATACATATATATATATATAGTACACGCCTACGCATACACACTTAGTGTGTGTGTGTGTGTTCACACTAAGAGGCATGTATATATATATATATACATGTTATTTTATTTTATTTAGTTTTCATTCTTTCTCAAACTCTCTTCACTAATTAATTGGATATCTTTCCAACTAAAAAGATATTTCCATATATTTGATACATATCAAATATATCATATCTTATCAAATAAGACATTTCCATATCTACAATTAATTATAGGATGGATATATTAAATATATATATATATATATACACACATAGACTTAATGAACAGATAAAAATCCTCCACCAAATCTATGCATATGTGCACGCCTACATGCATTTATCTATATATATATATATATATATTTATTTATTTTATCTTTCATATATTAATTAATTAGACCACTAATTAATTATCTAGTCTTTCCCAAATTAATAATCCAGTATTAAGTTATAAGACTTTTATAAATTAAGACCACTTAATTAATTTATTCCTTTTCCCAATCAATTAATTCCAATTAATTAATCACTCCATTAATTCAGAAAGAATTAATTAGCCAATAGGTACTACACTAAGTATTGTGTGTGACCCCTTAGGCTCATTAACAAGCTAGCAATAAGTCCTTCCATAGGCTAGATTGATTATTCATAATAATTAACTAGGACTTGGATTAACTTCACCAATTAACCTAAGGCACCTATTGGTCGTGGTTCGATGTCTAGCAACGTCGCCACGACTTCCTAGATGTTAACGATGAAAATTGAAACCTCTCCAGATTTTGATCTTTATGTGAGTTGAATCCCTTCATCTTTTTCCCATCTTAGACCTAGGGTTTGACGATGGTCGAAAACCCTAATAGCCTCGGAAACTATAACTATATTGGTTCAACTAATGATCTCGTCTTCTAAGCAGGGATCACCAATCCCTCTTATAAGACAACGCTCTGGCCAGAGACTTTTCAATCATTCAGTTTTACTCAAAAGCATAGAAAATACCACGTAGTCGTGACCTGGATGAATCCCCTCCGACTGTCAATTATTCCGTTGTAACTACCAGACTATACCTAACATACACGCCGTATGACTCTTTTAGAGTGCACGTGCATATCAAAGTAGAGCAGGTAGCACCCTTTCCAATGACACCTTAGGTCTAAGGATTATCTCACACTACGAAAATCGAAAGACTCCAAGTTTGACAGCAGCAACGAGGAATCCTTGCAGGGCCGTTCAATCCCATACCAATGTATGGATCTTCATGTATGTATTGGCTATACTAGCCATTGACAATGGAATGCGTCGACCTCTTGGGAGAGTTACATATATGAACAAGTCTTGACGAGGCCAGTGATGTCCCACATCTCACAACCTCTATGACCTGGAACAGATTTAGGATTACGATCTTGGAGAGCATTCCATATGTTTTCCTTGAACGCCTCCCCTAACCATATGTAATCCATGGGATCTTTATCTATACTATCACTAGTTATAACAATAAAGAAGCATTCCGTAAGATTTTTTATATAATTTTAATGATAAGACTGACACAATGTTAATGTTCAAGCCAACAGATGGCTCACTGTGCACATAACACTTTCACGCGAGTGCCGTAGTGGGTTTAATTATTCTTTTCCACCTTAGAACCCAAACACGCATGAACCTTTACAAATCAAATAGACATCAATCCAAGTTTCATTAAAAACGCAATTTTTCAAATTTCGAAAAAACCATTTTTCAGATCCAAAACAATTTTCAGATTTAAACGATTTTAATCGGTCCAAAAATAAAATCAGAAAACCCAATCCATTTTACATACGATAAAACATATTTAAAGCTTATAAACATAAACACAAATAAAGAATCAAGCCATGTCAAAACCTTGGCTCTGATACCACTGTTGGGATTGGTACAACCCCGGGGACGCTGAACGCAGTGAAAGATACGGATATTAATAAAATTAATTAGTTGTGATAAGTGAATTAATTAATTCATATAATATCATATTAATAAATGTTTGATGATGACAAGAATAGGACGTTATGTTAGACCCCAAAAATAATGTAAGTTTATGTTTTCATAGAACAATTGTATAAGCGTTTGAATGTTTGTTATTTTGTTAGGCTTGCAATTTTTATCTTTGTAGATTTTAGACTAAGTATTTGATACCAAGTCGCAAATAGAATTCTAGGTGAGTCTATTAAAGATGAAATTGAAGATCAGCGTCTGAAGCTAAGTGAAGATGAAGATTTGTTCTTAGCGTCTGTCAAATGCTAAAGGACTGTTTCAGGAGTTATGAATCAAGCGTTCAAATGACTCAAGCGATCAAGGATCAGATTCACCTGACATAAATTCTCAAGTGATGAAGGACCTAAATGCAATCATCAACGGACATTTACTTCCAACGGGAAATAAATTCAAATGCATTAAATGCCTAATAAGTTCATTAAATGTGATAAGCTACTATGACTTGTGGACAAGTCACTTTTTGACTAGACTGTTAGATTTCAAAGCTCAAAACCTGCTCCTGTCCAATCGGAACCAGCAGAATTTCAGGAATGTCAAAAAGGGATTATTTAACAAGTTGCGTGAGGTACACGTGCTCACATGTGTCCAATGGAAAATCCCAAGAAACCCTATAAATAGTACCCTTCAGCAAGCCCTAAAACACACGTACATACACAAGAATAAGGTCAAAACCTTGCTGAATTTTTTTTTAAGAAAAGCTTACAAACTCCATAGCCAAAATCCTTCAAGCTTTTCATAATACATTCCAAAGACTGTCATAGATATCTCAAACCTCTTCAGAGAAGAACCCTAAATTCCTATTGAGATATCCCAAGTTGTTTGAACTTTCCAACATCAAACAAACCCGTGACAAAACCCTCAACATCTTTCATTTGAGTGAGAAAGTTTGTTGATTCTACAAGCAGAATTTCTGTGTGAGAGAAGCTTGTTGAAGAAGATCTTCATTGGAGCCGAAGTCTGTGTGATCAAGGAGCTCAAAGATCGTCTTCCCTTTCATCTATTTTGTAGAAGTCTCTGTTTGACTCTTCGATAATTATTCTAGTGAATTCCTCCGAGTGCATAGGGGAAGAAGGACGTAGCTGGGATTACATCACCCAGTGAACCTTACAATATCTTATGTTATTTACTGTTTTATTGCTTTAGTTTACCTTTGCATATTATAACTTGAAAAAGCATTTAAAATAGTTAAGTGGCTAATTCAAGTTCAGGAGAACACTCAGCTATAAAATCATTTTCGTTGTGCTAACCCTGATTAAGCGATTGAAACATTACCCTACTTTGGTAATTGTTGAAATCACTAATTCTAAGTTATCTATTCCTAAGCGCCTGACCTAGCGATAAGCTTTCCAAGCGTTCAAATTCTTCAAAGTAATACAAAAAATTTTAAAGTCGAAAAAGACTTCAGGGCCTATTCAACCCCCCCTCCTTCTAGACCCTTTTGTATGCCACTTGGCATCATCAAGTGGTATCAAAGTGGTTGAAGTAGAAAACTAAGCGTTTCTGAGCGTAACTGCTTATTTAGATCCATGTTTCGAAACTTAGTCGCGTTATTTTTTATCATGGCTTTTAACAAGATGCCTAAGCTAGTTGAGTCAACAAGATGCCTAAGCTAGTTGAGTCAAACTATGACTCATGGAAACTTAGAGCATTTGCTTATCTTGTCATGTGATAATGAGATGTGAGATGTAATTACAGATGGCCCCATTCAGATCATGAAAGTTATAACTCGAGCGCTGGAGCGACTGAGGCTACTCCAGATGGTTATGTCGAGAAGCTTAAGTTAGAATGGACGCCAGAAGATCAGAAAAGAGCGAATCTTGAAAATGTTGGACGAAGTGCTCTATACTCAGCGGTAGGAGACAATGATGCATTGTTCAACAAGATCAAGCAATGTAACACTTCACAAGAGATATGGGATAAGTTGACTATCGTGTGTGAAGGTTCATCACAGACGAAGGAGAACAAGCTCTCCATAGCCATGCAAAGATTTGAGCATTTCATGCTCATTACAGAGTTAGCGTCACTAGACATGGAGTTGACCAACAAGGAAATGGTCAACAAAATATTCAGAAGTCTTCCGAGCAAGTATTTGATTAAGACTGTTGCCATGAGAGAATCACAGACTTTGGAGACTCTAACTTCAGAACATGTGTTTTCAGAGTTAAAGGCATTTGAGTTCAAATTGCGTGAAGTCGGCGACACATCGACTTCAGCGACGGAATCAGGAGCTTTTATCACTACTACCAAAAGTAATGGTAAAGCGATTAGTGAGGTGAAATCGACAGAATCCAAAAAGGAAAAAGAGATGGCTTTATTGGTCAAGAAATTCAAGAAATTTCTAAGATATGAAAAGAGAAACCCTATATGACAAACTTCATTTCAAACCCCTCCCTTGCACCAGCGCCTCAGTATCAAGCGCCAGTGTATTCTGCACCTCAACCAATAGCGCCAGTTCCATATCAAGCACCTCCAACTCCTACCCAAAATCTCTCAACGCCAGTAGTTTCCAAAAGGTTATCAACGGAATAGAAAATAAAAACTAACCTTTGTTATAACTATAGGAAACCAGGGCATTACCAGGTAAATTGCCCTTATCCAAATGTGTCTAAGCCTACAAGGCAAGACTATGCGCATAGAAACCAATTCAGGAGCAACCTTCGCCAACAAGGTTTGCTAGCAGAATCTGAACCATTCTCCGCACCTGAAGAGGGCATGGAATCATCAGATGAAAGCAGTGATGATGAGCCATCAAGCGACTCAACGTTAATTTATCTCATGGCGAGAGATGAAGAAGCGTCTGATGACTGGCTATCTAAGGTAAACACTGAATTATCTCATCCTCTTTCTTATGATGAATTACTTAACAAAGTAAATGAATATTACAAAGATTGTCAAGATGCCGCCGAGTTATATCAAAATCGCTTTGATATTATTTCATCGCTCACAAGTGATAGAATGACGCTCAAGGCAGAGTTGCAAGTTCAGCAATGATGCATTGAGAAGAATCAATTGCTGAATTGAGAGTGAAATTACCCAACTGAAAAGTGATATTAATATAATAGTCAAGAGAGAAGCTGAATTGATCGCTAAACTTTCCAAATCAGAGCAGGTTGTCTCATCATTATCCAAAGCGTCAAGAAAGCTAGATAATGTGACTGAGGTAACCAGACTTTTTGGTGAAAAGACTGACTAGATGGGTTTTTAGGAACAAGATGGACGAAGATGACATTGTTATAAGAAACAAAGCCAGAATAGTCGCTCAGGGTTATTGCCAAGAAAAGGGTATTGATTTTGATGAGACGTATGCCCCAGTAGCCCGTCTTGAAGCGATTCATATGTTTCTAGTGTTTGCCGCATTCAACAAGTTCGCAGTGTATCAGATGGACGTGAAGAGTGTTTTCTGAATGGTAAACTCCAAGAAAAAGTATATGTGGAGCAACCCCCAGGATTCATCAACAACCATGGCAAGAGTATGGTCTACAAATTGGATAAGGCACTTTATGACCTTAAACAAGCACCAAGAGCTTGGTATTACACTCCCTCTATCTTCCTTATTGGTAAAGGCTATTCAAAAAGCAGCGTTGATACAACATTATTTAAAATTACCCATAATGAAGATATTCTCTTAGTCCAAATTTATGTTGATGATATTATATTCGGATCTACTAATAAGCGATTGTGTGAGAAGTTTTCGAAAATGATGCAAGATCAATTTGAAATGAGCATGATGGGTGAATTAAGTTTCTTCTTAGGATTACAAGTTAAACAACTCCCTAATGGGATATTTATAACCCAAGCTAAATATACAAGAGATATGATTAAGAAATTTGGTATGGAAAATGCATCATCTTCAAAAATTCCAATGGGCCAAACCCTTAAGTTAGATAACGATGAAAGTGGAAAGAAAATTGATATCACTAACTATAGAGGAATCATTAGATCACTTCTTTATGTTACCGCTAGTAGACCTGATATTTTGTTTTTGGTATGCATGTGTGCACGCTTTCAAACTGATCCAAAAGAATCACACTTAATTGCTACCAAGAAGATCCTTAAATACCTAAAAGACACACAAAATGTGAGCTTATGGTATCTAAGGGACTCTCCTTTTAAACTAATTGGTTATTCAGACGCAGATTTTGCAGGATGAAAAATAGATAGAAAAAGTACTAGTGGTACATGTCAATTTGTAGGTGATAGATTAGTGTCGTGGCATAGTAAGAAACAACAATCCAAAGCGACTTCTACTGCTGAGGCAGAGTATGTAGCCGCTGGAAGCTGTTGTGCATAAATCCTTTGGATGAGGCAACAACTAAGAGATTATGGAACAATCTTAGGTCCTACCCCAATCCATTGTGATAACCAAAGCGCTTTAGCTATGACCCAAAACCCAATCCTTCATTCTAGAACTAAACATATTGACATTCTCTACCATTTCTTGCGTGACCATGTTCAAAATAAAGATATCTCCATGCATTTCATTGGTACTGACAAACAATTGGCAGATATCTTTACCAAAGCGCTCAACGAACAACATTTTCTCACTTTGAGAAGTGAACTAGGTATGATTGATTTAAACGCTTAATCATAAAACATCATATCTTTCACAGGCATATAATTTAGGGGGAATCCACTTTATTATTATGACTAAAGCAATCTCAAAAATGAAATGATTTATCAATTTTAGGGCGAACTTTAAAATTGTACTATTCCAACTAATAAGCGTCTATGATCAAAAATGATTTTCAATGATTCTGTGCATTGATCATTAATGTTTATCTTTTATGCATGACAAAATCAATCTCTAATAAAATTAAATAAAAATATCTATTAAAGATCAAAAGCGATTGAATTTTATTAAAAGGGCTTCAGCGTTAAGAATATTCCCACTTAAACGCTAAGAAACTTTCTCTGAAAATCATGCATTATTTTCATCACTAAAAGGTAGCATATGGATAAGTCCAAAAAGATAAGATTTGACAACTGCCCACGCGCTCCTATCAAATCAAACTGACTGTTAATGATTCGTATCTAAAATAGGTGGTTCAGTGCATACATGTGTCTAGGTACGTGTCAGTGTACCAGTAGGCGCGTGCAACTCATGCTGAATATTTTCAAAATCTCAAACGTTTTTGAAACGTAACTGCGGACTCCAAATTTTTTATTTTACAGCAGTTAACCAAATTTATCATGCCTTTTTACATCTGTCTTTATTATTTAATGGCCCAGATTCAATGAATTTTATTTCCATATTAACTACCGTTACACGTGGCATTTATCTAAGCTATTGAGGAGTTACTTTTTGTCTTCTATTAAACCCTTCAAATTTTTACAGAAAAACTTTATCACTTTCAGAATTCCCTACTGTAAAAATTCTCTCAAGACAAAAAGATTTTATTCTAAACTCTCTCAAAAAACTTCAATCTTTCATCAATGGCGCCACAAAAATCTTCAAAATCTGTTGCCGGAAAATCTTCTAAGTCCAAAACTGAGAAGGAAGTAACAGTCAATGCCGAATTTCTGGTAAACTGGGATTACCTTTTCAACAACCAAAACTTCCCTTTGAGAACCACTCTTCCTCTCGTTGAAGAATCGGGTATAAAAACAATGTTGACTTCCCATTCTTCGATTCACGCAGAAGAAACCCTTTTCTTCTTTCAAGATGTTGTCATTTCTGACGATGACAACTCTATTTCCTGCGTGTTTCCTTTTTCCAAAGAAACCTTCATTCTTACTCCTCAACTTCTGTCCACTTTACTGCAACTGCCTACTCATGGTGGAGAAGTAGAAGATGTGAACCTTGGAGACGCCACTAAGGTCTGGGATCTTATAAAAAAGGATGACATTGATGAGGCCTACGCATCAAACTTCAAGAAGAATGACATGAAGGGCGAATATGTCATTCTGGCTGATATCTGTGCAAAGATGATCAAGTGCAAAAAAGAAAATGTTGATAAAGTTACAAATATCCAGTACAGGATGATGGTCGCTATTTTGACGAAGCTGAAGGTCAATTAGGCCAGATACATGTTTAATCGCTTCAAGATAGCGATCGAACAATCGATTAATTCCAAGCCATATGGGATTGTGTTTAGTCTTCTTTTAAGCACTAGCGGTTACGCTAATACTGTAGGTAAAAAGAATTTAATTTAAAGCGTCAACTTAAATCGTACAAGTGGTATATGTTAAGCGTTGAACTTATTCTCTTCAACACTTAATATAAACTTTTTATAAAATTTACAGTTTTTAAATGACTAGTGACGTGATAAATAGACTCAAAGATTGATTTTGATCTTTATCCACACTCTTCAATCACATCAAACTGGCAAGTAAATTAAAAACTTTTCAAATGATGATTCAGAGCAAGTACGTGTTTGTATATGTGTTAGTGTACTATGAGCGCGTGCGTTACACTCTGAATATTCCAAACGTTTTCAAAATTCTCACTCAGACGTCAAATCTTTATATATGGGAGTTACCAAATGTAACATCTCTCTCTTGCCAAAAAATCGCGTCCGCAGTTAATAATAATGATGGTTGAGATTCATGAACTTTACACGTGTCAAAATCTTAACAAGACTAGAAACTGCAATTTTCAACTGTGTCATTTAAATCAATTTTTTGCAGAAAAATTATTCACCTTTGACTCAAGCTATCTACTAAATTACTCTCTCTCTCTCTCTCTCTCTCTGTTCATATCTTTCAAAAACATTCAAACGGCGCCCAAGAAATCCGTGAACACTGCTAAAGGCATCATCAAAGTTACTGAAGGCCTTGTGATGGAATGGAAATTTCTGTATGAACAGAATGAGATAAACATGACTGATATGATGGACTCTATAGCCAAGGCTGGGCTTCAGACATTCCTGACTATGTATTCTTATCTGTTTGCTCCTGAGGTGGATACTTTCTGGAGATCTGCTAAGCTCTCAGAGGACAAGAAATTAATCTCTTGCCTCTATTCTCTCTCCAAGAAGGAGTCTCCGAAAGAAATCGTCCTCCCTGCTGCTTCCGTTGCCGAAAACTTTAATCTATCAAATGAAGGTGAGGCATTGGACTGTGTTACTCAAGAACAAATCTAGGACGCGTGGACAACTATGAGTGCTTATGATGGTGTACTATACAAGCCGCACTTTGAGAAGAAAGAAATAGTGCCGAAGTACAGATTGATGGCTAACTTTTGCAATAAGATTATTGAATGCAGGGTGGGTACCTTTGATAAAGTCAACCCGATGCAGTTTCAGATGATGACGGCCATACTCCTTGACATCAAGATCAACTGGAATGAGTATGTGTTCGGAAGGTTTAGGGATTGTTTGAGCGCTACAAACAAGCCCTATGGAATTATTTTGAGTGATCTTCTATATAGAGCCAAGTGCGTTCACTCGTCAGGGCTTCCTTTGGCCAAGGTCAAGTTGTTAGGGAAGAGAATTTTGAAGAATCTTTTTCACCCTCCCCGAGTTGGTGGTGCTACGAGACCACTATCTGAGCACCAAGTGGTACGTGAAGCATCCGATGAGGAACCTGAGCATCCTGCTCCCGTCGAAGAGGCTGTGAAGCGTCCGACTGTACAGAAGAAGAGGAATCCTCGTAAGCCCAAGGCTCCTGATGTTCCATCTCCTCCCAAGGACGGTGAGGCAACTGATGAGGATGCAGAGGACAAGATTCCTTTGATCAAGCAGAGAAAGTTGGAAGGAATCATAAAGAAAATAGATTTTGCAGAACCAACTGTTGCTCCTCCTACCCAAACGCTTTAGCTTGTTGAAGGAGTCAGCGTGAAAAAGATTTTCTAGCATTTTAGGACAAGCAAGCATCAACCTGCCCCTGCTCCTGAAGAGCCTGAGACTGTTGAGCCAAACGCTCAAGAAACTATTGCTATTGAGACAAGCTCTCAGGGTAAGTTTATTTCTTCCCACAGCGTTTCTTTTCCTACATTTGTAGAACATCCTGCTCTTATAGAGGATAGTTCTTGTGCTACAGCTATTATTCCAATTGTTGTTCAAGCACCTATTGATATCCATCTGGATGTTGACATGGAAAAAGTGGTGGCCATTGCCAAAGATATTGCAACAAGCGTTGCATTGGATGCCAAGGAACCTACATCGGAAGGGGTCCAACCACTAATTTATTCAGAGGTCATAACTGAGGCACGCTTAGAAGGTCAGAGCTTCAATGAGGAGGTTACAAGACCAAGGCACTTCTTCAAACTAGATCCACTCAAGACGATTGATCACTCAATCAATTATATGCCACCAGCGCTTAAAGAAGACTTTATTCCCACAGGCTACAACAAAGAGCATTATATTAATGCGGAGAATGAAGTAGCCATACTAATAGAACATGATAAAGTTATCTGTGAGATATTATTTAGCTCAAAGCTGACAGATGTGGAGCGGGCATATTACCAAGCCATTGTTGATGATCAACCTACAAGTCAAATTCCTGCTTCCATCACTATTCATGAAGAAAGAAATGATGTCAGGACTCCTAAATCTGATATAGACTTAGCTTAGTATCTGGACATGGGGTATAGCAAACCAACTGGATTTGCTCCAAGAGATTTCAATATCAGAGTCTATAAGCGTATACCTGTTGAATTTCTCAATCCAACACAGGAACTCTTAAACAGAGAAGGATACTCTCACTTTCTAGAAGTGGTGCATAGTGATGCAAATAAAAATTCAATTAATCCACTTCGCCTTAGGAAAAACAAGGGTATTTGTGCCGGTGATCGTCTAACATCTTTGACAGATTTGATTCAAGCAGAAGCGGATGACTACTTCCAGAGTGTTTGGAATGCTAGCTATCAAATAGACAGATACCGCATTAAATCCATCAGAGACATTTACCATGAAGGCATTTGGGCTATAGTCAATGCAGGTACCGATTATTACATGAATGAAGTGAACTGGGTTGAAGCGTATATAGGCAATAGGTATTCTTTCCAGGATTTGGTCAACGCTCCACACTTATTCGGTATAGGCATGCATGACAAGAAGCGTCAGTTCGCCAAGATTGCCTAGAGAAGCGTCAACAACGAGTGGGACCAATAGCTAAATTACCAAGCGTTCGCCAACCAGTAGAGAGGTTTCTACTTCAAGCGTTACATTGGCTTGCAGTCACTTCTCTTAGCTTCAATAGCCAAGCATCAACTAGTGGTAGTATTCCCGAATCTAATTTGAACATCTCTCCAAGCCACTGTGATGACAACTTTAGGTTGATGTTGAAGATCATGGCTCAAATTCCACACTTAGATAAGATCTTCACAGAAAACCTGCAGAGACCCAACAGCTCAAGGATTCACTCCTTTTAGGGATATCCACTACTCTCATCCATCCGACAGAAATTGAGTGAACACTATCATTATGTCCTTTCGTTGCTGGAACGAAATCTGAACATCGCTCGAGCTGTTTATCCTTATTTGGAAGAGTACTATAGAATGTATGTGTCCGACGCTCACAAATCTCAATGTCTTCCAAAAGATAGGATCATTGGATTTTCCTTGCACTACCACCCAGATATGTTATTTCTGATCCTCAGACCACAGTCAAGGATTTTTCCAAATCATGTGCTGGATATCATGGGTCCAATGTATGTTAGGACCAGTAATAGTCCACTCCACACATTTATTCAAGGATCTTTCCGTATACGTAGAAGAATCTACGAATTACTTGCTGGTGCATCAGGCTTCTGTGCTAGCATCCCCTTAGCCAAGTTGAATTTCCAATTCACTAACTTTCGTCAAAAAGAGTCAACACTTGAGAAAGCACTTGTGAGACTTATTGAAGAATCTGCATCAGAACTAGCAAGTATTCCAGCATCTGCTGAGGAACAAGTTCAAGCATCTCCACCAGAGGTCAATCCTGACGCTTCCAAACCAGATGTTCCAGATGTTGCTGAATTACCAATTGAAGTGCGAGGCACAGCGTTTGATCCAGCACATCACATCTCCCTTGACTCACTCAAGTACACATCAAAGTTTAAGCGACCGCCTACTCAAGTGGTTACTTCAGATATGAGTCAAGCTTTTGGTCCACTGTTGAAATCAGTATTGGACGAAATGAGTGATCATGCCACTTAGAATGATGAAACCCTCTATTGGATCAACACTGATTTGGCCAAGATTGAGTCTCAGAATATGAGCGCTCAAGTTGCTCATTACGCGGTGCAACTCAAACGGCAGTTGTTGATTGCCTTAAAGAATTTCAAGAGATGAATGACGCTATATGGGCAAATCAACTGGCCATGAAAGAACAATTCGACAAACGCATCAACACTTTAGAGGCTTCAATGGCTCAGATTGCTACTCAAGTCAGTCTACTTACAGAACATTTTTTCAAGACGGATGATGGCAAAAAGGGGAAAGATAAAGGAAAAAGGGAAAAGAGGAAAGCGTCAAGTTCAAGAGATCCTCCTCCACCGCCAAAGTGTCAACAAACCCTCCCTCCTCCTCCGCTGAATATAGAGCAAAGATAGCCAGCTTGGGTAGCTACTTTTGGAGCGCCCAGTAGAACATCAGGGTTTCTTGCAATAGCACATTATCCTAATCTGCCCGTGCCTTCTCAAGCAAGAGCTCGAACAGTTCGATATACCCATTGAAGGAGCATCTCTTCCATAGCCTACTGATCCAAATATCATAGCCAAAGAGAAGAAGAAATCAAAGTTCAATCAAGTGTTCAGGATATGTCTGAGGCACATTGGTATCGATCCATCTGAATGGAATAGGCGCTATGTAGCTTATCAGAAGAGACAGACTTATCAGGATGAAATCATAGATAAAGATCATGTTGCAATGATTACGCTTGAAGAACAACTTTCTGAAGCAATCAAGGCCGAGATGATCAGCAGACACACCGCTCGATCACGACATTAAGAGTCTTTGCATTTACATTATCTATATTCTTCTCTCTGTATTTTTTTTAATTTAGTTGTAAAATGCCTATGCTTTACTTAATATATTAATAAAGTGCATTTTTCAGCTAAAACATCTCGTTGAGGCTTAACTAACCTTAACTAACTTTATCTAACCTATTCAAAGCCATCATCAAAAAAGGGGAAATTGTTAGGAAATTTCTTATTATATGTTTTGATGATGACTGATATATGTTATTTTTACACTAGTTTTCCCCCGTTTATCGACTTAGTTTTGATTATCTCCTTGATAATTTGATCACATATGATGCTTTGATCCTTGTATTCTCATATTTTATAGAATAACATAACATTTGGAGGAAAAGAACAAGGATTGAAGGTAAATCATGCATAAAGATACAACCTGTCTGCGCAGTGCTAGAGTTTATGGAATAGATTTCTCTACCTATGTCCAAATTACACAATTCTTTTACCAATGGAAAGATAAGAGGCAAAGGTACATTTCTTATGTTGAAGACAAAGATCAGATATGTAGGGAAGGAGGTGAAAACGTCATCGGAAGAGACGTCTTACGATGGAGTTTTCTCATTCAGTGACTTGTGAGACAATTTTGTCATCTTTAACGTTTGATTTCGGCCCTAGTGTCTTCTGGAGAGTTGTAGATCTTTGTTTTAGGATTCTACAGCAACTTGAATTAGTGAATTCCGACATCGGTAGAGAAAGTTATGCGAAGTTTACCAAAACTGGCTGGAGCAGCAGGGGACGAACGCCGCGGCGTTCATCCACGAACGCCGCGGCGTTCGAGGCGGCAGTGTTGGCCTATAAATACCTCTTTTAGCCATTTTTTACCCTAACTCACCTTGGATATCAGCAACCACACGAAAATAGAGAGAGAGGGAGCTTAGAAGAGAAGATTGAAGGTCAAAACATGGAGAATTCAACAAGGAATCCACATCTCTACAAGAATTAGGGAGTTTTTACATATTTGTTTCTTGAATTTGTTCAAATCTCCTATGACTTGTATGATTTATATTTGCACTTTTGACATGAATATGAGCTAAACTTGTTTGATTGAGGCCATGGATAGGCCATTTATGTTATTTTGATTGTTGTTTTGTTGGTGTTTATTGGATTAATTTTGGTTTTAGCTATGTATTCAATATTTGATCTCAATGCTACATTTGCTTGATCACCAAGTGTTTGATAAAATGCCTAGGTTAGAGATCGAGAGATAATAACCTAGGGAAGATATAAACATTGAATACCCTATAGTTAAACCGACTAGAGATAGACTCGGTTTCTTTAGGTGGCTTTTCATTCACGTGGGGAATTCCTAGACCTTAAATGCATCCTCGTTAATCGGGTTTTCATATAGAGATATATAGGAAATCGTTACCAAGGGTAGGGTTGTTATGCCAAGAGATTGGGTAGTACGTACGTTAGGGAATTTCGCCTTAGTTAAATCAATCTAATAATCCAATAGAACCTAAATCACAATCGAAATGCATAATTGGTTGAACCATGTGCCTTGATCGCTTTTCTCTATTGTTTCCTCCCTTTATTTGGTGTGACGTTGCCTTAGTTTATTTTCTAGTATTTATTAATTAGTTAATCAACCTTTCTATCGACCGATTTAACTTAGAATTGAGTAATATAGTAGTCTTGGTACTTAGATTATAGTTGTCCCTGCGGATACGATAACCCCGGACTTAGAAATCCACTTTACTACTTACGCGACCTAGTTCTCTTGCTAGGATTTTGTCGTGTCAAGTTTTTGGCGCCGTTGCCGGGGACAACTATGGTATCTAATATTGAGATTCTCTTATTCTTTCTGAGCTTAGATCATTTTTTTTTTTACTAATTGTTTTGTCTTTCTTTGTGCGAGATTGATCTCATTAGTGCATGACACGTACTAGTGGGATTGGACTAGCGGAGTTGGACCCTGAGATTGAATGCACATTTACACGAGGGGTAAGACTACAAAGGGAGACTCAACCACAGCAAGCCACGATGGAGACTCCTTATACACACATAGATCCCGCTGTCCTAGCAGAAGCGGTGCGTCGGGAAATTGCAAAGCTTGGCATACCTCTAAAGCAACCGGAGGTATCTCCAAAAATCCTTATGAGGGATTACATGATGCCAAACATTCAAGGAGCAGCTGGGCCAATTGTTTTACCACCTATGGAATCCTATGAGCACACTTACCATCCCGGTTGGCTAAATCATTCAAGATCAACATGGAGTTACAACAATGATGGAATGATGTTTTCACCAGGATTGGCGCATGATTGGGATCCATCATTCGCCTCATCAACCCCAATGAAAATGGAAACCTATGAGCATACTTACCATCCTGGTTGGATAAATCCTGCAAGCTCAACATGGAGTTACAACAATGCCTCAGGATTTGACCATGTCTATAGCCTTCCCTCCCAACAATATGATAGTTCCTATCAACAAGAGCCAACGATGGCATCTACTCTTGAGGACCAGTTGAATGTAGATTGTGCAAGCTCACAAGCTAGCATAAACGAGATGGAAGCTATCATAAAGGAGATGGAAGCTCGTAGAAAGGAGTCAGAAGCTCATAGTAGGGAAGTGGTCATACTAGTCGATCAACCAATCAACTTATGGAAGGAGAGAGAGTCATGCACCCTAGAGAATCGCACAAAAGAAAATGAGGCTTCCCTTAATACAGAAGTTGAACAAGCGGTTGATTTAGGACTACAATGTCTCCCCCCTATCACTAAAGATTCTCCACCCTCTGTCCTCTCCACATGTAAAGAGGTAATTGATTCCAGTGAAGGTGAGTTGTTTTTAACTACAGGAGTTAATATGGTTATTTGTGATAGCTATGAGGTTTGTAAGCATCCAATTGATTTGAATTTGTCTTTACGCATTGATGCTTTTGATCCTTTTAGTGTTGAGCTTTCTCAGGTTCAAAGAACCAATAGTCTCCTCGAGTCCTACATCATGAACTCCAAGTTTTCCACTTCGATGGGTGAAGAAAAACGGTCATCTACTTGTAACTTGGAGAATAGTCCAAATCATCACTCGGCACAATGGGAAGAAAGAGTGATGGAAGTGGTGATGGACTATGAGAAAATATTTGAATGGATGATTGCTTGGTCACTACTCATCATATTTTCTAGTAACACCGGGCCCTATTTCATCCTTACTTGGAGAATGAACAAGGCATTCATTCGAAAACCCCCTTGAAATAACTCGGTAAAGTCAAGCTAATGACTTTAAAACAAGCGCTTCTTGGGAGGCAACCCAAGCTTTTTATCGCTTTCTTGTTTTTCCTTTTTGTATTTATCTTGCTTTCTCTCCCGTTTTATTGTTGATGTGATTTTCTAGATATTTCCTTTCTTCAGGTTTTGATCCTAGGATACTAGCCCACCACCGTGCTCACTCTGCATCTCTCCATTTCAGAGTTGTAACACTTATCCCTCTTACATTGCATTTATTTCATGAACATTGAGGACAATGTTTAATTTAAGTTTGGGGGTACAACCTTGTTGATATAGAATTCATGAATTGGTGCACCCTTGCATAAGAGCATAATGCGTTTGAATATCTCCACTCTCTCGAAGTCAAAGTTTCTTATCTGTGGTCAACATGTCATATGTTGTAACTTGAAAGCCCTTTTTAGTCATGCTTATGCGATTTTTTTGAGGATTTAAAACTTTGGACTTTCAATTTTGTTGACTTTGAAGTGTGTTTTAATGTTGTGAAGTCATAAAATGATTTAGACCATCTTTCATTGTTGTTAGCCTTACATTTTGGCCTTCTCTATATTGCATAATCTCTAGACCTTGATTTGAGCCGTATTGATAAGAATGGAGTGTGCTAAGTACACTAGAAACCACCATTCGTCTTTATTTCATATGCCAAGACAACCACCTTCTAGCCTAAAAGAAAAACAATGTCTTGCACCCAATCAAGAGAGTTTAGAACTTCATATCATTTGACTTGAATATGGGTAGTCACCTTGTTTTGATTTGAATGTATATGAGTTAGATAGTGATGTTTTGGCCATGTTGGGATATTGGAGGTTTGAAGTATTATGTAAAAAAAGGGGATGAAATGAAAACTTGAGCAATGGGCTAAATAGTCGAGAGAGAGATATATATGGAAAAAAAAAAGAAAAAAAAATGTGCTCTTGACTAGGCTTTGATCTTGGCACTCAATTGGATCATTTGGCTTGGAAATCTGTGTACAACCCAATATGAAAAGAAACAAGTTTGGGGGTTGTAAGTTGAAAGGCAAAAGAGAATGAAAAAGGGATAAGTGATAAGTTGTGAAAGTTTATGTAGTCTAATTGCGAATTTAGATTGACGATTTTGAGTTATAGGCTCTCTTGACTTAGTCACTTTATCCATATCTTCCGGTCCTAGCCATCACCTAGCCTTACGTTACAAGCCGGAAAGACCTTTTGATTATGACTTTTGCACTTTATACACACCGATGGGTTAACGAATATTGAATTGTTTCAATGTCTTTACCTTCCAATTGATTTGCATAATATTTTCTAAAGTGTGCTCTTGACATGAATATGGATGTGGGAGTTCATGATATAGGGATGGAAACAAAGATTTTGTGAGGTTTTCAAATTGTAGAATGTTCAAAGCATCGTGTAGCTTTTCATAATCGTTTTTGAAGGTATAATGCTTGCTCTTATGTGTATGAATTGGAAAATGGAAATTTCAATCTTCATGTGTGTGCTTGATTGTATTTGATCGAGGACGATCAAAGCTAAGTTTGGGGGTAGTTGATATATGTTATTTTTACACTAGTTTTCCCCCGTTTATCGACTTAGTTTTGATTATCTCCTTGATAATTTGATCACGTATGATGCTTTGATCCTTGTATTCTCATATTTTATAGAATAACATAACATTTGGAGGAAAAGAACAAGGATTGAAGGTAAATCATGCATAAAGATACAACCTGTCTGCGCAGTGCTAGAGTTTATGGAATAGATTTCTCTACCTATGTCCAAATTACACACTTCTTTTACCAATGGAAATATAAGAGGCAAAGGTACATTTCTTATGTTGAAGACAAAGATCAGATATGTAGGGAAGGAGATGAAAACGTCATCGGAAGAGACGTCTTACGATGGAGTTTTCTCATTCAGTGACTTGTGAGACAATTTTGTCATCTTTAACGTTTGATTTCGGCCCTAGTGTCTTCTGGAGAGTTGTAGATCTTTGTTTTAGGATTCTACAGCAACTTGAATCAGTGAATTCCGACATCGGTAGAGAAAGTTATGCGAAATTTACCAAAACTGGCTGGAGCAGCAGGGGACGAACGCCGCGGCGTTCATCCACGAACGCCGCGGCGTTCGAGGCGGCAGTGTTGGCCTATAAATACCTCTTTTAGCCATTTTTTACCCTAACTCACCTTGGATATCAGCAACCACACGAAAATAGAGAGAGAGGGAGCTTAGAAGAGAAGATTGAAGGTCAAAACATGGAGAATTCAACAAGGAATCCACATCTCTACAAGAATTAGGGAGTTTTTACATATTTGTTTCTTGAATTTGTTCAAATCTCCTATGACTTGTATGATTTATATTTGCACTTTTGACATGAATATGAGCTAAACTTGTTTGATTGAGGCCATGGATAGGCCATTTATGTTATTTTGATTGTTGTTTTGTTGGTGTTTATTGGATTAATTTTGGTTTTAGCTATGTATTCAATATTTGATCTCAATGCTACATTTGCTTGATCACCAAGTGTTTGATAAAATGCCTAGGTTAGAGATCGAGAGATAATAACCTAGGGAAGATATAAACATTGAATACCCTATAGTTAAACCGACTAGAGATAGACTCGGTTTCTTTAGGTGGCTTTCCATTCACGTGGGGAATTCCTAGACCTTAAATGCATCCTCGTTAATCGGGTTTTCATATAGAGATATATAGGAAATCGTTACCAAGGGTAGGGTTGCTATGCCAAGAGATTGGGTAGTACGTACGTTAGGGAATTTCGCCTTAGTTAAATCAATCTAATAATCCAATAGAACCTAAATCACAATCGAAATGCATAATTGGTTGAACCATGTGCCTTGATCGCTTCTCTCTATTGTTTCCTCCCTTTATTTGGTGTGACGTTGCCTTAGTTTATTTTCTAGTATTTATTAATTAGTTAATCAACCTTTCTATCGACCGATTTAACTTAGAATTGAGTAATATAGTAGTCTTGGTACTTAGATTATAGTTGTCCCTGCGGATACGATAACCCCGGACTTAGAAATCCACTTTACTACTTACGCGACCTAGTTCTCTTGCTAGGATTTTGTCGTGTCAATGACAATTAGGATTTTTGTTAGACCCCAAAATATAGAAATTTGATTTTATTAGAAATCATGTATAGGCTTTGAGCGTTAGATTTGTATAGGCTTTATTTGCTATTATTCTAGACTGTTAGGCTAAGTAGTTTTTAGAATGAGCGTCTGATAATTTCTGAATGAGTTTATCAATAGTTAAATTTGAAGATTCAAGCGTCTGATGTCTGAATGAAGATGAAGTTTCCAAGCGTCCAAGCATCCAAGCATTGATTGAAGACAGAAATCATTCAACAGTGATTGAGCTTCTATCAATGGCCAAATGTCACCTGAATTTATTTCTAAGTCCAGAAGGAGTTTAATGCAAATATTCCCAGATCATTAATTGCCAACGGGCATTTAATTCAAATGCATTAAATGTTGATAAGAGCATTAAATGTGATATCTCTTTAGAACGTATGGAGAAGTCACCCTATTGGACTGTCAACTTTACAGAGACTGCAGCACCAACTTTTGTGCAACAGATTTTCAGGAAAAAGTGTTAGGAAATTTCATGTTAGATGTTTTGATGATGACAAGATAGGATTTTTTGTTAGATCCCAAAATATAATGTAAGTATATGTTTCATAGATTAATTGTATAAGCATTTGAAAGTAAGTAATTTTGTTAGGCTTGTAATTTTTATCTTTATAGATTTGAGACTAAGTATTAGATACCGAATCGATAATATAATTCTATGTGAGTCTATTAGAGATGTAGTTGAAGATCAGCGTTTGAAGTCAAAGAAGATGAAGATTTATCCTTAGAGTCTGTCAAACACTAAAAGGACTATTTTAGGATTTATGGATCAAGCGCTCAAAGCACTCTAGCGATCAGAATCAGATTCACCTAAAATAAATTCTCAAGTCATGAAGGACTTAAATGCAATCATTCAACGGACATTTATTTCAAACAGGAAATAAATTCAAATGCATTAAATGCCTGATAAGAGCATTAAATGTGATAACCCAATATGACTTGTAGACAAGCCACCTTTTCTACTAGACTGTCAGAACTTCAGAGTTTATAGCTGCTCCAGTCAAATCGGTACCAGTAGGAATTCAGGAATGTCAGAGAAAAGGTACACTCACGTGCCACGTGAACGGCACACTCTCACATGTGTCCAACGGACAAATCCCAAGAATTGCCTATAAATACCTTACTTCCAGCAAACCCTAAAAAAAGAATAGATAGAGAGATATATACGTACATGCACAAGAAAAATTTGCTGAAGAAAAAGCTTAGAAACTCCATAGCCAAAATCTTTCAAGCTTTTCACATACATTTCATACAGTCACAAATATCTCAAACTTCTTCCAAAGAAGAAACTTAAATTCTTACTGAGATATTCCAAGTTGTTTGATTTTTCCAAAAACAAACAAACCCTTTGTGATAAAACCTTCAACCTTTCATGTGAGTGAGAAAGTTGTTGAAACCCCTTACAGGCAGTATTTCTGAGTGAGAGAAGCTTGTAGAAGAAGATCTTCATTGGTGCTGACATCTGTGTGATAAAGGAGCCTGAGATCATCTTCACTCGTTTACTATCTTGTAGGAGATTCTGTGTGATTCTTTGATAATCAACTTAGTAAATTTCCTCCAAGTGAAAAAGGAGAAGAAGGACGTAGCTGGGATTACATCACCCAGTGAACCTTATACATCTTGTGTCATTTACCTTTATTATTTTCTTGCTTTATATTATTCTATCTATTCTGAAAAAGACAAGTTAATCTGCTACGCGACTACTTAACCAAAACGAACGCTAAAAGCTTTAAAATCATTTTTACTGTGCTAACCCTGATTAAGCAACCTAAGCATTACCCTACTTTGGTAAATTGCTGAAATCACTAAGTCCAAGTTATCTTCACTGAAGCGTCTGACCCAAGCGCTCAGCTCTCTAAGCGTTCTAATCTTTAAAAAGTGATACGAAATTTTTGAAGTCGAAAAAGACTTCATGGTCTATTCAACCCCCCCCCCCCTTCTAGACCCTTTCGTATGCCACTTGCGACCACCAAGTGGTATCAGAGCGGCTGAAGTAGAAACCTAAGCATTTCCAAGCGTAACTGCTTGTTTAGATCCATTTTTCTAAAACATAGTCGTTTTTTTTAAAAAAACTCTCTCAAAACATCTCATTATGGCTTTTAACAAAATGCCTAAGTTGGTAGAATCAAACTATGATTCTTGGAAACTTAGAGCATTCGCGTATTTATGTTCTTGCGATAAGGAAATGTGTGATGTAATCACAGATGGCCCCATTCAGATCATGAAAGTGATAACTTGAGCACCTGGAGCTGATGAAGCAACTCCAGATGGTTATGTCAAGAAACCTAAGTTAGAATGGACGCCAGAGGATAGAAAAAGAGCAAATCTGGATAATGTTGGACGAAGTGCACTTTACTCAGCATTAGGAGACAATGATGCATTGTTCAACAAGATCGAGCAATGTAAAACTTCCAAAGAAATATGGGATAAGTTGGCTGTTGTGTGTGAAGGATTAGTACAGATGAAGGAGAACAAGCTCTCCATAGCCATGCAAAGATTCGAGCATTTTAAGATGCAGACCAATGAGACGCTAGAACAATTGGACGCAAGATTTACTATGCACATTACAGAATTAGCGTCATTGGATAAAGAGTTGACCAACAAAGAAATGGTCAATAAGATATTCAGAAGTCTTCCAAGCAAGTACTTAATTAAGACTGTTGCTATGAGAGAATCTCAGACATTAGAGACCCTTACTCCAGAACATGTATTCTCAGAATTAAAGGCATTTCAATTTGAATTGGGTAAAGTCAGTGACACATTGATTTCAGCGACTGAATCAGGAGCATTGATCGCTACCATAAAAAGCAAGGGTAAAGCGATTAGTGAGGAGAAATCAACAAAATCCAATGAGGAAAACGAGATGGCTTTATTGGTCAAAAAATTCAAGAAATTTCTGAGATATGAAAAGAGAAATCCTATTGGACAAACTTCATTTCAAACATCTCTCCCTGCACCAGCGACTCAGTATCAAGCGCCAGTGTACTCAGCACCTCAACCAGTAGCACCAGTTCCTTATCAAGCACCTACAACTCCTACTCAAAATCTCTCAGCGCCAGTCATTTCCAAGCGATTAACCACTGAACAGAAAATGAAAACTAATTTATGTTATAATTGCAGCAAACCAGGGCACTACCACGTAAATTGCCCTTATCCAAATGTGTCTAAGCCCACAAGGCAAGACTATGCAGATAGAAACCAACTCAGGAGCAACCTTCGTCAAAAAGGTTTGCTAGCGGAATCTGAACCATTCTCCGAACCTGAATAGGATTTGGAATCTTCAGATGAGAGTAGTGTTGATGAACCAACAAGCGACTCCGCATTGATTTATCTTATGGCAAGAGATGATGAAGCATCTGACGACTCGCTACCAGAGGTAACCACTAAATTATCTCATCCTCTCTCATATGATGAATTACTTGACAAAGTCAATGAATATTATAAAGATTGTCAAGATGCCGCCAAAATATATCAAAATCACTTCGCTATTATTTCATCGCTCACAATTGATAAAGTAACGCTCAAAGCAGAGTTGCAAGTTCAACAACAATGCATTGAGAAGAACCAATCGCTTGAGAGTGAGCTTACTCAATTGAAAAGCGATCTTGATATAATAGTCAAGAGAGAAGCTGATCTGATCGTTAGACTTGCCAAATCAGAGCAGCTCGTCTCATCATTATCTAAAGCATCAAGAAACTTAGATAATGTGACTAATGTAACCAGAATTTTTGGTGAAAGGACCGATTTAGGATGTGATAAATTTGGTCAAAAATCAAAAGCATCTAAGGTTACGGCGAACAACAAAGGAAATGGTGTTTTCTTTGTTGAGAAAGGTTCACAAGGACAAACGCTAAATGAACCAAGCGACAATGGTACGAGGTCAAATGAGAAAGCCAAAACTGACCCAGGCAAGGGAAACGCGAAAGCAAATGATCCACAAAGATGGGTTCATCCAAACGCTCAAAACGCTAAGGATAAACCTAACTACTGTGAATCAAGCGCTAAGCGTCAAGCACCAAAAGTGCATCATAAGCCAACGCCAAGGAAATGCCAGTGTCAATATCCACAAGGGTCTAGATCATATTATCGCTATTATGATAACTATGACTATGATTATGATTATGATTACTATTATTATTAAGGATATTACTATACACCCAAAAAGCACACACAACACAATGTGAAACCCAAGAAGGCCAGTATTCCTACAATGAAGAGTAGGCAAATATGGGTTCCTAAAGTTTTAATTCAAAACAAAGTCACTAATAATGAAGGACCCAACACAACATGGGTACCTAAGAAGAATTAGAACTATCCTTTAATGCAGGTACCTAGAGCCAACACCAACTCTTCTGTTTGGTACTTCGATAGTGGGTCATCAAGGCATATGACTAGATCAAAGGATCTCTTGGTCAACTATCATGTAACCAACGGTCCTCAAGTTATATTCGGTGATAACTCCAAAGGTAAAACCAATGGTATAGGTATCATGCATAGGGGGAACATCATGATCAGTGATGTATATTATGTTGAGGGTCTTAAGCATAATCTATTAAGCATTAGTCAATTTTGTGATAACGGCTTTGAAGTAAAATTTTCAAGCGACTTCTGCTATGTTAACGACGCTAAGACTAAGTCTACTAAATTAAGAGGAAAACGAACAAATAATGTTTATTTAGTGGATTGGGATTCTACAATTGATAAAAACCCCACACGCTTTGTTGCTAAAAGTCAAAATGAATTGGGTTGGTTATGGCCTCAAAAAATGAATCACCTCAATTTTAAGGCAATCTCTCAGTTAATAACGCTAAATCTTGTAGAGGGATTACCTAAGGGTTCCTTTCAAAAGAATCGCTTATGTGATGCATGTCAAATGGGTAAACAAGTTAAATCATCCTTTAAGAAGAAACTATGCCTATCTACTTCTAAAGTTCTTGAACTATTGCACAAAGATTTGTTTGGTCCCATTCAAATCATGAGTGTTAGTGGTAAAAAGTACTCGCTAGTAATAGTTGATGATTAATCTCGCTATACTTGGGTAGAATTCCTAGCAACCAAAGATGAAACTAGTGTCAAGCTCACATCGTTAATTCGTCAATTGCAAACTTATAAAGATTTAAAAGTAACTAGAATTAGAAACGATAGAGCAACTGAATTTACTAACCAATTTGTTGAGAAGTTTTGTATAGATTTTGGAATACTTCATGAGTATTCTACTCCTAGAACATCTCAACAGTATGGAGTTACCGAGTGACGGAACAGAATGTTTAAAGAAGCCGCCAGGACGATGCTTGCAGAGTCTAAGCTGCCTCAAAGGTTTTGGGCTGAAGCTATCAATACCGCTTGCTACACTTAGAACCGGTGTATGATCAACAAGCAACATGAGAAGACTCCATATGAGTTGTGGAAGGGACGTAAGCCTAACGTTTCATATTTTTCATGTATTTGGTTCAAAATGTTTCATTCATAACAATGGATCCCACAACCTAAAGACATTTGATCCTAAAGTGGATGAGGGAATCTTTCTAGGCTATGCCAAGAACGCAAAGAGTTTTCGCATACTAAATAAGATCAAATTGAAGGTTGAAGAATCCATTCATGTTGTGTTTGATGATGCTAACTAAGAACCGAGTAAGGTTAATCCTGATGATGTAGGAATTGAAGATCTTACCCAACAAGCGTCACAAATTAATCTTGGTGATAACAGTGATGATGAGATTCTCGTGCCTATTCCTAAAGTTACTCATAAGGTTACAAATAATGCTATTATCAGAATCGCTGATGATCATGAAGAGAATGATCATCAAGAGCAAAATGGAACTGTGAATGATGCAGCGACTGCGCCAGAGACAAATGAGGGTCAAGTGATTGATAATAAAGAGTCTCTCAACCCATTCCAACCAGATCGTAAATGGCTTAGAGACCATCCACCAGAGTTAGTAATTGGAGATATTGAAGCACCTGTTAGAACTTGGTCCGCTACACTCAATGAGGCCATGTTCGCAAGTTTCCTATCTCAAATGGAACAAAAAAAAAGTGGATGAAGCACTCGGTGACTCAAGTTGGGTAGAAGCAATGCAAGAAGAGCTTAACCAATTTGAGAGAAGCAAGGTTTAGATGCTAGTACCAAGGCCAACTCACCAAGGAGTTATTGGGACTAGGTGGGTTTTTAGGAACAAGATGGATGAAGATGGCATTGTTTTAAGAAATAAAGCCAAATTAGTCACTCAGGGTTATTGTCAAGAAGAGGGTATTGATTTTGATGAGACATATGCCCCAGTAGCCTGCCTTGAAGCGAGTAGAATGTTCTTAGCGTTTGCGGCATTCTACAAATTCACAGTATATCTAATGGACGTGAAGAGTGCGTTCCTGAATGGTAAACACCAAGAAGAAGTCTATGTGGAGCAACCTCCAGGATTCATCAACAACCATGGCAAACGTATGGTCTACAAATTGGATAAGACACTCTATGGCCTTAAACAAGCACCAAGATCATGGTATGACACTCTCTCTATCTTCCTTCTAGGTAAAGGCTTTTCAAAAGGCAGCGTTGATACAACGTTATTTAAAATTACCTATAATGAAGATATTCTCTTAGTCCAAATTTATGTTGATGATATTATATTTGGTTCTACAAATAAGCGATTATGTGAGAAATTTTCGAAAATGATGCAAGAGCAATTTGAAATGAGTATGATGGGTGAATTAACTTTCTTCTTAGGATTACAAGTTAAACAACTCTCTAATGGCATATTTATAAACTAAGCTAAATATACAAGAGATATGATTAAGAAATTTGGTATGGAAAATGCATCATCTTCAAAAATTCCAATGAGCCAAACGCTTATGTTAGATAAAGATGAAAGTGGAAAGAAAATTGATATCACTAACTATAGAGGTATCATTGGATCACTTCTTTATCTTACCGCTAGTAGACCCGATATTATGTTTTCGGTATGCATGTGTGCACGCTTTCAAGCCGATCCAAGAGAATCACACTTAAATGCTACCAAGAGAATCCTTAAATACCTAAAATGCACACAAAATGTGGGCTTATGGTATCCAAGGGACTCTCCTTTTGAACTAATTGGTTATTCAGACGCAGATTTTGCAGGATGCAAAATAGATAGAAAGAGTACTAGTGGTACATGTCAATTTCTAGGTGATAGAATGATTTCGTGGCATAGTAATAAACAACAATCCATGGCGACTTCTACCACTGAAGCAGAGTACGTAGCCGTTGGGAGCTGTTGTGCACAAATCCTTTGGATGAGACAACAACTTAGAGATTATGGAACAAGCCTAGGTTCTACCCCTATCCATTGTGATAACCAAAGCGCTTTAGCTATGACCCAAAATCTTGTTCTTCATTCTAGAACTAAACACATTGACATTCGATACCATTTCTTGCGTGACCATGTTCAAAAGAAAGATATCTCCATGCACTTCATTGGAACTGACAAACAATTGGCAGATATCTTCACCAAAGCGCTTAATGAACAATGCTTCCTTATTTTAAGAAGTGCATTAGGTATGATTGATTTAAACGCTTAAATCATAGAGCATCATATTTTATAGGCATATAATTTAGGGGGAATCTACCTTATGATTATGTCTAAATCATTTTTTTAAAATTGAAATAAGTTATTAATTTTAGGGGGAACTTTAAAATTATACTTATCTCAATTCATGAGCGAGTGTGATCAAAATTGACTTTAAAAAATTTATGCATTGATCACTAGCGCTTATCTATTATACATGACCAAATCAATCTCTAATAAATAATTTTTTTTAATCCAAGCGATTGATTTTACTCTTAATCTTTAAGAAATTAAATTATGTGTCTCAAAAAGACTTCAGCGTTAAAAAGATTCCCAATTTAACGCTAAGTAATTCTTTTCTAAAAATCATGCATAGTTTTCATCGCTGAAAGTAGCGTGTGGATAAGTCCAAAAGATTAGATTTGACAACTGTTCACACGTGCTTATCACATCAAAAAGACGGTTAATGATTCCTATCTAAAAACTAGGGGGTTCAGTAACTGCACCAGTCTAAGTACGTGTTAGTGTACTATCAGGCACGTGTATCTAACACTGAAAATTTCAAAATTTTCAAACGTTTTTAAAAGGTAACCGTGGATTTCAAATTTTATATTTCACAGTTGTTACAATATTTACCGCACTTTTTGACATCCGTATTTATGAGTAAACGGCTCAGATTTTATTTTTAGTATTTTTAAATTAATTTCTGTACACGTGTCTTTCATCTACCAGTTGAGGAGTTACTTTTTGCCTCCTATTTAAACCCTTCACAACCTTTGCAGTAAAACTTTATCACTTCCAAATCTCTTCTACTGTAAAAGTTCTCTCTCTAAGGCAAAAAGAACATATCTTTTCTCTCCTCTACCGAAGCTTTTCAGTTCATCAATGGCACCCAAAACTTCAAAATTTGCTGCCGAAAAATCTTCCAAATCTGAGAAACCAGTCACTGTTAACGCCGGTTTTCTTGTTAACTAGGACTATCTCTTCGATAACCAGAACTTCCCTCTCCGGACTATTCTTCCACTTGTCCAAGAGTCTGGTTTACGCGATATGATAACTACCATCTTTAACTACTTTGAGGAAGAAACTCTCTTTTTCTTCACGAATGCAAAAATCTCCGACGACGGAAACTCCATTTCCTGCGTCTTTTCGTTTGCCCGTGAGACCTTCGTTCTCACTCCTTCTCTGATTTCTTCCCCACTAAATTTGCCCAGTGATGGTGCCGAAGTAGAAAATGTCACACTTGGGGTGCTACAAAGGTATGGACTTTGATCAAGAAAGATGAAGTTGAGGCTGCCTATGAACCCAACTTCAAGAAAAACGACATGAAGAGCGAATATGTCATTCTTGCGGATATACGCGCCAAAATGATCGAATGCAGAAAGGGAAGCTTTGAAAAAATTTCAAATCTCCGGTACAAGATGATGGTGGCCATTCTGACCAAACTGAAGATAAATTGGTCCCTTTACGTTTTTAATCGCTTCAAGCAAGCGATGGCCAAGTCGGTAAATCCCAAGCCCTACGGGATTATTTTAAGTCGTATTCTTAGCGCTAGTGGTTTCACCAACTCCGCTGGAAAGAAGATCCCAGCGCTAAAGTTTTAAGGAAAGAAAATGATTGGTGAGCTGTTAAGGCCAAGGAAACGTGGCGGTGTAGCGGTTCCCAAAGACGAGCGTGAGCGACTTCTTGCCGAAGGAGTTGTTCGGAGCAATGATGAAGAGCAAGCGTCTTCGTCTTCATCATCATCGGAAGAAGTGGTGGTTAAGCGACCCAAACAAAAAATCATCTTGAAGGTCGCTGAGCCATCAAAACCAGCAAAGAAGCAGAAGCAGAAGCCGGAGCCCAAGAAGAAACAGATGTCTCCCTCTCCTTCTCCTAAATCACCCTCTCCCCCTCCAACGTTTATCTTCAGTGTAAACGAAGAAGAAGAAGAAGTAGAAAAAGAAGAAGAAGAAGAAGAAGTACCGCTAGCACGCAGGCGTACTCCTTCATCCACTCCAGCTGCATCAACAAGCGCTCCAGTCGAGCCAGCGCTTGAAGACTCGACGAGTGTTCCTCCTCTTTCTCCACACGCTGATCCTAAATCTTTTCCTGAGCCTAGAGCCACTACTCTTTCTAAGAAGGCTGGTCATTTTCAGGGTAAGTACTTTTGAAAAACAAAGTAGTTTATCCTTTCCTCGTTGGGTTTCCTTTTCTAACGCTAGGATAAAACCTCTTTCAGCCAAAGTTGACGCAGATATTCAAAATTCTCTTAACACTCTTGAGTCTTTGAATATACCTATTCGTGCTGATCCCCTCACTTTTTTTCTCGATTTAGATCCTGAAGAAGTGGTCCCAGAGCCTGAGGAAATTGTCCCAATTATTGAAACAGATCAAGCGACTGACAAAGTCGATGATAATCCTCAGGGTAAGCGTTGTAGTATTTTTTTACTTAGTAGAAATTTTGCTTGCTTTTCTCAAATGCTTACTTGTATCAGCTCAAGATGCATCCAACGCTGATGCACCTTCACCTTTCGAGATTCCTATTGAATTGGATGTGGATATGGAAGCAGTAGTAGATATCACTAAGGAAGTCGTCCATGTCCTTCCTGACGCTGACACATCACCAGTAGTGAAGCGACTGAGCATGCTGAGTGGTCAATAGAAGTGGCCCCTATCCCAACAGAATCTATTGCCTATGTTCCCACTCCAACCGGATCTCCTCCTTGTGTTATAGACTTCTTTCCTCATGGATATTCTGCAGATGTTGAGTTCTATTATGCCGCTAAAGAGCTTGACACCAAGCAGTTAGTCGAAATGGAGATCAACTTTCAAACCACTCTCCATAGGCCTGATTTATCTAATTCTGCCAAGTTTGAATTCTTCGAATGATTCACTGATCTAGGTCTTTACAATCTTGAGCGACTCCAATCTACACTTGAGTATATTCGTCGACCAGCGATCAACATGACAGAATTTGACGAGAAGCGTTTCAACTTTACTGGCCATTCTGAAGAGTCCTTTTATCTTTTGCGCCAGAATAAAGTCGTCATCAAGAATCCCCATATGGGTGATTGGTCAAAGAATCCAGACGAAGAAATTCTTAACCGGATCGGATACTCTGCTTATCCCAAACTTGTCCATTCTCCTCAGAACACTCTATCCCCCAAACCTCTTAAACTGTGGAAAAGAAAAGGACCAGTGGTTGCTGAGTGTCCCAATCCTATCAACTCGTGGATAGAAGATGAAGCCCGAGAATATCTATTCTTGCAAGATTATGGGCTGAGGATTATGATGAAGAAATTGAACACTTTGACAAGTTTCTTGCAGCTAGAAAAGAACAGAAGAAAGCTGACAAACTTGGTAAGCGATGGATGATGGATACAGCCAGATGGGCTGAAGAGTTTGTTTTACATTTCTACACCCTTGAAGAACTCGTGAGATATTCATTCCTTTTTTAATTTGGAATAGAATACAAACGCCGAGGGCTTGCTACCTTTTTACTGCATCAGCGTCAACATATTGCCGGACATGTTAGCAATCTGCCCGGATATAGGCAACGTATCGAGAGCAACATCCGTCAATAGCTAGCCTTAGTCAGTCAAGGAAGACGCTATGTGTTTCACCCCCGTCCAGCGTTTGTTCAAAGAATCTTTCCAGATTTAAACGAAGAAGCCTCCACCAGTAAACAACCGCTTCTTCCAGGACAAAGTGCCATTTTTGTCGATGTTACAAATGAGCATGCTGAGTTTGCTAAACTCCACAAAGACAGAAGAGCA
Source organism: Buddleja alternifolia (assembly GCA_019426215.1). Classification (NCBI taxonomy): domain Eukaryota; kingdom Viridiplantae; phylum Streptophyta; class Magnoliopsida; order Lamiales; family Scrophulariaceae; genus Buddleja; species Buddleja alternifolia. The sequence goes on from CM033394.1 coordinate 23,320,638, forward strand.
ATGATAGAAAATGCACAAGCGTTGGATATTACTTTCAACCACTATTCAGGGTTGAGCGACTTTCGAGGATACAATCTTCACCCTGTGCTCTTTTGTGAACAGAATGTTCAACTGGCCAAGATGATATCGCTAATTAGGCCAGTGGATCAAGAAGCAGCTCAAGCGCTGATGCCATTTATTTTGGATTTCTACAATTCTTATACTTCAGGAATTGATCTGCCAGAAGGAGTGCAACTTGCACTAAGTAATGCAGAGCGCGAAGACGCTATATTCTTTATCCCGCAGACAAACCTGATTAGTTTAAGGCATGTAATGGAAGCAATTAGCCTACTCTGGGTCAAAGTGAAGTTGTTGCAATAAAAGAAGAACAAACTCCTGTTGTGGAAGTCGTTCAACCCACAGACGCTGATATGCAAGACATTGTCCCCAGCCCTCCAGCAGTCGAGGTTCCACTTAAGGAACAAATTGTTCAAATTGACTCCACAACTCAGACACTCGACTCAGCGATAGAAGAGCTTCATGCTGACTTAGCAGCACAGCCTGCAGAGCACATTATTAGCGATAAATCTAAAGGCAAAGCTCCAGCAGTCTCAAGCTCTCACGAACCTGAGCGTTCATCTTCCGATTCAGACTCTGACAGTGATCCAGAAGCTAAAGATCTCAGAAAACCAGTTTGACAGTCTCTCAATGATATAAAGGGTTCTTGTTCTCGATTGGACGAGCGCAGCATTTCCACACTCAATCAAGTAGAAACAGTTTTCAAAACTGATATGCGAAATGCCAACAAGCTTACAATCTCCATGATGAACTCTATCGCTCCTCTCATTAAAGAGCTTTCAGACGATTTCAACCGGTCGCTTGCGCAGAATGCTTCAGCTGATACTGAGCATCACAATTCCTCCAACCTCGTATCTCAGAGTATCGCTGCACAAATCGCTCTCTTGATCGATGAAGTCAAGCTACTTCGAAGGGACATCGCTGACTTAAAGAACTCCTTTGATGATGTCAAGAAGGGGGAAAAGAAAGAAAAGTCCAAAACAATATCCAAAACAGATAATAAACACTGGCGATCAATGTTTAATGAAATAGCGAGCATAAAGAAAATGCTAACTAAAAAGAGAAAGACAAGGTATTATCTAGGAAGGTACTTGCTCCCGGACTTGGATGTCGATTTTTTGGAAAGTATGGGATTTCATCCTTATGCCGGACTGCTTAGACGACCTATCAACTGGAAACCATCCAACGACAGAAGACAAGATATTTATTACGATTTAATTCGTGAACTTGATACTCCTCCAGGGGAATGGGTGGACAGGCTGAAGGAACTCAATGAAAGCGCTAGACAGCGAAGGCATGACTGTGATGAACTTCAACATACAACTATGATAGACATTGACCGACTCCTCATTGACCTACCAAATGAGATATACCAAAAAGAAGAAAGCATAAAGCGACAGAAAAAATGAATGATTTTTATTTTTATTTTTTATTTTTTTCTTATATTCAATATAAATCATGTATGCTTATCTCTCTATATGAATGAATGATGTATCGCTGAAACACCTTGTTGAGGCTAATCTAACTTTCTAAACGCTAACTTATAATTATTTTTGGGCTTTTCTTTGAACTCTAAATTTATAAAAGAGTTATAAGAGTTAAAGTCTTGACATCATCAAAAAGGGGGAAATTGTTAGGAAATTTCATGTTAGATGTTTTGATGATGACAAGATAGGATTTTTTGTTAGACCCCAAAATATAATGTAAGTTTATGTTTCATAGATTAATTGTATAAGCGTTTGAAAGTATGTAATTTTGTTAGGCTTGTATTTTTTATCTTTATAGATTTTAGACTAAGTATTAGATACCGAATTGAAAATACAATTCTAGGTGAGTCTATTAGAGATGAAGTTGAAGATCAGCGTCTGAAGTCAGAAGAAGATGAAGATTGATATATCCTTAGCGTCTGTCAAACGCTAAAAGGACTATTTCAGGATTTATGGATCAAGCGCTCAAAGCACTCTAGCGATCAGAATCAGATTCACCTAAAATAAATTCTCAAGTCATGAAGGACTTAAATGCAATCATTCAACGGACATTTATTTCAAACGGGAAATAAATTCAAATGCATTAAATGCCTGATAAGAGCATTAAATGTGATAAGCCAATATGACTTGTAGACAAGCTACCTTTCTGACTAGACTGTCAGAATTTCAGAGTTTATAGTTGCTCCCGTCAAATCGGTTCAAGCAAGAACTCAGGAATGTCAGAGAAAAGGTATACTCACGCGCCGCGTGAGCGGCACACTCTCACATGTGTCCAACAAAAAAATCCCAAGAATTGCCTATAAATACCTTACTTCCAGCAAACCCTAAAAAAAAAATAGACAGAGAGATATATACGTACATGCACAAGAAAAATTTGCTGAAGAAAAAGCTTAGAAACTCAATAGCCAAAATCTTTCAAACTTTTCACATACATTCCATACAGTCACAAATATCTCAAACTTCTTCCAAAGAAGAAACCTAAGTTCTTACTGAGATATCCCAAGTTGTTTGATCTTTCCAAAAATAAACAAACCCTTGTGATAAAACCCTCAACCTTTCATCTGTGTGAGAAAGTTGTTGAAACCCCTTACATGCAGTATTTCTGAGTGAGAGAAGCTTGTAGAAGAAGATCTCCATTGGCGCTGACATTTGTGTGATAAAGGAGCCCGAGATCATCTTCACCCGTTTACTATCTTGTAGAAGATTCTGTGTAATTCTTTGATAATCAACTTAGTAAATTTCCTCCAAGTGAAAAAGGAGAAGAAGGACGTAGCTGGGATTACATCACCCAGTGAACCTTACACATCTTGTGTCATTTACCTTTATTATTGTCTTGCTTTATATTATTCTATCTATTCTGAAAAAGACAAGTTAATCTGCTAAGCGACTACTTAACCAAAACGAACGCTAAAAGCTTTGAAATCATTTCCGTTGTGCTAACCCTGATTAAGCGAGCTAAGCATTACCCTACTTTGGTAAATTGTTGAAATCACTAAGTCTAACTTATCTTCACTGAAGCGTCTAACCCAAGCGCTCAGCTCTCTAAGCGTTCTAATCTTTAAAAAGTGATACAAAATTTTTGAAGTCGAAAAAGACTTCAGGGTCTATTCAACCCCTCCCTTCTAGACCTTTACGTATGCCACTTGGGACCACCAAAAAGGACAATAGTGGTTCACTCGTGGAAGTGAGAGACACGTGCCTGTGCATGTGTCAAACGAACACTTTTTTCAAGAATGTCTATAAATAGACTTTAGCAACAAGCCAAAAAAAGAGATTAATATGGTACAAGCTTACGAGCCAAAACTCTGTTGCATTGAAGTCTCAAACCTCAAACTCTCAAAAAAGCCAGAATATTCAAGCAAACATTCTCTTTGCTTTTCTTCAAATCCTGAGACAGTCAATCAATATCTCAAACATTCTTCTCAAAGAAACCTACACTATTATTGAGATATTTCCAAGTTCTTTGAACTTCCCAAAAATCAAACAAACCGTTGGAAAAATCATATCCAGACCTCGCGATCTGTGTGAAGTCGAAGTTGGATACTTGCAATATTTCTGGGTAAAAGAAGCAAGGGGATAGAAGTGTCTTGGAGCTTAAATCTGTGTGATCAAGGAGCTCAAGTCATCAATATCCATCTCTCCCTAATTTGTAGAAAATTTTGTGTGATTCTTTGAGAATCATTTTAGTGGATTGCCTCCAAGTGTTTGAGGAGAAGAAGGACGTAGTTGAGATTACACCACCCAACGAACCTTACAAATATTGTGTTCTTTAATTTACAGTCAATTTCATTACTATCATATCATTGCATAAATTTGTTAAGTAAAAACAATCAAAAGTTAAGCCACTAAGAATTTCTTTCTAACGCTAAAACTTTCAAAGAGAAAACTTTAAAATCATTTCGCTGTGCTAACACTGATTAAAGAACTAAACGCTTAAACCTAACTAGTTGTAGTATTCAAATCTTGAAGTCTAAGTTAACTTTATAAAACAGTCTTCGAGTAAACGCTCAGCCAAGCGTCTACATTTTCAAGCGTCCAACCACAATTTAATACGAAACTTTTTGAAGTCGAAAAAGATTTCAGGGTCTATTCAACCGCCATCCCCCCCCCCTTCTAGACCCTTTCGTATGCCACTTGGGATGAACATATGGCGTACATCAGACTACCCACTGTAGATGCATAGAGCACCGTACTCATTTCTTTCCTTATCTTCCTCACTTTGAGGAGACATAGACTTCGAAAGGTGCACCCCGGGTCTCATGGGCAACAAACCTTTCTTAGAGTCTTCCATCCTAAATATCTTTAGGAACTTCTCTAAGTAATGGGCTTGGGAAAGTTCTATCATTCTATTTTATCTCTATAGATACGAATCCCTAGAATATTGGTCGCTTCTCCCAATTCTTTCATGGAGAATGTATTTGAGAGTCATCTCTTGACTGATGTGAACATTCCTACAGCATTTCCTATGAGTAGAATGTCATCCACATATAAGACAAGGAAAGTGATTTACTCCCACTAACCTTCTTGTAAACACAGGTTCATCTTCATTTTTGACAAAGTCAAATCCTTTGATAGCTTCGTCAAAACGTAAATTCCAACTCATATAGGCTTGCTTAAGTCCATAAAAGAATCTCTTAAGTTTGCACACTTATGAATATCAGACCCATATGCAAAGCCCATAGGCTGCTCCATATAGATATCCTCTTCGAAGAATCCATTCAGGAAAGTCGTCTTTACATCCATATGCCATATCTCATAGTCCAAGTGTACAGCTATTGCGAGCAGAATTCGAATAGTCTTAATCATTGCCACAGGTGAAAAGGTCTCTTGGTAGTCAATTCCTTCCTTTTGACTATAACCTTTTGCTACAAGCTTTGCCTTGCATGTGTCAACTTTTCCATCTAGGCTTATCTTCCTCTTGTAGATCCACTTGCACCCTATAGGTGTAATGTCATCAGGATGATCTACCAGAGTCCAGACCTGGTTGGAATGCATCGAGTCTATCTCTGCCAGCATAGCTTCTTGCCACTTTGCAGAGTCGATGCCCATCATTGCTTGATCATAAGTAGAAGGGTCGTCCCCTTGAACTCCAACTACTATAGTGTGGATACCCGATTTCTCTTGTAGCAGATACCCATAGTACCTATCAGGTTGATGTGGTACTCTACCAAATCTTCGCAATGTTGGTTGTGTTTCATCACGTTCAGTGTGTGTTTCCTGAACAATCGTCTCCCTGGGTGTTTCATCTTGTTCATTGAGAACAATCTTTCTACCTGCACCACCTTCTTGAATAAATTCATCTTCAAGAAAGTGCGCTTGCAGTGCAACAATGATCATTTGATCATCTTGCATGTAGAATAGGTATCCCATAGAATCCTCTGGAAAACCGACGAAACATCTTTTAAGGGACCTCACTTCCAATTTCTCTGCCTTTATCTTTTTGATGTAGGCCGGGCATTCCAAACTATAATGTATTTAAGGTTTGGTTTCCTATTTATCCACATCTCATATGGAGTCTTAGGAACGGATTTGGAAGGACATTTATTCAAGATATGAACAGCCATAAGGAGTGCATGTCTCCACAAGAAGATTGGTAAATCAGTGTAGCTAAGCATAGATCAAACCACATCCAAAAGCGTTCAATTTTTACGCTCTGCTACCCCATTCAGTTGTGAGGTTGCTTGTGGTTTGAGTTGTAACATTATCCCTTATTCCTTTAGGAACTAATCAAACTTGTCACTCATATATTCACCTCCACAATCCGATCGTAGTACTTTTATATGATGACCAGTTTGTTTTTCCACCAAAGCCTTAAGTTCTTTGAACTTATCAAATGATTCAGACTTATGCTTAATTATATACACAAGACAATACCTTGAATGGTCATCAGTGAAAGTAGTGAAATAGTGGAAACCTCCACTAGCCATTTCTTCAAATGGTCCGCAAATGTCGGTGTTCACAAGTCCTAATACTTCATTGACTCTTTCAAAAGTCCAGGTGAAGGGTGATCTAGCCATTTTTCCTTTAAGACAAGATTCACAAGTTGGATAGGGATCCTATCCCAATGGGTCAATTAACCCATCTGTCTCCATCTTATGTATCTTTCGCTTGCCAACATGGCCTAGTTTGAGATGCCACTTTAAGCTTAGGTTAGTACTTTGCCCACCACGCTTCTTTGAGATAATATTTGCAACACACTCATTTTGCATGTTTAAATAATAGAGATCATTGACTAAAGTAGCAGTGCCAACAATATTATCATGAAATAAAATGTTGCAAGTATTGTCAATGAAATTAAAAACATAATTGTTCCTAACCAACATTGGAATTGAAATAAGGTTCTTATCCAGTGGCCTAGCTCACTGCAGTGAAGGCACTTATCCGTTTCCTTTAGTCCTTTGCTCTTCATCACTTTTGGAGCTTTTCCCTTTCCTTTGTCTATATTAACTTGTGGACCCGAAGTGCTAGTAGCTTTCTTAGTCTTCTTCTTGTTGTTGTTTTTAGACTTAGAAGTAACGACCAAGGCCGCCTCTTTTCCCTTTGGCTTTATTTGAGACTGTGCAGTATTCAGCTGGTTCATCAACCCAACTAAGTTGCATTCTATCTCATTGCAGTTGAAGTTCACCACGAATTGGGAAAAGGAGTCTGGAAGTGACTGCAAAATGAGATTAGTTTGTAGTTGCGGGTCCAAGTTGAAGTCGAGGGCCTCTAACCTCTCAATTTTCAAAATTAATTTTAAAACATTGTCCTTAACTTTTTCTCCTTCCTTTATCTTGGCTCCAAAGAGCTCTTTCAATATCTCATACTGAGCAGTGCGACTATGCTCACCACAGAGCTCCACCAGGTGTGCCAAAATAGCCCTCGCCGAGACCATTTCGTCATAGGACCTCTGCAACTCATTTGTCATTGAGCCCAACATGTACCCACAAACCCAGACGTCATATTTGACCCACGTCTCATGAGCCACAACTTTCTCCTCATTAGCACTTGTCCTTGCGGGCGCGGCTGGGATCTCAATATCCAATAAATACCCCAATGACTCCATGTTGAGGACTATCCTCAAGTTTTGGAGCCAGTCCACATAGTTTGGACCAGTCAAAGTGTTCTTTTCAAGTAGTACAGATAGTGGGTTGATAGTCACAGTAAGAGAGATAATAATCAAATAACTGCAGAAAAGTAAAAAGACTTATTAGATTCTAATGTAATTGTTGTTCCAAGTTTAAATTAAGGACTTTCAAAATAAACTTGGCTGATTGGCTCCCACAACATTTTTTGAAAATCCACACTCCCACTGTGGAATTCAGAAGTCATCGTTGGAAGGCTTCGTAGTGATGATTGATTTCTTTAACTAGATTAATAGGTTGCAACATTTTGCTGGTATTTGGCCTAATCAATCTATTAAAGTGATGTCCAACATCAACCCATCAAATGAATGATACAATCCTTTTGTCCATTATTCATCAAATCTCAACCTTTTAACGATCCTATTGATTTATGAATAATTCAAATTTGACCCACTGACAATCTATTAGTCTAACAATTGAATTTCACCTTGCAACACTTTGCTGGTATTTAAGGTGAAATTTGTTTTCGACCAATGGCATTTCATGCACTTAGGAAAAATCTAAAATATATTTCAATATATAACCCCCATTGCTTAGGGACAATATTATATATTAAATATCATTTTAATTTCTCCTAAGTTTAGTGGAGGACAGGATACATAATACCCTTTACTAACTTAATAATTTTCAAAGTGGGAGAATTTAAATTATTTATAAGGTCTCACTCTGCACATTAATCCATTTTATATCACACATACAAACATGGAATAAAAAATATAAAAATTAGCAATCCTAGAAAGCTAACAACACATGATTCATGGACTTTTATTCCTAGATTAAAACAAGCCAGTGTTTCAATCAAAAATAAAAAGAAACTACACTAAAGCTTCCAAAGCTCCTTCTTGTATCTTCTCGGTTCGACTTGAATTTCTCCTTTGGGCCTATTCTATTTCCAACTATTACATTTCAATATTTATGCCACCTATACAAAATTTATCTAGAAAGAAAATAAAATTAGGCTCAAAAAGGCCTTTACAACCAATGGAAAAAGAATTACAAATTTAAAAACGAGCCTAAGTCCATGAATCATGTCTCCCATCACATCACATGTCTAACATGATATATATCACATAATACACGAAAATCATATATGTTCATTTCTAATTAAATTTCAAATTTAATTATTATTTTTCATATTCTCGGGGAAATCAAATTTATTTAATTCCACTTGAAAATTTAATTTTAATGAACTACACTTAATTCTTTATTAAAATCCAATTTTAATAAAAATCAATCATTAATAATTAATTTCACAATGGAAGCAATCCAATTTTATTCAATGTCTGACTTTAATTAACATTAGATTATTTGAAAATAAAAATAACCTTATTTAATAATTAATATTATTTATTTTGCATTAAAATCTAATTTTAATAAAAAATAAATAAAATATATTATTTAATAATTGACCTGGATCGACCCATAGGTGACTCGAGTCGGGTCACAGCAGCCCGTGTGTTAAAAAACACATGGGCAAGATCGTCATGCAGCCCAATTACACGGGAGCCCGGCTGCCTGCAATTAGTTAGCCCAATTTCGTTGATGGGCTGCGCTGTGCAGTCCAGCTGCCGAGGGAGATGTGCGAGCCCATCAGGCATTGTGCGCGCACAGGATCGCAGCGCCTCTCCATTCTATGATCCATTTTTGCTATGCATGATACCAGGATTCCCAAAAGAAAGAAGGCATCTTTCACGGACTTCAATTGGCCATCTCCGGCGGCAAAACCAGTGATACCAGCGTCGCTCGAACCAAAAAATGTGGACGAGGGCAGCGTCGCCGTCAGCATCACCAAATTATGCATTCGGCACCGCTCCTGATGAATTTGTTTTCCTGGACAGATTCATTGCCTCCCACAGCGGCGGAATCGGCTATGATTTCATCACCTCACACGGAGAAGCAAATCAACGGTGATTTTCATTCGCCTCGAACGACGCCCAGCTTTTGTTTTTCACGGATTCGAACTGCCATGGATTTTCGGGCATCACAATCTCCGACGATTTCTTTAGAGCAATTCCAGTAAACCATCACACGGATCCGCCAAAATATCCATCTTTTAGATTAAGCCCCAAATTTTTTGATATTTCAGATTTCCAGAAATTTTAAACTTTTAAGTCCGATAAACTGATTCTTAATCAGTAAGAATTCCAAATTTTAGATTCAATGAAACAGAAAAAACGATGATCTCAAATCAACTATCGAACCAACCGAAATCGATACTCAATCAACAATAACTCAGATTTTTCGATTATAATGTATTGATTCTTAATCAATAAATTACGCATTAAACATGATATACAATGAATAAACATGAAGAACGCGAATACAAAATCAACGAATCCATCAGATTTGGCTCTGATACCACTGTTAGGAATCCTGTTGGCATGCTCAATGGAATTTAAAAACAGATCCGGATTCCTAAACCAAGATCAATTTGTGGCTTTCGTCGATTTAAGCATGAAAAATATGAATATGATAACTTACCGTTTGCATATTCAATCTTTAATCCTCGCGAATATTCAATGTCCAACGGTTTAAGTGTACCGTCTCTAGATCATCGCGCAAGAAAGGACTCTAGGAAATCTCCATCTTCAATCTCCATAGGCGGCTAGGCGAGATTAAGAAGGAAGAAGAGTTTTCTCTGTCTTGTATTTTCTGAAGGAAGATTTCACGTTATGTGAATTGTGTGTTCAGTTAAATTAATTGACTCTAGAGATTGTGTTGTAGGATTAAATAAATTCTCCAACTTAAGCCCATGTCACACGTCCACTGTGGGCTTTAGGAGTAGAGTTGGGCTAAGTTGACCCAGTCAATTTAGTTCAATTAATTTAATCTTGTAATGTTTAATCTAATTAAATATGCACATAGATTAAATTAATATTCTAATTAATTCATTAAATAATTAATTAATTAATAGTTTTAGTTGACCAAGTCAACTTAATTAATTTAATCATGCATGTTTAATCTCATTAAACAATCAATTAAATTAATTAGTCCAATTAATTCATTTGTCCTTCCCAAGTACAAATTACCAAATCACCCTCCATATACAGGACTCGATTTTCCCGTCTATTCCTATATAGCGTGACTCCCTAGATTTGTCTCGATTGGCAATGGGAGGATATGAAAGAATGTGGGGGACACCTAGCCAGCACCGTGGCCTCACATCGTGGCCCAAACGAATACGAAATAACTATGTCATTACGAACCTCTAGATTATGAGTGTTGTATGAGTATAAGCCCTTCAGCGACGTATCCCGATCGAGTGAGAGTCATGGAATATGTCAAACTCACATGACTCGATGCTATGCTAAGAATCATAGTAAAATGAGATTATCAAACTATCCTCCATGTTAAACACAAGTTAGTTTATTAGCTCTGGCCAGAGCCTTCCAATCTCATTTACCTAGGATACTTCTCGTTTACTTTCGAGACAGTGAATTCCCTCTTGGAAATCACCTAACATGCTACTTGCCCATTGGAACATACTTCGAGGTCGGCCCCCACCAACGGGTGAATTGAGTCTAACTATTTTGATGATAGAATCCAACGTCACAGACACACTGTGACCGTGACTCCTTAGGTCTAAGGCTCAAGCATACCATCATAATCAATAATCCAATCATTGACAGTCACTGAGTAAAAACCCATGTGATCGGATTACTATGAGCCGTGTTCGAATACACTAATCTCGTCAATGTATCTGTGACACAAACTCCCACTATCCCATAGTGTTCAACTAGAACTCCTTATCAGAACATGTATCATATAAGTCCACACGAATCTCAACGTCCAATTGAGATTCTCTGACTTGCGAATCATATAAGTGATCAAGTATCAAACCCTTCCAGTGCCTATCTCGTTAACTACTATAAGGAGTGTGAAGGTTTGCCTTGACACACATGGACTAGTTGTTCATTTAAGACTTATAGATGCCATTAAGAATTAGATGAAAAACATACTAATGCCTTTATATTATTAATAGGTTGTACAATACAAACTACTGCCTTATATTCTAACTCCTCATTGGCATCGAGGGCACATTCCCACAGTTATTGCATAAAAGAATAACTTTTTGGATTCTAAAAATTTTTGGCTTCTATAAGTTAAGAAGTTTTTCTTTTCTTTTTCTAAAAAAGAAAATTCTAAAAACCTCAGTTTAACCAATTTTTTATCTTCACGTGGAAACTTAAATTATTCAAATCGGAGGTCTTTGGACAAAGTTATGAAGGAAACAAGATTGCTGCACCGAAAAATAAGAAAACGGTTCAAACTTCACTTGGTGCCATTTTTGCCCACCTAGGCGCCATTATGTGAACCTAGGTACGCCGCAACTTCTTCCCCAAGTCATTTACACCACCTGGACCGCACCTAGGAGCCATTTCGATCACGCTTGTGCGCCGGTATAGTAGTTTTGAAGAGTATAAAGGCCAAAAATCAAAGGAGAAGGAGGGGATTCAAATTCTTAATGATTTATGGCCATTTCCTTGGATTTGGGCCATCTTATCATCAATCTTGAAGAGCAAGAGAAGAGGGGAAAGAACGGATTCAAGCTTCTAATCGAAGATCCGATCATCAATCAAGCATAGGGAGTTTCTTAGCTTAGATTCATTTTTGTCTATGAACATGAATTTAATGTTTAGCTTTTCCCTTATGCATTTTATAAGCTAAATTATTGAACTAGGGCCATGAGAAGGCCATGTTTTTAGTATTGTGCTAATAAGATCGTTTTTCGTTTCAATTCGTATATTGCTATGTGTTGTGAAGTTGTGATTGAACGCCTTATATATGCTTTATCAACATGTGTTTGATATCATGCCTAGGTGAATTATTCAAGGGGAAATTGACTTAGGGTGCAAGAATTTCACAACATCACCGACCAAATAGGAATTTCCCTAAACATAAGTAAAGATTCCCGGGTGAAGTCGTTTGATTTAAATCGAGGAAGCTCCAGCTCGTTAATGCATGCTTAGTGATTAGATTTTCGGGTAGACATACTTAGGAAACCATCATTTAAGTATAGGAGTCTATCATGAGACATCAGTTATTCTTTACCTTAGGAGCTTGCACCATAACAATGTATGTCTAATGAATTGGTAACGATCTTAGGATAGCAATATGCAACATGTGCCGGAACATAAGCCTTAGTCACCTCTCCACCTGGAAGTTTAATCTCTCTTTACTTTCGCTTTAGCTTATTCTACTTTACTTTTTAGTTAAATCCTTGATTTACTTCCATTTGTTACCAAAATCATAAACTAAAATAACTAGTCCTAGAGGTTCGACAACCCAGACTTATTGTCCATTTTATTACTATCACGACTAGTGCACTTTCTATTAAAGCATGTTAGCTATTAGCGTGTCAAGTTTTTAGCGTCGTTCCCGGGGACTTGTTTATTTTAGTTTTTGATATTCTTTTACGTTTTCATAATTCTTAGTTTTTCGTTTATTTCTTGCTTTTCTTTTATTTTCTTTTTAGTCTAATTTTGTTTCTTTGGTTTACTTTATAGGTTCGTTCTTAGTGCATGACCCGCTCCTCCAATGAGCTTTTATTGGATTTTGAGCCCATAATAGAACGTACTCTCCGGGCTAGTCGACGAACTCGAGAGATGGTGGACAATATTTATCCAAATTCGAATGCACGTTTCTCGGATATGAATCTATCGGAGAATAGAGAGTGGCTTCAAGGTCTACTTCAAGCTATGCAACCGCCTCCTCCACAACCACTTACATCGATTCGGGATAGTCTACCACCAAGGGTCTATACCATACCTGGTCCCGTGGTTTTGCCAAACTTCTACACACTGAATTATCACATTCCATCTCACTTATTTGGCACGGTACAAGTTGATCCATTCTATAGCGAGCCTCATGAATCACCTTATGAGCACTTGGAGACTCTAGATGATGCCATATTGACTATCCAATTCCACCCGAGGGATCTAGATGCAATCCACCTTAGAATCTTCGACTTCTCACTTAAGGAAAAGGCGATCAAGTGGTACAAATCTCTTCCTTCTCAATCCATCACGACTTGGGGTGAGTTGGTAGATGCTTTCTTGAATAAATTCTTTCCACCTTCTAAGATCAATGAGCTCTGGAGCAACATAAAGGGGTTTAGGCAAAGGAAGAATGAATCATTGGCCAAGACTTGGGCTCGATACAAAAGTATGCTTAGAAAATGCCCAAATCACAACTTTGAGATGAATGAGCAAGTGCAACATTTTTAGGAGGAAGTTCGATCACGCAATGTGAACTATGTTGGAAATGCCAATCGATCTCAAGTGAACTACCATGGGCTTATTTTGAGTGACCTATTATATCAATCAGACTGTGTCTACTCATCTGGTCAACCGCTGAACAAGACCAAGATGCTGGGAAGAAGAATTCTGAACAATCTGTTCAATCCTCCCAAGGTTGGTGGTGCTGCTAGACCACTATCTGAGCATCTGGAAGTACGCGAAGCGTCAGATGAAGAAGCTGAGAGTCCATTTCCAGAAGAAACTGTGAAGCGTCCGGCTGTTACAAAGAAGAGGGCTCCCAGAAAGCCCAAAGCTCAAGTCATTCCTTCTCCTCAAAAAGATGATGAGGACACTGATGAGAATGCAGAGGACAAGATTCCTCTCATCAGGCGTAGGAATGTGGAAAGGATTATTAAACAAATAAACTTTGAGGAACCATCTACCGCTCCTCCCACTCAAATGCTAAAGCTCGTTGAAGGAGTCAACGTGAAGAAAATTTTCAAGCGCTCCAGGACAAGCAAGAGTCGAGTTGCTCCTGTTCCTGAAGAGCCTGAGACTGTTGAGCCAAGTGCTCAAGTTTCTGTTGCGTCAAGCGCTCAATTTTCTTTTAAGTCAAGCGCTCAATTTGCTGTTGAGCCAAGCGCTCAAGTTGCTGTTGAAACAAGTTCTCAAGGTAAGTTTATTTCTTCCCATAGCATTTCCTTTCCTACCTCTGTAGAAGATCCTGCTCTTATAGAGGATAGTTCTTATGTTACAGCTCTAGTTCTAGCTAGTGCTGAAGCATCCACAGACGTCCACCTGGATGTTGAGATGACAAATGTTGTGGCTATTGCCAAAGATGTTGCCACAGAAGCTGCTACACTTGAAGTAGAGGAACCTGCTCCCAAAGAGGTTCAAGCGTCAACTAGTGTTCCGTCTATAACAGAGGCACGCTCAAAAAGTCATAGCGTTGCTGAAGACATTACAAAGCCAAGGCATTTCTTCAAGCTGGACCCACTGAAGACGATTGATCATTCAATCAATTTTATGCCCCCAGCGCTCGAAGAAGACTTCATTCCAGGAGGATATAATGAAGAAAGATACATTAATGCTGAGAATGAGGTAACCTCGCTAATTGACATCGACAATCAGATCAAGGATATAGTATTCAACAGTGAGCTGACAGAAATTGGGGAGAAATACTATCTGGCAGTTCAACTCGGTAAAACTCCTGATCAGATACCGTCTTCCCTTATACTTCAACAAGACAGACAAGGAGGCAGAACTCCTAAGTGTGATGTGGATCTGGCTTACTATCTAGACTATGGGAACAGCAAGTCAACTGGTTTCGCTCTAAGGAACTACAACATCAGACTGTATGATCCTTTTCGCCCAACCTTTCTCAATCCATCTGAAGCCGTTTTGAACAGAGAAGGCTACACACACTTTCCTCTCATAGAAAATAGTGAAGAGAACTTGAATTCTGCCAATCCACTTCTACTGTGGAAGAATAAAGGAATTCACGCAGGTGAGCGTCTAGCATCTCTCACAGATGTGATCCAGACTGAAGTTGATGCATATTTTGATAGCGTCTGGAATGCGAACTATCAAACTGATAGATATCATTTTGAATCTATCAGAGATATTCATCATGAAGGCATTAAAGCTATGATTAACGCTGGGATAGATTACTGTATGGCCGAGGTAAATTGGGCTGAAGCGTATGTGGGCCATAAATATACATTTCCGGAGTTAGTTCAAGCTCCCCATCTTTTTGGCATAGGCATGCATGACAAGAAGCGTCAGTTTGCCAAGTATTACCTTGTGAAGTGTCAGTAGAGAGTTGGACCTGTTGAATAGCTACCTGAAGTTCGTCAACAGATAGAGCGTTTTCTACGACAAGCGCTACAAAGGCTTTCCGTCACTCCTCTTCAGTTCAACGCTCAAGCGTCCACCAATGGCAGTTCATCCCCATATTGTTTGAACTTCTCACCAAGCCACTGCGATGACAATTTCAGACTGATGATAAAGATCATGGCTCCCATTTCTCATTTCGACAAGATCTTCACTGAAAATCTACGGAAGCCAAATGGCTCGAGGATTCGAAACTTCCACGGTTATCCACTTCTACCTTCTATCAGACAGGAAGTAAACGATCATTATGCCTATGTTCTCTCCTTACTTGAACGCAATCAAGGCATAGCTCGCGCAGTGTATCCGTATTTGGAAGACTATTACTGCAGGTATGTGCCAGAAGCTCACAAGTCACAGCGTCTTCCTACAGATCGGATTTTCCTTGCATTACTGCCTAGATACATTATTTCTCATTCACAAAGCCGCAGTCAAGGATCTTCCCAAACCAGTATTGGACATCATGGGTCCAATGTACATTCGAGCTAGAGATAGTCCCCTTCGCACTTTCATTCAAGGGACATGCATCTCTCGTTCCAGACTGACTGAACTTTTGGAAGCTGCCTCAGATTCCTACGCAGCTATCGCTAACTGGAACTTCCAATTTGACGACTTTCGTCAAGATGAGTCAGTGATTGAGGAAGTGCCTGCTAAGTTGGTTGAAGAATCCGTACCATCGTCCACTTTAGAAGTTGCAAGTCTTCCAGCGTCTGCTGAAGAACCAGTTCAAGCGTCTCCACCAAAAACTATTCCTGACGCTCCTGAACTCGTTGATTCTGTTGCTGCTGATACTGCTAAGGATCTTCAAACTAATGTACGAGGTATAATTTTTGATCCTGCATATCAAGCTCCCCTTGACTCACTCAAGCATACATCCAGATTCAAGCGATCGGCTCCTCAAGCGGTTCCATCGGATGTGGGTCAAGCATTTGGACCTTTGCTGAAATCTGTCTTAGAGGAGATGAGCAATCAAGCTACTCAAAATGAAGAATCCCTTAACTGGATTAAGACAGATCTGGCAAAGATTGAATCTCAAATCATGAATGCTCAAATAGGTCATATGAAAGGTTCTGCTCAAGCGGCTGTTGATGAGTGTCGCAGAGAATTTTAAGAGATGAATGATGCTACCAATGCTAAGCTTCTCGCAATGAACGAACAGTTCGACAAGCGTTTTAATGATATTACAGCTTCATTGTCTCAGATTGCCTCTCAAGTTAGTCTACTCACAGAACATTTTCTGAAGGCTGATGATGGCAATAAGGGGGAAGAGAAGAGAAAAAGAGAAAAGAGAAGAGCGTCTGGTTCAAGAGCTCAAGATCCTCCTCCGCCGCCGAAGCGTCAGCAATTATCTACTCTTTCTGAGTCAAGACTCCCATCTTGGATAACTTATTATGGAGTAAATGATCCTGATGGAGCGCCTAGTAGAACGCTAAGAGAACCTCCACTAGCTCTATATCCAAATCTACCAATACCTACTAGAGCACGGCTTGAACAGTTTGACATTCTTCTTCAAAGAGCATCTATTCTAGAACCGATAAATCCAAGAATTTTAGCTGAAGAGAGGCAGATGTCTAACTTCAACCGAACTTTCAGAATTTGCTTAAGGTATATAGGTATTGACCCGACTGAATGGGACAGACACTTTGTAGCTTTCAAGAAGAGACAAAAGGAAGAGAATAAGCTCATAATAGACAAAGATCATGAAGTGATGATGACTTTGGAAGATAGCATAACTGAAGTTATTCGAGTTGAAATGCCCAAGCGATACATAGTTAGACCAAGTCATTAAGACCTCTTGATTTGCACTATCTATATTCTTGTCTCTTATGAAATTTTTGTTTAGTTGTAAAAATGCTAGTAATCATTGACATATATAAAATGCATTTTTCAGCTAAAACAACTCGTTGAAGCGTAACTAACATCAACTGACATTATCTAACTAAAGCTAACTTTGTTTTTGGCTGTCTAACTCTTGAACTATAAAAAGTAAGTATTGCCATCATCAAAAAGGGAGAAATTGTTAGGAATTTCATGTTAAGATGTTTTGATGATGACAACTAGGAATTTATGTTAGACCCCAAAATATGTAAGTTTGATTTTAGTAGAAAT
Organism: Buddleja alternifolia; assembly: GCA_019426215.1. Lineage (NCBI taxonomy): Eukaryota > Viridiplantae > Streptophyta > Magnoliopsida > Lamiales > Scrophulariaceae > Buddleja > Buddleja alternifolia. The sequence continues at coordinate 23,338,044 of CM033394.1, forward strand.
CATGTATAAGCTTTGAAGCGTTAGATTTGTAATAGGCTTTATAGGCTTCGTTTTGTTTTATTCTAGATTGTTAGGCTAAGTAGTCTTAGGCTGAGCGTCTGATGAATTCTGAGTGAGCTTATCAGTATTAAAGTTTGAAGACTCAAGCAACTGAAGTCTAAATGAAAATGAAGTTTCCAAGTGTCTCAATGACCAGCTATATCAAGCGTCATCTTATAGGACAGAAGTAATTCAAGAATGGGTAAGCGTCTATCAATGATGAATTTCACCTGAATTTATTTCCAAGTCCAGAAGGGGTTTAATGCAATTATTCTCAGTGCATTAAGTGCCAACGGGCATTTAATTCAAATGCATTAAATGCTGATAAGAGAATTAAATGTGATAAGCACTTTCAGACGTACGGAGAAGCCACCCTATTGGACTATCAACTTTTCACAAACTGCAGCACCAACTTTTGTGCAGCAAATTTTCAGGAAAAAGGACAAAAGTGGTTCACTCGCGGAAGTGAGAGACACGCGCTTGTGCATGTGTCAAACGGACACTTTTTCCAAGAATGCCTATAAATAGGACTTCAACAACAAGCCAAAAACAATGATCCACTCTAAGCCAAATTGCTGTTGCATTGAAGTCTCATTCCTTAAAATCTCAGAAAAGCCAGAATATTCAAGCAAACATTCTCCTTGCTTTTCTTCAATTCCTGAGACAGTCAACCAAATATCTCAAATATTCTTTTCGTAGAACCTACACTACTATTGAGATATTCCCAGTTGTTTAAACTTTATCAAAATCAAACAAATCGTTTAGAAAAATCTCATCCAAGTCTCGCGATCTGTGTGAAGTCGAAGTTGGATACTTGCATTATTTCTGGGTGAAAAAAGCAAGGGGATAGAAGTGATTTGGAGCAGAAATCTGTGTAATCAAGGAGCTCAAGTCATCAACATCCATCTCTCCTTAATTTGTAGAAGTTTATGTGTGATTCTTTGAGAACCATCTGAGTGGATTGCCTCCAAGTGATCAAGGAGAAGAAGGACGTAATTGGGATTACACCACCCAACGAACCTTAAAAATATCGTGCTCTTTACTTTACAATCATTCTTCATATTATTATATTTTTGTATAAATTTGTTAAGTAAAACTCAAGTGAACGCTAAGAAACTAAAACACTTTCTGTGACGCTAAAGCTTTCAAAAAGGAAGACTCCAAAATCATTTCGCTGTGCTAACACTGATTAAAGAAGTGAACGCTTAAACCTATTTGGTTGTAGTATTCAAATTCTAAAATCTAAGTTAACTTTATAAAACAGTCTTCATTAGACGCTTAGCCGAAGCGTTTATATTTCAAGTAAACGCTTAGTCGAGCGTCTACATTTCAAGCGTCCAAAACATTTTAATACAAATCTTTTTGAGATCGAAAAAGACTTCAGGGTCTATTCAACCCCCCCTTCTAGACCCTTTCGTATGCCACTTGGGACCAACAAACAAGTTGCCTCAAAAGCTCAAGGATCCAGGCCGCCTTACTATTCTTTGCACCATTGGGCACCTCACATTTGAGAGAGTTCTTTGTGACTCGGGAGCTAGCATCAACCTCCTTTCTTACTCTATCTTTAAGAAGCTCAGCCTTGGAGATCCTAAGCCAACATCCATGACTTTGCAATTAGAGGATCGTTCAATCAAGCACCTAAAGGGCATTATTGAGGATGTCATTGTACAAGTCGACAAGTTCTTCTATCCGCTTGACTTTGTGGTTCTCGAGATGGATAGCGACATTGATGTTCCCTTAATCCTAGGAAGACCTTTCCAAGCCACTAGAAATGCCAAGATCGACATGGGAAAAGGTAAGTTGACATTGAAGGTAGGAGATGAAAAGGTGATATTTGATGCTTATAATGACATGAAACCATCCATGGATGATCTTACTTGTTTAAATGTCGACGCTATTAACCCTTTGCTTGATGAGTAATGTGCAAGTGGCAAGACTAAGGGTAATCTCGAGTTGGAGGATGAGGTTCTCGATGAGAAACAAGACAAGATGAGAAAAGAGGATGTATGCATGAAGTACATTCCACCATGTCAATGTGTTCGTGAGATCGATAAGACAAATCCAGCACGAAGGGCTAATCTCAAAACACCGCAATATGAGTGGAGGCGAGTGGGGTATGAGGATAAAGGACAAAATGACAAAGATATTGTCATGCTAAGTGGGCCTATTTGAACCTCAAAGAGCACAAAGTCAAACTAATGACTATAAACAAGCGCTTCTTAGGAGGCAACCCAAGTTTGTAAGTTTTTTTTTCTTTTTCCTTTCGTTTTTGTCTTGTTAATTTTGTTTCTTTATGTTATGTTCAAGCATGCACTTTTAACATGCTTCTCTTTGAGTCTTGATGGTTTTGTATTGTGAGTACCTGACATGTAGTAGCCGAGTTTTGCTTTGAAAAATCTCTCATTGCGGAATTTAGCTTGGAGTGGATTACACGTGATTAAGGTTTGCTTTTCAGCATCCTTATTGTAAGTACTCTCGTTTACCTTTTTGAATTCTCATGGTTGAGTCAACATTAAGGGCAATGTTGATTTTAAGTTTGGGGTATATGAGTAGTGCTTATCGATTTTATGTCTCATGTGATCATGTTTTTAGCTCAAGTTTGGGGGAATCGTTGCTATTGCATGTGTTTTGTACTAATTTTTGTGAAAATTCAAGCAAAACAAATTTTTGTTCTAGGATGTTAGCTTGCCAATTATTGCAATTAGACTTGAGAACTCAAGACAATGACATGATATCTTGTATGTTCTATTAATGATCTAAAATGAAATTACACATCTTGATTATGCTCATTTCCACCTTAGTTGAGAGTCAATCTTCCTTAGATGATACACGTTCTTCATAAGTCGAAGGTAGAGGGATTGAAAGGGTTCCCCATCCCGAGACATGTGAGGAGTATCCGGATTAACCTAGATTTTTCATGTTGTTTTGAGATGATTAGTTGCTTATGGGTCCATAATTGCGTCAATGGAATGAATAGTTGAGGATTGATTGGTATAACCTCGAGAATTCGGTCAAGACAACGAGTATTGGAGGTCACCAAAGCACCATTGCCTACAAACTATACTCGTTGAGCTAATTTGAGCTTTGCTCAAGCCAATCGAGAATGAGTTGAATAATAGACCTATTCTATTTCGTGGCCTTTGCCACTCGGGTGATTAAGTTCGTAAAAGTGCCTTAACACTTAGCACCCTAAAACCATCTGGTTTCGGAGTTGTTGACCCAAAGCCCGTTACATGGGTAGCAAAGGAGACCTAAGAGGGGAGAACATCGCACGAGGCCTTATGTTGTTATGAACGTAAATCATTTCAAAGTGTGTTAATGTCAATGTAAAGTGAATGAAAAGAAACACAATGATGACCTTAAAGTTTTCTATGATTCGATAAGCTTTATGATCTATCGAAAGTTGGTAGATATGGGGAATGTTTTCGAATATGGTAGGGATGCCTTTCAATCATAATACCCTAGATCTTATCTTACTACACCCTTTGGGAATTGGTTCAATTATTGGTGTTGAATGAGTATTTTCTTCATTTATGTATATGTCGTTGAGCTTTATTGTCACTTGATTCATGTCATTGCATCATAGTTCATATTTCGAGTTGTCTTGGTTGGTTTGAGCTAAACATCCTTAGATTTTGTGGTTATATCGTATGCAAACCCTCAGGAGACTATAATTCATCCTTTGAGGTAACTCAAAGGTTTAAAGGCTTGTTGCACATGCTAAGTGCAAGCGTTTACTCCACGAAAGTGAGTTAAGTAGTTTCTTTTTGTTTTTCCCTTGTTTGATGATGATCTCGTATCTTATGGCTTTTATTACTCAAGGTTGAACAATTGATAAGTTTGGAAGGGGTTGATAAGAGTCATTTTTACATGTTTTCAAGATCCTTGCATTTATGTTTTAGGTTCATTTATCACTTGATTCTTGCCACTAGTGCGTTTAATTCTTGCGATAAGTGATTTCAGGCCTTAAGTGGGTAGAATAGAAGAAAGGGCAGAAAAATAATGTTTAAAACAAGTTCAGACCAAGATGCTTCACACCTCCACTCCCAAGTGCAGCCATAATCATGCCTGGGCTCCCAAACAAGAAAAAAATAAGCTAAAGTTACGTATAATGACGCCTAGGCGCCATTTCCCCACGCCTGACGCCACATCCACCACACTTGCCACGCTTAAGTTCCATTTCTCTATGTTTATAGATCAAATTTAATGAAATGTCCTACAAATTTGTAGAGTTATGTCTTATCTTCACGCGGAAACTTGAATCATCCAAATCGGAGGTCTGTGGAGAAAGTTATGAAGAAAACAAGATTGTTGCGCCGAAAAGCAAGGAAACGATTCAGACTTCGCACCGTGGCGCAGAAGCGCCACTTTCGCATGCCTAGGCACCACCTCAGTCGTGCCTGAGTCGTGCCTAGGAGCCCCGCAACTTCTTCCCCCAGTCAGTTACGCCACCTGGACCGCGCCTAGGAACCATTTCGGCCACGCTTGGGCGCTGGTATAGCAGTTTTGAAGAGTATAAAGGCCAAAAATCAAAGAAAAAGGAGGGGGTTCGAGTTCTTAGTGATTTCTGGGTATTTTCTTGGATTTGGGTCATCTTATCATCAAACTTGAAGAGCAAGAGAAGAGGGGAAAGAAGGGATTCAAACTTTCAATCAAAGATCCGATCATCAATCAAGCATAGGGAGTTTCTTAGCTTAGATTCATTTTTGTCTATGAACATGAATTTAATGTTCAGCTTTTCCCTTGTGCATTTTATGAGCTAAATTGTTGAACTAGGGCCATGAGAAGGTCATGTTTTTAGTATTGTAATAATAAGATCGTTTTTTGTTTTAATTCGTATATTGCTATGTGTTGTGAAGTTGTGATTGAATGCCTTACATATGCTTGATCAACATGCGTTTGATATCATGCCTAGGTGAATTATTCGAGAGAAAATTGACTTATGGTGCAAGAATTTCACAACATCACCGACCAAATAGGTATTGCCCTACACATAGGTAAAGATTCCTGGGTAAAATCATTCGATTTAAATCGAGGAAGCTCTAGCTCGTTAATGTATGCTTAGTGATTAGATTTTCGGGTAGACATACTTAGAAAACCGTCATTTAAGTATAGGAGTCTATCACGTAACATCGGTTATTCTTTACCTTAGGAGCTTTCACCATAGCAATGTATGTCTAATGAATTGGTAACGATCTTAGGATAGCGATACACAACATGTGCCCAAATATGAGCCTTAGTCACCTCTCCATCTTAGAAGTTTAATCTCTCTTTACTTTCGCTTAGCATATTCTACTTTCCTTTTTAATTAAATCCTCGATTTATTTCCGTTTGTTACCAAAATCGTAAACTAAAATAACTAGTCCTTGAGGTTCGACAACCCGGACTTATTGTCCATTTTATTACTATCACGACTAGTGCACTTGCTATTAAAGCACATTAGCTAGCTATTAGCGTGTCACGAACCCATCAATTTGGTTCAATTATCAATAGATATTTTTGGAAAAGCAGAATTTCGATTTGATTTTTTACAGAACCGCCCAAATACACAGCCCTAAAAACAAGAGTGTTTTTCAAGTGTTTACTGATTTGGCAGCACCACTAAATGGCAAGCCGAGAACCTTACAATAACGTTTTTGGCAATCATTGTATTGTACAAGTATTCTATTCGAATCTTTGAAGGCTAATATTAGAGGTTTCGTCCTAATGGGAAAAAAGGACGTAGTCAGAATTACGTCAATAGACAAACCTTGCAAACTTTGTGTTATTTATTTCCGTTTTATTGCTTTTCATATTAACTATCATATTTAAGACTGGAAGCATAACATTCATATACAAAGGTTTAACTTGCATAAAACTAAGCAACTAAAGAAACCTTTCGTGAACGGTTCCAAAACTAATTTATAAATAGAAAAACTCAAAACTATTTATGTTGTGCAACTCTCGATCTCAACACTGAGAGCTTCAATCTACTAAGTTGAAGCACTCAAAACTGAAATTGACTGTTTCTTTTAAAACAGTCTTCTTCGACGCTAACTAGTATTAAGCCTTTCTCAAAGCGCAGAAAATTTCATATACAAATTTTTGGAGCCGATAAAACTTCAAGGATCTATCCAACACCCTCCCCCTCCTAGACCCTCTTCCTATTTCACCTGTGACCAGTAAGTGGTAGCAGAGCAGTTGAATTTGAAACTTACACGTCTTCAAGTTGCAAAGCTTGTTCAGATCCATCATTTTCATAATAGTTGCTTTATTTCATATACGAAGTTTTGGAGCGATAAAACTTCAAGGATCTATCCAACACCCTTCCCCTTCTAGGTTCTCTTCTTATGTCACTTGGAACCAATAAATGGTATTAGAGCAGATGAGTTTGAAACCTACACGTTTCCAAATTCCAAAGCTTGTTCAGATCCATCTTTTTCATAATAGTTGCTTTGCTTTTCATCATTTCTCATCATTGTGTCATGGCTTACTCTAAAATGCCAAAATAGACCAAGATTTATTGTGGTGATTGGAAACTCAGGTCGGCTTATCGTTCTGTCCATGATGACGAGTTGATCACTGTCATAGAAGATGGTCTCATTGAAAGCATGAAGGTCCACACAATCAGCATCATGAAGGCCAACACAAGATTAGCGGGGACAACAGCCAATGCGTTAGATTTGTATGTTGAGAAACCTTAAGTTGAATGAAATGAAAATGATTTAAAGAGAGCCAACATGCATATGGTTGCTAAGAACTCTACATAATGCAGTTGAGGATAATTAGCTTTATTTAACAAGATTAAATTTGCAAGACCCCTACAGAACTTTGGGATAAACTGGCTATGTGAATGATCATATCAGATTCCAGAGAATAACAATGATAAAATACAATGATTTCTCAATCAACATATAGATGTGTATGACTCCCCATTTCCAAATTCGATCATCAATAAGATAAATTAATCCAATTACATAAATTTCTCTTCATGGAGAAACGCAAGGACAGTTCGTCTAGCTCGCCCAAATTTGAGCTACTCCTAAAGTAACCTATTTGAACAATGCTAATGACAAAACACGAAAACATTTATTCTATAATTTACTACAGAGCTACTCTTCATTATATCCATCAAAATCAAATTCAATCAATATATGATGGACATTGTTGATATGTGATTAATCTAGATCCAGATAATTCCACTATAAACTACATTATTGTTTCAAACTGGAAAAAAAGAATATAATTACAACAAAGGTAACATTTCTCAAAAGTCAGGTGATCTAACGGAACCTCAATGTCACGCAAAAACTGAAGAAGCGACCAATGGTAGATCATTTTATTTTCCGTAACTCCATACTCCTCTTTTAGGTTGCATTTGGACTTGAGCTAAGGATTTCAAATATCAAATGCAATTCAAATTCCTCAAATTGATCAAAGAAATAACTCAAAATGGTTACGAAAAGATTCAAAATCCATAGACATTGAGAATTGTCCAAAGAACTGAAAGGGATTGGAAATCCTCAGCTCCCAAATCCCTTAATCCATATGGAACCTTGATTTCAACTATCCAAAATTTCTCAAAGTAAAATGAAGAAATGCATTTTAAATTCAGTATCCATGTCTGCATTTAAACTTTGTGCCTTTCATGGGGTATTAGCAACTCCTCGTAATCACCAACAGTGACCTGTTGAAATTAGTATCATTACTATCTCAGCATATTAATAGAAAGATAAAAGAACTAAGTAGATCGGCATACCTCGAAATTGTTGCCACCATAAGTATACTCCACATACAATTGCTTAGGCTCTCCAGGACAAGGATCACAAAATCCCATAATTCCAGATTTTTTCACACCTTGATGTAGCTGCACAAACATTTAAATATCTAAGTACTATATTACCAAAGGCATAACCCTTAATCCTGAACTAAATAGCACACATCATTCGAGTGCTATTTCTAGCTGGTTCACAAGGAAATCATTTTATTGAGAAAGAATTAAGAGATCAGAAAGATCATCAAGGCAATCAGACAAATAACATATCTAAATGAGAAGCCTTTTTAAATTTTTTTTTTTTTTAGAGAGAGCACTGTGCACCCTACAAAACCCTTCATGCCAATTGACATTCAAACTAAGGTACTACCACGAGCTACTCCCTTCATTTTTTGATTCACCTTAAATGCATCACAATTTATAAATTTTACAAGGTTTTGGATCTTCTTTTACTTGAGCTTATAGGGATATTATTTGCCATTCTCTTCTTTAAGAATTGCAAACTCTTTGGTGCACAATATGTTTCACTTTTTTTATTAAAAAAAGGAAGTATTACAGCACATGCTCTTGTAAATGTTCATTATCAATTGGCACTAAAGAGAATCATTTATGATAATTCACAAGCAAAATATGTTTGAAACTTTATACAAGAAACAAACCTTGAGTTGCCCAGAATCATTAACAAGAAAATTAAGAGGTACTGTGACATCCATGATCTGTGATGACACTTCATCTTCTGTTTCTTCAGATTTACGTCTGTTCAGTAGAGCTTTGCTATTCCCATAAAGCGCCTTAAGAACAACCAATCCATCCATTTCTAGTTGCTTATTTCTTTTCCTATTGGCCACATTCTGCAATAGCTGTTGTGCTTTTTTAGCTGCATCCCTTGCTTCTTGAACCTGTGCAACAAACATATAGGTTAGGGAACAATAACAAACATATAAGTTATGGTGTTGTCCACATCTTAGAAAATGTTTAAACTCTGGCAAAATAGAAATGCTCTGACATTCACAGTGAAAAACAAAACGGAAAAAAAAGACAATTGCAGGCAGTCATGCATGAGAGATCAGCGATTAAGATCATTTAACTATTTGACCATTGAAAAAGTGGTGGGCTAATATGGTATGATTAGGTAATAACTGAATAAGATTTTCATAAAGACAATTGCAGGCAGTCATGCATGAGAGATCAGCGATTAAGATCATTTAACTATTTGACCATTGAAAAAGTGGTGGGCTAATATGGTATGATTAGGTAATAACTGAATAAGATTTTCATCAAGGATCTCTCTGGTAAGAAACAAGACAACTTTGTACGATTTATATTGCCTGAAACCGGAGATACTGTTCAATCCGACTTGGTGGTTCAATTAAATTTCAAACTAGGTATATCCTCCGACAACATCCGAAAGATCCATTTTCAGATTTCGACCTATTCATTTCTGGGTTCACCGTTGCTCAGTCTCAATTCTTTACCTTATGCTATCTTCAAGAACTCATATTAAGACTAATGTGGATTTTATTATTTGTTCAACATTTGTTAGTTCACTATTAACCGAATCGAAGTTTCAACTCCAATATATACAGAGGTGTTTTTTGTTATTAATCCGATTATCTTTTGTTCAACATATGTTATTTTATTGTCATTGGTACACCTTTTTTTTGTTATTGGCACACCCTTTTATGCGCTTAAAATGTATTGAGAGGATTGCTTAGTTATACATAATGAATAAATAATGAGAAAATGACTACAAACAAATATGACTTCCTATTTACAACAAGAAATCAATGTGTGATCTTAACAAGATTGGAATGACAGAAGGAGAGGAGAGCATACAAACACAACCTCTTGCATAACATTTAAATATAAAAAAAGGAATACATTTTATAAAAAAAATTCATGCAGAATTTAGACAAAATGAATAAATTCAAAAAAATAGGGACAGAGAGGACAGGAAAACAAAAAGCACCATAGAAATCAACAAATGCACAAAACTGGAACACCAGAATGCAGTACCTGGCTTTGAGTCTTATCCATGTTCTCTAAAGCCTTTTGCTTTTCCCGTTTAAGATAGTAAGGTTTTAGAACAAAGTTCTGGAAATACAGAAAATGAAAACAAGCATTACAGAAGTCCAAATATATTAATATAACTAAATACAAAAGTCCCAAACTCATGAGCAAGGCAATTAATCTTTCAACAGAAAGAAAGCACAAGAAAATTAGCAAAGTGGCTAGTATCAACTGGTCATCATTCGTAACATTCTAAAGTTCAAAGCATCGGTAGGAGTTAGCCGAAGCATGTTTCAAGAAAATCGTCTCAAATTCCAATATTGCTTAGATGATCTTTCTCAATATCGACTATGATACAACAAATCCAAAATTTATTTACTAATTCTTAGTGTCTCTGGATTGCAAATCCAATTTTCTCAGCGGCATGACGTCATTCGAAAGATAGCACAATGTAGTTGCTTTCTTAGTATATAATGGTTAGTGGAAGTATAGTTTTGAAATTAGCAGAGGCTAAAAGATGGAAAAACATTTAAGTGTATTTACCGTAGGCCTTCCACACTTACAACATATATATTTAATTCTTGCAAAAGCAAATTTAAAGTGTGTTCCGGATTAAACCATTTGCGAGATCTACCATGTTGAACCAAGGATCTGGTTTAACATTAATTCACCAGATAGTAGTTAAATAAACAACGGGAACTGCTCCGAAATGTGAAAGGATTCGAGCCTCAAGTAAAAAATCATTTCACAGACTTGAAAACGAACCTTGAGAGTAAAATAAAGTGATGCTGGAATAATGAGGGCTCCAGTTGCAAGCACTGGATTTAAAAAACGGGACACCAATATCTGCAAGTAATTAGCATTTGTTAACTATATCAGCATAGTGAGAGAAAGGATTCTGAATGATATAAACAGAGCTGTAGATCATATGCTCACATGCTTATTAGAGTACTATAACATTATGGCTGTTCTTAGTTCAAGTAGATAGTTAAATTGCCTCTGATTAGAGAAGGAAGAAAAATCCATAAGACAAAGCAAAATATAACAACAAACTCACTTTTCTTCTGAATACTAGGTGCATATGTTTTTGTCATATATCTATTTTTTTCCTTCACCTAATGAAGTTCACACATTAGTATATTGATGGTTAACATGTCTAATGGTATTATTTGACAGCATATGTAAATGCCAAAAGAACTAGATTCTGAACCAAGAATAAATGCTCCGTGCAACTATCTCACCAACAGAAACAGATCCAGTAAACAACATTATGCATTCGAGTGATAATGGGATCCGTACAATGTGTTTAAGAATGCACTTACAGGAACAACCAACTTTTGCCCCCCACGATGCAATTCAAATCTCCAAATGATTCCCTATCAATAGAGTATCAAGGATGAGTGATAACTAGTTACATAAAAATGTATCCAGAAAAAATAATATAAGATTGGAAAAAGGTCACAAACAAATTGATAGAAATATAAAATGGAATATGAAGGGTATCAATACAAGGATGTAGCAAAATTTTAGTCGAAAACACACTCCTTCATATTTCTCTAAGAATTTTTTTAATGAAAAACTAAATTGAGTGACCATTGTAGAAATGGTGACTTCCGGGCCCGGTATTCAACATTTTGAAAAGGTTTTGTATGCTAAATTTGCATTTGCGTACCTTAATTCCGATGGTATATAACATCCGAACAGTGCTGAATTTAGATATCTTTCTCCCACCCCCAACTTCAAGTGCAAGTGTACCACTGCAAAGTATGCATGGCATGTCACAGGTCTGATGTACAACAATGTAAGCACACCATTTTTAAGTATTCCAATATTCAGTGTGTGTGTGTGTGTGTGTCAGGGGCGGGGCTCGCTGTCTAATAAGTATCTGGTATAGCTCTCTTATATCACATAATGGTGGAAAAAGCCATCCACTTTGAAATATATAGCAACTACCAACAATTTTTGGTCCAAAAGAATGCAAAAAGGCTCGATAAACCAATAATTAATTTAATTCCTAAAATCAGAAGTTAGGTGATAAAACATGCATACGCTTTTGGTGGAGCTGCTCAACTTGCACAAGCACGTGCGTGCAAATGCATGTGTGGGGACGTCTCCTCTGTGTCTGATTTTTTGTGTATGTGTGTGTAGAGAGAGAGATTCACTAATGAGCAATTTTTTCCAGCAAGCTATAACCAGTAGTTCATCGAGAAAAAGGTCACGAGCAGATCGGTAATGGTTGAAATCCTACTTAACCTAAAAGTGATCTCTTATTAGATGTTAAGCGTATTTCTATATGGTCCTCTGCAGAGTAAATCCTAATATATCTTGACTAATGTAAATCCAATCTCCATCGTAAATTCACCAAAAATATAAACAATTTACCAAACCAAAAGATTGAGGTATGTTTTATGGTGTTCTCTTCATAATTCTATCTTTCTCAATTTTAACCTGACAACTATTTCTTAAAGAATAGTTTCCTTAAACCAATAAAATTAAGAGTTGTCTTGGTAATATCCTTTGGAGCACATAAAACTACAATATTTTATTGAGTATTGTGAATTAATATATAGGCACATAGCACAAAGTTGAACTCATCAGAGATTATTCAAAAATTAATTTTATGACCATTAATTTTATTATTGAACAACAGATCTGCATTTGCTGAATTAAGATATCTTTCTTCCACCCCCAACTTCAAGTGCAAGTGTACCACTGCAAAGTATGTAAATAAAACAACTACCAACAAGTTTTGGAACAAGATCACTTGAGATTATGGTATTGAGCCAAAAGAGTGCACAAGGTTCGAGAAATTAATATTAATTCTAATTCCTACAATGAGAACTTAGGGGATAAAACATGCATATGTTTTAGTGGATGCTGCTCAACTTGCAGAAGCATGGCAGTTTGTGTTCGAAGCAAGCATGTGCGTGCAAGTGCATACATGGGGACATCTCCTCTGTGTGTGTGTGTGTGTGTGTGTGAATGAGAGAGAGAGAGAGAGAGATTGAGATTTTCACTGATAAGCAATTTTTTCCAGCAAGCTACAATCAGTAGCTCACTGAGAAGAAAACATGTCACAGGCAGATCATGGGGCGCAACAATCCAAACACTTTATCAAGGGTTTTTGGACAGAAATTAAAATTCGACTTTCTCATATCAAACTAATTTTAAGCTTTGTGTAGGGCGAATCTTTTGAGGAAATTTCCTTTTGTATCTCTCAAATTTGAGAAAATCAGACAAAGTGTACACATGTAAATTGGGTCTAGTTTAAACCTCTTCGTGTCTGGTGAGACTCTGAACGGGGAACAATGTCAATATTGTTTTAACTCAACGTACCATTCATCTGGTAAGCATCCTACTATTTTTGAACTTGTAATAAATAACAAGTTCAGGGATAGTTTCATCTGGTTAATAAAATTGCCTCACTTTTACTCGTATACTTTCTTAAAGCATTTTTCCACTAGATTTTATTGGATGATTGCGAATGGTTGAAGTCCCATTTAACCTAAACGGGATCTCTTATTAAATATAAAGGGTATTTCTATACAGTCCTATGCAGAGTGAATCCTAATATATCTTAATTAAAAATCAATCCAATCTCCATAATAAATTCACAAAAAATATACACAATTAACCAATTTAAAAGATTGAGGTATGTTTTCTGGTGTTCGCTTAGCATAATTATATCTTCCTCAAATTTAACGTGACAACTTTTCTTTTAAAAAAAATTCTTTAATTGTTATGAAGTGGATTTTGAAGAATTAGTTAATTACATTATATCATTTTATTTCCTAGTTTCAGTCTTGTTAGTTTAGGAGTTTAATTACTTGTTGATTAAGTTTTCTAGTTGCTTAGGGGTCAAGTTATTTCCTTTCTACTAGGAGTCAGTAGCTTGCATAGCAAGTTAACTTGTGCATATAAATAGGGGTCTTCAGTGTTTATTTGGATTATTCAGTTTTTGAATCAATAAAGAGTCAAGCTTAGGCTTGTTGGGCAAGATTTATTCTTGTAGGACTTTCGAGTTATCGAAAGTATTTCTTTTATCATTATTTATTCTGTTTCTATCGATTTATAAAAATCTGCACCCATCAATTTGGTCTGACCTGCCGGATCTTCCACCCGACGAAAACATGGTTGAAACAAGTACTGGAGCCAGCGATACTCGATCTTTAGGCACCACCATGGCTCGTTCCACTTTTGACAAATCTCTCATAACGGCGATGGTTTCACGCTTGAAATCTGCCAGGGCCCATATGGATAACATGGATAACTGTATTGCCGACATGAAGGCGGAGATCACCGCCCTCAAATCCGATGCCCTCAATATTCAAACTACTCCAACGACCATCCATGAAAATTCCCCGCCGCCAGCCGCCCACACACCACCAGTAATTGCCACCGCCGCATCAGCTTCATCACCCGAAAACAGCACCCCTTGCATCACCGCTGAAATTACACCATCCTCCTCAAGTTTTACCCCACAATCCGCCACATCCGCACCAAACCATCTCGGTCACACCACCACCCTTAACTTCCAACCAACAGAAACGAATATGGCCACCGTCTACCGAATTCCTCAAACCTCCCCACAACAAACACTCAACCACATCACCCCCACACTCCCTATTTTTAACGGAATTGACCCTTTTGCCTGGTTCACCCGGACTGAATCTTCCGAAATTCCAAAGGCTGCGTTAAACACCCACAATAGTCACTATGGGTTTTCAGTCATGCCTTTCGACTTGAAGAATGCATCGGCGATGTCTCACGCAACGATGAAATTTCCCAAGTTCAGCCTTGGGGCCAAGGCTGTTTTTAAGGGTGGAGGAATTGTTATGAAGTGGATTTTGAAGAATTAGTCAATTACATTATATCATTTTATTTCCTAGTTTCAGTCTTGTTAGTTTAGGAGTTTAATTACTTGTTGATTAAGTTTTCTAGTTGCTTAGGGGTCAAGTTATTTCCTTTCTACTAGGAGTCAGTAGCTTGCATAGCAAGTTAACTTATGCATATAAATAGGGGTCTTCAGTGTTTATTTGGATTATTCATTTTTTGAATCAATAAAGATTGCCACTGAGTTGGTAATATCCTTTTGAGCATATAAAACTACAAATCTTTTGCATGGCACATAACACAAAGCTGAACTCATCAGAGATTATTCAAAGATCTATTTTATGACCATTAACTTTATCAAATACAAAAGAGTAACAGCTCCACTGATGCATATATACAATCTCTATATTATGTAATGTAGAGCCTGTTGTTAACACAGGATAGCTTAGCAGTTGAGACTAATAACATAACAAATGCGCAATTTGTCCAAAAAAAAAATGGAGACAGATAAAGACACACCTTCCAACAGTGCCAGCAATGCGTCCATGTGATTTAGCTGAAAAGGAGTGCGTGTAGTGAGCAGTTGCGCCAAATGAGCTTGTACCAATCTACAAGAGGGAAAGTATGGAAACATGATGGTATTACAATTAGAATGGGTGTTGCTAATAGAAGATAGGTTGAATCAAACAAAATAGGTAGGGGCAGTAAACAGCACACCCATAATAATAAAATTTGAAGAGAAATATAGCACACAAATGAAAATGCCAGAAAATCATGTCATTCTAAACACAGCTGCCTTGAAATCCCACCTTTTCTATTGAACGACAGATCTGCACTTGCTGAATAAATAAACCGTGATTGAACAAAAAATAATAGCACAATGAAGGCTACCTTAATCTCTCCTGAAGCAGACATTTTTTTATCTTTCTTTCTCCAGCCAACACCTATAGATGACTCTGGGCCTAACGAAAGTTGTATCTGTAAGGTGAAAACCAGAAAAATTGAATTATTAGCTACAGAAAGAAAGAAATTATAGCTACAGAAAGAAAGAAATTATATAAATTACGCTTAAAATAGTTTCTAGACGATCTGATAATGATCTGACATAAAGTTGGCCCACCAAAACTATAAAAAAGACAGACGTAGATTGTTCTAACTGAACCTCACATAATGCATCTGATTGATAACAAATTCAAGAAAGCATACAAACAAAGAAGCTGCTAAATAATAGTCACTAGTTGACTTTGCACACTGGATGCATGAGCAAAAACAGAAAAATATAAAGAAATTCTTTTAGTAACAATAAATTTGACAATTAAATTTTTGAACTAAAATCAAATAAATAAAACATAAAGAAGAGAGAGAACAGTTTCCTAGTAAATATTAACTTGACAATTAAAATTATGAACTAGAATCAAATAAATAAAACATACAGAAGGGATAGAACAATTTCTTAGTAAAAATGAAATAAATAAGACGTAAAGAAAGAAAGAAAGAGAGACAAGGGAGAAAAAGAAAATGAATGTTTCAGAAGAGATGAGAAAGAATGTGAGAAAATTAGGAAATATTAGGAGGTAGGCAAAAATGTGAGATGGGAAGAAGAATTATTTGAGGCATTTGTAAAAAAAAATAAAAAAAATTATACGTATTATTGTTCAAAAATAGTTCCTCTAAATCCCTCTTCAATTCAATAATAGAATAAATTATATATGCACGGATAAACCAATTTCAAGCAGAAAGCTTACATTTCCATTTGTTGTGTCCGAGAGTTGACGGGTCCAGGCATTCGAAAGATTGACTGAGCCATCTCTTAGGGACATGGTAAGGCCCATTATTGCAGTAGAGTGAACAGACAATTGACTGAAAGCAGGAAAAAAAAAAAAACAGTGTCTGAAAACATCTACAGAAAGTTATCTGAATGACAAAGATCAATATCCTACCGAGAAGTTTGTACTCCTATTAATGACTGCAAGCCAATAGAGCCCATGAGTTCTACAGAAGAAACAGGAGATATATGATGCCTAAGAACGGCAGTGGCTGCACCGCCACCCGAATTTGCATTAACAGCCAAATTCCCACCAATAGCAAGAGAATTGCGCTTTGATATTTGAGATTGAACTTCACTGGCCATAGCCATCCTGACATTCAGCATAACTATTAGCAAAAGGATGGGAGAGGAGTGGGGGATTGTTAAAAGCTCTGCATGTGCAAGCAAACACACTCTCCTACTGACACCTTGGACAACATGGTACCAAACATGAGGCTGATTTCATGTTTAACCTTAAAGCAAAATTTTAAGCAGTAAAAAATTGACAAGATGCTGCAACTTCTTGACATTTTCGATATCAAAAACCAAACAAAGAGGAGACTTTAAATTTCAAAAAACTCTAAGGTGGAAGCGAAGATCAGACCATTACATCCAACTCTGAGGCAGACTGTGTGATTACAAAAGAACACCAATCATGGATATGCTCAACTTACAGACTGATTTGGTCAGTCATGAAAAAGCCATAAGAACTTATATGGGTGCAATTCTTTGTTTTATGGCTTCATGAAATACCATCATTAGCCAAATATAAAACAATTCATCCAAAGTAACCATCACAAAACATCTTGTTAAATCAAACTGAAGACTGATAGGATAAAGTGAAGGAAATCCGTACCCTCTCATAATGCCATCACCATCTAAAAAATCAGGCAATGACAAATTTGCCAGAATTGAACCAGAAGGTCGGATATGTGCAGAGACCTTTTCTTGTTCTCTCTGGCGCCGCAATCTCTCAAGTTCTTCCTTGATCTCTTCAACTTTGTTTAGTTTAGGGCCAAGCTCCAGACCAGAAGTTAGTCCTTCCATCCCGTATATATCATATATCAGCCTTTTATTTTCATCTGTTAAAATCTCGTAAGCTTCACATATTCTTTGAAAGTTTTCTGTCGCAATTTCCTTCATCTGACCAGAGTGAAACAGGATATAATGAGTTGTACGAGTAATAAAAGTTGTAACCATCAGTTAAACAGCACCTTTTCATAAAGCAAAAGCGTAAATGAAATAAAATGGGTGTATGTGAAACATGAAAATTTAAGAGAAACAATGAAATCCATGAGCAAAACACACATTTTAGCAAGCATGCATAGGTAATGAGTATAGAGGTATTTCTTTCTTGAGCATATCTGTTGGGTAGAATCACTGGGAGGTCATGAATCAGATAACTAGTCACATTTCAAAAAGCACATGTGTAGGGCTGTTTTCAACCAACATTTAGTTTGTCATTAGTGACTAAACAAGTTGCAGAAGAACTTGATTAGCATAACATACTGGACATGGTGATGTTGCACCATTTTGAGCAACTCTTCATTTTAGTGACAAAATACGCAAAATAATAGTGTTTTAATTGTTGTGCTATTCAGTGATCAAGAAGTGGGATCACCATTTGTGGACCCCATGGAATGTTTTCATGTGGTCTGAGTCAAGGACAAAGGTGTGCCTAAAAATAGTGAGGCATGGTCTCAGGGACTTGGTCTATTGAGCTGCTAGTCATCAATAAGGCATGCAGTTAATGTTTGTTTAGAGTTACAGTTGCTCTATCTATATCAAATACGTTAATAATATGGACTTGTACACGCCATGTTTTTTCTCGATGGTTTAAGTCAAGCCTTGTGGCTTTAAGAATAGTGGAAAGTCTAAAAAACAATCTAACTAAATTTCCCTATTTACTATCTTGAAGTTTTGTTTATGTTCAAGATTCACCGACAACTAACTTCTAGTTGGTGCTGTTAATCTGTAAGGCATACATTTTGTGCTTCACTCAGAATAGGCAGAACACATAACTTGCAAAGCCGCAAAAGACCTTTGTGCCCTGAAGCCCCTGATAAGCATTGGTCATTTGACAACAATTGTTTAAAGTTGGTTTTGCACCAACAAATTATTTAGAATTTGATCATTTTAGTTATTAGGAGTCAAAAGAATCTGTTGCAAAGTCAAGGCCAAAGGCTAACTTGCTTAAAATGTACAGAAATAATTTGAAAGACAACGAGAAGAAATCTAAGCATCACATCAAGAATCCAAAGCATCTGACCAAGGCTGTGAATTGCATCCTACAACCTAAAGCAAATAAAAAGAAAGAGCGGGACAGTTTACTCATGGGGCAGCCAATTAGACTTCACAACCAAATTAATATTAGACACCTAAATCTATAAAACAAAGACTTGAATCCGCAAGAAAACCTCTTATGTGAACTTCAAAAAAGACAAATCTAAAAGTTACAAGCTTCCCTTGCCCTGAATGACTAAAAATCTCAGACAAGACTTTAACATGGACAGGGCTAAGGGCTACTTTGCAATAATTATCATCCAAACTGCCCGACATTTTCAAAGATTTCTTCCTTTAACAGAAAGGTCTAAAGAAAATAAGATTTTTCGCAAGTTTTAGAGAAACTCGGACGTCAAGCTCTTTAATGTGAATTATCTGACAATATTCAGTTACGTATTAATGGTTTAATATGATGGGGCAGTAGGGTCTTCAGTGTGTATTGTGTAACAGTATTATAGGAATAATAAATTGTAGAAAGGCAATGAAGCGAGAAAATACACGAGGAAACATCAAAAGTCACACAATAATCCATCAATTCTTCATAGGCCCAACCTCATAGGTACGACGGCTGGATTTGAAATAGGATAGTACCAGTCAAGTATCTTAGATCAGTGATCAGTCTTACACGACTAAGGACTCTGATTAAGACCAATATTCAGAAATAAATCTTAACTTCCGTCTCATATAAAATCACAATTATTTGTTATTTCAATCTTGCAACAGCACAGATTGATCAGAAGTATTGTATGTTCAAACAATTATGATTTGATCTATAGTTATAAATTTATCTATCTTAGTCGAATCTATTTACCTTTCATAAACCACCACCACCCCATCTATATTTTTAGCCCCATTTTTTATTCTTACACAGATCAAAAATTGACCAATTCCACTACGAACAGACGCCTCATCAGTTCCAACCATCATGGGAAATAAAATAGAGCATTCATCGTTTTGCAAGGAAAGAAAATATATGAACGCTTGTTTCTTTTTGCATTCAATCAAGATAACTTTATGTATACCAAATAAATAGGACATAATTCTCTTACAACATCAATATCTTGGTTACATTGTTTTATGTTATTTATTTATTGTGACAACATATCAATTACAATTTACAAGACATGATTTGTTCTTAATTTCCAACTCTCGGAATAACTAAATATGCTACTTCATCAAATGAGTTGTCGTAGTTATCAAATGCACATGAAGCGCTTTGCCTAGGCTTGAGGAGCAAGATTGGAGCATTCCCAACTAACCCCATAGTTAAAACCACACAGACCGGCTATGTATCATCCTAAGGAAAACAATCGATAAAGAAAATTTATGATACCGAGCCCCTTGCTCCGACATCCCCCACCCACACGAATACAAACACAAAAGATAAAGGATCACTTAAAAGAATAAAAGTAACGAGGAGAAAATCCCAAAATTAAGTAAAACATACGTTTCATTTCAGACAACAAAACTATTAACAGTCGAAATTCAGGGCTAAGGGCTACTTTGCAATAATTATCATCCAAACTGCCCGACATTTTCAAAGATTTCTTCCTTCAACAGAAAGGTCTAAAGATAATACGATTTTTCGCAAGTTTTAGAGAAATTCAGACGTCAAGCTCTTTAATGTGAATTATCTGACAATATTCCGTTACGTATTTATGGTTTAATATGATGGGGCAATAGGGTCTTCAGTGTGTAACAGTATAATAGGAATAATAAATTGTAGAAAGGTAATGAAGCGAGAAAATACACGAGGAAACATCAAAAGTCACACAATAATCCATCAACTCTTCATAGGCCCAACCTCATAGGTACGATGGCTGGATTCGAAATAGGATAGCACCAATCAAGTATCTTAGATCAGTGATCAATCTTACACGACTAAGGACTCTGATTAAGACCAATATTCAGAATAAATCCTAACTTCCGTCTCATACAAAATCACATTTATTTGTTATTTCAATCTTGCAACAGCACAGATTGATCAGAAGTATTGCATGTTCAAACAATTATGATTTGATCTATAGTTATAAATTTATCTTACTTAGTCGAAATTATTTACCTTTCATAAACCACCACCACCCCATCTATATTTTTAGCCCCATTTTTTATTCTTACACAGATCAAACATTGACCAATTCCACTACGAACAGACGCCTCATCAGTTCCAACCATCATGGGAAATACAATAGAGCATTCATCGTTTTGCAAGGAAAGAAAATATATGAACGCTTGTTTCTTTTTGCGTTCAATCAAGATAACTTTATGTATACCAAATAAATAGGTCATAATTCTCTTACAACGTCAATATCTTGGTTACATTGTTTTATGTTATTTATTTATTGTGACAACATATCAATTACAATTTACAAGACATGATTTGTTCTTAATTTCCAACCCTCGGAATAACTAAATATGCTACTTCATCAAATGAGTTTTCGTAGTTATCAAATGCGCATGAGGCGCTTGCCTAGGCTCGAGGAGCAAGATTGGAGCATTCCCAACTAACCCCATAGTTAAAACCACACAGACCAGCTATGTATCATACTAAGGGAAACAATCGAAAAAGAAAATTTATGATACCGAGTCCTTTGCTCCGACATCCCCCACCCACACGAATACAAACACAATAGATAAAGGATCACTTAAAAGAATAAAAATTAGGAGGAGAAAATCCCACAATTAAGTAAAACATACATTTAAGACAACAAAACTATTATAACTGAACAGTCGAAATTCAGGAAGAATGGAACAAAAGGATAGAGGAATTTGTACTTTGGGAGATTGGCATTTATCAGGGTGATAAACTTGAGCCCATTGGCGATAAGCCTTTCTAATTTCTTCATCAGACGCTTCCGGCGATATATGAAGAAGAGCATACAGTTCTCTTTTATTGCCTTCTCCTCCATTTTTCTCATTCATTTTTCTTCTAAACTAAATTGAAAGCAGCAGAATAAAAGGGGTTTTGGGGTTTAGCAGGAAAAAAAGTAAGTCGCGGCGACTTCTTTTGTTTTGTGAGTGATACAGTAGTAATTAATTAGTCTATGGGCCTTCAATATTTTTCTTGTTTCTCAAGGGGGAAGAAGAGATGATTCTAATTTTTCTTTTTCTGATTATTTAGGGGACCGATGATTCGACCTAAGAAAAACGCAGTTATTTTGGGCCATGTTTGCGTAAGAACTCATTCAAGCTCAAGTATACCCTTGGTCTTAAATTTCCTTTAAAACCTCGATTTTGACCGAAATTTTGAATTTTCGAAGGTCTCGAAGCGAAATTTCATCTTCGATCCAATTTTGCAGAATATCTATTGAAATTTCTCGATATTTTCGATATTTTCCGAAATATCGAATTCTTAATAAATAAATTTCTGCCGAAATTTTCAAAAATTTTGACCAAACCCAAAAAATTATAAAATTTAAAATACTATTTAATTATTTATTTTTAAATAAAAATGAGTCCAAATTATGGTTTAGGAGTGAAAACAATCCAAGTCGAGTTTAGATAAAATTTACTGGCTCGATCTCGAGCTCAAGTATACCATGTCTAACTTGGCAAGCGTTGTTTTAGAGGCTAGCTTGAGCCTGAGCCTGATCTATAAAAAATAATATAATTATTATTAATACAAATACGTAATATAATTAGAATCTAATATATTTTGAAACTTATATAGATTGCAAGTCGGCTTGCGACATCTCGAACTCAACTTGACTAAGAACTCGAGCTCGAGCTGGATCGATTTTAAATACAATTGGTAATTTTATTTCTTCATATTTCTCAACTCTTTTCCTCTTTGCATTTAAAATTTGTTGATTCTTACAAACAAAAGTTAAGGTTTAATTCAATGTGTTGCTTGGTATGTTCTTTGGTTTTATAATAGTTTAAAATATCCCCAAAATTTGATAATATTGATAATGTTGTTAATTGATTATATATTCTTTATCACTGCATTTTACATGTGTCATTTACTAAAAACCAAAAATGAAAATTAGAACCCAAAAAAAAGGGAAGATACCGAAGTAATGCTTCATTAAAATTCTTAATAGAAAGATATTATCTTGAAGAATTTTGTATTCCACAATAAAGGGTATTTTGATCTATTAAATGAAATGAAAAGAGAGTTGGAATGTGAATAACAAAAGTTGGAGTGTCTTTTGATAACTCCCAATGAATAATTGCATAATGTCATTTCCTTTTAATTTATAATTTTTTCTACAGACAACAAAAATGAAAATTAACCCCACTCCCACCTCACCCCAAGGCCGCCACCCCCATCAATGGCATCGCCACTGCTGGCATTGATACCACAACCACTCTTCCATCGTCGGCATCGACACGGTCGCCACAACTACAGTTGGCACCCTTGTTGTTGGCTTGTTGCTATCGCCACCTGCTACCACCACCACCACCTTTGTGGACACTACTACTAACTTTGTCGTGACTACCATCGTCGGCACCACCGTCGTTGCAACCAACACCACCATTGTCAAAGTCACCACCATCGGAGACACGCACCTCCACTACCTCTGTTGTTGTCACCACCATCATCACTGGCTTCATCACCAACGACCGCCATCATCAACACTACTGCCAGCCACCACCACTGTTGTGAGCATCACCACTTCTAGGGACGTGCACCACCGTTACCATTGCCTCCATTGTGGTTGACACCACCGTCACCACCGACATGACTGTCACCATAGTCGCTCGCCAAAGTCACCAACACCATTGTTGGTGTCACCACCATCGACGCACACCATGGTCATTGCTGCCACCATTGTCGTTGTTGTAGTCATCGTCATTAACCATCACCATCATTGCTCGGTAATGTCACCACCACCATTGTCGGCGTCACCACGACCACTGATAGCACTACTAGGGGCTGTTGGGATTTATTACATAAATACGCAGCGAAAAATTAAACTCCCACGTGGTTTATCTCGATTTCACATATTCAAATTGGCTTTTGAAATTATGTACCCTTCTTCGCGTATGTTGAAATCTGAATCAGTTTCGCAATCCTTTCTTGAACAGCAAATTTGTCGCTGTCTCTAAATCGCCACGCCGAAATCAAAAGCGAAAAATCTCCTTTTGTTTTTCCTCAGAGACGGCGAGAGAGAGAGAGAGAGAGAGAGGGTTTGGAGAGTTTTGACTTGGAGAGAAAGTTATGTTGTAGTCTTCTGTTTAATTTTTCACTTAGTTGTATATTTATACTACTTATGAAAAACAAAATAACCTAAAAACCCATGCATATGAGGACGCCCACTTTGGGCTTTTCTAAGTTTAATGCTTAAGTCAATTTTAATTCGTTTAATTATTTATTTAATTAATATTATTTGTCCAATAAATAAATTAATTAAATAATTAATTGAATCCTTGTTAACTCTATAATTAATTTTCTCTAAGAAATTAATTAACATGTCAACTTAATTAATTAATAAGATCATCCAATGATTAATTAATATATTAATTACGATATCCAATACCGAAAATTCTCTCAAGTCAATTTCCATGATTTTTCCTTTTTGTAATTCCTTTTACCGTGACTCTTTAGATTCGTCTCAAAAGGCAATTGGGAGGAAACCAAAAGGATGTGAGTAATACCTAGCCAGTCACGTGGCTCACATCATATCCCAATTGAGAACGAATGAATAAGATCATTCCAAACCTTTCATGTTGTGAATATCGTACGAGTATAAATCATTTATTCTTATATCCCAATCAAGTGAGAGTCATGGTTTAGTCAAACTCACAGGACTTGACCATATGCTTAGCTCATAACGAATCGAGGTCAATGAGTATACATTCATGTCTAACATGAGTATCTCTTATGCTTTGGTCAAAGTCTTTTGACCTCACTCATTCATGACTGCATAGGATATTTAGCTCATACACTTATGAAAGAATAAATCTCATTTTGCTAATCAGTTAAAACTGCTACTTGCCCATCAAGTCGCACTTTGAGATCGATCCCACCGACAGGTGAATTGGATCTAACTACTCTAATGACAGACTTGATGTCACGAGTACATCTTCAACTTGATTCCTCAGGTCTAAGGTTCACGCATACGTATCACAACTTATCAGTTTCATCATTGACTGTCAGAGAGTGAAAACCCATGTGATGAAACCGATGCGAGCCGTGTTTGAACATATCAGTCTAACTGAGATGTCTATGACATAAGTTCCCACTACCATTCCTATAGTGATTGACTGACACTTTCTCTGTCAAAACTTACATCATACAAGTCTCTATTCTGTATTGATATCCAGTCAATATTTTCTTTGACTTGCGAACCAATTTTAGATAATTAGGATCAAACTCTTCTAGTGTCATTCTTCCTAACCCATAGGAAGTAGAAGGCTTGCCATATTATCAAGGACTTTACGTTGTTTATTAAAATCTTACAAATACCTATAAGAAAACAATAAGATAATACCTTATATTACAAAAATATATTATTTAGTTACATGTCATTGCCCTATAAATCTATCATCTTTATGGCATTTAAGGGCATACACACTAAAAAGGTGGTGTACCTCAATAAGTAGCTTATGCACTCCATCAGTACAACTAAACGTCGAGCACTGTTGTTTGTCCTTCTGCCGCCGTAAATAGTATATGCTTTCTTAAAAAACCATGCGTACACCTCGGTAAGTTGACTATGTCGTCCTCGGCACCACTGGATGCCCCCACTTTCATGTACAATTCTAATGATTAGTACTGCATTATTAAA
This sequence comes from Buddleja alternifolia, assembly GCA_019426215.1. NCBI lineage: Eukaryota > Viridiplantae > Streptophyta > Magnoliopsida > Lamiales > Scrophulariaceae > Buddleja > Buddleja alternifolia. Next base: position 23,363,503 of record CM033394.1, read on the forward strand.
CCAATAATACTACGTCTACCACGTCTATATGCATCAAGTACTGTATCACTGCATTAATAATACTACATGCTTGTCGCGACTATTTTCATTAATGCATTAATCACACCATAATCATAAGCATTGTATACTACATTAGTGGATATATGATACTACGTCTATATGTATTAATTCATTGTTGTATTAATAATATTTCACATGCTCGTTATCAACACACCAACCATCACCACCACTATCACTACCAGTTATTGCTGCTGCTCACCGCCAATATAGATTTATTTTCTTAAAACATCAAACATACACTTAGATAAGTACCTCGTGCTCCTCATCAGTACAAACGAATACCGCCACCATTGTTTGCCCGCCCCCCACCCCACCCCCCGGTAAACGTAAACACTTTATATTTTCTTAAATAAACTATTTACTTTGTATTTAAGCATGTTGTAAAACTGAAATTATCCATTTAAAATGATATAAATTTGCATCACAAAACATATTAGAGCAAATTATGGGTTAAAAATCAAGAAAAGTACATTCTTGTAACAAATGTGGTATTTCTAATACGCCAGGTACATGTTCTTTAGCTCATAGGTACACATCATTTGTAGTTGCAGTACATATTCTGATAGTGTTGTATGCCCGGCGAGCCATCTGTTGGCTTGATCACTGGATCATAAAACATTATGACAGTCCTATTTTTCATATCATATCAAACCGGTTGGCATCATCTTTATTGTTATTTACTTATAATAGTATAGATAAAGATCTCAAGGATTACACACAGGTTAGAAGGTCTTGATGTCTATGGAATGCTCTCAAAGATCGTAATCCTAAAGTCTTTTCTAAGTCATATAGGCTATGCATGTAGGATATCACGACCTCTGATAGACTTGTTTGTGTGTGTCACTCTTGTAGAGATTGCCTTCTTCCATGGGCAATGACGTGTGAGTCAATACATGCACAAAGATTCATACTTAGTTGAGTGTGAAATTGAACAACACCGCAAGGATTCCTCGTTGGTTCTGTCGAACTTGAAGTCCTTAGATTTTGTAGTGTGAAATTAGTCCTCCGACCTGAGATGTCACTGGAAAGGATGCTACCCACTATGCTTAGATATACACGTGCACTCCAGAAGATTCATACGATGGCGTATATTGGGTATAGTCTGGTAGAATAGCGGAACAGGGAAAATCACACTTTTGGTCCCATAACTTGGGTTTTTTTCAATTTTGGTCCCAATGTTTACGGGTTTATCACATTATATCCCATAACTTTTATTTTTCTCAATTTTGGTCTCATTAGTGATTTTTGTCAGAAAACTAACGGGAGAAGTCACGTGTGTGGCATGTGCGCCGTTTGACAGGGTTAGATTTGGGAGGGTGTGGGGTGAGAGTGGTGGTGGTGATGGTGGCGGATTTGAATGGGTGGCGGCGGATCTGGATTGAGGGTGGTGATGGCTGGGGATCTAGCATGACAGTGGTGGTAGCAGATTTCGATTGAGGGGTGGTGGTGGCTCTAGAATATGGATTGAAGGTGGTGGTGGCGGCAAGCTTGTGTTGTGTGTGGTGATGGCGGCAACGATTGCAGTGGGGGTGGTGGTGGCAGGCCCGTGGTGGTGGTGGCGCAAATATTTGGAATGGAAGGAAGCGTCGGGCTTGTGTTTGGTGGTGGTCGTCGGTCTTGGAGTGGCGGCGGCGGTAGAGGTGGGAAATGTGAAATTTTCCTTAGCGAAACAGCTAACATTAGATTTGCGGTCCATATGGGGCTTACAATCTAGCATTTCTTATGCTACTGTGTAAAGCTGAATGATCAATAAAAGTCTCTGGTCAGAGTATTGTCTTATAAGAGGGATTAGTGATCCCTGCTTAGAGGACCGGATCGTTAGTGTTTCCAACACAGTCATAGTTTTCAAGGTTATTAGGGTTTCGACCGTCACCAAACCCTAGACCTTAGATGGAAAAAAGATGGAAGGATTTGACTCACATGAAGATCGTAACCTAGATAGGTTTTCTATTCATCGTTAACATCTAAGAAGTCGTGGTGATGTTGCTAGACATCAAATCATGACCAATAGGTGCCTTGGATTAATTTGGTGAAGGTAATCCAAGGCCTAATTAATTATTTGGATAATTAATTTAGCCTATGAGAAATGACTTATCGCTAGCTTGTTAATGAGTCTAAGGAGTCACACACTAAACTTAGTATAGTATCTATTGGCTAAGTTAATTCTTTCTGAATTAATGGAGAGATTAATTAATTGGAATATATTAACTAATCGGAAAAACTTAATTAATAATAGTCCTAATTTAATATTGGAATATTAAATTGAAAATGACTAATTGATTAACTAGTGGTCGAATTAATTATTATGTGAAAGAAAAGAAATATAATATATATGTGTGTGTGTGTGTACACGCGTGTATATGTGGATAAGGTGGAAAGAGTTTATCTTGTTCACCAAGTCTATGTATATATATATATATATAATATTGGATATATCTTGAAATATATGGCAAGATCTTTATGATTGGTTAGTTGACTAACTATAGGGAAAGATCTTATTAATATATTAGGATAGATATTGTATATTTGGGAGGATCTCAAATATATGGAAATATCTAGTTAGTTGATTAGTGGATCTAATTAACTAACGAAGAGAAAGGAAAGAAGGAAATTCTAATAACATAATATTATATATGAAAGTGTTATGTGCCCAACGAGCCATCTGTTGGCTTAAACATTGACACTATGTCAGTCTAATCATTTAGATTATATCAAACCTATTACGGAATGCTTCTTTATTGTCGACTACTCGAGGAGTATAGATAAAGATCCCATAGATTACATATGGTTAGGGGAGTCGGTTGAGATGCCTATGGAATTGCTCTCAAAGACCGTAATCCTAAATATATGTTCCAAGTCATAGAGGCTGCGAGATGTGGGATATCACTGGCCTCGCCAAAACTTGTTCGTGTGTGTAACTCTTCCAAGAGGTTGACGCGTTCCATTGTCAATGGCTAGTATAGCCAATACATGCATGAAGATCCATACGTTTGAGAGGTATGGGATTGAACGGCCCCGCAAGGATTTTTCGTTTGTGTTGTCGAACTTGGAGTCCTTCGGTTTGTAGTGTGAGATAATCTTTAGACCTGAGATGTTATTGGAAAGGGTACTACCCACTCTGCTTTGATATGCACGTGCACTCCAGGAGAGTCATACGACGCATATGTTGGGTATAGTTTGGTAGTACAACGGAATAAGTGAGAGTCGGAGGGGATTCATCCAAGGTCATAAGTACCTGGTATTTCCTATGCTGTTGAGTGAAGCTGAATGATCGAGGAGTCTCTAGCCAGAGCATTGTCTTATAAGAGGGATTAGTGATCCCTGCTTAATAGACCGGTTCATTAGTCGAACTAACATAGTCATAGTTTCTGAGGCAATTAGGGTTTCAACCGTCGCCAAGCCCTAGGTCTTAGACGGGAAAAAGATGGAGAGATTCGACTCACATAAAGATCAAAATTTGGATAGGTTTGCATTTTCATCGTTAACATCTAGGAAGTTGTGGCGACGTTGCTAGACATAGAACCACGACCAATAGGTGCCTTGGGTTAATTTGTGAAATTAATCCAAGGTCTAGTTAATTATTATGGATAATTAATCTAGCCTATGAAAGGACTTATTGCTAGCTTGTTAATGAGCCTAAGGGGGTCACACACAATACTTAGTGTAGTACCTATTGCCTAGTTAATTTTTTGTGAATTAATGAAGAGATTAAATAATTGGAATTAATTAATCGAAAAAAGGAAATAAATTAATTAAGTGGTCTTAATTAATAAAAGTCTTATAACTTAATATTGGAATATTAAATTGAGAAATACTAGTTAATTAATTAAATGGTCTAATTAATTAATATGTGAAAGAGGAAATAAATAAATAAATATATATATATATATATATTACATATATATATATATATATATATATATATATATATATTACACGCTAGGCGTGTATGTGTATGACTTTGGTGGAGGATTTTATCTTGTTCACCAAATCTATGTTGTTAGGTGTATGCCCTCAATGCCTATGAGGAATTAGATTGTGTAGGGCTTAGATAAGTTATTTGTACAAAACGTTTGATATTTCTATTTATAGAATAAAGGTTTTGATGTTGTTCATATAAATCTAATGGCATTTAAATACACTGAACAAATTAGTCCAAGAGATTTCAAGATAAACTTTCCACCTCTTATGGACAAGAGGAGGCACTGGAACAGTCTAGTACTTAATCTCTAAAACTGGGAGTTCGTGAGTTAACGAATATTAATTGGACATTAATATTCAACTCGTATAACACTGTGCCAGTCATACACTGATTGATAGGGGGAGTTGGTGTCATGAATATGATTAATGGAATTAACATATTTGAACTTGACTTGCATTAATCCGATCACATGGGTATTTACTCTCTGACAGTCAATGTTCGGGGTTAAGATTGCGATAATATGTGTGACTTTAGATCTAAGGAGTCATTTATAACATGCTTGTAGTATTGGATCTGTTATCAGAGTAGTTAGACCTGTATCACCTGTTAGGTGGGGTCGACCTCGGAGTACGATCCAATAGTGCATTTGATGTTATAAGATAACTTGCCAAAACGGGATTCATCGTCTCGACAGTAAGTGAGTATGTGACTTGTACGAACATAAGTAATTGAAATTATAAGTGTTTGGCCAAAGCATATAAACTATCCCATGATTGTCACTAAGGGTAGTTTGGTAATTTCACATTATTATGATTCTTAGTACAACATCAAGTTCTATGAGTTTGACTAAACTATGACTCTTACTTGATCAGGTCACGTCGGGGAAGAGTTTATACACATATGGTATTCGTAGTTCGTGATGACATAATCATCTCGTTTTCAATTGGGTTACGATTTGGTTCCACGGTGTTGGCTAGGTGACAACCTTATCCTTTGGAATCCTCCCATTGCTAATTGAATTGAGCCTATGTAAAGAAAAGGAATATTTCCTTAAGCTAATAGTATTTTGGTAAATTCACATTTGATGTGAATTGTCTGACAAAATAGATGGCATGACTTAATTAAAGATATTTAATTGGATTAAATAAATTAATTAAATCATATTAGTTCATAAGTTAAATTAATTGGAAAGTAATTTATAAGTTGTATTATATTAATTGGATTAATGTAATTAATTAATTACCAATTGGATTGGACTTGGATTTAATTATATACACATGGGCTAAGTGAAAACAAAGCCCGAAGCCCATCTGGAATAGGCGAAATTGGCCGCCCCTCACTGAGTAACCCTGGGGGTGTCTTTTACTGGGTATAAGAATTCAGTCAGTGTCAGAACTCAAAAAAGACAAGTTATTGTTTTAGAATCTGACACTGAGCCAAAATAAACCTAGAGCATTAGAAAAGAAAAATCCCTCCCTCTCCACCCGTCTAGCCGCCTGCAATAGTTGCCGAGAAGGAGATCGAGCTTTTCTTGGAGAATTTTTCTTCCGCGTGATTATCTAGAGGCATGAGTCTTGGGCTGCTGCTGATAAATCAAGAATCAATTGACGAAAAAGGTAATTCGATTACTCTTGACAACTTTCGTTAATTGATCTATATGCTAATATCATGAATATCCCCGAATCAGATTCTCGGGTGTGATTCGGATTAAAAAATTTATCCGCTAGACCGAATCACAACATATGTATATATATATATATTTAATAAATATCATATAATATATTTGGTAGGATCTATTCTAATTAATTAGGTAAGTAATTGATATGGAAAGATCTTACGAATATATTAGGATAGATATTGTAGATATGGTAAGATCTAGTTAATTAGTTAGTTAACTAATTATATGAAAAAAATCTTATTGGTTAGATATGGAAATATCTTATTAGTTGAAAAGATATCCAATTAATTAAAGAAGAGAATTATGAAACAATATATATATATATACACACTATATTTTTATTTCCTTCTTAACTAATAAATAATATATATATATATATATATATATATATATATATAGGATCAAGATCGAATACATACCCTCTCTTAGATAAGATCTAAGACCCAATATACACCATTGGATACATTAAATCCAACAGTCCAAAAAATAAGGAATAAACAGGCAGGAAAAAATGGAAAATAGGGATTAGGGGTATAATGGACAAAATGGCAAAATTATACATCACCCATTTACCAAAAATAACGGCAATCATCTCCTGCAATCTCTCAAAAACTGATACCCACGAACTCAGCCATTTATTATCACAATCTCAACCCGAGATTAACGCATTCAATTTATAGAATCGTATTAACCTCAGATTTCGTTCGATTATCACAAAAAAAAAATCTGAAATCCTCATATTCTGGAAATTCTGAAACCCACGAAAAAATTCTGAAAATCGAGATTGCAAACCCAGAATCTGAAAAGATTGAATTCCACATGTTTTCGCTTACATCATTGTTATTTGCTTTGATTTTTTATTTTTGAATGTTCTGTTATTTCTGTATATTGATTAATTAGTAAACTATAATGGTGATATACCATATATTGTGATTTGAACACATTATACAGCTCATTATATTCAATTATACATCGTATTATATTACATTATACAGTTCATACAATAGGGATATATAACACGTGATTGTGCTCCTTTCAATAGTCAGTTGAATATATTATACATCATATTATATTACATTATACATCATATTATATTACATTATACACTATCATATAAGCCATTATACAGTGAATACAATAGCTAATTAATCCATTATAGAATAGTTAATAATCCAATATACAGTAAATATAAACAAGGTAAAGTACGAAAATAATGGAAATAAATAAAAATAAAAATAAAAATCCGACTGAAAACGTAAAAACGCGAAAAAACCTATTAAAACGATGGAATTTGGGCCCGAGAGGGTGGTGCTCAGCATACTTAGGATAAGTATCCTGAGTTGTTTTTAAAACGACGTTTCCTACAAGATTGAAGTAGAGCTTGGGACCAAATTCCAAAAACAGTTTTTGCAGTGTATAATGGTTTATGTTGTAGTGTATAATAATGAATCTAATCTATAATCTGTTATACCATTCTATATAGTTGTGTATAAAATTCACAGTGTATAATGGTTTGTATTGTAGTGTATAATGGTTTGTATTGTAGTGTATAATGATTTGTATTGTAGTGTATAATAATAAATCTAATCTATAATTTGTTATACTATTCTATAAAATAAGATTTATAAGTTGAATCCATAAAGAAGAAGATAACACTTGCTATAAGTTCCTGTGTTAATAATATGATTTTTGTGTAATGCATATACATCATATATATTGATATGTATTTTGATAAGTTACATATATGCACGCTTGCATAATATGCCTACACTTTTTTCAAAATTAATAGAAATTGCTGTCTTATACCACCAATGAATGCCTGATAGCTGTTCACCCATCAAAACACGTCAAATAAATTCTATTAGTGAAGAAAAACAATGGTTTGTGGGAGACTTCCAATGGTTTGTATTGTAGTATATAATAATAAATCTAATCTATAATTTATTATACCATTTTATATAGTTGTGTATAAAATTCACAGTGTATAATGGTTTGTATTGTAGTGTATAATAGTTTGTATTGTAGTGTATAATAATGAATTTAATCTACAATCTGTTATACCATTCTATATAGTTGTGTATAAAAATTCACAGTGTATAATGGTTTATATTGTAGTGTATAATGGTTTGTATTGTAGTGTATAATGGTTTGTTATTGTAGTGTATAATGGTCCGTTACAGAGAAATAAATAGAAACTTATCTGTTCAAATTCACTCTATCTATTACATTAAATCAGTTGCTTAATGATGATTTGCAGACTCATAATTGATAACAGAAGAAGAATTCAGAAAAAATTGAATTGAAAACAGAAGAAGATGATGAATAGGGATTCGATTTCTGTATATCCTTCGATCTTTACAGTCCCGATCTCGAATTTTACTGAAAAACAATCGATTTGATGATGAATTGAATGGGAAAAAAACAATATCTCGTATCAATTTTGTTGGAAAACAACCGATTTGATGATGAATTGAACGGGTAAAACGATATCTCGAATCAATTTTACTGAAAAACAATCGATTTGATGATGAATTGAATGGGTAAAAAAATATTTCTTATCAATTTTGCTGATATATGTGATTATGGAAAGAATATATGAAATCGGTTATGACTCGTGAAACTGGAGATTTGATTTGATACTGTGTATTAAATTGAATCTGTTAGTTATAATTTAATGACTAAAATGCCCTTTACATAATTAAAACAAATTATTAAATCAGTTAAATGTGTTAAATGTAGACCTTGGGATCAAATTGAATCAAATGCCTAGATTGGGCCTTATATCTTACTTAATGGCAAGGGATGTATTTGATCCATATCCTATATATATATATATATATATATATATGTCCTAGTGCATTTAATGCACAAAGAAAACATATCCACATGCACTCCTAGTGTGCGTGTATATACAGAACGGCTATTCCACACTTGGCTAGGTCCATTCCATTGAGGCTTGATGTTCTTTGCATCAATACCCTTCTCTTGTGGAGCCAAAGGTATAGACTTTGTAGTATTGTCTTTGAGGTTAATCTAACCAAAGACAGATCGAGGTTGGGTTGCCTCTCTTTGGACCCCTAATGAATGTAGGGTAAAAGTACACCCATATACCTCTTTCTCTTTAGGAATAAAAAAAAGTACATACCACGCACACTAGGATTGCATGTGGATATGTTTTCTTTGTGCATTAAATGCATTAGGACATATATATATTATTATATTATTTATTAGTTAAGAAGGAAATGAAAATATAGAAACATATATATATATATATATATATGTATTATTTGGTGATATTTTTCATTCTTAACCTAATCACAACTAAGAGTTGTGGATCACATTCTTTCTCCACCTCTTTCACATCTATTTTTTCAAACTCATGTGTTGATTACGAAGAACACTAAAATATATTTCTACCCATTTTCATAAGCCAAGATTCGATATTCTCCTTACTAGCACTGGTGGAGATAATCGAGGATACTAGCTAAGGTGTGGATAAACTTAGAGACGCAACACTTGGGGCGCTAGGGCAAATTCATTCGGAGAGGTGTAGCAGGGAGTTACTTAAAAAGACGACGTTGCTTTTTGGTCTTCAAGAGGTAAACACAAAAAAACTTATCTCTAGGATAGTTTTGAATCCGATGGTACCATGTCAACTTACCCCGTTCCTAGGGTTTTCCCGAATTTTGTTAAATTGCAATTTGGTCTTTTGGGGTTATTTTGTAATTTTATGTTTTGAGTTTTAAATGCAATTGAATATATTTTTGGGCTTGGACCTAAAAATGGACTTTTCAAAAGACATGAACTTTTATTTATATTTTGAAAGGACGAAATAAAATTGGTATTTTATTGACTTTCAAGATTAAAATAAAATTTAGTTTTTTGAGAATAGGCTTCTTCACGGATTTTCAAAACTATGATTCTTTTATTTATATTTTGAAAGGACAAGATAAAATTGGTATTTTATTGACTTTCGAAATTAGAATAAAATTAAATTTTAAATTGGCCTCTCTTTGAAGAAATGGATTTCTTCATGTTTTTCCAAAATATGGATTTTCATTTAAATTTTGAAAGGACGAAATAAAATTGGTATTTTATTGACTTTCGATATTAAAATGAAATTGAGTTTTTTAAAAATTTGGGACTTTTATAATTAATTAAAGAAGTGGACTTCTTCATAGCCTTTCAAAAAATATGAGTTTTATTTGAATTCCAAGTATGAGATAAAATTGGTATTTTATGGACTTTGAAAATTGAATAAAATGAGTGATTTTTAAAATTGGGCTTTTTCGGATTAAATGGAAAAGTGGGCTTTTTCATAGTTTTTCAAAACGTGTAATTATTATTTAATTCTTGGAAAATTAATATATGTTATTAATTGATTCCTAGAATACAATAATATTAGAATTTTTGAAATTGAATTAATTTTCGGGTTAATGGAAAATTGTGACTTTCCATGGGATTTTCTGAAATTTATTTTTAGAAAATAATTAATTGGTCCACTAATTAAATTAGATTATCCTTAATTAAAGTCGGTAAATTTATATTTATGAAAGCATGATGCGAGCATGTATTATGTGATTATATGATGATCATGGTCGAGCCATAGACTAGTCGTTTTAATTTGAGGCCTGCGTGCCATGTTTTCTTTTTATATACATGAGAGGGTGAGGTTTCTTTTTTTATTGTATTGTTGTAATTTGAAGACGAAGATGAAGATATCTTGAAGACGATGATGGAGACATTCAAGCTCGAGGAGCTGTGAAGACCTTAGTGTAGGGTCCGGGTCCTTAGATTAGATTGGTCGACACCTTGATGGCTTGGGGTGTTTTTAGGATTGGCTTGACTAAGATCACATTTACTGCTTTGTGTATAGCATGCTTGTTGTTATTTATCGTTAGTATCTTATATATGGTGTGTTGTGTTGCATGATCACCTAAGAAAGATAAATAACTGAAAATGGTGAGACCTTGTATGTGAAAAACCCCATATCCATGTTAGTCCCTAAATGGATAAACCGAGGGCCCGGAAGCCCCTTGATTAGGTCCAGTGCCTTCCATCATTAGATGTGAGAGGGAATAGCGCGGCTTGTCATCATTGTATCACGAGTCGTGGAATAGTGTCAAGTTAAGTGTACTAATCTCACAACTAGGCCTTCTATTATGAAAGTCGATCATACTAGAAGTGCACACGGGTCTCAGTTTCACTAAGGAGTCGTCCATGAATCGTGGGACCACCTGGCTACTGTTATGCTGTGAGAATTTGATGGGTCAGAGTTAAACGAAGGCTAGTATAAGATTGCATCGTGTTCTCGTGACGCACATGAAATGTGAGGCAAACATCTCGAGAACCACCTGGATGGGGATGGGGCCGTTCTCCTGATCAAATGTTACCACCCATTGTCTCATGAGTCATGGAATGAGGTCGGGACATTTGACGCTCTAGCCCACTAGAAATTGTTGCATTTCCTGTCTTTCTATTAGTGGAGTAATGGAAATCGAAAAGCAGTTGGATCACACGTGAAGTTAAAATTTCCCTAATTTCATGTGGATGATCTATGATTGAATGCTAATGTTCTTTCCATTTTCACTTTTCACAAAGTAACAGTCAAATGGCTTAAAGTCCACTCTCGGTAATCCTTGAAACTAATAAGCTAAATGACCCGAACTTTCCTGACTGGTATCACAACTTTAAGATTGTTCTGCAATCTGAAAGTCTTGACTATGTCTTAACTCAACCTATTGAGCCTACACCTGAGGCAAGTGCCCCAAGGGCTGCTCGTGATGCGCAAGCGAAATGGCGCAAAGATGATATCTATGTGCGTTGTCTCATTTTGGCCTCCATGACTAATGAGACTATGGAACACGCATCAGAAATCGTTGCCGCACTGGAAGAGCTGTATGGCGTTAAGACACGCCGTGAGAGGTTTGCTGTCTTTAGCGAGTTATTTAGAGCTTGCACGACTGAAGCAACATCGGTTACCGACCATGTCTTGATAATGATTGCCTTGGTGAACAAACTCAATGACATAGAGGTGCCGATAAATCTTGACTTGGCTATTGATTTAGTACTTCGGTCTCTCTCTCCTGCCTACGATCAGTTCATAGTGAATTTCAACATGAACTAATTGGTTGCGTCTCTTCCTGAGTTATTAGACATGTTGTGCACTGCTGAGGTAATGGTCAAGAAGGCTGAGCCTATACTGCTTGCTGACACTTCTTCATCTCCCACTCTTTGTAAGAAGAATAACAAGTGGAGAAAGAAGAAGGGCAACGAACTGGAAGCAAAAGGCGGTATCAAGAAAGTCAAAGGGAAAAATGGGAAGTGTTTTAACTGCAAGAAGAATGGACACTGGAAAGATCAATGCCTTGAGCCTCCTCGTGAGTGCACTAAAGGTACATTTGTCGTAAAGTTAACTTATTAGTTAACTATGTTTCTTAAGGGTTATAACACTGTTAAGGTACTCACTTATGCAATTGATTGCAGATGGTAGGAAGAAGCAAGGAACAAGGAAATGAGGTCGTAGTCTTGAAGTTGCCAAGGAGGCATTTTTCGTGGCTGAGGCTGAAGGACAAGAAATCATTTATTTGTCGTTTTTTAAATTATGAGATGGTGTTTTTGGAAAGAATGTTTTATCATGTTTTTGAATTAATGTTATGAACCATGTTTTACTCCACCTTGGTTTATGGGTGGAGATTCAAGTTTTTATTAAAATACGTTTTGTTGTTTATGTTTCTGCAATTAATTCTTATGACATGCTATCTTCACAATATTTGATTCATATCGAACAACAAATGTATACATTGATCTAGCTGCTAAGGTAATAGTCTAGGCAAGCATATTAATCTATTAGACATAGAATAATGACAAGTAAACCACACACATCAAGGATGTGAAAGGTATTCCTTGTGTCAAGCAAACAATGGGAGCAATTGAGGATAATAGATCCTCTTGTCTTGTGTTTACGAGTGTGCTCGTGTTCATTACACCTTGGAACGAAAGGGATCGTTTCATAATATCCTACCTTCAAGGTGAAGAAGTTCTTTTATGAAAGAATGAGGATAGTAACGAAAACTAAGGACTCAATAAACATAAACACCACTGGCAGTTAAAACGAATAAACTAGTAAACCTGTAAACCTATGAACACAAGTTCCATATCCTTCGAGCCGAAAAATGCTAACGGTGGATATGACGAAATTCAAGAAGACTTGACAAGTAATGGAAGCCGGTCTTACAGTGTAAGTGCTTCAAAGATCGATCTCCTGATTGAATCTTTTCTGAACATAAGTTCTAAAGGTTAGTAGGTGTACAACTGGCTTGTTAAGTATGATATGTTGGTAACATTTCATGAGTAACGTACATGTGATCATCATCTCAATTTTTCAAAATGGACTTAAAAGGGAATTGCACCCCAATTGCACAAAGATAGCGATATGTGCGGGCCATTGGGTTGCCATAATTCTTTTCTGTCCGAACGCATAGATAATATGTTGACTAAGCTCAACATGGAAGAATTAAAATTTAATTCTTCCTGTAAAGCATAGCCGAAAGGTAGATGCAATTCTATGAGCTAAAATTGGTGTTGACTAATACATCTCATGTATAAAGTCGAACTTCTATTTGATCCAATAGATTGGATTGGTGTTGTTTACTGGATAACAACATGAGAAAATTAGAATTAGAAGCTCTAGTCTTAAGACATGAACTTAAGTGATGATCGAGGATTTGTTTTATGCCAAATGGGAAAGTAAAGGCTGAGGACGTCTCTTAAGAAGAGACAGAGGCTAACTCTACCATTTAACTCACGCATAAGAATGTGGTGATAAAAGGTATTTAGATAGGTGAACCTGTGATGTTCTACCAATCGAATATCAAGTGCATAAGTACTGTGATTATCGATAAAGATGTAAGCTCTTAATAAAGGAGTAGAGGTCTCACCTACTATCTAGACATACCTAGTGGCAAAGCGAATAATCTGAGAGATTATTTGATCAGAGTCGACATTCGAGTGGAACAAGTCAACTTGACGCAAACGGGGCAAACCCCTTTCACCAAAACCCTTGAGTAGTAGCTGTGATCAATAGGTCATCTGAACGATGGACCTGTGTGGGAATAGTAGGCTCTTGGGCAAGTGGGAGATTGAAAGTGTTATGTGCCCAGCAAGCTATCTGTTGGCTTGAACATTGACACTATGTCAGTCTTATCATTTAGATTATATCAAACCTATTACGGAATGCTTCTTTATTGTCGACTACTCGAGGAGTATAGATAAAGATCACATGGATTACATATGGTTAGGAGAGTTGGTGAGGATACCTATGGAATGCTTTCAAAGACCGTAATCCTAAATATACGTTCCAAGTCATAGAGGCTGTGAGATGTGGGATATCACTAGCCTCGCCAACGCTTGTTCGTGTGTGTAACTTTTCCAAGAGGTTGACGCATTCCATTGTCAATGGCTAGTAAGGCCAATACATGCATGAAGATCCAGATGTTTGAGAAGTATGGGATTGAATTGGCCTCACAAGGATTCCTTGTTCATGCAGTCGAACTTGGAGTCCTTTGATTTCATAGTGTGAGATAATCCTTAGACCTGAGATGTCATTGGAAAGGGTACTACCCACTCTTCTTTGATATGCATGTGCACTCCAGGAAAGTCATATAGCGTGTATGTTAGGTATGGTCTGGTAGTACAGCGGAACAAGTGACAGTCTGAGGGGATTCATCCAAGGTCATAAATACCTAGTATTTCCTATGCTGTTGAGTGAAGCTGAATGATCGAGGAGTCTCTAGCTAGAGCATTGTCTTATAAAAGGGATTGGAGATCCCTGCTTAGAAGACCGGATCATTAGTCGAACCAACATAATCATAGTTTCTGAGGCAATTAGGGTTTCGACTATCGGCAAGCCCTAGGTCTTAGACGGCAAAAAGATGGAGGGATTCGACTCACACAAAGATTAAAATATGGATAGGTTTGCATTTTCATCGTTAACATCTAGGAAGTCGTGGCGATGTTGCTAGACATCGAACCACGACCAATAGGTGCCTTGGGTTAATTTGTGAAATTAATCCAAGGTCTAGTTAGTTATTATGGATAATTAATCTAGCCTATAAAAGAACTTATTGCTAGCTTGTTAATGAGCGTAAGGGATCACACACAATACTTAGCGTAGTACCTATTGGCTAGTTAATTCTTTGTGAATTAACGGAGAGATTAATTAATTGGAATTATTAATCGGGAAAAAGGAATAAATTAATAAGTGGTCTTAATTAATAAAAGTCTTATAATTTAATATTGGAATATTCAATTGGGAAGACTAGTTAATTAATTAAATTGTCTAATTAATTAATATGTGAAAGAGGAAATATATATATATATATATATATATATATATAGATTACACGCTAGGCGTGTACGTGTATGACTTTGGTTGAGATTTTATCTTGTTCGCTAAGTCTATGTATATATGTATATTTAATAAATATCTTATAATATATTTGGTAGGATTTAGTCTAATTAATTAGGTAACTAATTGATATGAAAAGATCTTACATATATATTAGGATAGATATTGTAGATATGGTAATATCTAATTAATTAGGTAGTTAACTAATTATATGGAAAAGATCTTATTGGATAGATATGGAAATATCTTATTAGTTGGAAAGATATCCAATTAATTAAGGAAGAGAATTATGAAACAAGGTAACTGTATAAAATATAATATATATGATATATATTTGTATGTATACATATATATATATACACACACACATATCACGCACACTAGGCGTGCATGTGGATATGTTTTCTTTGTGCATTAAATACGCTAGGACAAATATATATATATATATATATATATAAATATAGTACATATATCTATTATGATAAGAAAGCGCTCTTAGTTCAGTTCGGTAGAACGTGGGTCTCCAAAACCCGATGTCGTAGGTTCAAATCCTACAGAGCGTGATTTTTTCTTGGTAGATTGAATTAGACTGAAATGGATTCAGTCACTTTCACAACAATTAGAATTTGACCACCTGTGGATTAAAGAAAGCAGGAGGCTAATCAAAAAAAAGAAATGGTAATTAATCAAAGGTCCAACTGATCGATATATATATATATATATATATTTGTTTCACGCCTAAATGGCGTGTGAAAAAGTGGCTTTGACCACATGTGATCATATATATATATATATATATATTATTTGATGTTATTTTTCATTCTTAACTTAATCACAACTAAGAGTTGTGGATCACATTCTTTCTCCACCTCTTTCACATCTATTTCTTCAAATGTTGAGTACGAAAAATATCAAAATATATTCCTACCCATTTCTCATAAGTCAAAATTTGATATTTTCTTTGCTAGCACTGGTGGAGATAATCGAGGGTACTAGCTAAGATGTGGATAAACTTAGAGGCGCAACTCTTTGGGCGCTAGGGCAAATCCATCCGGAGAGGTGTAGCAGGGAGTTACTTAAAGACGTTGCTGCTTTTTGGTCTTCAAAAGGTAAACACGAGAAAACTTATCTCTAGGATAGTTTTGAATCCGATGATACCATGTCAACCTAGCCCTAATTTCGAGTACCTTCCGCTGCGCTGGCGTCCCCAGGGGTTTGTACCGAGATCCCAACAATATATATATATATATATGTATATGTATACACGGTTGAACGTGTATGAATATAATGCTAGAGCTCGTAATAGATAGACTCTATAGACAATCTTTTCCTTATAAGTAAAGTCAAACTATTATCGAATTCTTTATTCTTGTATTTCTATCTTGCATATGTTAGAATAAAGTCCCTTAGGATCACACATGGCTATGGGAGGTCATCGTGCATCGGGAATGGTGATGATGGAATACGTCTCTAAGGCTGTGATCCTTAAACAATGTTCTAAGTCATGAATAGGTTTGTTGAGATTAGGGATATTGACAAACCTGAAAGACTTGCTTATATGATACATACTCTAGGAGAGTGTACCTCATTCCATAGGTACTGACACGGTGAAAGCCGGTGTATGTATGGGGGTTCCTATTGGAAATTGGTAAACTGAAGAACCCCGAGGAAGTTCCTAAAAAGGAATCCCAATCGAATCTGGAACTGGTGGGAAGGTGCCCTCGATGCCAACGAGGAGATTAGAATATAAGGCACTAGTTTATATTGCACAACCCTTAACTAATAGAACGACATTTGATATATTGTTCGTATAAGTCTTAATGACATCTATAAGACTAAAATGAACATATGTTCATGTGAATCAAGGCAGACCTTCCACTTCGTATAGTAGTTAAGGAGGTAGGCACTGGAAGGGTTTGGTACTTGATCACTTAAATGGTTCGCAAGTAGGAGAATCTCAATTGCGCATTGAGATTCGTTTGGACTTGTGTGACACATGCTTTGACTGTGAGTGCCAATTGAACACTATGGGATAGTGGGAGTTTGTGTCATAGATACATTGATGGGATTAATGTATTCGAACACAACTCACAGTAATCCAATCACATGGGTTTTTACTCATTGACTGCCAATGATTGGATTACTGATTATGATAGTATGCGTGAGCCTTAGACCTGAGTAATAACGTTGAAGATGTGCTTGTGACATCAAGTTTGTCATTAGAGTAATTATATCCAATTCCCCCTTTGGTGGGGTCAACCTCAAAGTGCGGCTTGATGGGCAAGTAGCAGTCTTAACTGATTAGCAGGATGGAATTCACTGTCTCGAAAGTAAACGAGAAGTATCCTATGCGATCATGGATAAAAGAGATTAAAGTCTCTGGCCAGAGCTCATGAACTATCTCGTGTTTGACACAGAGGGTAGTTCTGTAATCTCATGTTATTATGATTCTTAGCATAACATCGAGTCTTATGAGTTTGACATTCCATGACTTTCACTCGATCGGGATATACCAGTGAAGGGTTTATGCTCATACAATATTCATAATCTAGAGGTTCGTAATGACATAGTCATTTTGTACTCGATTGCGCTACGATGTGGGGCCACGGTGTTGGCTAGGTGTCACCCACATCTTTTGGTATCCTCCCATTGCCAATCGAGATGAACCTAGAAAGTCACGCTATAAAGGAATGGAGCGGAAATCGAGTTTTGTAGTTGGAGGGGATTTTGGTAATTTGTCCTATGGTAGGATGAATTAATTAATTGGACAAACTAATTCAATTGATTGTTTAATTGGATTAAACAAAGGTAAATTAAATTATTTAATTAGAATAGTTAATTAACTGGGTTAATTAAATATTTCAATTGAAATATTAATTTAATATATATTTATTTAATTAGATTAAATGAAATTTCATTAAATTAAGTGGACTAAATTGACTGGGTCAATTTAGCCCACATGGGGCGTCCAACGGGTCCTTAGACAATTAATTCATTCAGTCAAATTACACAATACTGAAATCCTCCACTAAAATACAAGAAAGAAAAGATTCATATTATCTCTACCTAGCCACCTCGAGAGATGATGATGAAGATTTCTAAAAGTCCGTTCCTACATGATGGTCTAGAGACGAGATGATTAGACCGTTAAAGATTTGCGAGGATTAATAGAATTCAAAAAAGGTAAGTTTTTCGTGTTCTTTGTTTTATGTTAAAATCAACGAATTGATCTTGGCTATTGGGAATCCAGATATGTTTTAAATTCCATTGCGCATGATACCAGGGTTCTGAACAGTGGTATCAGAGCCAAATTTGTTAGCTTTGTTGATTTTTATATGTGTGTTCTTCATGTTTATTTGATGTTCATGTTGAATGCGTAGTGTATTGATTTTGAATCCATTTGAATTGTGATCGAAAAATCTGATTTGATATTGTTTTTGGAATTTTTGATTGGATTAAAGATTGGAAAAACAAATTTGAAAATTTCGTTTGAATCTGAAATTGGGGCTGCTTTGAAAAATCTGAAAATTGAATTTTGAATTTCTGGAAAAGTCAAAATCTGGAATTGAGAATTTCTGATTTTTTGGGGCTTCTTTACAAATCTTAAAATTTTGATTTTTGGGGCTGTTTCGCAATTCTGGAAATTGCAATTTCTAAAATTTGGAGCTGCTTTACAACTCCTTTTTTGGCCGGGTTGAACACCGATTAAAATCGCCGGACATTGCCGTACATGCCACGACGTTTTCAGGCGAAGAATTGTTGGAAATAAATCGCCTGAAATCATCGGCAGTATGGCAGTAGACGACGTCGTCGGTGGTTCGCGAAGAGCGCCGTCGTTCTTGGCTGAAATCATCCCCGGTTTGCGCTATTAAAAACGGCGTGAGCAGCGGCGATTGGATGCGCCTCTGGGCCGCCGAACTACGCCGCAAAACGCCGCTGTGGATTTCATTGGAGCACACCGCTTGAACGGCCGTGAGAATCGCCGATTTGAAAGGCTGAAAGAGGCCGAAAAAGTCACGCCTTTCTTATTCCGTTCGGGGGTGGTTGTTTCGTGTTTTCGAACAAACTAGCCTAGGGAAGGATTTCAAATGTTCGATCCAAGCCCCTTGATAATTCTCAACCTAGAATTATCTAATAACCCCTGCCTATGTGTGCTAATGGTGGTTTATAACTTTAATTGATTTCGTTACTCGATTCGTGTAGTAATTAAAGAAGATGTATTAATACCTAAGCGACTAATCAACACTTAATCGCCTAAACGTAAATATACTTCAACAAACAAAGAAGATACACTGGAATTTAAGCAATTAATCAACGTTTAAAAGTTTAAATATAAATATACAAAGTAACAGTGCTCGAGTACAATGATGCTAACCACTAATCTATGCTACTGACTAAGTACACTAAGCCTAATTAAGCCTAACTACGTCTAAAGCTATTGAAAGAGAAAAAGAAAGTAATTCTTGCAGAGTTGATTTTTGATTGGCTCCCCTCTTCTTCTTCTTCTTCTTCTTCTTCCCTGCATATATACTCTAGCCCTCCGTCTTGGTTTTCTCGTAACCTCCACGTTCGCCAACTTGTGAAAACCGCTTGCAACTCCCTTTTTAAATTTGTTCCGCCTGGCGCCTATTTTTCTGATCGGATCAAGTTTCTCCTTTTATAATTATCGGGCTTTTAAAGATTTGCCCTCTATGTCTCGTTTCCGGGTTCTTGGCCCTATAGTTGACAAGCCCCATTTTTGGCCCATCTGACCTCATTAGGATTGCACTTCTCTTTTGGGCTCAATATGTGTTACCTGCTCAAATTTCATTTTTTCTTATGTGTAAACAAATGCCCCATTAATGCTCATGAATTTTTTGAATTTATGGGCATTAAATAGGTTCTCATGTTTTGAATTCGTGAGCGTTCACTGACACGTCTGTTTGTCTATCCAGGTTCGAATTATTTCGGTTTTCATATATATTAAAAAGATATGTCCTCTTATGAGCGTCTTCTCATATTTTTTGGTGGGTATGGAAATACGCGCCTCTTGATGAAGAAATGTCAGGGTTTTTCGTCTTCCTGATACCTAATAAGTGTGTCTTTTCGTCACCGGGTGTTTTAAAACCCCTATAAATAGTCGGCTACTTTTTCATTGTAGCATAACCTAATCGGCTTTACCTCCCTTAATCTTCATCTTCTTCGAGTAAACCTCTATTTACGCCCGATAATTTCTCCATACCCCTCTTTGCGTGTTTCATTATCGCCTCGGATTGATGGCTATTCCTCCTCACTATGCCGCCCATGATTTGGGATTTTTGGTTCCTCGAGCAACTTTTCTTGATTGTGAAACGGCCGAGGATTTACATAACATCATTACGGCGTTTAAAGGCCATTATAGCGACGCCAAGGTCACAATTCTCGAAGAGACCCAAGTGGTGCCTCGATGGTTCTCTGATCGTCGAGGTCAGTTGCTCAATCATCTGACTCTAGGCCCTCGATTCGAATCTTCAGCCTTCGAGCATGGTCTGCCTAATACCCCTGACCTCCTCGGTACTTGGCCCGATTTGGAAAACGACAATACTCCCTTGTGCTTGCGAGGTGTAGCCCCCAAGTTGGCTTGGACCAACATGAAGAAACCCATCAATAGGTGGATAGGCTATACCGATGCTTTTTTGTGGTTCAATTGGCTTCAACAATTTCACTTGAAATGGACGGGTAATCGAATTATGGGGCTTATTCGAATAGCCTGCTACCAAACACTTCCCTTCGAGCAGGTGCTAACGGATGCCCTAGCCTTTTCATGGCATCCCTCATACAATTGTTTCGTGTTACCTCGAGGATTTCAGACGATAACACTCGAGGACGTGGCTTTAATTACTGGGTTGTCTCCCCTTGGGACCATACTTCCTACTGGAGAAGCGATTAGCAACTCTCGGGCCCTTTTAGTGTCTTCGTCCAAGTGGCTTAAGGGTCATGGTAAGAGTGGTGGTGCGAACATTGCTTACTCTACCTTGGTTCCACATTTCTCAGAATGTGAGGATCTAGTCCCAGCCTTCGAAGAGGTACTGTTCTTGAATTTCGTTTTTTCTCGCTTGTTCATGAATTCTGGCTGTGTAGTCAACAAAAATTTCCTCCCTCTTTCTGCCAATATCGCGGCAACTATGTGGCCCATCGAATTAGCTCCCCTATTATTATCCCAATTTTACCGTATGATGTTCAATCTTCAACGGGACCCTTCAAACGCCAAGAGATTATCTGGTCCCTTATGGCTGTTGTCTTTTTGGGCTTTCCTTTACTATCCTGAATTGTTAAACATTAGAACCCCTGATTCTTTCGAAGAAGCATCTCGAGCCTCTTCTATTTTCAAACCCGCCTCGAGTTGGGTATGTTATGGGGAAGTTGCTATTAATTTATTACTCCCCCTCAAGAAGGCCTCATACCTTTTAGCCCTGAGTACTGTTTACAACCCACTTTTCGTTTCAATTCGATTTGAGAACACTTTTGATGTAATCCGTAGATCAGTGTTTTTGGACTATTTTTTAGTCATAGTTCTTAGATTAGTGTAAGAAATTTTTGGCCGTTTCGGGCAACCTTTCGAACATAATGGCTTCGTTTTCTTTCCATATGCTTGGTGTGAATTTCTTCAGATGTCTTGCATTTAAAGCTCTTCCATAACTATCTCCATTTAAATACTGAATTTTGAATGAATTTCCTGATAACTTGTTCGAAATAAAAAATGGCCCTTCCCACTTAGGCAACCATTTCCCGTAAAAGTGATCCTTTAACCCTTCGGGTAAAACCATTTTCCATACCAAATCTCCAATTTCGAAGGATCTTGGCTGTACTTTTTTATTGTAGCTTTTTTCTACTTTTTTCTTTTGGAGTTCGATTTGTTTTAACGCCGTGATTTGCAACATCTCATGATCTAAACTTTTGATGTTCATATTTTCGATATATTGTTCCGCTGTGAGATGCATTTGTTCACAAACCCTTTTCGATTTAATACTGACTTCGATAGGAATTACCGCTTCATGGCCATAAACCAGTTGAAATGGAGATATCCCCAAACTATCTTTCTTCGTTGTTCTTAACACCCACAACACATCAATCAGCAATTCATGCCAATTTCTAGGATTTTTCCGTATCATTTTCGAAATGCAACCTTTAATCAATTTATTTGATGACTCGGCTTGCCCGTTTGCTTGGGCGTAGTAAGGCGTCAAATTCAATATCTTAACCCCGAATTGATTTAAGAATTGAAGCATTTCTGTGCTGTTAAAAACTCTAGCTTGATCAAATGTTATGGATTCGGGGATCCCAAATCTTGTGATTATATTTTCTTTAATGAACTCTATCACTTTTATCGAATCGATGTGTTTGAAAGCTTTAGCCTCGATCCACTTTGTGAAATAATCGGTAGCCACCAATATATATCTATGCTTTTTCGATGAGGCAGGTTTGATTTCACCGATGATGTCCATTGCCCACCCTCGGAACGACCATGGTTTGATAATCGAGTTCAAATTAGCCGTAGGTTGTCTTAATATTTTCTCGTGTTTTTGACATTGCCTGCATCCCTTAGCATAATTTATACAGTCTCTTATCATTGTTAGCCAATAATATCCATATCTGTGTATTAGCCATCTCATTTTCTGCCCCGCTTGATGGGCTCCACATATCCCTTCATGGGTTTCGGCCATGACGATCATGGCATCTTCCAGATCGAGACATTTTAATAAAACTCCCTGAGAATCTTTTTTGTATAGTTCCTGCCCGTCGTAAAAATAGTGATGCGCAATCAGTTTTAGTTTGTTCGAGAACCCTCCTTTCGTAGGGTTTTTAAGATACTCAATAATTTCGTATCGCCAATCTTCTTTTTCTTTCATAATATCTATTTTATTAACTGACATGCGTCTATCTTCGAAGGGTAAGACCGTTCTTGGGGCAAGCTCGATGGCCGATTCAAGCAACATATGATCTAATTTATATTCCGACGCTACTTGAGCCAAATCGTTGGCTATCTGATTATTTTCTCTTGGTATATGTGTGATTTTAACGGTATTAAAATCCTTTAATAATTCATGTACTTGAGTGAATGAAGCTATCGCCAATGGGCTTACACATCTAAAGACCCATTTTACTTGATTTATGATTAACTGGGAATCGCCCCTTATCTCAATGTTCTTGACATTCATTTCGAGTAAAACCTCCAAACCTAATATGAGAGCTTCGTATTCTGCCTTGTTGTTTGTACATTCTCCTTCGATTTTTGTGTATATTTTTGTGATTGTTTTATTTGGAGATAATATATATAATCCAATACCTGAAGTTTTTAGGGTACTTGATCCGTCGAAATGGAGAATCCATGGTACCAAATCCATAAATCCCAATTCGATATTGTTCAGTGTGTTGGTTTCCGAAGGATGATCCGCTAGAAAGTCGGCCAATGCCTGTCCCTTAACGGCCTTTTGAGGCACGTAGACCAAATCAAATTGGAGTAGACTTAGACTCCATTTACTTAGCCTTCCCTTTACTAAAGGTTGATTTATCTTGAATTTGATTACGTCCGTTGGGGACACTACTTCTATGACAATTGCAGAGAAATAGTGTCTCAACTTAACGGAAGCGAAATACAGACTAAGGCACCATTTTTTAATAGACAAATATCTTTTTTCGGCTTCTTTCAATAGCTTACTTAAGTAAAAAATGGCCTGTTCGAATCCTCTATCGTTTTCTTGTACTAAGAGACAACCAATCGAATGGTTTGCTGCCGATATGTACAATCTTAACTTCTTCCCACTTCGAGGAGGAATTAAAACTGGTGGTCGAGTGAGGTTTCGCTTTATTGCTTCGAAAGCTTCTTGTTGCTCTCTTTTCCAGATGAAATTCTCCCCTTCTTTTATCCGCAAAAGTGGGGAAAATGCTTCCGTCTTTCCTGCTAAGTTCGATATAAATCTTTGTAAAAAGTCCACCTGCCTAAAAAATGTTGTAGCTCTTTCTTGTTTGTAGGGGGTTTTGCTTCTAGGATTGCTTTGGCTTTATTTCGATCTACTTCAATTCCTCGATTATGAATCAAGAATCCCAAGAAATTCCCAGCCTTGACTCCAAAAGCACATTTTAAAGGATTCATTTTTAAATCAAAATGCCTCATTCGTTCGAAAGCCTCGACCAACGACTTGACATGTTCTTGATGCGTTTGTGCTTTGATTACTATGTCATCGATGTAAATCTCCATTGATTTTCCTATGAGATCATGAAACATATAGTTCATGGTCCTTTGATAAGTGGCCCTAGCATTCTTTAAGCCGAAGGGCATAATGGACCATTCGAAAGTACCTATGGCACCTGGGCATCAAAATGTCGTCTTGTTCCTATCTTTATCGGCTATTTTTAACTGATAATAGCCTGAGTATCCATCCATAAATGACATATATTGAAATCGAGCTGCCGCATCTATTAAAGTATCGGCCATGGGCATCGGATATTCATCCTTCGGGGTAGTCTTGTTTAAATCCCTAAAATCAATGCACACCCTAACTTTGCCATTTTTCTTAATAACTGACACCACATTTGCCAACCACTCTACATACCTGGTTGGTCTAATGAACTTAGCCTCTACCAATTTTTCGATTTCATCTTTGATTGGACCCATTAGGTCAGGCGAGAATCTTCTCGGAGCTTGGATTATTGGTATGAATCTGGGTTTTATAGGTATTCGAATAAAACGCAGTGGAAAGTAAGTTTTAATTCCCAAATCTCGAATCATCTCTAATCCTCGTGTTTAATTGTGTATAGAAAAATTACCGTTCTCGTGTATGTTGATTTCTGAACGTGATCTTTTTTCTCTAACGCCGAATTTGCCAACGTCTATAATTCGTCACGCCGGAATCAAAAATGAAAAACTCCTCCTTTCTTCCTTGTCAAAGACGGCTAGAGAGAGAGAGAGAGGTGGGAGACTTTTTCTTGGAGAGAAAGTTATGTAAGTTGCCTTGTGTTATTTTTCACCTTGTGATATATTTATATCATTATGAAACAATAACCCTAGCATGCAAGAGCCCTATTTGGGTGTCTATTTGGCCGCCCCTTAGTGGGCTCGGAAGCCTTCGGGCTTTCGTCTTGCTTGCTAATTAATTAATCGGATAATTTATTTATCCAATAAATAAATTGATAATCCAATTAATTCAATTCCTAATTAATTTATAATACAATTTCTCCAAGAAATTAATTAACTCATTAATTTAATTAATTAATTAAATTATCCAATAATTAATTAATTAATTACGGCATCCAATGCCGTGAATTTCTCTCAAGTCTTTTTCCCATGTTTTTCCTTTTGCACTTCCTTTAAGTACGACTCTTTAGGTTCGTCTCAAAAGGCAATTGGGAGGAATCCAAACGGGTGTGAGTGACATCTAGCCAGTCTCGTGGCTCACACCGTAACCCAATTGAGAACAAATGAATAGGATCATTTCCAAACCTTTACGCCGTGAATACCATACGTGTATAAACCTTTTATTCTTGTATCCCAGTCAAGTAAGAGTCATGGTTTAAAGTCAAACTCATATAACTTGACCATATGCCTAAGCTCATAATAAGTCGAGGTATTTAAATGCTTTGGCCAAAGACTTTCATTCTCACTTATTGATGATCGCATAGGATATTTTACTCATTCACTTATGAAAGAATAAATTCCATATTGCAAATCAGTTAACAATGCTACTTGCCCATCAAGTCGCACTTCGAGGTCGATTCTACCAACAGGTGATTTGAATCTAACTACTCTAATGACAGACTTGATGTCACAAGTACATCTTCAACTCGATTTCTCAGGTCAGAGGCTCACACGTACCTATCACTACTTATCAGTTTCATCATTGACTGTCAATGAGTGAATACCCATGTAATGAACTGATGCGAGTCGTGTTCGAACATATCAGTCCAACTGACATGTCTATGATATAAGTTTCCACTACCATTTCCATAGTGTACGACTGGCACTTTCTCTGTCGAAACTTACATCATACAAGTCTTTATTCACTATTGATGCCCAATCAATATTTCTTAAACTTGCGAACCCTTTTAGATGTCAAGGGTCAAACCATTCTAATGCCTTTCATCCTATCCCATAGGAGGTAGAAGGTTCGCCTTGTCATCAAGGACTTTACGTTGTTTATTCACACCTTGTAAATGCCTACAAGAAAACAACAATCAATTGCCTTATATTAATAGAAAAACCATAGTTTAGTTACAATGTTTATGCCCTATAAATCTATCCTCTTTACGGCATTCGAGGGCATATACTCTAACAATCTCCCACTTGCACTCAATGCCATTTGCTGTGGTATTTAATACCCATCTTTTCGAGATGTTTTTCCAGCACCGCCTGTGCCAATGGCTTGGTCAATGGATCAGCGACATTGTCGGCTGAGGCTATTTTCTGAACAGCTATTTCACCTCGTGCAATGATCTCTCTTATGATGTGATATCTCCTCTCTATGTGTTTGGATTTATTGTGAGACCTAGGTTCCTTCGCTTGCGCTATAGCTTCGGTGTTGTCTCAATAAAGTGGCAACGAGAGCTTTATGCTAGGAACCACTTGAAGTTCCTCAACGAACTTCCTAATCCAAACAACTTCTTTAGCTACCTCCGAGGCAGCTATGTATTCAGCCTCTGCGGTTGTGCTTTGCTTGGAACTTTTCTAAAGTCACTGCTCTACCATTTAGAGTAAATACAAATCCTGAGGTGGATTTTCGGTCATCAACATCAGATTGGAAATCCGAATCAGTGTACCCGTCCACCCTCAGGTCACCACTTCCATAAGTGAGAATCATATCCTTAGTTCTTTTAAGATACTTTAGGATATTCTTCACAGCTATCCAATGTTCCTTACCAGGGTTTGCTTGAAATCGACTAACAACGCTCACAGCATAAGCAATGTCGGGTCTAGTACAGAGCATCGCATACATCAAGCTACCCACAGCAGACGCATAGGGTATAATGTTCATTTCTTTTCTATCTTCCTCACTTTGAGGACACATAAATTTCGAAAGATGTATCCCATGTCTCATTGGTAGGAACCCTTTCTTAGAATCTTCCATCCTATACCTTTTTAGGACCTTTTCTAAGTAAAGGGCTTGAGAAAGTCCTATCATTCTTTTGGTTCGATCTCTATAGATCCGAATCCCTAGAATATAGGTCGCTTCTCCCAAGTCTTTCATGGAGAATGTACTCGAAAGCCACTTCTTGGTTGTGGTGAGCATTCCTATGTGATTCCCAATGAGTAATATGCCATCTACATATAACACTAGGAATGTCAACTTGCTCCCACTGACCTTCTTGTAAACACAGGGCTCGTCTTCGTTTTTGATGAAGTCAAATCCTTTGACAACCTCATCAAAACGTAGATTCCTGCTACAAGAATCTTGTTTGAGTCCATAAATGGATCTCTCAAGTTTACACACCTTATGAATATGCTCCTCGGATTCAAAACCTTTAGGCTGTTCCATATAGATATCCTCTTCTAGGAATCCATTTAGGAAAGCAGTTTTGACATCCATTTGCCATATTTCATAATCTAGATGTGCTGCTATTGCAAGTAGAATCCTTATTGATTTGATTATAGCCACTGGCGAGAAGGTTTCTTAGTAGTCAATTCCTTCCTTTTAACTATAACCTTTCGCCACTAGCCTGGCTTTGTAGGTGTCTACTTTGCCATCAACACCAATCTTTCTCTTGTAGATCCATTTACACCCGATTGGTTTTACCCTTTCAGCTTGGTCTATAAGTTTCCAGACTTGGTTTGCATGCATCGAATCGATCTGTTTGCATAGCTTCACGCCATCTAGCAGCATCCACATCCACCATCGCTTGATCAAAAGTGGAGGGATCATCTCCATGATCCTCCTCTAACACAGAATGGAGATCCAACTCCCTCTGCATTAGATATCCGTACCTCTCAGGCGGTTGAGATACTCTATTCGATCTTCGTGGTTGTGGTTGTGTTACAGAAGGTTCGATTCTCACTCCCTATGTAGATGTATCCAGTGGGGTTTCATTTTGTTCTTCTAGAACAATCTTTCTACCCGCTCCTCCTTCTTGAATGAACTCATCTTCAAGAAAGTGGGCTTGTAAGGCTATAATGATCCTTTGATCATTGTGCAGGTAAAAGAGGTATCCCATAGAATCTTTAGGATATCCAACGAAACGTCCCTTTAAGGATCTAGCCTCCAACTTGTCCACTTTAGTCTTTTTGACATAAGCCGGACATCCCCAAATCTTTATGTGGTTAAGACTTGGTTTCCTATTTCTCCACATTTCATAGGGAGTCATAGGAACGGACTTGGATGGACATCTATTTAAAATGTGTGCAGCTGTAAGCAGCGCGTGACCCCACAGTGAAATGGGTAAATCAGTGTAGCTAAGCATGGAGCGAACCATGTCCAACAAGGTTCGATTCCTTCGCTCTGCTACTCCATTCAACTGTGGAGTCGCTGGAGGTGTGAGTTGCAATACTATACCATTCTCTCTGAGGTATAAGTCAAACTCGTCGCTCATATATTCTCCTCCTCGATCAGATCGAAGAGTTTTTATACGTTGACTTGTTTGATTTTCCACTAAAGCCTTGAATTCCTTGAACTTATCAATGGATCCAGACTTATGCTTCATCAGGTACACTAGACCATATCGGGAATGGTCGTCTGTGAAGGTGATAAAGTAAAGGAAACCTCCTCTGGCCATTTCTCCACATGGACCACAAACGTCAGTGTGCACTAAACCTAAGATTTGTGAGGCCCTTTCAAAGCTCCCTGTGAAGGGCGATCTAGCCATCTTGCCTTTGAGACAAGATTCACAAGTTGGATAGGGATCCAATCCCAGTGGGCCAATTAGCCCATTTTTTCCATTTTTCGAATCTTTTGTTCGCCAGCATGGCCTAGTCGAAGGTGCCATATTAATCGTTGGTTTATTTCAAGCTTACTACATTTCCTTTGTATAATATTCACTGCATACTCATTCTGGACACTAAAGTAATACAATCCATTTATCAATGAAGCAAAGCCTACAAATTTATTACCATAATAAATGTTGCATCATTCATCAATAAAACGGAAAGTGTAACCATTCTTAACTAAAACGGGAATAGAAACAATGTTTTTAAGCCCATTAGGCAAAACCAAAACATTATCCAGTAATAGTACGTGTCCAGAATTTAAAAACAACGAGGTAGATCCTATTGCAGTAGCTGCGACGCTTTGCCCACTACCTACTCTGATCTTCACCTCATCGTTGTCCAGCTTCCTTTCTCGCATCAGATCCTGATTCATTTAACATATGTGAGCACTAGCTCCAGAGTCAAGAATCTCAGATGTAGAGAAGACGATCATAGAACAATAAGTTTCATGAACATAAAGTTCCATACCTTGTGCTCTAGGCCCCATATTCGGACAGTTCCTTTTCCAGTGGCCCAGCTCACCGCAGTGTAGGCATCTGTCTTTCTTTTGTGGCCCCTTTCGCTTGTGAATCACAGGAGCTTTCCCTTTTCCTTTATCGACACCACCCTGAGCTCCAAGCTCGCCAACCTGCTTCTTGGTTTTTCTCTTCTTATTCTTCGCCCGTCTAGGCCCAGAAGTGATAACCAAGGCAGTCTCTTTTCCCTTGGGCTTCAATTGAGATTGTGCAGTGATTAATTTGTTCATTAGCCTAGCTAGGTTGCATTCAATCTCATTGCAATTGAAGTTCATGACAAATTGGGAAAAAGAATCAGGAAGAGACTGCAAGATAGGATCGGTCTGAAGTTGCGGGTTCATTGTAAAATCGAGAGCTTCCAATCTCTCGATCCTCGATATCATTTTGAGGACATGATCCCCAACCTTCTCCCCTTCTCTCATTTTGGCTCTGAAGAGCTCTTTAGATATTTCATATATAGCAGTCCTACTGTGCTCAGCATAGAGCTCAACCAAGTGAGCCACGATAGCCCTCGCTGTAGTAATCTTGTCGTGGGACCTCTGTAGCTCATTCTTCATAGAGCCAAGAATGTACTGACACGCTAAAAGCTAACGTGCTATGATAGCAAGTGCACTAGTCGTGTGTAGTAATAAGTGTGGACGAAAAGTCCGGGTTGTCGAACCACGGAGACTTGAATTCTAGTTTATGATTTTATACAAAAAAACAACCACAATAAAAGTAAATTAAATGTAAAAACGTGTACAATAAGAACAAGGTTATGCAAATGAATTAAAACCAATTATAAAGGGAGACTAAGGCACATGCTAGGTCCAAATTGATCAAATATACTTATAAAGGCTCTTGTTGTAGAATTACTCTTATATTGTTATGGTGAAAACTCCTAAGGTAGAGAATAACCGATGCCTCGCGTATAAACTCCTATACTTAGACCGTGATTTCCCAAATATCCCTATCCGGAAATCTAACCACTAAACATGCATTAATGTACTAGAGTTCACTCGATTTGAATCGAACGACTTCACCCAGGAATCTTTACCTATGTCTAGGGCAATTCCTCATTAATTGCGGGTCATGATGTAAATTTCTTGCACCCTAAGTCAATTTTCTCCCGAAATATTAACCTAGGCATAAGATTCTAACATATAGTGATCAAGTATATGCAAGATAGACAAAAACACAATTCACATCACATAACAATATAAGAACAACCTCAACAATCATCTATTGTAAGCATATATCACAATTTGGCCTTACATGGCCCTAGTCTTACGAATTTAGTTCATAATTGAAAGCATAAAAGACATAAGAGGAATATTCATAGACATAAATGAAATGAAAAGCTCTTAAAAACTCCCTAAATGGTGAATGATGATGGATCTTGAAGTTGAGCCTTCAATCCCCAAGCTCTTTTCCTTCCTCTAGTTTTCCCCTCCAAGAGTGATGAAGAATGGTGATGAATGGTGGAGAAATTAGATTAGGGGCTGCCCCCCTCTCCTCCAAAAATCTGAAATTGATAGTGCATCATGAAGAGTATGGGTTCCCCCTCCTTTTATAGCCAAAATTCCACTAAAGTATGCATTAAGAATTCCCATTAAAGTTCCCCAATGAGAATTCCACCTAAGGTGATGCTTAAAGTTTGGCTTTTAAGATTCCAACCAGCTAAAAAATTCTAAACTTTCGGCCCTTAAGAATTCCACCAAGCATAACCATGTGAAAACTTCAACAAAACACATGCATGCTGCCATTTTCTTGCTTTCCAGCGCAGTCTTAGTATTTTCCTCATAAAATTCTCCACAGATCTCCAAATTGGATGATTCAAGTCCCCATGTTCAGATACAACATAGATCTACAACTTTCCAGAAGGACATTTCGTCCAATTCAGTCTCTAAGTATACATAAATTACGTTTCAATATGGAGGTTGTTTCTGATTTGGCACCCATAAAGTAAATCCACCAAGAAACACACTTATGACAACCCCTCAACACATGTGCTGAATAATGGCCAAAAGTGATTCTTACCCATCATATAATGATGGAATTTAGGCTGAAAAGGAGTAACATTCGGACTATCCATGCCTAGGCATGACTAGGAGGGCGTTGGGGCGTATCCTGGCACATGTACTTCTCTGTTCGGCACAGCAATCATATTTCCTTCACAATTATCTCTATAGACCTCCGATTTAGATGTTTTAAGTTCCCATTTGAAGCTAAGACATACATATAAAACTTTGTAGAAGGAAACTTTGTCTAAGTCGGTCTCGAAATGTACGGAATTATCGCTCGAATGTGGTAGGAGATGCTTAAACCGCCTAGGTGTTGAAAAACATGCTTGAACTTGTTTTGTACATCGTTTTTCTTCCCTTTTCTTCATGTATTCTCATTTATTACCTGTATTCACTTGACACACCTATTAAATGCAAATGTGACATGATTTAAGCAATAAGTGAATCCAAATCATAAGAATTACGGTCTTAAAAACACGTAAAAACACCTCTTATCATGTACCCACGCATTCGGATGTTGTCCTTCACCTATTTTTCATGAGCTTGGACTTCTTCCTCATTGGCACGTGTTCTGGCAGGAGGAGCAGGGATATCAGTGTCCAACACGTATCCTAGAGACTCCATATTGAGAACTATTCTCAAATTCCTTAGCCAATCCACTAGTTGGGTCCGGTAAGGATATTCTTTTCGAGTAATACGGAAAGTGGGTTGATTGTCATTTTTGAAAAATGAGAGAGATAAAAAAAAATAATTGCAGAAAATAAACCAGACTTAATTAGAATATTGGACTAAACTAAGACCAAGTTTAAAATAAAGGATTTCGACTTATGACTTGGCTCCCACTACATTTTTCGAAATTCCACACTCCCACTGTGAAATGACGAAAGCGATCGTTGATGAAAACTTCATGGTGGGGATTGGGTTCTTTTATATAATATGATGGATGACAACCCTATAACGATATTTGGTCCATTACTTAATTAAAGTGATGTCAAACATCAACCTATCAAATAGACGGTTCAATCATATTTATCCCATAATCCACAAATACCGCAACCTTTTAACGATTTATTGGTAATGTGGACTATCTAAGTTTATTCCCACTAACTCCTCATAATCTAACATTTGAATTTCACCTTGCAACCCTTTAACGATATTTGGGGTGAAATATGTCTCGATTAAGGCATCCAATGCACTTAATAAAATTCTAGAATTAAATCTTAATATATGACCCCCACTTACTGGGAAGATGCCACATATGGATTTAATCCTTGATCTTATTAAGTTTAGTGGAAGGAAAGGATGCCTAGCACCCCTTACTAACTTAGTATTATTTTTGTTTGGGAGAATTCATGTTCAAAATATTTATTTCGTCTCACTTTGCACATTTACCAATTTATATAGCGCATATTGATAACACACATGCTTCATACAACTAATGAACATGCTTCATACAACTAATAAAATTCTCCAAGAGTTTATTAATTAATTATTTCATTCAAATAAAGATCAATAAAAACTATATTGGGCTTAATTTTATCAAAATTAAATTACCAACAATTGGCATATTCAAAATTAATTAATTAGGCCCAATAACTAATTTATTGAATTATCCACAATTTTAATCAAAACAATTTGGGCCCCTTTTTTTTTTAATTAAATCCGGGTCATCATCCTTTTGACCCACCCGGATAACTAAAATAGCCCAAACACCTATTCAATTAAAATTTGGACCTTAGAAAAATATAACCCGACCCATTAGGGCCCGAGTCACAAAAACCTAGCCCTCGAAACAGGTCCGTGCGCTGGGCGTATACACCGCCCAGCGCACGGTTTAATCGTGCTTGGCCGGACGCTGCCCTTCCGACCGGAGCCGTGAAATGGCACGGCATTGGGCCCCACCCAGTGTGTGCAGTGCACACGCTGTGTGCGCAACGGGAGGCCGAAAAGGCCTCCTATTGTACGCACAGCGCGCGCTGTCTGCGCGCCCAGCCCGCAGACTGCGCACGCTTTTTCCGTCGCGCTCGTCTCGGGGTTATACTTTTCCGATTATCATAAAATTTATATTCCCAGATTCGAAACTCATTAAAATACAACTTTAATGAAGAAACTGCAGCGATTCAGAATATTTCCATATGAAAAACACGTTCAAAGCAGGCCTAAAAAACGCGAAAAAAACGGTCAATCACATAAGCAATTAAACATAGAATTCAGAGATTGGTCCTGATACCACTGTTGGGAATTATTCGAATAAAATGCAGCGGAAAGTAAGTTCTAATTCCCAAAGCCCGAATCATCTCTAATCCTCGTGTTTAATTGTGTATAGAAAAATTCCCGTTCTCGCGTATGTTGATTTCTGAATGTGATCCTTTTTCTCTAACGCTGAATTTACCAACTTCTCTAATTCGTCACGCCGGAATCAAAAACGAAAAACTCCTCCTTTCTTCCTTGTCAAAGACGGCTAGAGAGAGAGAGAGGGAGGTGGGAGACTTTTTCTTGGAGAGAAAGTTATGTAAGTTGTCTTGTGTTATTTTTCACCTTATGATATATTTATATCATTATGAAACAATAACCCTAGCATGCAAGAGCCCTATTTGGCCGCCCCTTAGTGGGCTCGGAAGCCTTCGGGCTTTCGTCCTGCTTGTTAATTAATTAATCGGATAATTTATTTATCCAATAAATAAATTGATAATCCAATTAATTCAATTCCTAATTAATTTATAATTCAATTTCTCCACGAAATTAATTAACTCATTAATTTAATTAATTAATTAAATTATCCAATAATTAATTAATTAATTACGACATCCAATGCCGTGAATTTCTCTCAAGTCTTTTTCCCATGTTTTTCCTTTTACACTTCCTTTAAGCGCGACTCTTTAGGTTCATCTCAAAAGGCAATTGGGAGAAATCCAAAGGAGTGTGAGTGACACCTAGCCAGTCTCGTGGCTCACACCGTAACCCAATTGAGAACGAATGAATAGGATCATTTCCAAACCTTTACGCCGTGAATACCGTACGTGTATAAACCTTTTATTCTTATATCCCAGTCATGTAAGAGTCATGGTTTAAAGTCAAACTCATATAACTTGACCATATGCCTAAGCTCATAATAAGTCGAGGTATTTAATTGCTTTGGCCAAAGACTTTCATTCTCACTTATTCATGATCGCATAGGATATTTTACTCATTCACTTATGAGAGAATAAATTCCATATTGCAAATTAGTTAACAATGCGACTTGCCCATCAAGTTGCACTTCGAGGTCAATTCCACCAACAGGTGATTTGAATCTAACTACTCTAATGACAGACTTGATGTCACAAGTACATCTTCAACTCGATTTCTCAGGTCAGAGGTTCACACGTACCTATCACTACTTATCAGTTTCATCATTGACTGTCAATGAGTGAATACCCATGTGATGAACTGATGCGAGCTGTGTTCGAACATATCAGTCCAACTGACACGTCTGTGATATAAGTTTCCACTACCATTTCCATAGTGTATGATTGACATTTTCTCTATCGAAACTTACATCATACAAGTCTTTATTCACTATTGATGCCCAATCAATATTTTTTAGACTTGCGAACCCTTTTAGATGTCAAGTGTCAATCCATTCTAGTGCGTTTTCTCCTATCCCATAGGAGGTAGAAGGTTCGCCTTGTCATCAAGGACTTTACGTTGTTTATTCACACCTTATAAATGCCTATAAGAAAACAACAATCAACTGCCTAATATTAATAGAAAAACCATAGTTTAGTTACAATGTTTATGCCCTATAAATATATCATCTTTATGGCATTCGAGGGCATATACTCTAACATGAATAACTTATAAGCCAAACCAAAATTACCCCATTTCAGTTTACCAAGGATGACCTCCCGCTGGTTATTATTTTAGACAGTACATCTGACCTTCATAGTCTATTGCACCATGCCAAAATAAATAGTCTATAGGTTCATCTAGATTATTGTGTTGTAACGCTAATGTACTAAGTATAAATGCCACCTTGGAGAATCAGACCATTCCTCTACCAAAGAAGAACAACATAAGGTAAGCATGTCGATTAAAGTATTGACGTATAGTAAGGCGTGCATTCCATTGTGGCAAGGTTAGCAACCATTTATTTCATTGTAAACTATTGATATAATTCGATTTTGCATCTTGGCATATTCAATTAATTAAAAAACTGACCCCTTTCTCGGGCCAAGTTATGTAGCAGGATATATACACATCTCTTCAAAGAGACGGAGAGAGCATGAATTTATTTTGCCACTAATTAATAAACATTTTAAAGTGCATAAAATTGCGAAATAGCAAAATAGCATAAAATAGTCAGGCTCAACTAAGGCGATTACGCCCCCTAAATACACGATCGTTAATATGGAACCCCAAAATGTAGTCCATTCATTACAAGGGTAAAGCAACTTAATTATATCTTAATCCATGTCTGGAGACTATGATTATTAATATGCGTGCATTCAAAAGGTGGTTTACATTAATGCGAGATTACAACGCGAATCTCTCAAATTAACGTTATTCAAAGATCAAGTTAAGTTTGAAGCAGATCAAAAATGTAGAAAGTCCTTCAAGAACTCAATCAAATCGGTGCAGTGAAGAATCAGAGGAATTAATTAGAGATTGTAACCACTTTTTTTCCTTCAAATTCAATAAAGTTATTTGTACACTCATTTTTCTTGTTTGATCATGTTTTCGATACCCAATCATATATATAGAAAGTAAAAGGACAAATCGGGTCATCTTGGCTAGCATAATTTGTGAGATAGAACTTTACACTGAGGCGTTAAGATGTAAAGTAGTTCGTTTCAAAGTGTAACACATTTAATATATATATTGAAATAGGTAACAAATTCGTTTTATTATTGCACACGGATATTACTTGCTGCCCTTAAGGCCCTCGTATTTTTTTCCCCTAAAATTTTATGTCTTCCAATGAGAAGCCCGAAATAAAAAAAGAAAAAAAAAGAAACAACTATATAGGTGCCATAGACTCTATAGATCCGCATGCACGGCACCACATCGCTGAAGTTATTAGCCGCTGTCTTTGACCCTGCCTCTGTCCTTGTCAATAGCCATATATGCACACAAATCATTATCCTTTGTACCACAGATCTATAATTACAGGCAACCGGTTTTCCATCTCCCTAGGCGCGTGGGATAACGCTCCGCCAACTAAACATTATGACTGTTTTATCAATTTAAAACTATCCCCTCTAGTATTTTTTAGGCACATTGTCCGAAATAATCGTATTGTAGTACATCAGGTGATAAAAGGTTTGAACACAAGGAAGAAAAAGGATGATTTTGAAAATACAGTGTACATTGTGTGTGGGAAACAAATCGTAATCATTGCCTTTTCTGGTTTGCCCTATTTAAGTACTCAATTTGCCCATCAACCCGCACATCCCATAACTAAAAAGCTACAAGTCATTCAATACACACAATTCTGCCTCTATGATGGCGGCGCTGGAAGGTAGTCCATTAAAGCTTTTCTCCCAGAACCCCTCATAAATGAGCTTGCTTTCATCCTCGTGGCATTATAATATATCAAGGGACAAGACATATACTATTACAGGATGCCTCAATACATGGGGGGCAATCCATTTAATGTGCATTATTAAATAAAAAATGGTATGCTGTTGCAGGTATAGCGTTCAAGGAATCCAACTCGCTCACGCTGAAAGAAAAGGAGATTAACGTCGCCTTCACACCCGGGGTGAAACAGTGGCCCGTTGTCACTATTAGGCAAAAGGTAGCAGCATGCACGATAAAACTTCTACCATCCAGTGAGGTGTCATCACTCCGTATGCACTAATTGAGATCTAAAGTCCTTCAAAAAGTGTCAGATTCAGCGATAGCGACTGTAAAATTTGTTGTTTGGACCGTCAGCGGCATGGACCCCACTTAATTTGCGCTAAATTCCCACTGTGTTATGATGCGGACTATCTCATGGTCCTGGACCCACGTGTTGAGAAGGAAGTGTATGATCATATGTTCGTGGGCATGTGTTTTAAGTCACAAGCGAATCGCCCACCCCATGGAGAATACCAGGGCATGTAAATGCTCACAAAAAATTGCAATGCAACCCTCCTTTGCCTTGAACCAGCTTTGATAGACTTTCTGATGGCACACAACATTCAACCACAGTGGGAAAAAATTATCCGGCTTTTTCAGTGTGTATAGCTAGGTAATGTGCGGCATGGTGTAGGCGCTATTTTGCTTAGTATATAGCCTACATCGTTTATACTTTTTGTCCTGAAACACTCTAGCTTGTGTTTGGGGGGGGGGGATTGTTTAGATTATGATGCATAACGTAGGAACTATTTTGCTCACTATATAACATGCACCATGTACCCTTTTTGTATTGAACAGTCTAGCCTATGTCTAGGATAGTTTGTGATGCTCAATTGCGATTGGGGTAATGTACAAATCAAATGATTCCAGACCTGCTACTAATCTATATATGTGTTTTATCTTATTGCGTATATCAGTAGACGCTACTATTTGCTAATACTATGTTTGATACATGATCGCTTTGATACCACAATAGTGGATGCACTGTTCCGACGCTTTAGCAACATTTTTTCCTCTTTTTAAATGAGAATACCATTAAATTGGGGGTGAAACGTGATTAAATACGAGCAAAAGGGAGGGGGTGATAAATTAATACAAATAAGAATAAAAAGGAGGTAAAACGTGATTGAATATGAGTACATGGGGTAAAGTGATTTTTTTAAAAAATTCAAGTATTAAAGGAATGCAAGTAAAAATGACAGTGGTGGAATCAATACATTCTTTTCTTTACTTATATTGTTTGGTAATTGCCTTATCTCCACTTGAGAAATCCCCATTTTCAATATAACAAATAACAATAGTATATAGCATGGAGCCATGGAGGAAATTAGTTCAAAAGTTTCAAATGAGTGGTTATCTAAGATGTTATGCAAATTTTGTGAACATGTATTAGGCATTAAAATGAAAATGTGAGTTATAAAACTCTGTATATAGTTATAGTCGATAATTGTTCATTATGGTTTTACGATGAAAATTCCATCTTATAAATGATTAAAGTTGTTCTTAAACTGTAAACAATAACTATTCACAATTTTATTATACCGGCATACTCAAAAATACATTTACCATTGTTTTACTACATATTCATCTCACTATATCATATTGCACTATTATATTATTATTTTCTCCATGTTAGAGTATTATTCTCGATAGCATACATGATAAGAGTCATTTTTTCGTGTTTTTAAGCCCCTTGAGTTTATGTTTAGGTTAATTTATCGCTTGATTCCTGCCACTTGTGCGTTTAATTCATGCATTAAGTGATTTCAGGCATTAAGTGGATGCATTCGAATAAAGGGCAGAAAAACGACGTATAAAACAAGTTCAGGCGAAGATACTTCGCACCTCCACGCCTAAGCGCAACTCAAATCATGCTTGGGCGCCCGAACAAACAAGAAATAAGCTGAAGTTACGCAGAATGGTGCCTAGAAGCCATTTCCCCACGCCTGGGCGCCACATCTTCCACATCTTCCACGGTTAAGCACCATTTTTATATGTTTAAAGACCAAATTTGATGAAGTTTTCTTCTACACAGTTGTAGATCTATGAATTATATTCATTTAGGAACTTTAATCACCCAAATCAAAGGTCTGTGGGGAAAGTTATGAAGGAAATAAGATTGTTGCAACAAAAAGTAAGAGAACGGTTCAGACTTTGCACCGTGGCAGCTAGGCGCCACTTTCACGCCAAAGAGCCATAATGACCGCACCGAGGCACCATTATGCATGCTTGGGCACCCCAAAACTTATTCCCCAAGTCATTTGTGCCACCTAGACCATGCCTAGGCGCCATTATGCGCGCCTAGGCGCCCCGGTAACGGTTTTTCAAGGTATAAAGGCCAAAAAAATCAGAAAAAGGGGGGGAGGGGGTTCAAATTCTTAGTGATTTTTGGGGATTTATTGGGATTGGGACCATCTTATCATCAACCTTGAAGAGCAAGAGAAGAGAGGAAAGAAGGGATTGAAGCTTCCAATTGAAGATCCGATCATCAATTTAGCATAGGGAGTTTCTTAGCCTTAGATTCAATATTTGTCTATGAATATGTTTTTAATCTTTAGCTTTTCCCTTACGCATTTTATGAGATAAATTGCTGAACCAGGTCCATGAGAAGGCCATGTTGTTAGTATTGTTATAATAAGATCGTTTTTCATTTCAATTCGTATATTGCTATGTGTTGTGATTTTGTGGTTGAACGCCTTACATATGCTTGGTCACCATGATACTGAATTATTCGAGAGAAAATTGACTTAGGGTGCAAGAATTTCACACATCACCGACCAAATAGGAATTGCCCTAGACATAGGTAAAGATTCCCAGGTGAAGTCCTTCGATTTATGTCGAGGAACCTCTAACTCGTTAATGCATGCTTAGTGATTAGATTTTCGGGCAGACATACTTAGGAAACCGTCATTTAGGTAAAGGAGTCTATCACGAGACATCAGTTATTCTTTACCTTAGGAGATTTCACCATAGAAATGTACGTCTAATGAATTGGTAACGATCTTAGGATAACAATACGGAACATGTGCCCGAACATGAGCCCTAGTCACCTCTCCCCTTTGGAAGTCTAAATCTGTAACACCCAATATTCTCAGTTCCTAATTTCGTAGAAGCGAAGGTAAACATTATAATTACCGCTAATTAAATTTCGTAATTTATTCAATTTTAGCAATGTGTGTTCGACCAAAAAATATTTTACTAATTGCTTATATAACTATTATTATATCTATACGTGAAAAATTTGCATTTCATTGTGGAATAGTTGATGCATTATATCATTTAAGGTATATATATATACACATATATGTTCATCTTCATCAAATGATTAGTAATAGTTAAGTGGGTCTATGCCTAACTATGCCTAACTACATATATATATATATATATATATATATATATATATAGGCGCATGCACACACACACACATAGATATATATACATACCATGCATGCTCTAATAGAGAAGGAAGACTAGGAGGTCGCAACTAGGAAGTACATCTCATCTACCAAAAAACAAACGTGGCTAAGGGAGAATTAATCTCCATTTCTTTTTCAATACTTTTTTTTTTTTGGACCAAGACTCCTTATATAATACAACTCACACTCACGGCTGAACATCTCCCCAATTCAGCCTACTTATCCTCTTAAGATACAAACAATTGTAGAAAGAAACAAATTACATAGGGAGAGAAAGGTTTGCCAAGGATACTCTAAAGACATCACCTTCACTTGATTCTCTTAAGGTATATGGTAGTTAATCATTGCTTTTGCATGAATATATTGTAGACTAAATGTAGTTCAATCCGTATATGACCTTGAATTGAGAATATCATATCATATATATGTATTTTAGTTAACTTCTATGGCATGATGTTTAACTGTGTTTGGAACTTTCAGTTTCTGGAAGTTACGTTTAAAGCTGTAATGAGGTACCTAAACTTGTGAGTTTGATTATGATAAATTTTATAGAATAACTTGATTGTGTGGTAAACATCTCTGAAAAATTTGGTAAGGATTAGAGTTGTGTGGAATTTTCTAAAAATCGTTGAACAAAATCGCCAGTCTGTTCGGCGGAAGTGCAAATTGTTACTGTTTTGAAGATATTTCGTGTACTTGGAAATTTTTGTTTACTCTAAAACTTTTACAGTCGCTTGATACATGTGTTATAGAGATGTCATATAAATTTCGGAATTTGTCAGTAAACAGGGGATTTTACAAAAATATTTGAGTATAAGGTGTCTGTTCTGAAACAAATCTGCCGAGACGGTCCAGTTTCGTTGATCAAATCCCCAATTTGACAAGGAAATTAAATCTAGAAAATTTATGTAGACTTTTACAGCATCCTATATGTTATCCTGAAAATTTTGAGAAAGAAATTCCAATCCGAGAATATGTTAAAAAATTGTTGAAATATGTTGCGCATGTAAGGGAGCTAGTTGGAACTTAATTGCCTATATGTTTGGATAGTATGATATAACTTGTTGCATGTGATTAGCTTAAAGTGTATTGTTTTGTGAAAATGATAGTATTTTGTATCACAGGATACTTTCGTGATTCCGAGGCCGAGGCAACGACGCCGGTTTATTATTGTGAGGGTTTCTTTTGTTCTTTCAACTTGATCGTGCTTACCATTTTTCGTTCCCTTTATCTAATAAATCATAGCCAAGTGTGACCTCGTAAAGTTTCGTTGATCAGACCCTTATTCTCATCTAAGGTAAGTGTCCAACCGTGTCCCAATTTGTAGTCTATCGTTCTTGTTTCCGCTCGCTCTAGCTCGAATACAAATCAGTATACCTATTCTAGTAGGAAACTCGTTGAAATGATTATTCTTCTTGGCTCTATTCCGTCGGCTAAGGGAGCTAAGTGCTATACGGGACAAAGTGCCACGTGACGGCGGGGGCCACCGCTTGAACCCGTAGGAGCCACCTCTAGAATCCCGAAGTCTGGCATCCATCCGCGATGTGTCATTTTCTTGATATACAGCTTTGATTCGAAAAAGCAGAGTGAAGGGAGCTAAGTGCTATACGGGACAAAGTGCCACGCGACGGCGGGGGCCACCTCTTGAACCCGTAGGAGCCACCACTAGAATCCCGACACCTGGAACACTTCATAGAACATAAAGGTGTGAAGCCTCCTGCTGGTATGGGACAGTGGAAGGTGGATCACAATCACATGATATGATTACAAAAGTGCATGAGTTATTTCCTCTGATTCATACGTAATATACTCGATTAATTTATCTTGTGATATGTTATTCTATTCTTTTGCTTGCCATCGTATATGCCCATGTCGTTATTAATTTCCGCTGCAGATTTTATCTCTCATGACAAGGTAAAGCAAGCCATTAGTCTATCTCACTGGGTCATTCGGACTCACCCTTTTGTTTTCTTTCTATCTTTTCAGAAGAGCTCGGCATAATAGGACCAGAAGGGAAAAATCTTGGCTAAGGAAGTTTTGAGAGTGCCCTAAAGTTTGAGAGTCAGATGTAGTTGTGTTGAATACCTTGTCCATATAATTATCTAGTTTTGCGAGCTTGGAAGTTTTAAATTTCATCTGAACTCTTATATGTAAATATGATGCTAGGTGGTTATGTATATATGTGGGTATCTTGAAATTTTGTTTTTGTATAGTTCACGCTTAGCGTTAGCTCATGAAGAGATCGTCTCTCGGATTGAGCTAGCGTTGCGGTGTGGTGGGCTTCGGCTCCCATCCCCTGGCCGGAGGTTGCCACAAAATCTCTCTTTACTGTCGCTTTAGCTTATTCTATTTTCCTTTTTAGTTAAATCTCTAATTTACTTTTGTTTG
Organism: Buddleja alternifolia; assembly: GCA_019426215.1. Taxonomy (NCBI): domain Eukaryota; kingdom Viridiplantae; phylum Streptophyta; class Magnoliopsida; order Lamiales; family Scrophulariaceae; genus Buddleja; species Buddleja alternifolia. The sequence goes on from CM033394.1 coordinate 23,406,425, forward strand.
TTATCAAAATCATAAACTAAATAACTTGTCCTTGAGGTTCGCCTTCTTGGACTTAGTCCGTTTCTATTACTACACACTACTAATGCACTTACTACAAAAGCACATTAGCTATTAGCGTGTCAAGTTTTTTGGCGCTGTTGTCGGGGACTTGCTTATTTTAGTTTTTAATTTTATTGTACATATTTGGTTTTGCTTTGATTTTTTCATTTTTTTCCAATGCCCGAGTGTGAGAGTTTAGCATTCAAGCGTCTGAAATAGTAGCAGAATTGGAAAGGTTACTATCTAGCACACCTAAGCTTTCTGATAGCCACGCCTGAGCGTCCGAGATAGAAACTTCTAGCACCGAGCCTTTCATTCCTACACTTTCTTGTTAGGGATTGTACCCTAAAAATCCAATTGTATGAAACGTTTATATTTCGTTTGTGAAATTGATCTTTATTAATTTTGTTGCAAGTTATGAGTATTATAGAAATCGTACTATAAGATAGACTTAGTCCAATATAATATATGATAATCCAAATGAAAGTGTTGTTTCATGAAAAGACTTGGGTTATATGTGTCATATATTATTATAAATGGGTTATAGTAGGTGATAAGAATGGGCGTCTTATCTGTTAAAGACTATAATATACTATATTCGATGATTTGTCTTAATCATGGGAATGGGGATTCCTTATATAGTATATTCGTGTAAATCAATGAGATTGAAACACTGAACTAGACCAATTAAGTTATTTATTTTTGGCTACTATCGAAAATAAATAACTTCAACAACAACTCTAAATCCTATGATTGTCGTGGACTAATGCATCTAGTGTATATTACTTTGATGTATTCAGAAGTGAGGTCTTCGGTGACCAATATACTTTATACATTGAATAATTGCATGAAATGTGATAATGAAGGACATTCATAAGGAATCTATAATCTCCATGAGAGATAAGAAATATTCCCTTTAATGGATTTGCAATGTTCAACTATTCTAAAACTTTGGCCAAAGTATTTCAGGTGAAGTGCCACTGAAATTAAACGAAAAATGAGTTTTCGTATGAAAAGGTGACAATGAGCAAATCAGAAATTTTAGGATAACAGGTGAAAAATAAAATAATAGTAGCATTGATTTTAGTTCTTCACGGATATTTCGATAGAGGAGTTGGTTGTAATATTCTTAAGTATGTGAACTCTTGAGTAATTTAATTAATTCTAGAGTGCAACAATATTTATTTAGTGGACTTAAATATTGTTAAATGGTAATCAAATATTACCATGCGATGGTAATTCGATTTGACTCATCTGGAGCTAGAATTAATTTTTCCCTAAGGTCCCTTCGCAAACCTCGAATAGAAACTCGATTAAATACTAAAAGGTCCGTTGGATGAATAATTTTTTTTTGAACTTAGATGAAATTATGTGGGAAATATCTTTAGAGAAAGATATTTAGATAAAAGTTAAATTAAATTTATTTTAAATTAAAAAGAGAAAAAAAAGGGACGGATCTCGGCTAAATTGAAGGTGGCCTGGCCGCCGTGTGACCCGTGGCCTGGTCACCGGGTGGTCTTGGGCCTAGCCTATTTCTTCTTTCTTTGTCCCACATAGATTATAAACTCAAGTTTTTAACCTTTGGCCATTTACAAATATGAGCCTTTGCGAGTTCAAAAATTACAACAAAATTGCAAAAGAATTTTCTAATTTAGAAAATATATTTGCAAAGTATATTAAATTTCTTTTTTAAGAAATTTTATTTTAGTATTAAATTTTAATTGGGAGCCCACTCTCCCGGGTTTAGAGCGAGGCTTTGCGAAGAAGGCTTTGCGGTGTGAGAGTCGGTTTCCTTCGACAAGAAGGAGGTTTTTATTGGTTGCGGTGCGTTCCACCGGCTCGTTTTGATCTTCGGAGGAAGGTTGTATTTTTGTTTTTTTTTAATTATTAATTTTATTTCTATAGCATGCAATTAATTAATTAGTTTCAATTAAATTGTTTAATTAGTTAGTTTTTTAATTGCTAGCTATAGTTAATCAATAATTATTAATTAAATTATTTAATTAGTTATCTCTTGCCATAGTATATATGATTTAAAATTTTTAATGTCATGCATGTACGCATTAGAGATATATTCTTTAATATAAATTCCGCTGCGTACTTTTTGGGGTTATTTTTGAAGTAATTTCCCAACGAGTGGTATCAGAGCAGACTCTTGATACGTACATGTGAGACATGTAGACATGTATGCATATTTTTAAATCTAATGATACTATGGAATATCATGAAATTAGATTCTAGATATTAATGCGTATAGCATGTAATTTTAATTATGATTAAAGCATGCTAATTTGATTAAATCAATATGTTTAATTTGTTTAAAGGCATGGATACATGTTTATAGCATTAATATATTTGTTCAATATTCAACAAGTAATTTTAATTATGATTAAAGCATGCTAATTTGATTAAATCAATATGTTTAATTTGTTTAAAGGCATGAATACTTGTTTATAGCATTAATATATTTGTTCAATATTCAACATGATTGATATGATTTGATCAAATGTGTTATTTAAATTGTTTAAATAATATGTTGAATGTATTATGTCAATCGTATGTTTAAATAGTTTGACATGATGATTGAGTGGGAGTATTTTCAATTTTCATGAGGATAAATAGTTCAAGTGTTGGATTATTGTTCTTAATTTTTGAAAATTCTAATTTGATTAGAACTCATACTTTTTTTAATTAAGCCAATGTTGTCATTATGTGACAATGAAAAATCCACAAATTGTAAAATATCAAGTGGGAGCGAGATTCAAGAGTTGAATTCTCATGGCCTCCATTACTGGTCTAATGGTATGGTGAGTGAATATTATTCCCTGAGGAAGGTATTTGCTCACGATTACAAGATTAGATCCCTAACGGGTAGATTGAAATATGTGTAAACGAGTGCGATCACGCTGCCGTGAAGTATCTCGAATATCATATGGATTGTCTAAGTAATGGTGTACACTTGATTGGGATAGCATATTAGCCTCCCAAAGGCTAAAGATTGAAATGGTGGGTTAATGATGTTTAGTAAGAGTTACAAGGAAAAAACGTATTAACTGAGAAGTGATCTCACCTAAACTTATTATATTTTTCGATCCTGCCTGCCAGGAAGGAAAATGTATAAAGCTAGGTTATCATTGCATGTACAAAATATGGTTATGTGGATTCCAATTTTGTTTGTTTGCTAAAATAATTAGACTCATAACTTGTTTGTAATTTTTCAATTTCATAAATGGCATCCATTAGTCCTCTGCAATCTATCCTTAAGGAAAATAAGCTCTTACGACCTAACTATGCTGAGTGGAAAATGAATCTTGAGATTGTGCTCACTAATGATGAGCACAGGTTTGTTCTTAGCGAACTATGTCCTCCAATTCCTGCTACCAATGAATCACAGGCTGTCAGGGACCATTATGAACGGTGGCATAAGGCCAATGAGATGGCTAAATGTTATATCCTAGCATCTGTGTCTAATCTTCTCAAGAATCAGATGTAAGAGATGGTGACTGCAGCAATGATGATGCAACATCTCAAGGAGATGTTTGGTGGTCACGATAGGACAGCTAGACAGGAGCTGATGAGGAAGATACTTACTACCAAAATGACTGATGGAACACTAGTTCAAGAGCATGTCATGAGGATGATGGCTTACTTGAATGAACTAGAAATCCTTGGTATGAAAAATTGACAGTCAAATCCAGCAGGATATGATCCTGAACTCTTTGCCAAGTTCATTCACTCAGTTCAGGCTTAACTATGCCATGAATAAAAAAGATTACTCATTGCCTGAATTGATGAATGAACTGCAAGTTGCAGAAGGTGTTCTGAGAGCTAAAGGGAGCGTCAATTTTGCTCATACATCTGGTACGAAAGCTAAGAAATGGAATGCTAAGAAAAAGAAAAAGGGTAAGAACAAAGTTGCTACTGTAGCAACTAATATTCAAAAGAAAGCCAAGCCCGCAATAGGAAAATGTTTCCACTATGGGGAAGATGGCCATTGGAAGAGGAATTGCCCAAAATATTTAGCAAGCCTTCCTGCTAAATCTGGCAAAGCACCTAGTCAAGGTATAACAATATCTTGTTTAATTGAAACATGTTTAGTTGGAAGTCCACCAGGTTCCTGGTGTGTGGACTCAGGATCAACTAATCATATTTGCATCATGTTGCAAGGGTTTCAGCTGATCAGGCAGCTAAGTGATGGTGATATATACCTACTGATGGAGATGGTACAAGCGTGCCAGTAGTAGCTATAGGGCTTGTTAGTTTATATTTTGTGAACAGAGTATTACTTTTGAAAGACTATCTGTATGTGCCTTCCATCCGTAGGAATTTGATTTCTGTTAGTTGTTTGATGGATGATGGTTTCATTGTTGTTTTTGAACAAGGTTTATCTATTAAGCATAATAAATCGTTTATTTGTAAAGGCACTAGGAAAGATGGTTTATTTTTATTATTTCCTGATAAATACTTTGTTGGTAATTCTGAGGTTAATACAAGTAAACAAATCTTACCATTGAAAAGAAAAACTCCAATGACTGATGAAACATATATGTGGCACTTGAGTTTAGGTCATATTAACTCTAACAGGGTCCAAAGACTGGTATCTGATGGACTTATAAGTCCATTAGACCTTAAAAATCTACCAGTCTGCGAATCATGTTTGGAGGGTAAAATGACCAAAAGGCCTTCTAAGGGAAAAGGCAATAGAGCCACACAGTTGCTTGAATTGATTCACACTGATGTTTGTGGACCAATGAACATTCAGGCAAGAGGAGGTTTTGAGTATTTCATAACTTTTATAGATGATTACTCAAGGTATGGATATGTATATCTAATGAAACATAAGTCTGAAACTTTTGAACTAGTTAAAGAACTCAATCACCACTACGAAATCTTCCAACGATGACTTCCGAGTTCCACAATGGGAGTGTGGATTTTCGAAAAAAAATAGTGAGATCCAAGTTTATTTTAAAAGTCCTTCATTTAACTTGAAACAACAATTACATTAGAATCTAATAAATCTATTTAATTTTCTGCAGTTATTTGCTTATTATCTCTCTCACTATGACTATCAACCCACTATCTGTACTACTTGAAAAAAACACTTTGACTGGTCCTAACTATGTGGACTGGCTCCGAAACTTGAGGATAATCCTCAATATGGAGTCACTGTGGTATGTATTGGATACTGATATCCTAGCCGTGCCCGTAAGGACACGTGCAAATGAGGAGGAAGTTGCGGCTCATGAGAAATGAGTCAAAGACGACGTTCGTGTTCGTGGGTACATGCTGGGCTCAATGACAAATGAGTTGCAGAGGTCCCATGACCAAATGGTCTCGTCGAGGGCTATTTTGGCACACCTGGTGGAGCTCTATGGTGAGCATAGTCGCACTACTCGGTATGAGATATCGAATGAGCTCTTTGGAGCCAAGACGAAGGAAGGAGAAAAAGTTGGGGACCATATTTTAAAATTGATTTCAAAAATTGAGAGGTTAGAGTCTCTCGACTTCAACATGGACCTGCAACTACAAACTGGTCTCATCTTGCAGTCACTTCCAGACTCCTTTTCCCAATTTGTGGTGAACTTCAACTGTAATGAGATAGAATGCAATTTAGCTGGGTTGATGAACAAGTTTAATACTGCACAATCTCAAATGAAGCCTAAGGGAAAAGAGGCGGCCTTGGTCATCACTTCTAAGCCTAAAAACAAGACAAAAAAAAAAGACTAAGAAAGCTGCTAGCACTCTGGGTCCACAAGTTAAGATAGACAAATGAAAGGGAAACGCTCAAAAAGTGATGAAGAGCAAAGGAGCAAAGGAAACGAATAGGTGCCTTCATTGCGGTGAGCTAGGCCACTGGAGGAGGGAGTGTTCAAACTTTGGCAAAGGTGCACCAGGTATGGAGCTTTTTGTTTTAGAAACTAATTGTTCTATAACTATATTTTCCACTTTGTGGATACTTGATTCAGGAGCTAGTTCTCACGTTTGCGTAATGAATCAGAATCTGTAGCGAGTAGAAAACTGGAGCATGGAGAGGTGCTGATCAATGTTGGCAACGGGCAGAGTGTCGCGGCTTCTCGCATTGGAATATCATCTGGACTTGTTTTAAATTTAGAGGATGTTTTAGTTTTGCCCAACGGGCTTAAGAACATTATTTCAATTCCTATGTTGGTTAGGAACAATTATGTTTCTAATTTCATTGACAGTACTTGTAGCCTTTGATTTCATGATAATATTGTTGGCACTGCTACTTTAGTCAATGACCTCTATTATTTAAACATGCAAAATGAGTGTTGCAAATGTTATCTCAAAGAAGCGTGGTAGGCAAAGTACTAACCTAAGCTAGCTTACAGTGGCATCTAAGACTAGGCCATGTTGGCGAGCGAAAGATGCACAAGATGGGTTAATTGACCTAGTGGGATCGGATCCCTATCCAACTTGTGAATCTTGCCTCAAAGGTAAAATGGCTAGATCACCCTTCACCAAGACCTTTGAAAGATCCACTGAAGTATTAGGACTTATGCACACCGATGTTTGCGGACCATTTGCAGAAATGGCTCATGGAGGTTTCCACTACTTCATTACTTTCACTGATGACCATTCAAGGTATGGTCTTGTGTATCTAATGAAGTATAAGTCAGAATCATTTGACAAGTTCAAAGAATTTAAGGTTTTGATGGAAAAATAAACTCGTCATCATATAAAAGCACTACGATCGGATCGTGGAGGTGAATATATAAGTGACGAGTTTGATCAGTTCCTAAAGGAACATGAGATAATATTACAACTCACACCACCAGCAACTCCACAACTAAATGGGGTAGCAGAGCCTAAAAAATGAACACTTTTGGATATGGTTTGATCTACGCTTAGCTACACTGATTTACCCATCTTCTTGTGGGGATATGCACTCCTTACGGTTGTTCATATCTTAAATAGATGTCCTTCCAAGTCCGTTCCTAAGACTCCATATAAGATATGGAGAAATAGGAAACCAAACCTTTTACATTAGGGTTTGGGGATGTCCTGCCTACATCAAGAAGACAAAGGCAGAGAAATTGGAAGCGAGGTCCCTTAAAGGACGTTTCGTCGGTTTTCTAGAGGATTCTATGGGATAATTATTCTACATTCAAGATGATCAAAGGATTATTGTTGCACTACAAGCACACTTTCTTAAAGAAGAATTTATTTAAGAAGGTGGTGCAGGTAGAAAGATTGTTCTCAATGAACAAGATGAAACACTCAGGGAGACGACTGTTCAAGAAACACACACTGAACCTGATGAAACACAACTAACATTGCGAAGATCTGGTAGAGTACCACATCAACCTGATAGGTAGTACGGGTATCTGCTACAAGAGGAATCAAATGTCCACACTATAGCAGTGGGAGTTCAAGGGGACGACCTTCTATTTATGATCAAGCAATGATGGACATCGACTCTGCAAAGTGGCGAGAAGCTATGCAAGCAGAGATAGACTCGATGAATTCTAACCAGGTTTGGTGTAACACCCAATATTCTCAGTTCCTAATTTCGTAGAAGCGAAGGTAAACATTATAATTACCGCTAATTAAATTTCGTAATTTATTCAATTTTAGCAATGTGTGTTCGACCAAAAAAATTTTACTAATTGCTTATATAACTATTATTATATCTATACGTGAAAAATTTGCATTTCATTGTGGAATAGTTGATGCATTATATCATTTAAGGTATATATATATACACATATATGTTCATCTTCATCAAATGATTAGTAATAGTTAAGTGGGTCTATGCCTAACTATGCCTAACTACATATATATATATATATATAGGCGCATGCACACACACACACACATAGATATATATATATATATATATACCATGCATGCTCTAATAGAGAAGGAAGACTAGGAGGTGGCAACTAGGAAGTACATCTCATCTACCAAAAAACAAACGTGGCTAAGGGAGAATTAATCTCCATTTCTTTTTCAATACCTTTTTTTGTTTGACCAAGACTCCTTATATAATACAACTCACACTCACGGCTGAACATCTCCCCAATTCAGCCTTCTTATCCTCTTAAGATACAAACAATTGTAGAAAGAAACAATTTACATAGGGAGAGAAAGGTTGCCAAGGATACTCTAAAGACATCACCTTCACTTGATTCTCTTAAGGTATATGGTAGTTAATCATTGCTTTTGCATGAATATATTGTAGACTAAATGTAGTTCAATCCGTATATGACCTTGAATTGAGAATATCATATCATATATATGTATTTTAGTTAACTTCTATGGCATGATGTTTAACTGTGTTTGGAACTTTCAGTTTCTGAAGTTACGTTTAAAGCTGTAATGAGGTACCTAAACTTGTGAGTTTGATTATGATAAATTTTATAGAATAACTTGATTGTGTGGTAAACATCTCTGAAAAATTTGGTAAGGATTAGAGTTGTGTGGAATTTTCTAAAAATCGTTGAACAAAATCGCCAGTCTGTTCGGCGGAAGTGCAAATTGTTACTGTTTTGAAGATATTTCGTGTACTTGGAAATTTTTGTTTACTCTAAAACTTTTACAGTAGCTTGATACATGTGTTATAGAGATGTCATATAAATTTCGGAATTTTTCAGTAAACAGGGGATTTTGCAAAAATATTTGAGTATAAGGTGTCTGTTCTGAAACAAATCTGCCGAGACGGTCCAGTTTCGTTGATCAAATCCCCAATTTGACAAGGAAATTAAATCTAGAAAATTTAGGTAGACTTTTACAGCATCCTATATGTTATCCTGAAAATTTTGAGAAAGAAATTCCAATCCGAGAATATGTTAAAAAATTGTTGAAATATGTTGCGCATGTAAGGGAGCTAGTTGGAACTTAATTGCCTATATGTTTGGATAGTATGATATAACTTGTTGCATGTGATTAGCTTAAAGTGTATTGTTTTGTGAAAATGATAGTATTTTGTATCACAGGATACTTTCGTGATTCCGAGGCCGAGGCAACGACGCCGGTTTATTATTGTGAGGGTTTCTCTTATTCTTTCAACTTGATCTTGCTTACCATTTTTCGTTCCCTTTTAAATCATAGCCAAGTGTGACCTCATAAAGTTTCCTTGATCAGACTCTTATTCTCATCTAAGGTAAGTGTCCAACCGTGTCCCAATTTGTAGTCCATCGTTCTTGTTTCCGCTCGCTCTCGCTCGAATACAAATCAGTGTACATATTCTAGTAGGAAACTCGTTGAAACGATTATTCTTCTTGGCTCTATTCCGTCGGCTAAGGGAGCTAAGTGCTATACGGGACAAAGTGCCACGTGACGGCGGGGGCCACCGCTTGAACCCGTAGGAGCCACCTCTAGAATCCCGAAGTCTGGCATCCATCCGCGATGTGTCATTTTCTTGATATACAGCTTTGATTCGAAAAAGCAGAGTGAAGGGAGCTAAGTGCTATACGGGACAAAGTGCCACGAGACGGCGGGGGCCACCTCTTGAACCCGTAGGAGCCACCACTAGAATCCCGACACCTGGAACACTTCATAGAACATAAAGGTGTGAAGCCTCCTGCTGGTATGGGACAGTGGAAGGTGGATCACGATCACATGATATGATTACAAAAGTACATGGGTTATGTCCTCTGATTCATACGTAACATACTCGATTAATTTAACTTGTGATATGTTATTCTATTCTTTTGCTTGCCATCGTATATGTCCATGTCGTTATTGATTTCCGCTGCAGATTCTATCTCTCATGATAAGGTAAAGCAAGCCATTAGCCTACCTCACTGGGTCATTCGGACTCACCCCTCCTTCTTTCTTCCTTTTCAGATAAGCTTAGAATGTCGGATACAAATGGAGAAATGAGAAATAAAGGAAGCATTGGTTTGTTTCTATCAAAGGGAGTAATGTTTTGGGATGTACGATTGGGTATGTATATGTTTTGGCTTGGAGATTTGTAATTGATAGGGTTATTGTTTAATTGTGCAAGACTGATGAATAAGGTATTGTTGGTTTAAGTGGAATGAAATTCTTTTAGTTTTAGTAGATGAAGAATTGGTATAGTTCTGACGCTTAGCGCTAGCTCGAGAAAGGACAGTCTCGTGGATCGAGCTAGTGTCGCGGTGTAGCGGGCCACCAGGTGGTCGGTGGGCGTTACAGTTGGTGGTATCAGAGCTTGGGTTAGTACCTGAGCTATACTAGGATAAGATCTTTAGACTTTGGCATGGAGTTGTGATTGGTTGAGCTTAGGAGATGAGTTTTGAAGATGTATTAGATGGGCGACAAGATTAGATATATCAATAGGAGAAGGAAATAAGGGTAATGTTTTTTTACTTGTTCTGAGGTGTTGGACTTTTTAAGGGATGATTTGGTTAGGGTTAACTGAAAATTGAAGCGAGTAAGCTCATATCCCTCGAACCTAGTTAAGTTCTCCATCTTCGATACTTGCCAGTCTTGAGACTTTTACTCATGGAAATTGCCTTAACTGTGTTCCAAGCCCTAATCTTGTGGTATCCTTTATAAAACTTAATTCCGTCTTGTTATCATCAACATTTGAAGCATTTTGATGTCCTAAGTAATCATCATCTATCTCAAAAACCTTGCCATGCTTAATGTTTGAATCCTGTTACCATTTTTATGGCAAGACCTTCTGTTTATTCATTTATTCTTAATGATCCTGTTCTCACGTTTGTATTATCTTTAGTCCTGAAACTCCTAATCATTGAATATTTTCTTTTGCTCTTTGTCACCCCTCAAGTCGTAAACTTGATTATAATTGCTATTTTTGGATACCAAATGCCATTGTATATATTTGAGGACTCTTCCATTGAGTTTGAACTTCCTTCAAAACTCTATGTACAGTGCTTTCTTTGAGTGTATAAGGATCGCTGACCCTAAGTTGAGAATCCTATTTTCGTCTTTTGAAGCCGGTATTTTTTTTGCCACTTTGAAATGCCTATTGATTACCAATCTTTACTTTTAATCAAATCATTTTATTGTGAAATTCAATCTGTCTACTTGTTTTTCTGAGAAATATTTAGCTTCTATCTACAACTCCTATTGAATAAACTCTGCTTGAATCTCCTTTCTTTGATACATATTTCAATTGTTTGTGCATATCATGGTAATTGCATCACTACGTTTTCAACTCCTCCTAGTACTTAACGTTATTCTCTTTTATTCTAATATTTCTATCCCAGTCCTTCCGTATTCAACGATTTTAGTTTTTTTTATATTCAAAACGCAATTGTACAGTTCAAACTTTACCTCTCTGTGTAAATCTTCTTATATTCGATCTCATTTTAACATTTCAAATTATCCTTCGACTTGTAATTTCAATGACCATCTTTCAGTAATTCGACCTAACTATTCCTTATGATTGATTACCTTCAAATTCCACCATAGCCGACTGTCGATAGTGATTCTTAAGCCTAAAGTTTTTTCATAGAATCACTAAATCTTGTAACTTCAAACCTAGAGCAATGCATCAAACTCGAGAGTTTGAGCCCGTTTATAAAGTCATTATGTTCGATATTTTTTTAACAACAAACAACGCCGAAACTATAGAGTGGCGCAGCGGAAGCATGATATAGGGATAGATCTATAATGACATTCACGAAGCAAGATTCATACAGCTGCGCGCACCATATTGATAGAAATACTGAGTGTTGTTCTATTTAGATTATAACGCATGTAAAGGATCATCGTACAAGGATCTTCATAGAGCCCTACAAGCATTGACGGTCAATGACACTAGCAAAGGGTAGGAGCGTCAATCATAGAATCTAAAAATGGATAGAAGTCAGAAGATCTATGTAAGCAAGTACGAAGTGATCAAGAATTCAAGCCTTCGTCAACACTTTGTATAGAAGACTTTTCAAGAAGATTGAAACCAGGAAGGTTCAATTGTGTCGTCAAAGAACCATTCCAATGATCAAAGTGTATCGTACGAGTGTTTTAGAAGTACAAATGTTTCAGTGAATTTTTCCCGCTTATCAGGTCTATCGTAAGATTCAATTATAGAAATATCACTTGGACTCAACGCACATCATGTACCGACGCGATCTTTATTTGGGATGAAACATGTCATTCCAATAGGAACCCATTCATAGAACAAATTTAGGTGCAATAACTTCGATCAAATAAGAAAGACAAGTCTTGGCTCCTCGAGGAACCACGACTTGGAGATGCTACACGGGAATGAGGAAATTATCCGACTTCATGGGATACCGGTTAGCATCGTCTCCGACAGAGATCTCAAGTTTACATCTAGCCTGTGAAGACGGTTTCAAGAAGACCCAGGTACAAAGTTGAACTTTAGTACCGCCTTTCACCCGTAGACCGATGGACAGTCAGAAAGGGTGATAAGGATAAGTGAAGATATGCTAAGGACTTGTGTACTAGACTTTGGAGAGTCATGGGATACACACCTTCCGTTAGTGGAATTCGCCTATAACAATAGTTACCAGGCCACCATCCAAATGGCACCCTATGAGGCACTTTATGGGCGGAAATGTCGATCCCCGCTCTATTGGGATTTAGATGATTGGAGAGCACCATCGCGGGATGGACAAAAAAGGGCCTTGCGGGTGGAAATGATACAAGAAGCCATTGACAAAGTTCAAATCATCAAACAACGAATGAGTGCAGCTCAAAGTCGTCAAAAGAGCTATGCCGACACACGACGCAAGGACTTAGAATTTCAAGTGGGAGACCAAGTTTTTATTAAAGTATCACCGCGAAGAGGTGTCACGAGGATGGGAAAAGGGGGCAAGCTTCAACCTCGATATATAGGACCATTCCAGATCTTGAAACGTGTTGGGGGAGTAGCGTATGAAGTCAAACTACCTAACAATATTTCCCATATTCATAATGTGTTCCATGTATCACAACTTAAGAAGTACCATCCTGATCCGTCGCATGTGATATCACATGAGGAATTGCAACTGGAACCCAATTTGTCGTATGAAGAGATGCCGATACGTATTCTGAACTTCAAATATCAAGAATTACAATCTCGAAAAATACCCTTAGTCAAGGTATTGTGGAGAAACCATCAGGTTGAAGAAGCAACTTGGGAGCAAGAAGATGACATGAGAAAAAGATATCCGGATCTCTTTGGGACCTCTCAGAATTTGGGGACCAAATTCTCTTAAGGAGGGGGGAGTTGTAACACCCAATATTCTCAGTTCCTAATTTCGTAGAAGCGAAGGTAAACATTATAATTACCGCTAATTAAATTTCGTAATTTATTCAATTTTAGCAATGTGTGTTCGACCAAAAATATTTTACTAAATGCTTATATAACTATTATTATATCTATACGAGAAAAATTTGCATTTCATTGTGGAATAGTTGATGCATTATATCATTTAAGGTATATATATATACACATATATGTTCATCTTCATCAAATGATTAGTAATAGTTAAGTGGGTCTATGCCTAACTATGCCTAACTACATATATATATATATATATATATATATAGGCGCATGCACACACACACACACACATAGATATATATATATATATATACCATGCATGCTCTAATAGAGAAGGAAGACTAGGAGGTGGCAACTAGGAAGTACATCTCATCTACCAAAAAACAAACGTGGCTAAGGGAGAATTAATCTCCATTTCTTTTTCAATACCTTTTTTTGTTTGACCAAGACTCCTTATATAATACAACTCACACTCACGGCTGAACATCTCCCCAATTCAGCCTTCTTATCCTCTTAAGATACAAACAATTGTAGAAAGAAACAATTTACATAGGGAGAGAAAGATTGCCAAGGATACTCTAAAGACATCACCTTCACTTGATTCTCTTAAGGTATATGGTAGTTAATCATTGCTTTTGCATGAATATATTGTAGACTAAATGTAGTTCAATCCGTATATGACCTTGAATTGAGAATATCATATCATATATATGTATTTTAGTTAACTTCTATGGCATGATGTTTAACTGTGTTTGGAACTTTCAGTTTCTGAAGTTACGTTTAAAGCTGTAATGAGGTACCTAAACTTGTGAGTTTGATTATGATAAATTTTCTAGAATAACTTGATTGTGTGGTAAACATCTCTGAAAAATTTGGTAAGGATTAGAGTTGTGTGGAATTTTCTAAAAATCGTTGAACAAAATCGCCAGTCTGTTCGGCGGAAGTGCAAATTGTTACTGTTTTGAAGATATTTCGTGTACTTGGAAATTTTTTTTTACTCTAAAACTTTTACAGTAGCTTGATACATGTGTTATAGAGATGTCATATAAATTTCGGAATTTTTCAGTAAACAGGGGATTTTGCAAAAATATTTGAGTATAAGGTGTCTGTTCTGAAACAAATCTGCCGAGACGGTCCAGTTTCGTTGATCAAATCCCCAATTTGACAAGGAAATTAAATCTAGAAAATTTAGGTAGACTTTTACAGCATCCTATATGTTATCCTGAAAATTTTGAGAAAGAAATTCCAATCCGAGAATATGTTAAAAAATTGTTGAAATATGTTGCGCATGTAAGGGAGCTAGTTGGAACTTAATTGCCTATATGTTTGGATAGTATGATATAACTTGTTGCATGTGATTAGCTTAAAGTGTATTGTTTTGTGAAAATGATAGTATTTTGTATCACAGGATACTTTCGTGATTCCGAGGCCGAGGCAACGACGCCGGTTTATTATTGTGAGGGTTTCTCTTATTCTTTCAACTTGATCTTGCTTACCATTTTTCGTTCCCTTTTAAATCATAGCCAAGTGTGACCTCATAAAGTTTCCTTGATCAGACTCTTATTCTCATCTAAGGTAAGTGTCCAACCGTGTCCCAATTTGTAGTCCATCGTTCTTGTTTCCGCTCGCTCTCGCTCGAATACAAATCAGTGTACATATTCTAGTAGGAAACTCGTTGAAACGATTATTCTTCTTGGCTCTATTCCGTCGGCTAAGGGAGCTAAGTGCTATACGGGACAAAGTGCCACGTGACGGCGGGGGCCACCGCTTGAACCCGTAGGAGCCACCTCTAGAATCCCAAAGTCTGGCATCCATCCGCGATGTGTCATTTTCTTGATATACAGCTTTGATTCGAAAAAGCAGAGTGAAGGGAGCTAAGTGCTATACGGGACAAAGTGCCACGCGACGGCGGGGGCCACCTCTTGAACCCGTAGGAGCCACCACTAGAATCCCGACACCTGGAACACTTCATAGAACATAAAGGTGTGAAGCCTCCTGCTGGTATGGGACAGTGGAAGGTGGATCACGATCACATGATATGATTACAAAAGTACATGGGTTATGTCCTCTGATTCATACGTAACATACTCGATTAATTTAACTTGTGATATGTTATTCTATTCTTTTGCTTGCCATCGTATATGTCCATGTCGTTATTGATTTCCGCTGCAGATTCTATCTCTCATGATAAGGTAAAGCAAGTCATTAGCCTACCTCACTGGGTCATTCGGACTCACCCCTCCTTCTTTCTTCCTTTTCAGATAAGCTTAGAATGTCGGATACAAATGGAGAAATGAGAAATAAAGGAAGCATTGGTTTGTTTCTATCAAAGGGAGTAATGTTTTGGGATGTACGATTGGGTATGTATATGTTTTGGCTTGGAGATTTGTAATTGATAGGGTTATTGTTTAATTGTGCAAGACTGATGAATAAGGTATTGTTGGTTTAAGTGGAATGAAATTCTTTTAGTTTTAGTAGATGAAGAATTGGTATAGTTCTGACGCTTAGCGCTAGCTCGAGAAAGGACAGTCTCGTGGATCGAGCTAGTGTCGCGGTGTAGCGGGCCACCAGGTGGTCGGTGGGCGTTACAGTTGGGCGGTAATTATAATGTTTACCTTCGCTTCTACGAAATTAGGAACTGAGAATATTGGGTGTTACAACTGGACTCTGGAAGATCGTCCTAATGGCATTGCACCTATAGGGTGCAAGTAGATCTACAAGAGCTAGGCCCAGATGGAAAGGTTGACACATACAAGGTAAGGCTTGTAGCAAAAGGTTATAGTCAAAAGGTAGGAATTGACTACTAAGAGACCTTTTCACATGTGGCAATGATCAAGTCTATTTGAATTTTGCTCGCAATAGCTGCACACTTGGATTATGAGATATGACAGCTGGATGTAAAGACGGCTTTCCTAAATGGATTCCTCGAAGAGGATATCCATATGGAGCAGCCTAAGGGCTTTACATCTGAGTCTGATATTCATAAAGTGTGCATTCTTAAGAGATCCATTTATGGACTTAAGCAAGACTCTAGGAGTTGGAATCTACGTTTTGACGAATCCGTCAAAGGATTTAACTTTGTCAAAAATGAAGATGAACCATGTTATAAGAAGGTTAGTGGGAGTAAAATCACTTTCCTTGTCTTATATGTGGATGACATTCTACTCACAGGAAATGGTGTAGGAATGCTCACATCAGTCAATAGATGGCTTTTAAATACATTCTCCATGAAACACTTGGGAGAAGCGACTTATATTCTAGGGATTCGTATCTACACAAATAGAATGATAGGACTTTCCCAAGCCCTTTACTTAGAGAAAGTACTAAAGAGATTTAGGATGGAAGACTCTACGAAAGGTTTCTTGCCCATGAGACACGGGGTGCACCTTTCAAAGTCTATGTCTCCTCAAAGTGAGGAAGATAGGAAAGAAATGAGTACGGTGCCGTATGTGTCTGTAGTGGGTAATCTGATGTACGCCATGTTATGCACACGGCCAAACATAGCCTACACGGTGAGCGTGGTAAGTAGTTTTCAAGCTAACACTACTACAAAAAATGCCTATTACAGCGGTTTTTTTGGACCTATTACAGCGGTTCGAACCGCTGTAATAGGCAGTGCTGTAATAGGGTTTCGACCTATTACAGCGGTTTTGAGCCGCTGTAATAGGCACCCTATTACAGCGGTTCTAAAAAAACCGCTGTAATAGGGTACCCTATTACAGCGGTTTCCATGGGAACCGCTGTAATAGGGTGCCCTATTACAGCGGTTCTAAAAAAACCGCTGTAATAGGGTACCCTATTACAGCGGTTTTTTTAGAACCGCTGTAATAGGGTATTTTTTATTTTTTTTTATTAATTTCACTTTTTCGTTTATAATTTTACCGTGTCGAAATGACACGAAATTCGCAAATACACAAAAATATATACATAAACTCACACATACACAAATATACATATACCCACATATACTTACATAAACCCACATATACACAAATATATATACATACATAACCCACATATACATACATACACAAATATACATAACCCACCACAAATATACATACACCCACATATACACAAATATACATACACCCACATATACACAAATATACATACACACCCACATATTCGTGTACGAAACCCCACATATACACAAATATACATACACTCACATATACATACATAAACCCACATATACACAAATATACGTACACCCACATATACATACATAAACCCACAAATATACATACACCCACATATACATACATAAACCCACATATACACAAATATACATACACCCACATATACATACATAAACCCACATATACACAAATATACATACACCCATATATACATACATAAACCCACATATACATACACCCACATATAGACAAATATACATAAACCCACACATACACAAATATAAATACACCCACACATATGGTGGTGGTGGAGGCGGCGGTGGTGCTATATGGTGGTGGCGGCGGCGGTGGTGCTTCAAGAGAGAGAGAGAAAGAGAGTGTAGAGAGAGAGAGTAGAGAGAAAAAGACTACGAGAGATAGAGAGAAGCGGGAAGATCTAAATTTAAGGGATTTAAATTTTTTGGTTTCGACCTATTACAGCGGTTCTCAACGAACCGCTGTAATAGGGTATCTTGGTCTTAACCTATTACAGCGGTTCCGAGGGAACCGCTGTAATAGGTTAAGACCAAGATACACCAATTACAGCGGTTCCTAACAAACCGCTGTAATAGGTCCCTCGACCACCTATTACAGCGGTTCCCTCGGAACCGCTGCAATAGGTTAAGACCTATTACAGCGGTTTTCTCGGAACCGCTGTAATAGGTTAAGACCAAGATACCCTATTACAGCGGTTCGTTGGGAACCGCTGTAATAGGTGCGCTGTAATTGGGTATTTTTGTAGTAGTGTAACCCGGGAAGAGAACATTGGACTGCTGTAAAAAATATCCTCATGTATCTGAAGAGAACTAAGGATATGTCATAACATATGGACATGGATATTTGAAGGTGGATGGATATACTGACTTAGATTTTCAATCTGATGTAGATGATCACAAATCCACTTCAGGATTTATATTCACACTCAATGATGGAGCGGTGACTTGGAAAAGTTCCAAGCAAAGCGCAACCGCTGATTCCACCACTTAGGCAGAATAC
The DNA here is from genome assembly GCA_019426215.1 of Buddleja alternifolia. Classification (NCBI taxonomy): domain Eukaryota; kingdom Viridiplantae; phylum Streptophyta; class Magnoliopsida; order Lamiales; family Scrophulariaceae; genus Buddleja; species Buddleja alternifolia. The sequence continues at coordinate 23,424,845 of CM033394.1, forward strand.
ATAGCAGCTTCAGAGGCTGCTAAAAAGGGTGTTTGGATTAGGAAGTTTCTTGGAGAACTTCAAGTGGTCCCTAGTGTAGAGCTGCCATTGCCACTTTATTGTGACAATAACGGGGCTATTGCTTAAGTAAAGGAACTAAGGTCTCACAGCAAATCTAAGCACATAGAGAGGAGATATCACATAATAAGAAAAATTGTTGGAAGAGGCGAAGTAGCTGTTTAGAGAGTAAATTCAGCAGACAACGTTGCTGACCCATTGACCAAGCCTTTGACACAGGCAGTGCTGGATCGACATCTTGAAAAGAGGGGTATTAGATACCATAGTGATTGGCATTGAGTCCAAGTGGAAGATTGTTAGGTTAATGTCCTCAAATGCCACTAGAGGATTGGTAAATGATAGGACATTATCAATTTATAATTGTTTTTAATCAATCAATAAAAGGCAATTAGTTGTTTACTTTTATATTGGCATTTATATATTGTGATCATCTGTGAGTCCATGAACACAGGAGTTAACTCTCTAAGACACTAGAGGAGTGTGATACTCGTGTACTAAAATAGTCTACAAGCCAATAATATTCAATTGAGCATTGAAAATCATGAGGACTTGTATGATAGAAGTTTTGATGAGAAATGTGTCCGTTAACCACTAGGAAGTAGTGAAAAACTCATATTATAGGTGCACTGATGGAGATAGTGGCACTCAGACATGACTCACATCGATTCTGTCACGTGGATTTTCACTCTTTGACAGTCAATGACAGAATTAAATAATTGTAATAGGTCTGTCTGAACTTTAGACTTGAGGAATCGAGTTGAAGATATACTTGTGACATTAGGTTTGTCATTAGAGTAGTTAGGCCCAATTCACCCATTGGTGGGGTCAACCTCGAACTGCAACCTAATGAGCAAGTAGTAATTTTAACTGATATCCAAGATGAGATTCGTTCCCTCGAAGGTGAACGAGGAATTATCCTATGCATTTATAAGTAAGTTAGATCTTAAAGTCTTTGGCTAAAGCATTCATTGATCTGAACTTATTATAAATATAGCATAGTGTCAAGTTAGTGAGTTTCACTAAAAATCATGACTCTCACTTGACCGGGATAAGGAAAAGAAGAGTTTATATTTACAATTGGGTTAAAATATGGACCACTTGACTGGCTAGGTGGGACCCATATTCAATGGAATTCTCCCTCTGCCAAATATAGATGAACCTAAAAAGTCACGCTTAAAAAGTTTTAAAGTTAAATCCCATTTACCCCCCTGTGATAGTCCTAATTATTCAAAAACCCCCCAGTGATATAAAATTTCACAAAACACCCCCCTATGAAAAAAATAAAGGTACACACTGCTTTCCTCGACTAATTTTGCCTACAACTTTTATTGTGAAGACAAAAATGCCCTTACACTTTGTCATTATTTACATCATATTTTCTTATTTATTTTATAATTACTTAAATATTAATTTTTTTCTTTTATTTTTCCCCTAATCTTCTTCCCTAATCATCTTCTTTTTCCCCAAAATTAAAACCCCAACCCTAATTTTTTTATCTCTACACCACCATCAAAAACTATACTTTTGAGTTTAATTTAGGAAAATATATTTTAATAAATAAATAATATATATAAACATAAGTATATGTATATACACCACCATCACTGCAACAGGAAAACACCACCATCACCATAGTTTTTAAGGGTTGGTGTAACTTTTTTTTGTTAGAGTTTATGCCCTCAAATGCCATAAAGAGGATAGATTTATAGGGCACCGATTTGTAACTAAACAATATCTTTTTATTATATATGGTGGTCCCAAGTGGCATACGAAAGGGTCTAGAAGGGGGGGGGGGTTGAATAGACCCTGAAGTCTTTTTCGACTTCAAACAATTTCGTATCACTTTAAAGGTTTGAACGCTTTGGATGACTGAGAGCTTGGGTCAGACGCTTCAGAAAAGGTTAACTTAGACTTAGTGATTTTAGCAGTTTACCAAAGTAAGGCAACGCTTAGATCGCTTAATCAGGGTTAGCACAGCGGAAATGAGTTTTAGCGTTCTTTTAGTTAATTTAATCGCTTTGCACTTTAACTTGTCTCTTTCAAAGATAAATGATGTAATAATAATAGTAATAAGACAAATAAGGTAAATGACACAAAATATATAAGGTTCACTGGGTGGTGTAATCCCAGCTACGGCCTTCTTCTCCTTTTTCACTTGGAGGAATTTACTAGAATGATTTTCGAAGAGTCACACAGAATCTTCTACACGATAGTAAAGGGTGAAAATGATCTTGGGCTCCTTGATCACACAGACTTCAGCACCAATGAAGATCGTCTTCTTTAAGCTTCTCTCACTCAGAAATACTGCCTGAAAGGGTTCAACAACTTTTCTCACTCAGATGAAAGGTTGAGGTTTGTCACTAGCATTTTGTTTGATTTTGAAAAGATCAAACAACTTGGAATATCTCAGTTGGAATTTTGAATTTCTTCTTTGGAAGATGTTTGAGATATTTGTGACTGTCTGGAATATAGATAAAAAGCTTGAAAGATTTGGCTATGGAGTTTCTAAGCTTTTTCTCAGCAAGTTTTTCTTGTGTCTGTACGTAATTGTCTCTTGTAAAAATTGTATCTCTATATTTTTAGGGTTTGCTGGGGTAAGGTATTTATAGGCAATTTCTTGGGATCTGTCCGTTGGACACATGTAGGAGCGTGCCTCTCACGGGGCGCGTGAGTATACCTTTTCTCTAACATTCCTGAAAGTTCGCTGAAGCCGATTGGACGGGAGCAGCTGAAATTCTGAATCTTCTGACAGTCTGGTCAAAAGGTGGCTTGTCCATAAGTCACATTGGCTTATCACAATTAATGCTCTTATCAGGCATTTAATGCATTTTGAATTTAATTCCCTTTGGAAATAAATGCCCGTTGAATGATTGCATTTAAGTCCTTCATGACTTGATGATTTATTTCAGGTGATTCTGACATAAGTCGCTTGAGGGATTTCGAACGCTTGATCCATAAATCCTGAAATGAGATCTTTTAGCGTTTGACAAACACTAAGAAGAAAATCTTTATCTCCGGTTGACTTCAAACGCTGGACTTCAACTTCTTCTCTAATAGACTCACCTAGAATTCTACTAGCGATTCAGTCACTAAGACTTAGTCTAAATTCTACAAAGATAAAAATTACAAGCCTATAATAAATTACAACTTTCAAACGCTTATACATCATTCTATGAAAAACGAAAACTTACATTGTATTTTTTTTTGGGGTCTAACATTAAATCCTATCTTGTCATCATCAAAACATCTAACATGAAATTTCCTAACAATTTCCCCCTTTTTGATGATGTCAAGACTCTTATAACTCTTTTATAATTTAAGAGTTACTTAAAAGAAAAGGCCCAAAGGAATATAAGTTAGCGTTTGAAAAGTTAGTAAAGTTAGCTAAAGTTAGATTAGCTTCAACAAGATGTTTCAGCGTTAAAACATTCATCCATTGAAAGAATTTAAAGCATACATGTTTTACACTGAAGAAAAACCATAAATAAAAAAAGAAAAAACATAAAAAAAAGGAAACCAATCACTTTTTCTATCGCTTCGCTCTTTCTTCGCCTTGTAGAACTTCTAACGCTAGTTCCAACAAGAGACGATCAATATCGATTATTGTCGTATGTTGAACTTCATCATAATCATGTCTACGAAGTCTGGCGCTTTCATTTAGTTCTAACAACCTTTCCGTCCAGTTCCTTGGTGGAATACCAAGTTCACGAATTAAGTCATGACAGATATCTCTTTGTCGATCATTTGACGGTCTCCAATTGATAGGTCGTTGTAGCGGTCCGGCATAGGCAGGAAATCCCATACTTTTTAAGAACTCGGGGTCCAATTCTGGAAGCGCGTACTTTCTGAGATAATACCTTGGCTTTCTTTTCTTGGATAGCATTTTCTTAATGCTTACTAATTCTTCGAACAGTGAACGCCACTGTTATCTGTCTTGGAAATCACTTTGGACTTTTCTCTATCTTCCCCCTTCTTGACATTATCAAGGGAGGTCTTGAGTTCAGCGACATCTCGGCGCAAGAGTCTAACTTCTTCGACGAGAAGAGCAAATTGTTGAGCGACACTCTGAGTAGCGGCATCGGGTGAAGCGTGTCTTTCAGTATCGGCCAAGGCACTTTGATCTAAGTGACGGTTGAATTCTGATGAGAGCTCAGCGATAAGGGGTGATATGCTTTGGATGATAGTGTTCTTTTATTTGTAGCGTTTCCAATATCACGACAGGCTAGATTGCGGGATAAAGAATATAGCGTCTTCGCGCTCTTCGATACTTATTGCACGTTTCCAAGGGCTTCCATCACATGCCTTGGACTGATCAGGCTAGATTGCGGGATAAAGAATATAGCGTCTTCGCGCTCTTCGATACTTATTGCAAGTTGCAAACCTTCCGGTAAAGCAATCCCTGAAGTATAACAGTTGAAGAAGTCCAAAATCAAGGGCATGAGCGCTTGAGCTGCTTCTTGGTCCACTGGCCTAATTAGCGGGATTATCTTGGCCACTTGAATATTTGATTCACTAAAGAGCACAGGGTGAAGAGTATATCCTCGAAAATTGTAACACCCGAAAAAGTGATTGAAACTGATGTCCAGCGCTTGGGCATTTTCAAACACTGCTCTCATTGCTCTGTGGAACTCAGCGAACTCATCTTGTTCATTTGAAACATCCACACGAATCTGACTCTGGCCTGGAAGAAGAGGTTGTTTACTTGATGAAGCGTCTTCATTTAGGTCAGGAAAGACTCGTTGAACAAACCCTGCACGAGGATGCAAAACGTAGCGTCCACCTTGGCTGTATAAGGCAAGTTACTGGCGAATGTAGCTTTCGATTGGTTGTCTATATCATGGCAAAGCGCTAACATTCCCTGCAATAAACTGACGCTGTTGAAGCAAAAAGGTTGCATAACCTTGGCGTCTGTACTCTATTCCGAATTCGAACAAAAATGGATATCTGATCAGTTCTTCAATGGTGTAAAAGTGAAGAACAAATTCTTCAGCCCACCTGGCTGTATTCATCATCCAACGTTTTCCAAGTTTGTCCGCTTTCTTTTGCTCTTTGTTAGCAGCAAGGAACTTCTTAAAATGTTCCGTCTCTTCATCATAATTGTCATCCCATAATCTGGCTAGATATTCATGAGCCTCATCTTCTATCCACGAGTTGACCGGATTTGGGCGCTCCGCAACAAGCGGTCCTTTACCTTTCCATAACTTAAGTGGATTAGGAAAGAGAGCATTCTGGGGAGACTTGAAAACGGAGGGGAGAGCCGAATAGCCTATCTTGTTGAGATCTTCTTCATCTGGATCTTTGTTCCAATCACCCATGTGGGGGTTCTTGAAAACACTCTTGTTTTGGCGCTGAGGATGAAAGGACTCGTTCGAGCGACCGTTTGAATTGAAACGCTAAAGATCAAAGTCAGCTCTGTTGAAAACTGGACGATGAATATACTCAAAGCGTGATTGAAGATTTCAAGTTATATAGTCCTAGATCGACAATACGCTCGAAGATTTCAAACTTGAGAGAGTTGGACAAATCGGGCCGATGGAGAGTTGTTTGAAATTGTATTTCCAACTCGGCAAGCGTTTGAGTGTCTCGTTCTCTGGCGGCATAATAAAATTCAACATCTGGAGTATATCTGCGCGGGAAGAAATCGATGACACGAGGAGGAGGTCCCGTTGGCGTAGAAATAATGGAAATTGCTTCTGTTGGGATGGGGGCCACTTCTATCGACCGCTCAGCGTTTAAAGTCGCTTCACTGGCTAATGATGTTTCAGCGTCAGGAAGGGCTTGAGATGCTTTCTTAGCGATATCCACAACAGTTGCCATATCCACATCTACTTCAACTGGAATCTTGGATGAAAGAGGGGCATCAACGATTGGTGCCTCTGGAGGTACATCTTGAGCTGATACATGTAAGCGATTGAGAAAAGCAAGCAAAATTTCCACTAAGTAGAAAGATAGAAAAGACTAAATTGCTTACCCTGAGGAATATCATCGACTATTTCAGTCGCTTGATCTGTTTCTGGGACAGGTTCCTCAGGCTCTGGAACAACTTCTTCTGGATCTAAGTCGAGAAAAGAAGTTATAGGATCAGCACGAATGGGAATATCTAATTCTTCAAGGGTGTTGAGAACATATTGAATATCTGCTTCACATTGTGCTGAAAGAATTTTTATCCTAGCGTTAGAGACTTAGAAACTAACGAGGAAAGGATATACTAATTTGCTTAGCAAATGCTTACCCTGAAAACTAGAAAGCCTCTCAGATTGAGTAGCGGCTTGAGGATCTAAGCTGATTTCTGGAAGAGCGTCAGAAGGAGGAACGCTCACTGACTCTCTAAGCGCTGGTTTCGCTGAAGCGCTAGAGGAGGCTGTGGGAGTAGAAAGAGGAGTACGTCTTCGTGCAAGCGGTACTTCTTCTTCTACTACTTCCTCTTCCTCGGGAATGGAAAAGATAAATGCTGGAGGTGGCGATGGAGATTTAGGAGAGGAAGAAGGAGAAGGGATCTTCTGCTTCTTTTTGGGCTCCGGCTTCTTCTTCTTGGGTTCAGGCTTCTTTTTCTTTGCTGGCTTATATGGCTCAGCGACTTTGAGAGCTATCTTTCTCTTAGGTTGCTTGACCACCACTTCTTCTTCGGATGAAGAGGATGATGATGAAGAGGAAGACGCTTAATCTTCATCATCACTACGAACAACTCCTAAAGCACGAAGTCGCTCACGCTCTTCTTTTGGAATAGCTGCACCACCTATCTTCCTTGGCTTTTGCAACTCACAGATCATTTTCTTTCCGTAGAATTTTGTCGCTGGAATCTTCTTGCCAGAAGAGTTTGTATAATCGCAAACGCTAAGAATATGACTTAGCACAATCCCATAAGGCTTGGGATTCACCGACTTGGCCATCGCTGCCTTGAAGCGATTAAAAGCCTAGAGAGACTAATTGACCTTTAATTTGGTCAGAATGGCCACCATCATCTTGTACTGTAGGTTTGTAACTTTATCGAATGTTCCTTTCTTGCATTCGATCATCTTTGAGCATATATCTACGAGAATGACATATTCTCCCTTCATGTCGTTCTTCTTGAAGTTCGGCTCGTATGCAGTAACAACATCTTCTTTCTTGACCAATTCCCGGACTTTTGTAGCATCTCCGAGATTGACGTGTTCCACGTCGGAGCCATCATTGGGTAGAACCAACAATGAAGAAATCAAGGAAGGGGTAAGAACAAAATTCTCTTTAGCGAAGGGGAAGACGCAGGATATGGAATTGCCGTCTTCAGAAATCTGGGCATTGTTGAAAAAGTGGAGAGATTCATCTTCAAAGTAGTTGAAAATAGTAGTGATCATATCTCTCAAACCAGATTCTTGAACGAGTGGAAGAATCGTTCGAAGAGGAAAGTTCTGGTTATCAAACAGATAGTCCCAGTTAACCAGAAATCCGGCGTTGACAGCGACTGGTTTTTCAGCACGGGAAGTTTTTCCGGTAGCAGACTTGGATGATTTGGAAGACTTTGAAACTTTGGGTGCCATTGCTGAAAGTTTGAAAGCTTTTTGAGAGAGAGAAGTATTTGCCTTGAGAAAGATGAAGATTTTTACAATAGAGAGAATTTGTGAGAGTGATAAAATCTGATTGTAAAGACCTTGAAGAGTTTAAATAGAGGCAAAAATTAACTTTTCAATGGCTACGATGTTGACACGTGGACAGTCAAAGAGTTTGAATTTTGAAAGGAGTCAAATCTGATACGTTTTAGAAAAATAAGGATGCAAAAAGTGCGGTAAAATAGTTTATCAGTTACCAAAAAGAGCGAAATTTTGGGATCCGCAGTTACCAAATTAATTGAAAAACGTTTGAAAAAATTTGAAATTTTCAGCGTGAAATACACTCGCCTGATAGTACACTGACACATAATCAGACTCGTGCAGACCTGAACTGTCTCCGTTAGATAAATGTCAATAACCGTCAGTTTGATTCGATAGACACGTGTGGGTAATTATCAAATCTAATCTTTTATACTTATCCACACACTATCCTTTTATCGATGAAAACTATGCATGATTTTAAAACAATTTTCTTAGCGTTATTATGGGAATTTCTTTAACGCTTAAGACTTTTGGAGAACAAAATTTAATTTTGTAAAGTTTGTGATAAAGTCAATCGCTTGAATTTAGAAATGACAATTTTATTTAGAGATTGACTTCGTCATGCATAAAGATAAGCGCTAGTGATTAATGCATATAATTTTAAATCATTTTTGATCACAGTCGCTTATAAATTGTTATAAGTACAAATTTAAAAGTTCCCCCTAAAATTGATGACTTATTTTAGATTTTGTCAAAACGCTTTAGACATAAATAAGGTGGATTCCCCCTAAATTATATGCCTATTTAAATATGATGCTTTATGATTTAAGCATTTAAATCAATCATACCTAATTCACTTCTCAAAGTGAGAAAGCATTGTTCGTTGAGCGCTTTGGTGAAGATATCTGCCAATTGTTTGTCAGTTCCAATGAAGTGCATGGATATATCTTTCTTTTGAACATGGTCACGCAAGAAATGGTATCTAATGTCAATGTGTTTAGTTCTAGAATGAAGGACAGGATTTTGGGTCATAGCTAAAGCGCTTTGGTTATCACAATGGATTGGGGTAGGACCTAGGATAATTCCATAGTCTCTAAGTTGTTGCCTCATCCAAAGAATTTGTGCATAACAGCTCCCAGCGGCTACATATTCTACCGCAGCGGTAGAAGTCGCTATGGATTGTTGTTTCTTACTATGCCACAAAACTAGTCTATCACCTAGAAATTGACATGTACCACTAGAACTTTTCCTATCTATTTTGCATCCTGCAAAATCTGCATTTGAATAACCAATTAGTTCAAAAGGAGAGTCCCGTGGATACCATATGCCCACATTTTGTGTGCCTTTTAGGTATTTAAGGATTCTCTTGGCAGCATTTAAGTGTGATTCTCTAGGATCAGCTTGAAAGCATGCACACATGCATACCGAAAATATAATATCCGGTCTACTAGCGGTAAGATAAATAAGTGATCCAATGATACCTCTATAGTTAGTGATATCAATTTTCTTCCCACTTTCATCTTTATCTAACTTAAGCGTTTGGCTCATTGGAATTTTTGAAGATGATGCATTTTCCATACCAAATTTCTTAATCATATCTTTTGTATATTTAACTTGGTTTATAAATATTCCATTAGGGAGTTGTTTAACTTGTAATCCTAAGAAGAAAGTTAATTCACCCATCATACTCATTTCAAATTAATCTTGCCTCATTTTCAAAAATTTCTCACACAATCCCTTATTTGTAGAACCAAATATAATATCATCAACATAAATTTGGACTAAGAGAATATCTTCATTATAGGTAATTTTAAATAACGTTGTGTCAACGCTGCCTTTTGAAAAAACTTTACCTATAAGGAAGATATAGAGAGTGTTATACCATGCTCTTGGTGCTTGTTTAAGGCCATAGAGTGCCTTATCTAGCTTATAGACCATACTTTTTCCATGATTGTTGATGAATCCTGGAGGTTGCTCCACATAGACTTCTTCTTGGAGTTTACCATTCAAGAATGCACTTTTCACGTCCATTTGGTACACCGTGAATTTGTTGAATGCGGCAAACGCTAGGAACATACGAATTGCTTCAAGACGAGCTACTAGGGCGTATGTCTCATCAAAATCAATTCCCTCTTCTTGGCAATAACCCTGAGCGACTAGTCTGGCTTTGTTTCTTATAACAATGCCATCTTTGTCCATCTTGTTCCTAAAAACCCATCTAGTCCTAATAACTTCTTGATGAGTTGGCCTTGGTACTAGCGTCCAAACCTTGCTTCTCTCAAATTGGTTAAGCTCTTCTTGCATTGCTTCAACCCAACTTGAATCACTGAGCGCTTCATCCACTTTCTCTGGTTCCATTTGAGATAAGAAACTTGCGAACATGGCCTCATTAATTGTAGCTGGCCTAGTTCTAGCAGGTGCTTCCATATCTCCAATTACTAGCTCTGGTGGATGGTCTCTAAGCTATTTACGGTCTGGTTGGAAAGGGTTGAGAGACTCTTGGTCATCAATCGCTTGATCCCTATTTATCTCTGGCGCAGTCGCTTCATCATTCACAGTTCCAGTTTGCTCTTGATGATTATTTTCTTCATGATCATCAGCGATTCTGACTTTATCATCATTTGTAACCTCATGAGTAACCTTAGGAATAGGCACACAGATCTCATCATCAGCGTCATCATCACTATCATCATTGAGATTAATTTGTGATGCTTGTTGGGCAAGATCTTCAATTCCTACATCATCAGGATTAACCTTACTCGGTTTTTGGTTAGCATCATCAAACACAACATGAATGGATTCTTCAACCTTCGATTTGATCTTATTTAGGATGCAAAAACTCTTTCCATTCTTGGCATAGCCTAGAAAGATTCCCTCATCCGCTTTAGGATCAAAAGTCTTTATGCTGTGGGATCCATTATTATGAATGAAACATTTTGAACCAAATACATGAAAATATGAGACGTTAGGCTTACGTCCCTTCCACAACTCATATGGAGTCTTCTCATGTTGCTTGTTGATCATACACCGGTTCTGAGTGTAGTAAGCCGTGTTGATGACTTCAGCCCAAAACCTTTGAGGCAGCTTAGACTCTGCAAGCATCGTCCTAGCGGCTTCTTTAAGCGTTCTGTTCCGTCGCTCAACAACTCCATTTTGTTGAGGTGTTCTAGGATCATAATACTCATGAAGTATTCTAAAATCTGTACAAAACTTCTCAACAAATTGGTTAGTAAATTCAGTTCCTCTATCGCTTCTAATTCTCGTCATTTTTAGATCTTTTGAATTTTGCAATTGACGGATCAACGCTGTGAGCTTGACACTAGTTTCATCTTTGGTCGCTAGAAATTCTACCCATGTATAGCGAGAGAAATCATCAACGATTACTAGCGAGTATTTTTTACCACTAACACTCATGATTTGAATAGGACCAAAACAAATCTAAATGCAATAGTTCAAGAATTCTAGAAGTAGATAGACATGGTTTCTTCTTAAAAGATGATTTAACTTGTTTACCCATTTGACATGCATCACATAAGCGATTCTTTTGAAAGGAACCCTTAGGTAATCCCTCTACAAGATTTAGCGATATTAATTGAGAGATTGCCTTAAAGTTGAGGTGATTCATTTTTCTATGCCATAACCAACCCAATTCATTTTGACTTGTGGCAATAAAGCATGTGGGGTTGTTATAAAATGTAGAATCCCAATACACTAAATACACATTATTTTTTCTTTTTCCTCTTAATTTAGTAGACTTAGTCTTAGCGTCGTTGACATAGCAGAAGTCGCTTGAAAAATTAACATCAAAGCCTTTATCACAAAATTGACTAATGCTCAACAAATTATGCTTAAGACCCTCAAAATAATATACATCACTGATCATGATGTTTCCCCTATGCATGATACATATACCTTTGGTTTTACCTTTGGACTTATCACCGAATATAACTTGAGGACCGTTGGTTGTACAATAGTTGATCAAGAGATCCTTTGAGCCAGTCATGTGCCTTGACGACCCACTATCGATGTACCAAACTGAAGTGTCGGTGTTGGCTCTAGGTACCTACATTTAAAGGGCAGTTCTAATTCTTCTTAGGTACCCATGTTGTTTTGGGTCCTTCAACGTTAGTAGCTTTGGTTTGAATTAAAACTTTCTGAACCCATATTTGCCTTGTCTTCATTGTGGGAAGATTGGCCTTCTTGGGTTTCGGTTTGTGTTGTGTGTGCTTTTTGGGTGTATAGTAATATCCTCGATTATAATAGTAATCATAATCGTAATCATAGTCATAATCATAATTATCATAGTATCGATAATATGATCTTGACTGTCTTGGATATTAACGCTGGTATTTCGTTGGCGCTGGCTTGGGTTGCACTTTTGGTGCTGAACGCTTAGCGCTTGATTCACAGTGTTCAGGCTTACCTTTAGCCTTTTGAGCGTTTGGATGAACCCTTTTTTGTGAATCATTTGCTTTAGCCTTACCCTTGCCTGAGTCAGCTTTGGCTTTCTCATTGGGCCTCATACCGTTGTCGCTAGGTTCATTTAGCATTTGACTTTGTGATCCTTTCTCAACAAAGAGAACACCCTTTTCTTTGTTGTTTGCCGTAACATTAGATTTATTTGGTTGTTTATCAAATTTATTATATCCTAAACCGGTCTTTTCACCATATAATCTAGTTACCGCAGTCACATTATCTAACTTTCTAGAAGCTTTTGATAATGATGAGATGAGCTGCTCTGATTTGGCAAGTCTAGCGATCAAATCAGCTTCTCTCTTGACTATTATATCAAGATCGCTTTTCAATTGAATAATCTCACTCTCAAGTGATTGGTTCTTCTCAATGCATTGTTGTTGAACTTTCAACTCTGCTTTGAGCGTTACTTTGTCTCTTGTGAGTGATGAGATAATAGCGAGATCATTTTGATATATTTTGGCGGCCTCTTACCAATCTTTATAATATTCATTAACTTTGTCAAGTAATTCATCCTAAGAAAGAGGATGAGATAATTCATTGGTTACCTCTGGTAGCGATTTGTCAGACGCTTCATCTTCTCATGCCATGAGACAGATCAACGCTGAGTCGCTTGTAGGCTCATCATCACTACTTTCATCTGATGATTCCAAGTCCTCTTCAGGTGCGGGAAATGGTTCAGATTCAGCTAGCAAACCTTGTTGGCGAAGGTTGCTCCTGAATTGGTTTCTATGCACATAGTCTTGCCTTGTGGGCTTAGACACATTTGGATAAGGGCAATTTACCTGGTAGTGCCCTGGTTTCCTGCAATTATAACACAAATTAGGTTTCATTTTTTGTTCAGTGGATAATCGCTTTGATCCAACTGGCGCTGAGAGATTTTGTGTAGGCGATGGAGGCGCTTGATATGGAACTGGCACACCTGGTTGAGGTGCTGAGTACACTGGCGCTTGATACTGAGTCGCTTGTACTGGGGGAGGAGTTTGAAATGAAGTTTGTCCAATAGGATTTCTCTTTTCATATCTTAGAAATTTCTTGAATTTCTTGACTAACAAGGCCATTTCCTTTTCTTCATTTGATTCCACTGATTTAACCTCAGTAACCGCTTTACCCTTATTTTTGGTGGTAGTGATTAAAGCTCTGGATTCAGTCGCTGAAGTTGTTGTGTCGCTGACTTCCCGTAACTCGAATTCGAATGCCTTTAACTCTGAAAACACAAGTTCTGGAGTAAGAGTCTCCAAAGTTTGTGATTCTCTCATAGCAACTGTCTTGATCAAGTATTTACTTGGAAAACTTCTAAAAATCTTATTGACCATTTCCTTGTTGGTCAATTCTTTGTCTAATGACGCTAACTCGGTAATGAGCAAGGTGAATCTTGCGTCCAATTGTTTTAGCGTCTCACTGGGCTGCATTTTGAAATGCTCGAATCTTTGCATGGCTATGGAGAGCTTGTTCTCCTTCATTTGTGCTGAACCTTCACACACAATGACCAAATTATCCCATATTTCTTTGGAGGTTTTACATTGCTTGATCTTGTTGAACAATGCATCGTTATCTCCTAGCGCTGAGTAAAGTGCACTTCATCCAACATTATCCAGATTAGCTCTTTTTCTATCCTCTGGCGTCCATTCTATCTTAGGTTTCTCGACATAACCATCTGGAGTAGCCTCAGTCGCTCCAGGGGCTCGAGTTACAACTTTCATAATCTGAATGGGGCCATCTGTAATCACATCACACATTTCATTATCGCACAAACATAAATATGCAAATGCTCTAAGTTTCCAAGAATCATAGTTTGATTCTACCAATTTAGGCATTTTGTTAAAAGCCATAATGAGATGTTTTAAAGAGAGATTTTAAAAGCGATTAATTTTAAAAAAAATGGATCTGAACAAGCAGTTATGCTCGGAAACGCTTAGGTTTCTACTTCAACCGCTCTGATACCACTTGGTGGTCCCAAGTGGCATACGAAAGGGTCTAGAAGGGGAGGGGGGGTTGAATAAACCCTGAAGTCTTTTTCGACTTCAAAAAATTTCGTATCACTTTAAAGGTTTGAACGCTTTGGATAACTGAGCGCTTGGGTCAGACGCTTCAGAAAAAGTTAACTTAGACTTAGTGATTTTAGCAGTTTACCAAAGTTGGGCAACGCTTAGATCGCTTAATCAGGGTTAGCACAACGGAAATGAGTTTTAGCGTTCTTTTAGTTAATTTAATCGCTTAGCACTTTAACTTGTCTCTTTCGAAGAGAAATGATGTAATAATAATAGTAATAAGACAAATAAGGTAAATGACATAACATATATAAGGTTCACTGGGTGGTGTAATCCCAGCTACGTCCTTCTTCTCCTTTTTCACTTGGAGGAATTTACTAGAATGATTTTCGAAGAGTCACACAGAATCTTCTACACGATAGTAAAGGGTGAAAATGATCTTGGGCTCCTTGATCACACAGACTTCAGCACCAATGAAGATCGTCTTCTTCAAGCTTCTCTCACTCAGAAATACTGCCTGAAAGGGTTCAACAACTTTTCTCACTCAGATGAAAGGTTGAGGTTTGTCACTAGGGTTTTGTTTGTTGTTGAAAAGATCAAACAACTTGGAATATCTCAGTTGGAATTTTGAATTTCTTCTTTGGAAGATGTTTGAGATATTTGTGACTGTCTGGAATGTAGATAAAAAGCTTGAAAGATTTGGCTATGGAGTTTCTAAGCTTTTTCTCAGCAAGTTTTTCTTGTGTGTGTACGTAATTGTCTCTTGAAAAAATTGTATCTCTATATTTTTAGGGTTTGCTGGGGTAAGGTATTTATAGGCAATTTCTTGGGATCTGTCCATTGGACACATGTAGGAGCGTGCCTCTCACAGGGCGCGTGAGTATACCTTTTCTCTGACATTCCTGAAAGTTCGCTGAAGCCGATTGGACGGGAGCAGCTGAAATTCAGAATCTTCTGACAGTCTGGTCAAAAGGTGGCTTGTCCACAAGTCACATTAGCTTATCACAATTAATGCTCTTATCAGGCATTTAATGCATTTTGAATTTAATTCCCGTTGGAAATAAATGCCCGTTGAATGATTGCATATAAGTCCTTCATGACTTGAGGATTTATTTCAGGTGATTCTGACATAAGTCGCTTGAGGGATTTCGAGCGCTTGATCCATAAATCCTGAAATGAGATCTTTTAGCGTTTATCTCCGGTTGACTTCAGACCCTGGTCTTCAACTTCTTCTCTAATAGACTCACCTAGAATTCTACTAGCAATTCAGTCACTAAGACTTAGACTAAATTCTACAAAGATAAAAATTACAAGCCTATAATAAATTACAACTTTCAAACGCTTATACATCATTCTATGAAAAACGGAAACTTACATTGTATTTTTTTTTGGGGGTCTAACTTTAAATCCTATCTTGTCATCATCAAAACATCTAACATGAAATTTCCTAACAATATATAAGGCATTATGTTGTTGTATTCTCTTATATGCATTTGTAAGGTGTTAATAAACAACGTAAAGTCCTTGAGAATATGGCAAACCTTCTACTTCTTATGGGATAGGATGAATGACATTAGAAGGGTTTGATCCTTATTCTCTAAATAGGGTTCGCAAGTCTAACAAAGTATTTGACTGGACATCAATACAGAACAAGGACTTGCATGATATAAGTTTCAACAGAGAAAGTGCCAGTCGAACACTATGGGAATGATAGTGGGTAATTATGTCATGGACATATCAGTTGGACTAATATGTTCGAACACGGCTCGCATCGGTTTCATCACAAGGGTATTCATTCACTGACAGTTGACACGCTAGAAGCTAACGTTCTTGGATAACAAGTGCACTAGTCGCGTGTAGTAATAAATGGACAAAAAGTCCGGGTTGTCGAACCTCAAGGGCTTGGATTTTTAGCTTAAGATTTGCAATTAAGGTAAAGACAATTAAAGTAAAATAAGAGAAAAACAATTAAGTAAACGAAAGATCAAAGGAGGGAACAAGCTATGAATTAAACCTCACGAATTGGTTAAAAAGACTAAGGCACATGCTATAACCGAATCCACTCGTCGATATATATGAGTTACTCTTCGAATTAGTAGACTCCTATTGCTTTGGTGAAAACTCCTTAATTAATCATTACCCGATGTCTCGGCACATAACAATCCTATGATTGATTGACGGTTCTCTAAATATGTCTATCCGAGAATCTAATCAACAACCATTCATTAACGTTCTAGAGTTTCCCCGGATAAATCCGGCTAACCGCACCCGAAAATCTTTACCTATTTCTAGGAGCAATTCCACATTAGTTTCGGGTGATGTGTTGATTCATTTGAACCCTAACCTATCTTCTCTCGAATGACTAGATTAGGCACAATAGCAAGCATATGGAGATCAAGCATATGATTGTGATAAAAGCACAAAGTCAACACACAAAGCAATTAGGAGAATTAATACGAAAATTAACTTCACATATATTGATTCATGAATTCGGCCTTCACATGGCATTAGTTCTACAAGATTAGCTCATATTCAATAGCTCAAGAAGGTCTAAAACAATCATATACATAGTTATTAACATAAACATGTAAATGAAATACAAAAGAAAACTCCCTAAGTCTTGAATGATGATGAATCCTTGGTTGTAGCTTCAATCTCTAGCTTAATCCCTCTTCTTCACCTTCAATTGTTCATGAAATTATGGCGCAAAAACCCAGAAAATGCTCTCCAATTCCCCCAGATTTCGAACCCCTCTTCAATCTGAAATTTGGCTTTTAAACAATTGAAAAACGGTTACGCCGGCGCCTAGGCGCGGCCTACGTGGCGTACTTTTCTTGGGGGAGAAGTTTGGCGGCGCCCAGGTATGGATAGTACGGCGCTCGGGCGCGGGTAGTGCGGCGCCTAGGCGCGGTCAACAGGGATCAACTTTGTTGTTCTTGATAGGCGCCCGAGCGTGGTCGACAGGCTTCAAAAAGTGTCGTGCACCGTTTTTCGCCTTTTTCTTCATGTGCTCTCGTTTATCACCAGAAATCACTTAACACCCCAATTAAACGCAACTGTGGCATGATTTAGGCAATAAATAACTCCAACAATAACAAATCATAGGCTTAAAAACACGTAAAAATGCCTCTTATCAACAGTCAATGATGAAACTTACAAGTTGTGATAGGTACGCATGAACCTTAGACCTGACAAATCGAGTTGAAGATGTACTTGTGACATCAAGTCTGTCATTAGAGTAGTTAGATCCAAATCATCCTTTGGTGAGACCGACCTCGAAGTGCGACTTGATGGGCAAGTAACATTGTTAACTGATTAGCAAAATGAGATTTATTCTCTCCTAAGTGAATGAGCTAAATATCTTATGCAGTCATGAATGAGTGAGGTTAAAAGTCATTGACCAAAGCATAAAATGACCTCGACTCATTATGAGCTAGGGATATGGTCAAGTCATGTGAGTTTGACTAAAACCATGACTCTAACTTGACTGAGATATAAGAATAAAAGGTTTATACTCGTACAGTATTCACAGCGTATGGTTTGGAATGATTCTATTCAATCGTTCTCAATTGGGATATGATGTGAGCCACGTGACTGGCTAGGTGTTACTCACATCTTTTTGGCGTCCTCCCAATTGCCTTTTGAGACGAACCTAAAGAGTCGCGCTTAAAGGAAGTGCAAAAAAAAAAAATCATGGAAAAAGACTTGAGAAATTTTTGGAATTGGATATCGTGATTAATTAATTAATCATTAGATGATTTTATTAATTAAATTAATTAATTCATTAATTCCTCAGAGGAATTTAATTATAAAATTAACATGGATTTAATTAATTATTTAATTTGTTTATTTATTGGATAAATAATATTAATTATTTAATTAATTAAATAGCATTATAGGCCTAAAGCCCAAAGGCTTTAAAAGCCTCAAAATGGGCGTCCAAGTGTGAGTGTTTGGCCTAGGTTATTGTTTCATTGTAGTATAAATATACTACTTAGAGAAAATTAACCAAGTGAAAAAACATATAACTTTCTCTCCAAGTCAAAACACTCCATCCCCTCTCTCTCTCTTGCCATCTCCCTCAAGAGAAAAGAAGAAGATTTTCGCTTTTGACTTCGGCATGGCAATTTAGAGACAACAACAGATTTGTTGTTCAAGAAGGGATTGCAAAGTTGGTTCAGAATTCAATATACGCGAAGATCAGTAATTGAATTCGAAACCCAATTTAAATACGAGAAATAGAGATGAGCCATTGGAATTTAAATATATATATATATATTCTTCTGCTGCGTTATTTGATTTTATGCAATTTTCCCCAATCTTTGATTTCTGTATTTAATTGATTATGTGATTATGTGTTTTTTGCATTTTTGAAGCATGTTTTGAATATGTTTTTCATGATAGTAATCCATGATTTTTCTGCTTTTAATTCATGTATATTGTAGTATGATGACTAGTGAATTGAAAAATCTAATTTTTGTGAGAATCGGGTCGGAAAAATCTAGCGACGAGCGCGACGAAAATGATGTGCGCAGTGCGCAGACAGCGCACGCTGTGCGCATGCGCTCACACTATGGCGCGCAGCCACACCAACGCGTGTCCAGGCTCATGGGCCGTGCGCTTGGCACACGGAGGCCCTGTTTTGTGGGCCCAGGTCTATGACCCTGGTCCTAATGGGTCAGATTATTTTTTGTGGGGTCCAATTTTTTAAATAAATCGGTTTTAGGCTATTTTAGTTATCCGGGTGGGTCAAAAGGATGATGACCCGGATTTAATTAAATAAGCCCAAATTGTTTTAATTAAAATTATGGGCTTTTTCAATAAACTAGTTTTGGGCCTAATTAATTGAATATAAATATGCCAATGGTTGGTAATTTGTATTTAATGAAATCGAGCCCGAATATATTATTTATTTAAGTGAAATAATTAATTAATGATTCTTGGAGAATTCTTTAATTAAGTTATTTATTTAAATAAAAGATTCTCACTAAATGGTTTATTATCATGATTGTCAATAAAATTTGGAATTTTATTGAGGAAGTTAGGAATTTCATGTTAGATGTTTTGATGATGATAAGATAGGATTTTATGTTACACCAAAAAATGTAAGTTTATGCTTTCATAGAATTATTGTATAAGCGTTTGGAAGTTTACTTATTTTGTTAGACTTATAATTTTTATCTTTATAGATTTTAAACTAAGTATGTGATACCAAATCACCAATAGAGTTCTGTGTGAGTCTATTAAGTGATGAAGTTGAAGATCAGCGTCCAAAGTCAAAGTAAAGATGAATGTTTGTTCCGAGCGCTCAGTCAAGCGCTCAGCGACTGATCTCAGAGACTCAAGCGCTCAGCTGATTCAAGCGTCAGACTCAAGCGTTCGAGCGACTCAAGCGTCCAGCTTTCAGATTCACCTGAAGGATAAAACCCAAGTTATCAAGGACTTAAATGCAATCACCAACGAACATTTATTTCCAACGGGAAATAAATATGCATTAAATGCTTGATAAGTGCATTAAATGTAAACAAGACAGTATGACTTGTGGATAAGCCACCTTTTTTGACTAGACTGCCAGCTTTCAGAGTTCAAACTTGCTCCTGTCCAATCGAAATCAGCAGAAATTAAGGAATGTCAGAAAATGGACTATTTGAAGCTCTGCGTGAGGTACACGCGCCTGACTTGTGTCCAATGGACAAATCCCGAGATTCTCTATAAATAGTACCCTTCAGCTATCTCTGTGAGAGTGTGAAAAGACGTAAATGTGAAAGAGAGCTGAGAAATAATTTGAGAGAAAAGCTTGCAAACCCCATAGTCAAAATCCTTCATGCTTCTCAAATACGTTCCAGACAGTCACCGGATATCTCAAACCTCTTCCAAAGAAGAAACCTAAATTCTTACTGAGATATCCCAAGTTGTTTGAACTTCCCAACATCAAACAAACCTGTTACAATAAACCCTCAACACCTTTCATCTGAGTGAGAAAGATTATTGACTTCCACAAGCAGTATTTTTTAGTAAGAGAAGCTTGTTGAAGAAAGGTCTTTATTGGAGCTGAAGTCTGTGTGATCAAGGAGCTCAAGGCCATCTTGGAGAAGATCTTTATTGGAGCGGAAATCTGTGTGATCAAGGAGCTCGAGATCGTCTTTCCAAAAGCAAAGGATTGAAGTGGCTTGTAGCAGAAATCTGTGTGACCAAGGAGCTCAAGTCATCCATATCCATCTCTTCTGTTGTCCCTAAATTGTAGAAGATTCTGTGTGATTTTTTGAGAATCATTTTAGTGGATTGCCTCCAAGTGATCAAGGAGAATAAGGACGTAGTTGGGATTACATCACCCAACGAACCTTACAAATATTCTGTCATTTACTTTACAGTCAATTTTTTTATTATCATCTCATTGCATAAATTGATTAAGTAAAACACAATCAAATGCTAAGCAACTAAGAAACAACTTGTGACGCTAAAGCTTTCAAAAAGAGAAGACTCTAAAATTATTCCGCTGTGCTAAACCTGATTAAAGAACTGAACGCTTAAACCTATCTGGTTATAGTATTCAAATCTTGAGTCTAAGTTAACTTTATCAAAACAACCTTCAAGTAAACGCTCAGACAAGCGTCTACATTTTAATACGAAATATTTTTGAAGTTGAAAAAGACTTCAGCATCTATTCAACCCCCCCCCCCCCCGTCTAGACCCTTTCGTATGTCATTTGGGACCACCAGAAGTTAATTAGTTGGACTAATTAATTATTAACTTAATTACCAACATAATTGCTTTATTTTTCGCGAGCATGTATTATATGATGGTGACATTGTCCATGGGCTTAGGTTTAATTCGTTTGATTGTATTTCCTTTTATGGGTTGTAAGGGCCGGAATTGAGGCGGTTTATTTTATTTCTAGAATTATGTATAGGTTGTTCAATAATCTCATGTAATAGATAGAAATAGAATAGGCCTTTCAAGATGAGATCAATCCAAAATAAGAAGAGCTTGGAGCCCACGAAGAATAGTTAGGCTTTTTTTTTCTTTTTAATAATGGCCCATTGGCTTAGGCCCTCTAGATAAAGCCCATGGACATATGTGTTGGTTTATTGCTTTTGATGCATGTTCATTAGTTGTAAGAAGCATGTATGTTATCAATATGCGCTATATAAATTGAATAATGTGCAAAGTGAGACTTAGATAAATGTTGAGAACATGAATTCTCTCAAACAAAAATTATACTAAGTTAGTAAGGGGTGCTTGGCATGCTTTCCCTCCACTAAACTTTAATAAAATTAAGTATTAAACTTAGTATATGGCATCTTCCCAGTAAGTGGGGTTCGTATATCAAGATTTAATTCTAAAATTTTATTAAGTGCATTAGATTATGAGGAGTTATGAGGAGATTGAACTTAATCTAGACATATTTCACCGCAAATATCGTTAAAAGGTTGCAAGGTGAAATTCAAATGTTAGATTATGAAGAGTTAGTGGGAATAAACTAAGATAGTCCACAAAGCCTATAAATTGTTAAAGGGTTGCGGTTTTGGTGGATTATGGGAAAAAGAAGATTGAACCATCTATTGGATAGATTGATGTTGGACATCACTTTAATTAAATAATGGACCAAATATCGTTAAAGGGTAGCCATCCATTAGATTAATTAAAGAACTCAATCCCCACCACGAAGTACATTACAACGATCACTTCCGTTTTTCACAGTGGGAGTGTGAATCTCGAAAAATGTAGTGGAAGCCAAGTTATAAGTTGAAGCCTTGATTTTAAACTTGGTTTTAGTTTATTTACACAAGTCTAATATAGTTTGGTTTATTTTCTGCAGTTATTTTTTGATTTATCTCTCTCAAAACAAAAATGACTATCAACCCACTTTCCGTTTTACTAAAAAAGAACATCCTTACCGGACCCAACTACGTGGATTGGCTAAGGAACTTTAGAATAGTTCTAAACATGGAGTCCTTGGGATACGTGTTGGACACTAACATCCCTGCTCCTCCTTCCAGAACACGTGCCAACGAGGAAGAAGTCCAAGCTCATGAAAAATGGGTGAAGGACGACGTCCGAGTGCGTGGGTACATTCTTGACTCAATGACAAATGAGCTTCAGAGGTCCCGCTAGAAGATGACCACAACGAGGGCTATCTTGGCACACTTGGACGAGCTCTGTGGTGAGCACAGCCGTACTGCTAGATATGAGATATCTAAGGAGCTCTTTGGGGCCAAAATGAGAGAAGGTGAGAAAGTTGGGGATCATGTCCTCAAGATGATCTCGAGGATCGAGAGATTAGAGGCTCTCGATTTTACAATGAACCCACATCTTCAAACCGATCTTATTTTGCAGTCTCTTCCTGATTCTTTTTCCCAGTTTGTCATGAACTTCAATTGCAATGAGATTGAATGCAACTTAGTCGGGCTAATAAATAAATTAAACACTGCACAATCTCAATTGAAGCCCAAGGGAAAGGAAACTGCATTGGTTATCTCTTCTGGGCCTAAACAGGCGAAGAATAAGAAGAATAAAGCCAAGAAGGAGAGTGGCGAGCTTGGACCTCAGGGTGGTGTCGATAAAGGAAAAGGGAAACCTCCTGTGAATCGCAAATGTAAAGGGCCACAAAAGACGGACAGATGCCTACACTGCGGTGAGCTGAGCCACTGGAGGAGGAACTGTCCAAACGTGGGGCCGGGCGCACAAGGTATGGAACTTTATGTTCATGAAACTTATTGTTCCATGACCATTTTCTCTACATCTTGGATTCTTGATTCTGGAGCGAGTGCTCACATTTGTTGTATGAATCAGGATCTGGTGCGAAGAAGGAAGCTGTATAGTGATGAGGTGAAGATGAAAGTAGGCAGCGGGCATAACATCACAGCTACTGGAATTGGATCTACCTCATTACTTTTAAATTCTGGACCTATACTATTTCTGGATAATGTTTTAGTTTTGCCCAATGGGCTTAAAAACATTGTTTCTATTCCCGTTTTAGTTAAACTTGGTTATACTTTCCCTTTTATTGATGAATGATGCAATATTTATTATGGTAATAAATTAGTAGGCTTTGCTTCTTTAATAAATGGATTGTATTACCTTAATGTCCAGAATGAGTGTTCTGCGAATAGTATACAAAGGAAACATAGTAGGCTTGGAATAAACCAAAGATTGATTTGGCATCTTAGACTAGGCCATGCCGGCGAACATAAAATTCGCAAAATGGAGAAAGATAGACTAATCGGTCCATTGGGATTGGATCCTTATCCTACTTGTGAATCTTGTCTCAAAGGCAAGATGGCTAGATCCCCCTTCACAGGGACTTTTGAAAGAGCCTCACAAATCTTAGGCTTAGTGCACACTGATGTTTGTGGTCCATTTAGAGAAATGGCACGAGGAGGTTTCCTTTAATTCATCACCTTCACTGATGACCAGTCAAGATATGGTCTAGTGTACACGATAAGGCATAAGTCTGAATCCATTGAAAAGTTTAAGATATTCAAGGCTTTAGTGGAAAATCAAACTGGTCAACATATAAAAACTCTTCGATCAGATCAAGGAGGAGAATATATGAGCGACGAGTTTGATATATACCTCGGAGAGAATGGTATAGTATTACAACTCACACCTCCATCGACACCACAGTTAAATGGAGTAGCAGAGCGAAGGAATCGAACCTTGTTGGACATGGTTTGCTCCATGTTCAGCTACACAGACTTACCCATTTCACTGTGGGGTCATGCGTTGCTTACAGCTGTACACATTTTAAATAGATGTCCAACCAAGTTTGTTCCTATGAATCCCTATGAGATATGGAGGAATAGGAAACTAAGTCTTAATCACATTAAGATTTGGGGATGTCCGGCTTATGTCAAAAAGACCAAAGTGGACAAGTTAGAGGCTAGATCCTTAAATGGACATTTCGTTGGATATCCTGAGGATTTAATGGGATACCTCTTTTACCTGCATGATGATCAAAGGATCATTATAGCTTTACAAACCCACTTTCTTGAAAATGAGTTCATTCAAGAAGGAGGAGCATGTAGAAAGATTGTTTTAGAAGAACAAAATGAGACTCTAGTGGATACATCTACACAGGAAGTGAGAACCGAACGTTCTGTAACACAACCACAACCGCGAAGATCAAGTAGAGTACCTCAACTGCCTGAGAGGTATGGATATCTAGTACAGAGGGAGCTAGATTTTCATTCTGTATTAGAAGAGGATCATGGAGATGATCCCTCCACTTTTGATCAAGCAATGGTGGATGTGGATGCTACTAGATAGCGTGAAGCTATCCAAACTGAGATCGATTCGATGCATGCAAACCAAGTCTGGAAACTTGTGGACCAACCTAAAGAGGGGTAAAACCAATCGGGTGCAAATGGATTTACAAGAGAAAGATTGGTGTTGATGGCAAGGTCGACACCTACAAAGCCAGGCTAGTGACGAAAGGATATAGTTAAAAAGAAGGATATGACTACCAAGAAACCTTTTCACCAGTGGCTATGATCAAATCAATAAGGATTCTACTTGCAATAGCCGCACACCTAGACTATGAAATATGGCAAATGGATGTCAAAACTGCTTTCCTAAATGGATTCCTAGAAGAGGATATCTATATGGAACAACCTAAAGGTTTTGTATCCGAGGAGCATACTCATAAGGTGTGTAAGCTTGAGAGATCCATTTATGGACTGAAGCAAGCGTCCCATAGCTGGAATCTACGTTTTGATGAGGCTGTCAAAGGATTTGACTTCATCAAGAACGAAGATGAGCTATGTGTTCACAAGAGGGTTAGTGGGAGCAAGATAACATTCCTTGTGTTGTATGTAGATGACATATTACTCATAGGGAATGATATAGGAATGCTCACCACTGTAAAGAAGTGGCTTTCGAGTACTTTCTCCATGAAAGACTTGGGCGAGGCAACTTATATTCTAGGGATTTGAATCTATAGAGATCGAACAAATAGAATGATAGGGCTCCCTCAAGCCCTTTACTTAGAAAAGGTCCTAAAGAGATATAGGATGGAGGATTCTAAGTAAGGGTTCCTGCCAATGAGATGTGGGATACATCTCTCAAAATCTATGTGTCCTCAAAGTGAGGAAGATAGAAAGGAAATGAGCACTGTACCCTATGCATCAGCAGTGGGTAGCCTGATGTACGCAATGTTTTGTACTAGACCTGACATTGCTTATTCGGTAAGCATTGTTAGTCAATTTCAAGCAAACCCAGGCAAGGAACATTGGATAGATGTGAAGAATATCCTAAAGAATCTGAAGAGAACCAAGGATATGATTCTCATATATGGGAGTGGTAGCCTGAGAGTAGATAGGTACACTGATTCGAATTTTCAATCTGATGTTGATGACCGGAAATCCACCTTAGGATTCGTATTCACCCTCAATGGTGGGGCGGTGACTTTGAAAAGTTCCAAACAAAGCACAACCATGGATTCCACTACAGAGGCTGAATACATAGCTTCCTCTGAGGCAGCTAAAGAGGCTATTTGGATAAGGAAGTTCATAGAAGAACTTCAAGTGGTTCCTAGCATCAAGCTCTCATTGCCACTTTATTGTGACAACACTAGAGCAATAGCACAAGTAAAGGAACCTAGGTCTCACAACAAGTCCAAACACATCGAGAGGAGATATCACATCATAAGAGAGATCGTTGCACGAGGAGAAATATCTGTTCAGAAAAATAGCCTCAGCTGACAATGTGGCTGATCCATTGACCAAGCCATTGGCACAGGTGGTGCTAGAAAAAGATCTCGAAGGGATGGGTATTAAATACCATATAATGGCATTCAGTGAAAGTGGGAGATTGTTAGAGTGTATGCCCTCAAATGCCATAAAGAAGATAGATTTATAGGGCATTGACGTGTAACTAAACAATATCTTTTTATTATATATAAGGCATTATCTTGTTGTTTTCTTGTAGGCATTTGTATGGTGTTAATAAACAACATAAAGCCCTTGAGAATAAGGCAAACCTTCTACTTCCTATGGGATAGGAAGAATGGCACTAGAAGTATTTGATCCTTATTCTCTAAATAGGGTTCGCAAGTCTAAGAAAGTATTTGACTGGATATCAATACAAAACAAGGACTTGCATGATATAAGTTTCGACAGAGAAAGTGCCAATCGAACACTATGGGAATGATAGTGGGAACTTATGTCATGGACATATCAGTTGGACTAATATGTTCGAACACGGCTCGCCTCGATTTCATCACATGGGTATTCACTCACTAACAACCAATTATGAAACTGATAAGTTGTGATAGGTATGCGTGAACCTTAGACCTGAGGAATCGAGTTGAAGATGTACTTGTGACATTAAGTTTGTCATTAGAGTACTTAGATCCAAATCAACCTTTGGTGGGATCGACCTCGAAGTGCGACTTGATGGGTAAGTAGCATTGTTAACAGATTAGCAAAATGAGATTTATTCTCTCATAAGTGAATGAGCTAAATATCATATGCAGTCATAATGAGTGAGGTTAAAAGTCTTTGACCAAAATATTAAATGACCTCGACTCATTATGAGCTAAGCATATGGTCAAGTCATGTGAGTTTGACTAAAACCATGACTCTCACTTGACTGAGATATGAGAATAAAAGGTTTATACTCGTACTGTATTCACATCGTATATGGTTTGGAATGATCATATTCATTCGTTTTCAAATTGGGATACGATGTGAGCCACGTGACTGGCTAGGTGTTACTCACATCTTTTTGGTTTCCTCCCAATTGCCTTTTGAGACGAACCTAAAGAGTCGCGCTTAAAGGAAGTGCAAAAGGAAAATCCTGGAAAAAGACTTTAGAGAATTTTTGGTATTGGATATCATTATTAATTAATTAATCATTAGATGATTTTATTAATTAATTAAATTAATGATTAATTAATTCCTCAGAGGAATTTAATTATAAAACTAACATGGATTTAATTGATTATTTAATTTATTTATTTATTGGATAAATAATATTAATTATTTAATTAATTAAATAGCATAATAGGCCTAAAGCCAGAAGGCTTTAAAAGTTTCAAAGTGGAACGTTTGGCCTAGGTTATTGTTTCATTGTAGTATAAATATACTACTTAGAATTGACCAAGTGAAAAAACATATAACTTTCTCTCCAAGTCAAAACACTCCATCCACTCTCTCTCTTTCTCTAGCCGTCTCCCTCAAGAGAAAAGTAAAAGAGTTTTGCTTTTGACTCCGGCGTGGCAATTTAGTGAGAGCAACGGATTTGCTGTTCAAGAAGGGATTGCAAAACTGGTTCAGAATTCAACATTCGCGAAGAATGGTAATTGAATTCGAAACCCAATTTAAATACGAGAAATAGAGATGAGGCACTGAGATTTAAATATATATATTCTTCCGCTGCATTATTTGATTTTATGCAATTTTTGCCAACATTTTCTTCTGTGAAAGGAGTGATATCGTTCATGTCTTCCGGCTGAGTTACATAAGCTGTGGGGTTGTAGTTCTTGGGGAGGTACTTTGGGAAGGGTTGTTTGGAAACAGTGTTGTATGGAGTGGTGGTGGTGGTAAACGCAGGTTTTCCGTCGGCGGTGGTGGTAAGGGCGGGTTTGCCGTCGGCAATGGGGGGGGAAGGAGGGAGTTGGCCGGACTCGTGGTCGTAAAGGCCATAGCTGTTTTCGTTGTAGAAGGCGGCGGTGGCTGGACATGGCGACAGTCGGTGGCGTGTGGATCAGTTGTGGTGTGGGGTTGGTAGCATGTATACATATATATATATTTTTTTTAATTTAAATAAATAATTAAATATAATATGTTTAATATGGACCGTTGATATCTTTTAGATCTATGGATGTAATTAATCAAATTTAAAGAATATATAGATATTAATCTGAACCGTCGATTTTATCCTATTTGATCCAATGGCTGTTAATCAGGGGCAAAATTGTCCAAAAAGGTCAAAAAAATTATGATCAGTCGCACTACGCACGAGTGAGGCGCGTAGGGGGTTCAATTGTACCTTTATTTTTTTCATAGGGGGGTGTTCTGTGAATTTTAATATCACAGGGTTTTTTTTTGAATAATTAGGACTATCACAGGGGGGTAAATGGGATTTAACTCAAAAGGAAACTTTGATAGAAAAATGGAATATTTCTTGCGGAAATATTTTAAGTATTGGATACTTAAAATTAAATAAATAGAATTAATTATTTGAGGAAATAAGTTAATTCATTTATGGTTTAATTAATATATTATTTCTTGCAGAAATAAAATTAATTAAATACGTTAGCTATTATTTAATTAGATTGAATTAATTAATTAAATACTAGATTACACTAAGCTCAATTTGGTGCACCAAGTGGCACACCAAAGTCAAAGGGGGCGGCCACTAGGCGTCCTCGTGGGCTTAGCTTGAGCCCAAGGTAATAATTTAAGTGATATAAATATATCACATTAGTTAATACCAAGGTCATAAGTTGTATTACACAATACCACAAGAAATAGAATTCCTCTCCCTCTCTCTCTCTCTAGCCGTCGGTTTCAAGCCAAGAAGGAGGAAGATTTTTCGCATCAAATATTTTCTGGCGAGACAATTTAGAGGTAGAACAATTGGACTTCTTGGATCATCAATTTTTCAGCCGGAGTAATTTCACGAAGAACTTGAATTTAGGCTCGTGAGAATTTTCAACCACTTCGTTACAACGGGTTTTGTTTTACCCTATCGTACATACGTGTGATAAAACCCCGGGATTGATCCTGTTATGGGAAAATCCGAAAAAAATTTAAATTTCGTTTTCCGCTGCGTTTGGTTAATTTCCCCCAATATATACACTATAGAGGCGCAACACTAGGGGCAGTAGAGCAAATCAATTCGTACATTTGAAGCAGGGAGTTGCT
Source organism: Buddleja alternifolia (assembly GCA_019426215.1). Lineage (NCBI taxonomy): Eukaryota > Viridiplantae > Streptophyta > Magnoliopsida > Lamiales > Scrophulariaceae > Buddleja > Buddleja alternifolia. The sequence continues at coordinate 23,453,804 of CM033394.1, forward strand.
TAAAAAGAATATTTTAGATTTGTTCTTTACGAGGTAAACACGAGAAAACCTGCTTTGTAAGTTTTTGAATCCGATAATACCATGTCCGCCTAACCTTGTTTAGGGGATGCCTCTCATTTTTGTTTAAATTTTAAATTCCATGCTTCCGCTGAGATTGTCGTCCCCGGGGTTATAAACGCGATCCCAATAGTGGTATCAGAGCTAAGGTTTTGACATGGCACAAATTCTTTTATCTATGTTTATGTTTATGTGTTTTAAATTTGTTTTATCGCATGTAAAATGGATTGGATTTTATGATTTAATTTTTGGACCGACTTAAATTGTTTAAATCTAAAAATTGAATTAGATCTGAAAAATTGTGTTTTGATAAACTTGGATTGCTGCATTTTTATATCAAGAAATTGCATGAGGATTCGTGTATCGTTGTAAGCCGAAAGATGACAGAAAAGGGCTTAAGCCCGCGGTTGCGCTCACACACAATCGCGGGTACACCCTAGCCGTCATCGCACATGAACAGCGACGCACGGTGCTGTTTCGCCGCCGCTATGCGGGGCGACACAATTTCTAGGGCAGCTGGCTTCTGCCCAGTGAATCGAAGATGACCCGCCGTGTTAGAGGCGACCCACTAAGGGTTTAGACCCTTGGGTTTTTTTTAAGTTTTGTTAAATTGCAATTGGGCCCTTTAGGCTATTTTGTAATTTTATTTTTGGGACTCAAATGCATTTGAATATATTTTTGGGCTTGGCCTAAAAATTAGACTTTTCAAAAATATGGGCTAACATTTAAATTTTTGAAGTCTAACTAACATTGGCATTTTATTGACTTTCGAAATTAAAAATAAAATAGAAACTTATGAAATTGGGCCCTTTTGTGGTTAAATGAAGAAGTGGGCTTCTTTATGGACATTCAATGATTATGAATTTTTATTTAAATTTCGAGTATGAAATAAAATTGGTATTTGATGCAAAAATGCAAAAATGGGCTTTTTCATAGGTTTTCCAAAACATGAGTTGATTATTTGATTCTTGAAAAATTAATATTATGATGTTAATTGATTCTTTGAATTGAATAATATTATAGTTTTGGAAATTAAATTAATTTTCGGATTGATGGAAAATTATATTTTTTCATGGGATTTTCTAAAATTTATTTTTAGAAAATAATTAATTGGTCCACCAATTTATTATCCTTAATTAAAGACAATAAATATATGTTTATGAAAGCATGTGCGAACACGTATTATGTGATTATGTGGTGATCCAGGTCGAACCATATACTAATAATGTTAGGTATATGCCCTAGATGCCAATGAGGACAATTAGTTAGAGTAGGGTATCTCATTATGTTGTACAAACTATAAAAATGATATTAATAAAGGCATATGTATTTTGTTCAAACAAATCTTTATGGTATCTAAATAAGTATTGAACATATAGTCCATGTGAATAAAGGTTTGACTCTTTGCCCTTTATGGAATAAAGACGTGGCATGGGAAGAGTCTTACACCTTATCACTTAAAAGGGTTCGCAAGTCAAAGAATCTTAATTGGGCATTAAGATTTGACTTGTATGACACATGCTCTGACGATGAGTGCCAGTCGAACACTATAGGGTAGTGGGAGCAAATATCATAGATATGTCAATGGAATTGACATATTCCCACACGGCTCGTAATAATCCGATCACATGGGTATTTACTCAGTGTCTGTCAATGATTGGATTACTGATCATAATAGTATGCACGAGCCTTAGACCTGAGGGTTCATGATCAATGTGCTTGTATTATTGGATCTGTTACCAGAGTAGTTAGGCCCATATCACCCGTCGGTGGGGTCGACCTCGAAGTGCGATATCAATGAGATAAGTAGCAGTTGATCAGTGATCGCCAAGATGGGGTTCACTGTCTCGATAGTAAACGAGTAAGTATCCTGTGTGATTATAGGCTAATGAAATTATAAAGTCTTTGGCCAAAGCATAACAACTAACTCATGTGGGACACTGAGGGTAGTTTAGTAATTTCATTATGCTATAGTCTAATGCACAATATCAAATTTAGTGAGTTTGACATTTTCCATGACTCTCACTTGATCGGGATACGTCAGTGAAGGGCTTATACTCATACGGCATTTATGATCAAGAGGTTCGTAAAATGATTCGTTCATTTCATACCCAATTGGGTTACGATGTGAGTCCACGGGACTGGCTAGGTGACACTCACATCCTTAGGTAATTCCTCCCTTTGCCAATTGAGACGAACCTAAAGAGTCGCGCTATAAGAAACGAGTGGGATGCATCTTTTTGTGTAAATCTTTTAGAAAGAGTTAAATGGACTGACTGATTTAATTAGAATAAATCAATTAATTAAATATTTAAAGATGGGCTAGAAATTAGACAAGCCAATTAAAATCCCACCCAGTCCAAGGAAACCCTAGGAAGGGCGGCCACTTAGGCTTTTGGAGTAGCCTCCAACTTGTTCCACAAACTAGTTGAGTTTAAATAGAATTCCTACAGTGAAACAAACCCTAACTAAGAAAGTAACAAGATAACATTACACAACACAAAAAGAAAAGAACTCTCTCCCCTCTCTCCTCTCTAGTCGTCCACTACTGCAAAGAAGGAGGAGTCTCGGCATATTTGGAAGGCTCGTTTCGCGTGAAGCTTTAAAGACAGGAGCCCTTCATTAAATACACGTAGCCTTCATTGAAAACCAAACCGGGCATCATATCAAGACACTTCGGTCTAACCGCGGTGGCGAGTATATGAATGCGGAGTTTGACCAGTTCCTTCGGGAACATGGCATATTGTTACAGCTTACTCCTCCAGCAACTCCACAATTAAATGGCGTAGCAGAACGAAGGAATCGAACACTGTTGGACATGGTTCGATCCATGCTCAGCTACACAGAATTGCCCATTTTTTTGTGGGGACACGCGCTGCTTATAGCAACTCACATTCTGAATAGATGTCCCTCCAAATCTGTTCCTAAAACACCGTATCCGATATGGCGTGGAAGGAAGCCTAATCTGAAACACATAAGAATATGGGGGTGCCCAGCTTACGTGAAAAAGACCAAGGCAGAGAAATTGGAGGCTAGGTCCATAAAAGGGCAATTCGTTGGATATCCCGAGGATTCTATTGGGTTCCTTTTCTACCTTCCCGATGATCAGAAAATCATTGTTACCTTACAGGCAATCTTTCTCGAAGAAGAATTCATTCGAGAAGGAGGACCTGGTAGAAGTATTGTTTTACAAGAACAAAATGAATCCCCTGTGGAAGACACTGTTCAAGAAACCCAACCCGACCCAGAAATGACACAACCATCAGTGCACAGGTCTACTAGAGTATCTCAACCGCTTGCGAGATATGGTTTTCTGCTACAAGGAGAGCATAATTTGTATGCAGTAGCAGAAGGAAACCATGGAGATGATCCCTCTAGTTATGACCAGGCAATGATAGATATGGATTCTGCAAAATGGCATGAAGCTATGAAAGTGTATATGGATTCGATGTATTTGAACCAAGTCTGGAATCTAGTAGATCCTCCTAAAGGTATTGTACCTCTTGGATGCAAATGGATCTATAAGAGAAAGATAGGTCCGGATGGCAAGGTGGATACCTATAAGGCCAGGCTAGTGGCGAAAGGGTATAGTCAGAAGGAGGGCATTGACTATGAGGAAACCTTTTCACCAGTAGCTATGATCAAATCCATTAGAATTCTACTTTCAATAGCTGCATACCTGGATTATGAGATCTGGCAAATGGATGTGAAAACCGCCTTCCTAAATGGATTCCTCGAGGAGGATATCTATATGGAGCAGCCCAAAGGTTTTCTATCCAATGCTGATTCTCATAAGGTCTGCAAGTTAAATAGGTCCATTTATGGACTGAAGCAGGCCTCTCACAGTTGGAACCTTCGTTTTGATGAAGAAGTACGAAACAACGACTTTATCAAAAATGAGGATGAACCATGTGTCTATAAAAAGGTCAGTGGGAACAAGATATCATTCCTGGTACTATATGTTCACGACATTCTACTTATAGGGAATGATACAGGTTTGCTAACTTCGGTTAAGACATGGCTTTCAAGCACATTCTCCATGAAAGACTTAGGAGAAGCCACCTATGTCCTAGGAATTCGAATCTATAGGGATAGATCGAATAAGACAATAGGTCTCTCCTGAGCCCTCTACTTAGAAAAGGTCCTGAAGCGATTTGGGATGGAAAATTCTAAAAGAAGTCTTTTGCCCATGAGACATGGAGTTCATTTCTCCAAAAAGATGAGCCCTCAAAGTGAAGAAGATCGAAGAGAAATGAATACCATCCCCTATGCATCAGCAGTGGGAAGTCTCATGTACGCTATGTTATGCACGAGACCAGATCTTGCATACGCTGTGAGCGTAGTGAGTAAGTTTCAAGCTAACCCAGGCAAAGAACATTGGATGGCCGTGAAATCAATCTTAAAGTACTTGAGAATAACTAAAGATATGATCCTCACATATGGCAATGGAGAAATGAAAGTGGATGGTGATACTGATTTAGATTTCCAATCTGACATCGATGACCGAAAATCCATTTCTGGGTTCATATTCACTTTGAACGGTGGAGCAGTGTCTTGGAAAAGTTCCAAGCAAAGCACAACTGCCGATTCGACCCCCGAAGCTGAAAATGTGGCAGCCTCAAGGAGGCTGTTTGCATAAAGAAGTTCAATACTGAACTTCAAGTTGGTCCTAGCATGGAGCTTCCGTTGCCACTATGGTGTGACAACAACTGATCCATTGCGCAAGCAAAGGAATCAAGGTCTCACAACAAATCCAAACACATAGAGAGGAGACATCACATAATTCGAGAAATCGTTGGAAGAGGCGACATCGCCGTGCAGAAAATAGCCTCAGCGGATAACGTAGCTGACCCACTCACTAAGCCATTAGCGCAGGTCGTGCTAGAGCAACATCTTGAGAAGATGGGTATAAGATACCAAAGCGATTGGCACTAAGTGCAAGTGGGAGATTGTTAGGTATATGCCATAGATGCCAATGAGGACAAATAGTTATATTAGGGTATCTCATTATGTTGTTCAAACTATTAAAATGATATTAATAAAGGCATCTGTATTTTGTTCATATAAATCTTTATGACATCTAAATAAGTATTGAACATATAGTCCATGTGAATAAAGGTTTGACTCTTTGCCCTTGTATTTTGTTTACCTCTTGTAGACCTTAAAGCAGCAACGTCCTTTTAAGCTACTCCCTGCTACACACTTCGAATTGGATTTACCCTAGAGCCCCAAGTGTTGCGCCTCTGAGATGTGTCCACACCCTAGATCGTACCCTCAATTAACCAGTGCTAGCAAGGAGAATATCAAAGCTTGGCGTTTTGAGGAAAAAGGGTTAAATTAAGAATTAATTTTAGTGTTCTTCGCACTCAACACATGAGTTTGAAGAATTCTTGTGAAAGAAAAAGGGAGAGAATAAAATGAAAAGAACTTGTATATTTTTTTGTCAAATCCTTCATTAATTTTAAGAGGTGAAACACATATATATAGAGAGTCCACCTAGGGTAAACTACACACACACACACGCATCTCACCCTAAAAATTAGGGAGAGGCGTGCATGTATATGTGTGTGTGTATATATATATTGTATTTTCCTTTTTTTTTATTCTCTTTCCTTAGATAGTTGGACTCTTTCCAACTAATTAGATATTACCATATCTATTAATATCCTAACATATATCCAATAAGATCTTTCTTTTTTAATTAGTACCTTAACCAATTAAAGATCCTACTAAATATATTAATAGAATATTAATATATATATATATATTATTTTATTGCTTTCTCTTATTAATTAATTAGTCCTTCCCAATTTAACATTTCACTATTAAATTATAGGACCATTAATTAATTCCATTAAATTAATGCCTTTTCTTGATTAATTAAATCCAATTAATTAATCCTCCCATTAATTCTCAATGAATTAACTAGCCAATAGGTACTACACTAAGTTATGTGTCTGACCCCTCAGGCTCGTTCACAAGCTAGCAATAAGTCCCCAAAGACTAGATTAATTATTCAAAATAATTAACTAGACCTTAGATTAATTTCACCAAATTAACCCAAGGCACCTATTGGTCATGGTTCGATGTCTAGCAACGTCGCCACGACTTCCTAGATGTCAACGATGGAAAGCAAACCTATCTGAGTTACGATCGTCATGTGAGTGGAATCCCTTCATCAGTTTTTCGTCTATGGTCTAGGGTATGGCAATGGTCGAACCCTAATAACCTTAGAAACTATGACTATGTTGTGACATCGAATGATACAGTCTTCTAATCCGGGACCACCAATCCCTCTTAGAAGATAATCTCTTTGATCAAAGGCTTTTAACGATCATTTAGATTCTCGCAATAGCATAGGAAATACTGGGTACTCGTGACCTTGGATGAATCCCTCTCTGACTGCCACTTGTTCCACTGCACTATCAGACTTTACCCAACATACACGCCGTATGACTCTCTTGGAGTGTACGTGCATATGAAACCATAGTGGATAGTACCCTTTCCAATGACATATCCCGTCTAAGGACTAATCTCACACTACGAAACGCAAGGACTCCATGTTCGTCAACACCAACTAGGAGTCCTTCAGCGGGGCCGTTCAATTCTATAATCAAAGTATGAATCTTCATACATGTATTACCATTCAAGCCACTGACAATGGAACACGTCGACCTCTTGGGAGAGTTACATGCATGAACAAGTCTTGACGAGTCCAGCGATATTTCACATCTCACAGCCTCTATGACTTAGAACATTATTTAGGATTATGGTCTTTGAGAGAATTCCATAGGTATCCCGACCGCTCCCCTAACCCTATGTAATCCATGGGATCTTTATCTATACTAACACTAGTTATAACAATAAAGAAGCATACCATAAAGAAATATTCAATATATTTAAAACAAGACTTTCATAGTGTTTTACAATTAAGATGGCCAAGCCTAAAACAAATGGCTCACCGGGCACCTAACACTATCAATATCCCATTTGCCTTAGAGCCAGTTGCCTTTGTACTTTAGTCCCATCATTTCCAGATGTTTTTTAAATACATTTTGACTCAGAGTCTGCTACGTTTTTTTAACTCAAATGTCCCAAAAACAAATGTCTTGAAGGGGTCTGCTACGTTTTTTAACTCAGATGTCCCAAAAATAAATGGCTCGAAGGGGTCTGCTACGTTTTCTAATGAGTCGATTCGTTCTACTCGAATGTAGCCTCTTTCCACTATTTCTCTAATGAGATGATATCGTCTAAGAATATGTTTGGATCTTTGGTGAGACTTAGGCTCTTTCGACAGAGCTATAGCTCCATTATTATCACATTACAGAATACCTGGATTAACAATGGAGGGAACTACCTCTAATTCATGGATAAATTTCCTCATCCAAATAGCTTCTTTTACCGCTCAGTAGCAGCTACACACTCAACTTCCATAGTGAAGTCAGACGTCGTCTCCTGCTTGAAGCTCTTCCAGTTTATAGCTCCTCCATTGAGTATAAACACATATCCGGATATCAATTTAAGATCGTCTACGTCCGACTGAAAAATAGAATACATATAGCACTCTAGTTCCATTTTTCCTCCGACGTATAGCAGAAAGAGATCTTGAGTACGCCTTAAGTACTTTAGGATTACTTTCATGGCAGTCCAGTGGTCTTCCCCTAGATTTGACTGGAACCAATTTGCTATACTAAGTGCATAAACCACAACCGGTTTAGTACATAATATAGCATACATAATGCTTCCTATTGCCGAAGCACAGGGAATCTGTGACATTCTCTCTCTTTTTTGGGGTGTCCTTTGGGACATCGATTTAGAGAGAGAGATTCTATGCCTAGCTGGAAGGAATCCTTTCTTAGAATCTCCCATACTGAATCTATTCAAGATTTATTCTATGTAGTTAGATTGGGAGAGCCCTAGAAACCTACTTTCCCTTTCTCGGTGTAACTTCACACCAAGAACGTATGATGCTTCTCCTATATCTTTCATTGAAAATTGGGTTGACAACCAACCTTTTATTGATTGTAACATTCCTACATCATTTCCAATGAGAAGAATGTCATCAATGTAGAGTATCAAAAAGCTTATAGCTCTTTCACTAACTTTCTTATACACACATGGTTCATAACCATTCTTGATGAAGCCGTATTCCTTTATAGCTTCATCAAACCTAAAATTCCAACTTCGAGAAGCTTGCTTGAAGCCATAAATGGATCTTTGTAGCTTGCACATCTTGTGCTCGCTCCTACTGGATGTGAAACCCTCCGACTGTTCCATGAAGATTTCTTCATCAATGTTTCCATTGAGGAAAGCTATTTTCACATCTATCTGCCAAATCTCATAATCAAGATAGGCATATATAGCCAATAGAATCCTAATTGACATGGTCATCGCGACTGGCGAAAAAGTCTCCTCATAGTTAATTCCTTACCTTTGAGTATAAACCTTCACAACTAAGCGAGCCTTAAAGGTGGTAACCTCCCATCTACTCCTAACTTGCGTTTGTATACCCACTTACAACCAATGGCCTTAATGCTCGGTGGTGGGTCTACCAAGGTCCAAACCTTGTTAGTGTACATGGATTCAATTTCAGATTCTATGACTTTAGACCATTTTCCCGAGTCCTTGTCGAGCATTGCCACATCATAGCACGTTGGAGCTTCATCCAAAAGGAGGCCCTCCTTCTTGCTTTTTAGCAAGTGACTATAGTGCTTCTCAGGTTATCTCGAGATCCTTTCAAATCTCCTTGGAGGTGGAATTTTTGTACTTACAGTTTGTGGTTCATTTTGTGCTAATGGTGTTTGTGTTTCTTGAGTTTCCTCTGTTAGGTATATGCCCTAGATGCCAATGAGGACAAATAGATTGTATAGGGTATTCAATTATGTTGTACAAACTGATATTTAATAAAGGCATTTATTCTTTTGTTCATATAAAACTTCAGGGCATTAATAAGTATTGAACAAATAGTCCATGTGTATCGAAGTTGACTCTTCGCCTTTTATAGAATAAAGATGTGGCATGTGGAGAGTCTTTTTCCTGATCACTTAAAAGGTTTGCAAGTCAAGGAATCTTAATTGGGCATTAAGATTCAACTTGTATGACACATGCTCTGACAAGGAGTGCCAGTCGAACACTATGGCATAGTGAGAACACATGTCATATATATATATATCAATGAAATTGAGATATTCGGACATGGCTCGCAGTAATACGATCACATTGGTATTTATTGTGTGACTGTCAATGATTGGATTACTGACCATAATAGTCAGCATGAGCCTTAGACCTGAGGGTTCATGATCAATGTACTTGTACTATTGAATCTTTTAATAGAGTAGTTAGCCCAATTCACCTGTTGGTGGGGCCGATCTCGAAGTGCGATCTCAATGAGTCAAGTAGCACTTGTGAAGTGATCGCAATGATGGGATTCACTGTCTCAATAGTAAACGAGAAAGTATCCTATTCGATCATAGGCATATGAAATTATAAGTTTTTGGCCAAAGCAATGAAATTAACTCATGTAGGACATGGATGGTAGTTTAGTAATTTCATCATGCTATGATTAAATTTACAATATCAAGTTTAGTGAGTTTGACAAATACCAAGACTCTCACTTGATCGGGATACGTCAGTGAAGGGCTTATACACATATGGTATTTATGGTCCAGAGGTTCGTAAATGATTCGTTCATTTCGTACTCAATTGGGTTACGATGTGAGTCTATGGGACAAACTCGGTGACACTCACATCCTTTGGTAATTCCTCCCATTGCCAATTGAGACGAACCTAAAGAGTCGCGGTACAAGAAACGAACAAGATGTCTTTTTGTGTTAATCTTTTAGAAAGATATAATTAATTAGACGTATTGATTTATTGGTTAAATCAATAATTAAATATTTAATTTAATTAGATTAAATTAAATTATTTAATTGGAAAACTAATTAAATGGAATTAATTAATTAATATACATTGGATTTAAATGGGATTTAAATTAAATATATATTAAAAGGTGGATTAAGTTGACTGGGACAACTTAAGGCCACCTACACGTCCAAAAGAGCCCTAGGGGGTAGCCAACAAGGAGTCCAAGGAAGGACTTCTACTTGTTGCTTAAGCCATTATAGTTATAAGGTAACTCTAATTGCAACAAGACATTCTAACCCTAATTGTATAACACAAAAGGACGGAGATCCTATCCCTAAAACCTTGCCCTAGCCGTCCACCATAGTCAAGAGGAAGGCCTTTGGAGATCTTTGGAAGGCTCGTTTCACATGGATCTTTAGAGACGGGAGCTCAAGAAGTTGCTGTTACGCGAATTAAAAAATACGAAATCGATAAGGTAATCAGTTTCGTTTAAATTTTAAAAAACTTTTGAAAATCATAGAACCACGTTAAAGTGATTCGACTTTAGGAATCCTAAAATTTCTTCCACTGCGTTTTTTCGTTCTAGAGGATTCCTAAAACACTTACCCATCGCACAAAACCGCGATGGGCCTGGCCCAACGCACATGTGTGTGTGTGTGTCACGGGTTGCTGGGCCGGGCCCAGCGATTAATAATATATATATATTTGTATATTTTTATAAATTTATATATATATATATTAATAATTATTGGGTTTGACCCAATAGACAAATTTGACCCAAAATTTGTCAATTTCCCCTTTTCTTAATAAAAATGATTTTGTTTTTCTAAAATTAAATTAGATTTAATTAGTTAAATTGGATTTGACTTTTAATAATTAAGTTGGATTTAATTATGTCATAAATTAAATTGGGAATTTTATTTATGATCAAAGACAATTAAAGAAATTAGATTTATTTTAGGGTTGAGTTTATTTTTCAAAATGATTAAGAATAAGTTAGACTTATTTCTTAAATAATAAATTGGATTTATTCTTTTAAATTGAAATTAAATTCATCTTTTCATAATTAAATTAAATTTAATTAAATATGAATTTCTTTTCGATTTCAAAAGTAAAAGCCAACATAATCTTAAATAGTTTACTTACATGCTTTGATGTATGTTATGGTGGATGCATCCATGGACTTAGGGTTTTACCATTTTTGTATTATTTGGGTTGTAATGGGCAGGAGAATGTACCCCAGTTTGTACTTTTATTTTCGATCGTATAATGTATACGGTGCTTCTGAATTATGTAATTAGAGGTAGGACCTTCATAGAGGAGCCCAGAGCATATCAAGATTAGATTTGACATAGGCCCCTATACCCCTGATTGGTCTATTGGCTTAGATCAATCTAGAATGTTCATGGAATGCATGTTGATAGAATAACTAGGTTTTCTATTATTGCATGGCCTAGAATAATTCCATATATGCGCGTAATAAATTAATATGCAAAGTGAGACCTTATATAAATTAAGAAATTCTCCCCAATAAAATATACTAAGTGGGGAAGAGATATTGGATATCCTGGCTCTCCATCAAACTTTGGGAGATAGAATTATGAGTTGTGCATGGCATCGTCACAACTAATGGGGATTATGCACTAATTCATAATTCAAATCTCTCTAAGTGCACTTGATGTTATTGGTCTAAGCAAATCTCATCCCAGATACCGTTACAGGTTGCAAGATGAGATTCAACTGTAAGATCGATAGGAGTTGATGGGAAAGTACTTAGATGGATCACCACCAATATTTTGTTACTGACTGAGGTTAAGTGATCCATGAGCCAAAAGTGAGATTGAACAATCAGTTAGACTGATTGGCATGGCACGCCACTTCGAAATTCCAATGAGCCATATATTGTTACAAAATGCAACTCATTGAAAATTTTGAAGAACTTAATCATCACTACGAAATCTGTCCAACGAGATTTTCGTTTATTGCATTGGGAGTGCATTGATCTGAAAAATCTAGTGGGAGCCAAGTCAAAATTAAAGTCCTAATTTTACTTGGGTACAACATAATTATCTAATAAAATCTTGGTTATTTTTTGTAGTCATTAATATCTTTCTCAAAATGGTTAATAACCCACTATCAGTTCTGCTTGAAAAGAATGTCCTCACTGGACCTAACTTTACTGACTGGCTCAGAAACCTAACGATTGTCCTTAACTTGGAGTCACTGAGCTATGTACTCGAGGCTAATAGTCCTCATATCCTTGGGGATGATGACGATGAGGACGCGCATGATAATTACAACACATGGATCAAGGATGATACTCGTGTTAAAGGTTACATGCTTGGCTCCATGAGCAATGATTTGCAACGATCCCATGAGAACATGGATGATGCGAAGTCAATTTTGCTACGTCTCCAGGAGCTGTATGGAGAGCACAGTAGGACTGCTCGGTATGATATATTGAGAGAGCTCTTTGGAGCAAGAATGGGAGAAGGTGAAGATGTGGGAACCCACGTCTTAAAGATGATTTCCATGATTGAGAGATTGGAAGCTCTCGATTTCACGATGGATTTCCACGTTCAGACATATCTCATTCTTCAGTCACTCCCAAATCCTTTTCACAATTTATTGTGAACTTCAACATGAATGACATTGAGTGGACATTGGATGGGCTGATGAACAAGCTCTCAATTGCTTAGGGACAGATGAAGCCGAAGGGGAAGGAGGTTACTTTAGCTATCACCACCGGGGCATCCAAGCCCTTTAGAAAAAGGAAAGACAGAGGCAAAAATCAACTGGTAGTGTCAAAGACATCGAGTGACACATGCAAAGGCACGGGGAAAGGATTCAAGGGAAGAGGTCCAAAGAAGACAAACATATGTCTTCACTGTCGTGAGATGGAACACTGGAAACGTGACTGTCCCAAGCTAAAAGCGGAAATTGCTTCAAGTATAGAACTTAATGTTTTGGAAAACAATTGTTCTGTTACTATACTTTCTACTTCTTGGATTCTAGACTCTGGAGCTAGTGTTCATATATGTGTTTTGAATCAGGAACTACAAAGAAGTAAGAAGCTAGATCATGGAGAAGTGATGATCAATGCTGGCAGCGTTCATAGTGTTACAGCCACACACAATGGAACCACTTCCATTAGATTATTTTCTGGACATTTATTATTGATAGATGATTGCCTTATTTTGCCCAATGGGCTGAAGAATATGTTTTCTATTCTTGCTTTAGTCAGGAAAGGATATTTATTTTCCTTTGCAAACAATTCTTGTGACATTTATTTTAGAAATGAATGCATTGGCAGTGCATCTTTAATAAATGGTTTATACTATATTAATGTCCAAAATAATTGTAATGTCAAAGTTGTAATAAGAAAACGCAGTTTGTATGATACAAACTTAAGACAGCTCTGGCACTTAAGATTAGGTCATGTCAGGGATCATAGACTACACGGCTTAGAAAAGGATGGAGTCATAGAATCATTGGGATCGGATCCCTATCACACTTGTGAGTCTTGTATTCAAGGCAAGATGACCAATTCCTCCTTCACAGGGAATTTTGAAAGAGCCTCTGAAGTCTTAGGTTTGATTCATATTGATGTGTGCAGTCTTTTTAGAAATGTGGCCCACGGTGGTTTTTAGTACTTCATTACATTTATCGATGACCATTCTAGGTATGGCTATGTGTATTTGATGAAGTACAAGTCTGAATCATTGGAAAAGTTCATTGAATTCAAGACTTTAGTCGAAAACTAAACCGGGCATCATATTAAGGCACTTCGGTCTGACTGTGGTGGCGAGTATATGAGTGCCAAATTTGACCAGTTCTGAAGAAAACATGGCATACTGTTACAGCTAACTCCTCTAGCGACTCCACAATTAAATGGCATAGCATAACAAAGAAATCGAACACTGTTAGACATGGTTCGATCCATACTCAGCAACACAAATTTGTCCATTTTGTTGTGGGGCATGCACTGTTTACAGCTGCTCACATTCTGAACAAATGTCCCTCCAAATCTGTTCCCAATACACCGTATCAGATATGACGTGGAAAGAAGCCTAATCTAAAACACATAAAGATATGGGGTTGCCTGGCTTATGTAAAAAAGACTAAGGCAGAGAAATTGGAGGCTAGGTCCTTAAAAGGACGATTCGTTGGATATCCTGAGGATTCTATGGAATACCTATTCTACCTTCATGATGATCAAAGGATCATTGTTGCCTTACAGGCAATCTTTCTCACAGAAGAGTTCATTTGGGAAGGTGGAGCTGGTAAAAGTATTGTTCTGGAAGAACAAAATGAATCTCCTTCGGAAGACACTATTCAAGAAACCCAACCCGAACCAGAAATGACACAACCATCAAAGCGCAGGTCAGCTAGGGTATCTCAACCGCTTGAGAGATATGGTTATCTTCTACAAGGAGAGCATAATATGTATGCAGTAGCGGAAGGAAACCATGGAGACGATCCCTCTAGCTATGACCAGGCAATGATTGTGATACCCGAGTTTTCTTTTTAGTCGACTAGTTACTATCTAAAGCATTAGGACATGATCTAGGATCTTACACATATGTTCAAGAGGGATATTATATTATACATCTTATGTTGATTAAAGGAATAGAACCAAAATTTAACTAGACATTAGGAGAGAAGTTGAATTAGTAAATTGCCCAAATACACCAATAATTAGTAAATTCCACTTTCATTTCACTTTAAAAAAAAATAAATAATAATAATAATAAATAAATAATAATAATAAAATATAATAAAAAAAAATTAATAAATAAAGGGGTGGAAAGTGGGCTTGACCGACCACCACCATCACACCATACATGTATATATATATATATTATGCCTTAGTTTCATTATTTTAGTTTACAAACAAATATCTCTTCACTCTTCTTCTCCATTTTCATCATCTTCAACCCTCTTCATCCTTGCATTCAAGTTATATATAGATAGATACAAATTAGTACATTAGCTTCAACCTCAACCATCTTCACACTTGTGGGTAGCATTAAAGGTAACTTGTAATTCCTTGATCTTACATTAGTAGGTAATGGTAGAGGCTAAATTTGCTTTGAAAATGTTATTGCATGTGTATTAGAAGAGTAGATCTATGAGTTTTAAGCTTAAATTTACAATTTATAGTAACTAACCTAAAGGCTTAAATGAAGAAATCACACATGCATGACAATTGTAAGTTGGGTCTTTAAATCTGCCACTGATTTCGAAGAATTATATCGAAATGAGGAAATGTTATTTGAGTTCACAACTTTTACTGTGTATGTTACTGCATGTCGAAAATATGTCTGGAATTTTGTGAGATTGTTGGAGTTGTAATGTGAATTATGGAAATTGTTAAGTATAGACTGCCAGAAGCCTTACGGGATTTCAAAATGTTTGTTTGAGACATCATTTGGGGTTCTTACAAACTTCATTTTGATTTCACAATTTTACTGGGGATAATAATATGTATTGGGGTTGTTGTGTATAAAATTGGGGCTTATTTGATTAAATTAGGATTTTATATGAATTTTAAAGTAATCCTGCCCCAGTAAAACAATTGAACCCAATTTTACTTCGGTTTTGAGTAAAATAGCCACATTTTAAGTGACCATTTACCTTTGAAAAATTTATCTAAGGTCTTTTAACAAATTTAGAACATTTATGAAAAAACTTTACCCACAATTATTGAGTTTGTGATTTTTAACAATTCATACACTAAAACTGCACAAATCTGTTTTTATGCCTCTTATCGACCTTTTGGGGAAGATTGAAATTAAGCCTAGTTTTCATTAAGGTAACTTGTTGTGAATGTTGGTATAGTTATTAGGACCTCATAGACTACCCCGGGTAGACTTTAGACGAGTTAGAAAATGAGCTTCTGATATAATTTCGCTTAGCAGGTGTTGTCGGTGAGACGAACGAGGACAACGCCGTATAAGCTTGGACGTAGCGTGAGTGCCTCTCAAAATTATAGTTATATGTCTTTTAAAACTGGAAGGAGCACGTCGTATATATATATCTATATACTTTCATCATGCTTTCAATACTTCCCATGAAAATGAATTTCAACACTTTCAAATCAAATCATGGACTCAATTTGCATTAACCATTTCTTGGCACGTTTCAAAGACATATCTTGCGAGAATAATTTTCCAGGCAGGTTTTGTGAAAATGATTTCAAGAAAACATTCTTTTAATGAAATTCTAAAATATATATATATATTCGCTCGATTCAATATTCCTTCATGAGCAAAAATGCTTCATTCAATCATTCGTGACATACATGATTGCATACTTGTTTCAAATGCATATTTTGCAAGCATGATTTCAAAATAAACATCGGTTTTTATGGATTCGTGGAAGTACTCCATCATTTGGTTCTTGTATCATGATCATTTGTCGTGATGGTGTTCTTGTGACATGTTTCATCTTGCGTGGTTGTGTTGGGCCCAAGGTCGGGCGATGGATAGGGCAGGGTTCGGCCGGTCAAGCATGGGCTTGCGGTCTTAAACAGTTCCCGCTATCCACGTCCAGATCCATGCACCTAGGACGGAGTGCTCTGAGGGTGCATGGGTCATTTATCGTGTGGCATATTCCGGATATGACCAAATCGGGCATCGCGAGCCTGCGTGGGGAGGTATAAGGTGATGGCTGTTAAGCCGCGTGTTCAGGGGTGATAAGGAAGAAGCAGAGGGACCCAAAGTGCTATGGGTAAATCATCGGACGCGATGGTATTGCTAACATGGCCCCCTACTGCTTAAGCGTGACGTGTACGTGTTACTTAAACATGTTTTGTACATGATACTTGCATTGAGTCTTGGACGTGGTACTTACATTGACTGCACACTTTTAAAATGCATGTTTTCAAACTTAAATATCATGCCACCAATCATCCCAGCTTTATCATGAACGAAATTGTTTTAAGCATGTTTCCATGACATTTGACACCCCTCACTGTGCATATACTAAGACCTTGTCTCATACTAGCTATTGCTTACTTGTTACCATGATCATAAATTGCTTATCTTATTTAGGATTTCAATGATCCTTCGAAAATCAATAAAAACCATTTTAAGCAACTTACACACGAGCACTGGCACTCACTAAGCCTTTGCTTACGTATTTTCTTTTCCTTCCAGTCATGGGCAAGAGCGGGTGGAAATAGCTTGACATACCTTTCGGGGAACTTTTGTAATAGTTATTTTGACATCCATCGTTAGCAATTTTCTTGACATGTTAGACATGATCTATGATGTTTATATGTAGTATGGGTTTGTATTAGGCTAAACGATGATGATATTTTGTGTATTTGATTCCGCTGCTAGCCTTTATCCTTGAGAACGTATCGTTAAGTTATTATCGTGCCACCTTAAGGTCGGGCGTTACAGAGTGGTATCAGAGCTTGGTTGTTAAAGATAACACTAAGCGTAAACCAGGATAGGATCCTCGGTTTGGGATGGAACCCATCCGCAACGTGCTCGGTGACCTTTGAGCCACAAGAAAGGAATAATCAATTTTTGAAAGTTCTGTGTGTGATTTGATTACTAGCATGACCCGTTGCTCATATTAAGTTTCCTTGTTCTTAAAACTTTTAGGTATGGCTCGTTTACCTTCATCCTCTAGTGGGTATCGCTATGTTGGTCGGCATAGGTCAGGTAGTGAGAGACGATCGGGGAGATATTTTACACAGATGATTTGTGCATTGAGGTCAGCCTCTCGACTTCGGGTCCAATTAATGAGTGCGAGGACTCAAGTGGCTAGCCTAAAGAGAGAGTTAACAAGGGCTCGAGATGAGGTAAAGACACATGAAGGACGGATAGACATATTGCAAGGGGAGACCATACCGACATATGAGGAGGAAGTTAGTGAATTACAGGATGTCAATGATTCATTGTTCCAACAAGTACAACAACAACAAGAGCATATTCAACTCCAAGGGGAAAACATAATTGAATTGCAAGGACATGTTGAGGAGCTACAATTTCAGCTACATGAAATTCAGCAATTAAGAGAGAATGAACACCAAACTTATATGGAAGAGAGAGAGGCGAATGCCCACCGACTTGCAAATATTAGAGAACGCCTCCTTGATGTTGCAGAACTTGTCCCAGGCATAGGTGTAGATCGAGGCAACCACGCAGGCGCACCGGTGCCAGTGGAGCAGGTGCAACAAGAGGAAGGTGAAGAAGACCCTGAGGAGGAATTTCAAGTTGGTGAGATGGAGTTAGTCGATGAGGACGGGCTGGTAGGTGGGAATGATGTAGTGGATGGTGCCGAGGAGGAGAGTGATGTATCTACCATAGATGATATGTAGGATCCCTAGGGATGGTTAGCGTGACCTTTTGATCATTAACGTGGTAGTTAGGCTTATTAGGGCTAACTTTGTTCTTAGTGTGACCTTTTGAGGAAATGGATGTGTATATGGTCGATGACTTTTGAAAACAATGTTATGCCTAACAACTTCTTTTGGAAATGATATCTAGTTAATTAAGAAGTATATAAAGTTATTTATTTGTTATATGCCGAACCCTATCGAATCTTAGCTTCCTAGTTTTCTTTATATATGCCCTCGAATAATTTTTTTTTGCTATATATGTACTAGTCTTAGAATGGCAGAGAGACGTGGCCGTGGACGACCTCGAAGAGTTATTCAGGATCATCATAGGGACGCGAACCGAGGGGAGCAACATGACTTCCGTCAAGAGGTACCATTGCCGCACGAAGTTCCTCGTGCAGGCCCACAAGCTGGGGAGGATAACATGACTGCACAAGCTTTGCAACAGATACTATTATTTATGCAACAACAGGCTGCACAAGCTCAACCTCAAGGCCCTCAAGCGCCAGTGCAAGAGACTCATGATAGGGCACTGGAACGCTTCTTAAGATTCAACCCCCCTGAGTTTATGGGCGAACCTGATGATATTAAAGCGGAAGACTGGCTCGAGAAGATGGAAAGCATATTTGCTGCACTAGACTACACTGAAGATCAACAAATTACGTTTGCGGTGTTTCGCTTGGTAGCTGCAGCCAGAAACTGGTGGAGGACTGTCCAAGAAAAATGGACCAGAAATGACACCCCAAGAACTTGGGTCAACTTCACACAGGAATTTAAGGACCAATACATACCACAAGTGGTTCGAGAGGCCAGAAGGGATGAGTTTTATCATCTGAAACAAGGAAGCCTGACTGTAGCCCAATATGAGTCTGAATTTCACCGGTTATCTAAGTATGCTCCAAATCTAGTGAGCACAGAAGAGGACAAATTGTACAAGTTTGTGAGGGGACTCAGAAATGATCTTCAAGATCGATTGTTGTCAATCGATCTAGACTCGTACATGGCAGCGGTAAAGGCAGCTGCTAGAATTGAAAAAGGGACTGAACGTCTTGGTCTCCACACTGGGCAGAGTAGTAAGTTTAGAGCGCCACCATCGAACGTAATGCATGGGCGAGAAAAGAAGTTTCAAAAAATTAATCACAGGAATGGTGGAGGAAATGGAAAAGCAAAGCCGGTAGAATCACACCGAAAACTCTGCACTTACTGTAACAAGGGACCCCATGATCCATCTCAATGCTGGCATAAATTGGGAAGGTGTCTCAGATGTGGGAGTGACCAACATAAGGCAAACCAATGTCCTTCTATAGCCCCACATGGGAATAATCGGGGCCCATTTCAAGGAGGAAATCAGACAGGAAACCAAGTTGGACCTGGGAGAAATGTAGGAAGACCTAAGGTTCACGCTCGAGCATTCGCTCTAGCAGGACAAGAGGTACCAGAAGATACAAATGTAGTGGAAGGTACGCTTCTTGTCTGTGGTTGTCAAGCTAAAGTCTTATTTGATCCTGGATCATCACATTCATTTGTTAACACTCATCACGCACCAAAATTGCATCAAAATTTTGAATTATTACCCTATTATGTAGAAGTCACAACACCCATGGGTAGTAGCGTTGTGACTGATTCGGTCGTCAAAGCTTGTGATGTCATCATTAGTGGGAGATCGTTTCTAGCAGATCTTATAATATTACCTATACAAGAGTATGATATTATTCTAGGAATGGATTGGTTGTCTTACCACCATGCACAGATGGATTGCCATACCAAGGTTGTTAGGCTTCGTGACTCTGGTAATCCAGATATAGAATTCACGGGAAGTGCAAGGACTACTATAGCACCAGTCATCTCGGCTTTCAGGGCACGAAAAGCCCTTTGGAAGGGAAGCCAGGCTTACTTAGCGTTCATGATTAACAAGCCAAATGATAAAGGGAATGTTAAAGAAGTACCTGTAGTGTCTGAATTCCTTGATGTATTTCCGGAAGCATTAACTTCCTTACCACCAGATAGGGAAATCGAGTTCTCTATTGAACTTTTACCCGGAACGGCCCCAATAGCTAAGAACCCATACCGGATGGCACCGATTGAACTTAAGGAGTTGAAAGATCAACTCCAAAAGTTGTTGGAGATTGGATTCATTAGACCTAGTACTTCGCCATGGGGAGCACCTGTGTTATTTGTGAAGAAGAAGGACGGATCATTAAGGTTATGTATCGATTATCGTGGGTTGAATAATGTAACAATAAAGAACAAGTACCCTCTTCCACGAATCGACGAGTTATTTGATCAACTTCAAGGAGCTAGAATATATTCGAAGCTCGATTTGCAGCAAGGATATTACCAACTAAAAATTCGTCTGGAGGATGTACCTAAGACTGCTTTTCAAACAAGATATGGACACTACGAGTTTGTAGTAATGCCATTTGGATTGACTAACGCCCCAGCAGCTTTCATGGATCTTATGCATAGGATATTCCACCCTTTTCTGGATCAATTTGTGGTGATATTTATAGATGACATCCTTGTCTATTCTAAGAGCGAAGATGATCATAAACGACACCTAAAGATGGTGTTGCAAACCTTGAGAGATAACAAGCTCTACGCAAAATTCAGCAAGTGTGAATTTTGGTTAGCTAAGGTTGCCTTCTTAGGTCATGTGATTTCAGGTAATGGAATTTGTGTCGACCCCTCGAAAATTGAATCGATTGTTGAATGGAAAAGGCCTGAGAATGCCACGGAAATAAGGAGTTTCTTAGGCTTGGCAGGGTACTATCGTAGATTTGTCAAGGATTTTTCGAAAATAGCTGGACCATTGACTCGATTGACTCAGAAGAAAACTAAGTTTGAATGGAATGAGAAATGTGAGTCTAGCTTCCAAGAATTAAAAAGAAGGCTCACAACAGCACCAGTATTAGTTCTCCCTGATGGAATTGATAACTTTGTGGTTTATAGTGATGCCTCGAAGGACGGACTTGGATGTGTGCTGATGCAAAATGGTAATGTGATTGCTTACGCATCACGGAAACTCAAACCCTACGAGCAAAACTACCCAACCCATGACCTAGAGTTAGCTGCCATTATCTTTGCGTTAAAGAAATGGAGACACTACCTATACGGAGCATCCTTCATAATTTATACTGACCACAAAAGCCTTAAGTATCTCTTCTCTCAAAAGGAGTTGAATTTGAGGCAACGAAGGTGGATGGAACTCCTTGAGGACTATAATTGTTCAATTCAATACCACCCTGGCAAAGCTAATGTGGTAGCAGATGCGTTAAGTCGTAAAGCGACCGTTGCAAGATTAATGGTTAAGGAATGGAGGATGTTAGAGGATATGAGCTTTTGGAATCCAAGGGAAGCTGGGTTACATATTAGGTGTTCTAATATCAGAGTAGAACCCGATATTCTTGGAAGGATCAAAATTTCACAAGAGAAAGATCTTAAGTTCAAGAGTTTAAGAGAGAAGATCCTTCATGGAGATAGACCTGAATTTAATATCGGAAAGGACGGTCTGATACGGTTTAAGAACCGAGTATGCGTACCAGATGATGCTAATGTGAAGAAGTTGGTTTTGGACGAAGCGCATCGCTCCAAATATACCATACATCCTGGAGGAAATAAAATGTACAAGGATTTGAAACAGCATTATTGGTGGGTTAATATGAAGAACCAAGTCGCAGAATATGTCGCAAGATGCTTGACCTGCCAACAAGTGAAAGCAGAACACCAACGACCTTCTGGACTTTTACAACCCTTGGAAATACCTGAATGGAAGTGGGAGCACATAACGATGGATTTTGTAACTGACTTGCCACGAACCCCGAGTAATCATGATTCTGTTTGGATAATTGTAGACAGACTTACAAAATCAGCTCATTTCTTACCAATGCGAAAGGTGGATCCTCTCAATAAGTTAGCCCGTTTATACATCAAAGAGATTGTGAGACTCCACGGTGTTCCAGTCAACATTGTCTCAGATAGAGACCCAAGATTCGTCTCGCGATTTTGGAAAAGCCTGCATGTAGAATTGGGAACTAAGCTTAGTTTTAGTACATCAGCTCACCCTCAGTCGGATGGACAATCTGAGCGCGTCATTCAAATACTAGAAGACATGTTGCGAGCGTGTGTTTTGGATTTTAAAGGAAATTGGGATCAATACCTAGCTTTAGCAGAATTTGCTTATAACAATAGCTATCAGGCCACAATTGGAATGGCACCATATGAAGACTTATATGGGAGAAAGTGGAGGTCCCCAATTCATTGGGAAGTTGGAGATACATGGATTCCTAAGAGGAAAAAAGGGACAAATAACGTTTCCACAATTGGAATTGGTACAAGAAGCTATAGATAAAATCCAAATTGTCCAGGAACGAATGAAAACTGCACAGAGTCGTCAGAAGAGTTACGCCGATCAAAGAAGAAAAGACTTAGAATTTTTCGTCGGAGATGAGGTTTTCTTGCGGCTATCTCCTCGGAAAGGCATCATTCAACATAAGAAAGGTGGAAAGTTAAGTCCTAGATTTGTTGGACCTTTCAAGATCTTGGAAAGAGTTGGAAAAGTAGCATATCGACTGGCACTCTCGCCAGCACTCTCTGGTTTGCACGATGTCTTCCACGTAAGCAGGTTAAAGAAATACCGACCTGATCCTGAACATGTACTCAAGGTGGATGCAATACCAATTCAGAACAATTTGACTTATGAAGAAAAACCGATAAAGATTGTGGACAAGAAAGTGCGTGAGCTGCGGACTAAAAGCATCCCAATGGTAAAGGTGTTATGGGAAAATCACGACAATCTAGAAGAGGCAACTTGGGAAACCGAGGATTACATGCGAAGACACTACCCGGAATTGTTCTCAGGTGAGAATTTGGGGACCAAATTCTTTTAAGGAGGGGAGAATGTGATACCCGAGTTTTCTTTTTAGTCGACTAGTTACTATCTAAAGCATTAGGACATGATCTAGGATCTTACACATATGTTCAAGAGGGATATTATATTATACATCTTATGTAGATTAAAGGAATAGAACCAAAATTTAACTAGACACTAGGAGAGAAGTTGAATTAGTAAATTGCCCAAATACACCAATAATTAGTAAATTCCACTTTCATTTCACTTTAAAAAAAAAAATAATAATAATAATAATAATAAATAAATAATAATAATAAAATATAATAAAAAAAAAATTAATAAATAAAGGGGTGGAAAGTGGGCTTGACCGACCACCACCATCACACCATACATGTATATATATATATATATTATGCCTTAGTTTCATTATTTTAGTTTACAAACAAATATCTCTTCACTCTTCTTCTCCATTTTCATCATCTTCAACCCTCTTCATCCTTCCATTCAAGTTATATATAGATAGATACAAATTAGTACATTAGCTTCAACCTCAACCATCTTCACACTTGTGGGTAGCATTAAAGGTAACTTGTAATTCCTTGATCTTACATTAGTAGGTAATGGTAGAGGCTAAATTTGCTTTGAAAATGTTATTGCATGTGTATTAGAAGAGTAGATCTATGAGTTTTAAGCTTAAATTTACAATTTATAGTAACTAACCTAAAGGCTTAAATGAAGAAATCACACATGCATGACAATTGTAAGTTGGGTCTTTAAATCTGCCACTGATTTCGAAGAATTATATCGAAATGAGGAAATGTTATTTGAGTTCAAAACTTTTACTGTGTATGTTACTGCATGTCGAAAATATGTCTGGAATTTTGTGAGATTGTTGGAGTTGTAATGTGAATTATGGAAATTGTTAAGTATAGACTGCCAGAAGCCTTACGGGATTTCAAAATGTTTGTTTGAGACATCATTTGGGGTTCTTACAAACTTCATTTTGATTTCACAATTTTACTGGGGATAATAATATGTATTGGGGTTGTTGTGTATAAAATTGGGGCTTATTTGATTAAATTAGGATTTTATATGAATTTTAAAGTAATCCTGCCCCAGTAAAACAATTGAACCCAATTTTACTTCGGTTTTGAGTAAAATAGCCACATTTTAAGTGACCATTTACCTTTGAAAAATTTATCTAAGGTCTTTTAACAAATTTAGAACATTTATGAAAAAACTTTACCCACAATTATTGAGTTTGTGATTTTTAACAATTCATACACTAAAACTGCACAAATCTGTTTTTATGCCTCTTATCGACCTTTTGGGGAAGATTGAAATTAAGCCTAGTTTTCATTAAGGTAACTTGTTGTGAATGTTGGTATAGTTATTAGGACCTCATAGACTACCCCGGGTAGACTTTAGACGAGTTAGAAAATGAGCTTCTGATATAATTTCGCTTAGCAGGTGTTGTCGGTGAGACGAACGAGGACAACGCCGTATAAGCTTGGACGTAGCGTGAGTGCCTCTCAAAATTATAGTTATATGTCTTTTAAAACTGGAAGGAGCACGTCGTATATATATATCTATATACTTTCATCATGCTTTCAATACTTCCCATGAAAATGAATTTCAACACTTTCAAATCAAATCATGGACTCAATTTGCATTAACCATTTCTTGGCACGTTTCAAAGACATATCTTGCGAGAATAATTTTCCAGGCAGGTTTTGTGAAAATGATTTCAAGAAAACATTCTTTTAATGAAATTCTAAAATATATATATATATTCGCTCGATTCAATATTCCTTCATGAGCAAAAATGCTTCATTCAATCATTCGTGACATACATGATTGCATACTTGTTTCAAATGCATATTTTGCAAGCATGATTTCAAAATAAACATCGGTTTTTATGGATTCGTGGAAGTACTCCATCATTTGGTTCTTGTATCATGATCATTTGTCGTGATGGTGTTCTTGTGACATGTTTCATCTTGCGTGGTTGTGTTGGGCCCAAGGTCGGGCGATGGATAGGGCAGGGTTCGGCCGGTCAAGCATGGGCTTGCGGTCTTAAACAGTTCCCGCTATCCACGTCCAGATCCATGCACCTAGGACGGAGTGCTCTGAGGGTGCATGGGTCATTTATCGTGTGGCATATTCCGGATATGACCAAATCGGGCATCGCGAGCCTGCGTGGGGAGGTATAAGGTGATGGCTGTTAAGCCGCGTGTTCAGGGGTGATAAGGAAGAAGCAGAGGGACCCAAAGTGCTATGGGTAAATCATCGGACGCGATGGTATTGCTAACATGGCCCCCTACTGCTTAAGCGTGACGTGTACGTGTTACTTAAACATGTTTTGAACATGATACTTGCATTGAGTCTTGGACGTGGTACTTACATTGACTGCACACTTTTAAAATGCATGTTTTCAAACTTAAATATCATGCCACCAATCATCCCAGCTTTATCATGAACGAAATTGTTTTAAGCATGTTTCCATGACATTTGACACCCCTCACTGTGCATATACTAAGACCTTGTCTCATACTAGCTATTGCTTACGTGTTACCATGATCATAAATTGCTTATCTTATTTAGGATTTCAATGATCCTTCGAAAATCAATAAAAACCATTTTAAGCAACTTACATACGAGCACTGGCACTCACTAAGCCTTTGCTTACGTATGTTCTTTTCCTTCCAGTCATGGGCAAGAGCGGGTGGAAATAGCTTGACATACCTTTCGGGGAACTTTTGTAATAGTTATTTTGACAATCCATCGTTAGCAATTTTCTTGACATGTTAGACATGATCTATGATGTTTATATGTAGTATGGGTTTGTATTAGGCTAAACGATGATGATATTTTGTGTATTTGATTCCGCTGCTAGCCTTTATCCTTGAGAACGTATCGTTAAGTTATTATCGTGCCACCTTAAGGTCGGGCGTTACAATGATGGACATGAATTCTGAAAAATGGCATGATTCTATGAAAGTAGAAATGGATTCGATGTATTTGAACAAAGTCTGGACTCTGACAGATCGACCCAAGGGTATTGTATCCATTGGATGCAAATGGATCTATAAGAGAAAGATTGGTCCGGATGGCAAGGTGAACATTTATAAGGCCAGGCTAGTGGCGAAAGGGTATAGTCAAAAGGAGGGCATTGACTATGAGGAAACATTTTCACCAGTAGCTATGATCAAATCCATTAGAATTTTACTTGCAATAGTTGCATACCTGGATTATGAAATCTAGCAAATGGATGTGAAGACCGCGTTCTTAAATGGTTTATTTGAGGAGGAAATCTATATGGAACAACCCAAGGGTTTCATATCGCGTGTAGATTCTCATAAGGTCTGCAAGTTGAATAGGTCCATTTATGGACTCAAGTAGGCCTCTCGCAGTTGGAACCTTTGTTTTGATGAGGAAGTACAAAGCTACAGCTTAGTCAAGAACGAGGATGAACCACGTGTCTATAAAAAGGTCAGTGGGAGCAAAATCACATTCCTAGTGCTACATGTAGATGATATTCTACTTATATGGAGTGTTGAATGTCTGCTAACTTCAGTTAAGACATGACTTTCAAGCACATTCTCCATGAAAGACTTGGTAGAAGCCACCTACATCCTGGGAAATCGCATCTACAGGGATAGATCGAATAAGATGATAGGACTCTCTCAAGCCCTCTACCTAGAGAAGGTCCTAAAGTGATTTGGGATGGAAAACTCTAAGAGAGGTCTTTTGCCCATGAGACATGGAATTCATCTCTCTAAAACGATGAGTCCTCAAAGTGAGGAAGATCGAAAAGAGATGAGTGCAGTTCCCTATGCATCAGTAGTGGTAAGTCTCATGTATGCATTGTTATGCACGACACCGGATCTTGCCTATGCTGTGAGCGTAGTACGTAGGTTTTAAGCTAACCCGGGCAAAGCACATTGGATCTCGGTGAAATCTATCTTGAAGTACATGAGAAGAACCAAAGATATAATTCTTGTATATGGCAATGGAGAAATGAAAGTGGGCGATTGATGACCACAAATCCATTTCTGGGTTCATATTCACTCTGAACGGTGGAGCAGTGTCTTGGAAAAGTTCCAAGCAAAGCACAACTGCTGATTCGACCACTGAAGCTGAATATGTGGCAGCCTAAGAGGCAACGAACGAAGCTGTTTGGATTAAGAAGTTCATGGTAGAACTTCAAGTTGTTCCTAGTGTGGAGCTACCGTTGCCACTTTGGTGTGACAACAATGGAGCCATCGCGCAAGCTAGGGAACCAAGGTCTCACAACAAATCCAAACACATAGAGAGGAGATATCATATAATTCGAGAAATCATTGGAGGAGCGACATAGCAGTGCAGAAAATAACCTCAGTGAACAACGTGGCTGACCCACTCACTACGCAATTGGCATAGGCGGTGCTAGAGAGACATCTTGAGAAGACGGGTGTTAGATACCATACCAATTGACATTGAGTGCAAGTAGGAGATTGTTAGGTATATGGCCTAGATGCCAATGAGGACAAATAAATTGTATAGAGTATTCAATTATGTTGTACAAACTGATATTTAATAAAGGCATTTATTCTTCTGTTCATATAAAACTTCATGGCATTAATAAGTATTGAACAAATTATCCATGTGTATAGAGGTTGACTCTTCGCCCTTTATGGAATAAAGATGTGGCATGGGGAGAGTCTTATTACTGTTCACTTAAAAGGGTTTGCAAGTCAAGGAAGCTTAATTGGGCATTAAGATTCGACTTATATGATACATGCTCTGACAAGGAGTGCCAGTCGAACACTATAGGATAGTGAGAACACGTGTTATAGATATATCAATGGAATTGATATATTCGAACATGGCTCGCAGTAATCTGATCACACGGGTACTTACTCTGTGACTGTCAATGATTGGATTATTGACCATAATTGTATGCGTGAGCCTTAGACTTAAGGGTTCATGATCAATGTACTTGTACTATTGAATTTATTAGTAGAGTAGTTAGGCCCAACTCACTCGTTGGTGGGGCCGACATCGAAGCAAGATCTCAATGAGTCAAGTAGCACTTGTGAAGTGATCGCCAAGATGGAATTCACTGTCTCAATAGTAAACAAGAAAGTGTGTTGTGTGATAATAGGCATACACTACTACAGAAATGACCTATTACAACGGTTTTTTTTGGCATATTACAGCAGTTTTAACCGCTGTAATTGGTTAAGGCCAATTACAGCGGTTATACAAATAACTGCTATAAAAAAAATTAAATTTTTTTTTCCCGAGCTTATTACAGCTGTTATGGAAATAACCGCTGTAATAGGCTATACTATTATAGCGGTTATTTATATAACTGCTGTAATAGGTAGTTTATTTATTTTTTTTAATTTCATTTTCTCGTTTATAATTTTACTGTGTCGGAATGACACGAAATTCGCACGGTCATAGCGAAACGGCATTCTGAACAAAACGCATGGCATGTGATCTTGTGATTTTAGCCATCTGAGATCATTTGAGGCATCAAATTTGCGTTTTATTAAGAAAATAGGGTGTTCTTATGATTTTAGCCATCTGAGATCGTTTGAGGCCTCAAATTTGCGTTTATTACGAAAATATTTTCGTAATAAAACACAAATTGGATGCCTCAAACGATCTCAGATGGCTAAAATCACAAGACTGCAATGCAAAGCATGCGTCTTGTTCAACACGCCATTTTAGTATGATCGTACGAATTTCGTGTCATTCCAACACCACAAAATTTCAACCGAGAAATATTTTCGTAAATATAAAAATATACATACACCCACACATACACAAATATACATACACCCATCAACACATACACAAATATACATACACCCTTCCACACATACACAAATATACATACACCCACACATACACAAATATACATACACCCATCCACACATACACAAATATACTTACACACACACATACACAAATATACATACACCCACACATACACAAATATACATACATCCACATATACAAAAATATAAATACACCCACACATACACAAATATACATGCACCCACACATATACAAATATACATATATATATAGAGAGAGAAAGAGAAGAAGCTTACGGTCGTGGTGGTGGTGGCGGCGGCGGTGGTGCGGAGCTTTTGGGGAGGGGGGGGAATCGAGAGAGAGAGACCGAGAGTAGAGAGAGGGAGGGAGAGGCTTAAATGGGTTTTAAGATAGGATGCACGGATACTCCTAGAAATGACCCTGTGCAGTATCGTACTCGTACCAGATATGGATACGGGTCGGATACAGGGTGGATACGTACCAGATACGATTTTGAAGTATTCAAAAAAAAAAATCGAATACGGTATCCGATACGACAATTAGAAGTATCCGGGAAGTATCCGATACGGAAATGGTGCTTTTGATATTATGAAATACTTTTTGGGTCAAGACTCAAAATTCAAAGGTAAAAACTTATTACTATAATAATTTAACAAAAAAATCCACGATTAATTGGAAAAAAATATAAACGAGAATGGAGAAAAAAACCCTCATCCGTCTTCTACTCTGCAAATGCAATACCCAATATGCGATAGAAATCCGTCTTCGTCTTATAACTGGAGTATTCTGTCTTCTAGACTCCTTTCGAATTCCACCCTTTAGTTCTTCGAGAACTCTTCAAGTAAGTTAATTAGGATTTTGAGATTTGTTTATAATTTTCAATTTTTTTAAATATTTTGTTGTTGTGCTGAGTATAAACAATAAACACTTTTCTACTTTTACTCTTTTAGTAATATGCAATAATATAGATTGAGGTTTGTATTTTTGTCTTGTAATGTTGTTCGAGAAAAAGGTTGATAAAGTTTTAAAGCCACTTAATTGGTGTGTAAAATAAAGTTTCAATAGTTATGACTATCGATTATAGAAATTTTATACGTTCAGTAATTAACTAATTATTATAATAGCATCTTCATCTATAAGTATGAATGGTCATGTGACTTCATTTAGTGGATTGTAAAAAATTCAAGTTTATATATATATATATATATCATCGTATCCATGGCGTATCGTATCCTAAAATTTTGGAAAATCACGTATCCCATACCTGTATCGTATCGTACTCGTATTCTCCGTATCCGTATCCGTGCATCATAGGTTTTAAGTTTTGAGAGTGGGAGAGAGAAGCAGAAAGATAAAAGAGTTTCAATTTTTTTTCGTTTTGGTCTATTTTAGCGGTTCTTATAAGAACCGCTGTAATAGGCATTTTGGTTTTTTTTTTTTTGAAATTATGTTACAGCGGTTCGACATCGAACCGCTGTAACAGTTCCGAACCTATTACAGCGGTTCTCCCCGAATCGCTATAATAGGTGCATTTTTTATTTTTTTTAATATTTTTTATTTTTTTAACTAACCTATTACAGCGGTTGTCTCGGAACCGCTGTAATAGGTCCGAACCGATGTACCCCTATTACAGTGGTTTTGGAAAAACCGCTGTAATAGGTACTTTTTTTTTTAATATTTATTATTTTTTTAACGGACCTATTATAGCGGTTCTCTCGGAACCGCTGTAATAGGTCCAAACCGATGTACCCCTATTTCAACGATTTTGGAAAAACTGTTGTAATAGGTGCGCCGCAATAGTGCATTTTTGAAGTAGTGATATGAAATTATAAGTCTTTGGCCAAAGCAATGAAACTAACTTATGTAGGACATGGAAGGTAGTTTAGTAATTTCATCATGCTATGATTAAATGCACAGTATCAAGTTTAGTGAGTTTGACATATACCATGACTCTCACTAGATCGGGATACATCACTGAAGGGCTTATACACATAAGGTATTTATGGTCCAGAGGTTTGTAAATGATTTCATTTTGTACTCATGGTTACGATGTGAGTCCACGGGTCTGGCTAGGTGACACTCACATCCTTTAGTAATTCATCCCATTGCCAATTGAGATAAACCTAAAGAGTTGCGCTATAAGAAACGAACAAGATGTCTTTTTGTGTTAATCTTTTTGAAAGATATAATTAATTGGACGTATTGATTTATAGGTTAAATCAATAAATTAAATATTCAATTTAATTAGATTAAATTAAATTATTTAATTTAAAAATTAATTAAATGGGATTAATTAATTAATTAATATATATTGGATTTAAATGGGATTGAAATTAAATATATATTAAAAGGTGGACTAAGTTGACTGGGCTAACTAAAGCCCACCTACACGTCCAAAAGAGCCCTAGGGGGCTGCCAACAAGGAGTCCAATGAAGGACTCCTACTTGTTGCTTAAGTCATTAGAGTTATAAGGTAACTCTAATTGCAACAAGGCATTCTAACCCTAATTTCATAACACAAAAAGAAGGAGATCCTATCCCTAAAACCTTGCCCTAGCCGTCCACCATAGTCAAGAGAAAGGTTTTTGGAGATCTTTGGAAGGCTCGTTTTGCGTGGATCTTTAGAGACAGGAGCTCAAGGAGTTGCTGTTATGCGAATTCAAAAATACAAAATCGATAAGGTAATCAGTTTCTTTTAAATTTTTGAAAATTCTTGAAAATCATAAAACCACGTTAAAGTGATTCAACTTTAGGAATCCTAAAATTTCTTCCACTGCGTTTTTTGCTCTAGAGGATGCCTAACATCCTCAAGTTCTATTACTCTCTCTATGCTCCCACTAAAGAGTTGCTTCTCTAGGAACACAATGTTCCTTAAAACAATTACCTTTTGTTTAAAGATGTGATAGAAATAGTACCTATAGGATTCCTTAGGGTAACCCACAAACCTACATAAGATAGATCTCGAATCTAACTTATCTCACACTAGTTGCTTGACATGAGCAGCACATCCCCATACTCTTAGGTACTTGTTTGAGGGTGGTTTGTTGTGCCACATTTTATACGGCACTTCAGGAACACTCTTTGACAGTAATCTATTGAATAGATAAGCCACCGTCTCCAGGGCATAGCCCCAGAAAAACGTCGGTAAATCGGTGGACAACATCATTGATTGGACCATGTCCATCAATGTGCGGTTTCTTCGCTCAGACACATCATTTAATTATGGCGTTCTAGGCGGCGTCCACTTAGAGAGAATCCCATTCTCTTTCAAATAATCCAAGAACTCACTGGACAAGTATTCTTCTCCTCGATCAGATTGAAGAGTTTTAATACTTTTACCAGCTCATTTCTCTACTTCATTTCTGAATTCCCTGAACTTATCAAAGGCTTCATATTTGAATCTAAGAAGATACAAATAACCATACCTTGAATAATCGTTGGTAAAGGTTATGAAGTAAGAAAAGTTTCCTAATGCATTGACACTGAGTGGTCCACACACATCTGTGTGAACTAACTCAAGCAAATCCATAGCACGTTCCATTTGGCCTCCAAATGTTGACTTTGTCATTTTACCTTTCGAACAAGATTCATAAGACGGTAGTTCCTCTTCTTCATCAAGCTCGAGGAAACTTGACAACTTGCGAATCCTATCCTTAGATGCATGACCAAGTCTAGCATGCCAGATTTGGGCATTAGGTGGATCATTAGATTTATGCTTTCCTATGTTTATTGGTTGAATTGCAAGAGAATTAGTATATGGGTAAACATAAAGGTTGTTATACATAAATGCTCTTATGATTAATTTATAACCCAAAAACATTGAACAAAAACCATTATTTATATTTAAAGAAAAACCTTCCTTGTCCAAAACGGAAACATAAATTAGGTTCTTAATCAATCCGGGAACATAATAAACATCTTTTAAAGTAAACCTACTACTATCCTCAAGAACTAAAACAACGTGTCCAACGGCCTTCGCAGCGACAGATGCTCTATTAGCCATTCTCAGGACCATGTCCCCGTCATCGAGCTCTCTGCTTCTAGACAACACCTGCAAATCATTGCAAAGGTGAGTACCACGGCCGGTGTCAAACACCCAAGAAGCATGGTTAACAGACAAATTAACCTCAACAATAACCACACCTTCATTGTAGCTTTTGAAGGCAGCAGGACTGTTGGTCTCAAGTGGCATACGAAAGGGTCTAGAAGGGGGGGTTGAATAGACCCTGAAGTCTTTTTCGACTTCAAAAGATTTCATACTAAAATGGTTTTTGGACGCTTGAAAAAGTGGACGCTTGAATTGTCTAAAGCTTGACTTAAGCGTTCACTTAAAATATAGGCGCTTTGGTGAATCGTCTAACGAAGACTGTTTTTATAAAGTTAACTTAGATTTCAAGAATTGAATACTATAACCGAGTAGGTTTGAGCGTTCACTTCTTTGATCAGTGTTAGCACAGCGGAATGATTTTTGTAGTCTTCTTTTAAAAGCTTTAGCGTCACAAAAAATTTCTTAGTTGCTTAGCTTTTGATTGTGTTTTACTTAATCAGTTTATGCAATGATATGATAGTTAAGAGAATTGACTGAAAAGTAAATGACACAATATTTGTAAGGTTCATTGGGTGGTGTAATCCCAACTACGTCCTTCTTCTCCTCGAACACTTGGAAGCAATCCACTAAAATGATTCTCAAAGAATCACACAGAATCTTCTACAAATTAGGGAGAGATGGATGTCGATGACTTGAGCTCCTTGATCACACAGATTTCTGCTCCAAATCACTTCAATCCCTTTGCTTCTTTCACCCAGAAATATGGCAAGTATCCAATTTCGACTTCACACAGATCGCGAGGCTTGGATAGGGGTTTGTCTAAAAGGGTTTGTTTGATTTTGATTAAGTTCAAACAACTGGAAATATCTTAGTAGTAATGTAGTTTCTTCGAAAAGAATGTTTGAGATATTGGGTTGATGGTACGTGTCGAATGCACCAAAATATAATTACTGTTCTCACAAGAATTTGTAGTACTCGTAAGTCCAGGTCGAACCCTAGAGATTGGTTGATCAAAATAATATTCAATGGGGAGGTTTGTTTGATGAATTAATAATGACAGGAATTAAATAGGAAGTTCAATAAATGTAAAGCATCGATTCAAGGATAGTTCGTTCTTCAATTCAAGTTGATCATAGACACCTAAAATACTATCTATTCTTTGATTACTTAGCCAAGAACATAAATAACCAGCTATTTATATCCCTATTAACTTTCGTATATCATTAACCAAAGCCCAGCACCCGGTTATATTCTTATTATCAACTGACTCGGTATTAAGCAATCCTAATCATGTTAATAATAGCATAACGAATTAGAAGCAACTAAGGATAAACAATAGTTTAAGCAAGCGCCAACTATTTAATTTACTCTAATGTTTCCCTTAGGTTATCAACGAAAATTGGGATCCTAATCATGAAAACCTAATTGCTACATGCACAAATCAAACATAACAATTACGGATTATAAAGATTTGTTAGCAATAGATTGTAATAGATAATCAACTAATGTGCACCTTAGATTCTTATCTAAACAAGCATGAACATTAAGAATAAGAAACAAAAGACAATCAAATCGTAGATAGATAGATAGATAAAGCTCCGTGTCTCACAACATGTGAATCAAAATGAACTCCCTTGAATCGAAATAAAAACTTAGCTACTCATAATTGTAAGCATAAAACTTGAAAATACTATTTTTCTAACTCTCTTCTCTTTGTTTTCTTCTTGTTTTTGTTGTTCTACTTCAACTCTTGCAAGACATATATATAGGCAATGGAAAGATGACATAATCATAGAGAGAATATATTCTCTCTTCCTTTATCAAGACATGGAGAATATATTCTTCCCTTTAACATCAAAGCATGGAGAATATATTCTTCTCTTTAACATCAAAGCATGGAGAATATATTCTTCCCTTTACACTCTGATTTGTCGCCTCTACTTCATCGAATCTGACTTTGACTCCTTCTAGAAAGTTGTAGATTTATGTGTTAGCTTTCATTTCCAACTGGCCGTGACTGAATCCAAGACACATAACTCTAGTTATGAATTTTTCACCAAAGCTGCGCATTCCAGTCCAGTCCAGAACAGAAATCTTCATTCAATTCTTCAACACTTTCGAGCCCTTTAACTTCCGAACTGAGTCTGGACTTCTGCATAAGAAATATAGGTCCTTGTCTTAGCTTTCCAACTAGATAAAATTCAATAGAAACTAATGTCTGCATCTCCAGATATATCAGTATTTCCGAAACATCGCCAAATCTGTCATTTTGATTGAAATTGATATTTTGCACTTCAAATCTTGGCCAAATCACAAAATGAGATAAAATCAGTTCCAATGGCCATATAATCACAATAAAATGCTAAAGATAAAGGTAATAAAATATATAAATATTGCACTTATCAGTTGACTGTCTTAGGATTTGAAGAAAAGCAAAGAGAATAATTTCTTGAAAGTTTGGCTTTTCTAAGATTGTAAGGAATGAGACTTCAATGCAACAGCAATTCGACTTGATAATTGTTCTCTGTTTTTGGCTTGTTGTTGAAGTCCTATTTATAGACATTCTTGGAAAAAGTGTCCGTTTGACACATGCAAGGGCGCGTGTCTCTCACTTTCGAGAGTGATCAACTTTTGTCCTTTTTCCTGAAAATCTGCTACACAAAAGTTGGTGTTGCAGTCTTTGAATAGTTGACAGTCCAATAGGGTAGCTTCTCCATACGTCTGAAAGTGCTTATCACATTTAATGCTCTTATCAGCATTTAATGCATTTGAATTAAATGTCCGTTGTTATTTAATGCTTTGAGAATATTTGCATTTAAACTCCTTCTGGACTTAGAAATAAATTCAAGTAAAATTACTTCTGTCCTATAAGGTAACGCTTGATATAGCTGGTCAATTGGACACTTGGAGACTTTATCTTCATTCAGAATTCAGGCGCTTGAGTCTTCGAACTTTATCATTGATAAACTCACTCAGAAATTATCAGACGCTTAGCCTAAGACTACTTAGCCTAACACTCTAGAACAAATATAAAACAAAGCCTATTACAAATCTAACACTTCAAAGCTAAAAAACAAACTTACATAATTTTGGGGTCTAACAAAGGTCCTAATTGTCATCATCAAAACATCTAACATGAAATTCCTAACAAGGACAATCGTTGCTCAAGTGTTCCATCCCATGGCAATGAGGGCAATCACCCTTTAGTGTTTTCTTTCCAAATGTCTCCTCAATATCTTTGATGATATCCTTGGCTAGTTTGACATTTCCATATATCTTAATCAGATCATCCGACATCATAGATAATATGAAATGTTGAACATAAGCCTCGTCATGAATCTGCTTTGTCAAGTACTCTAAAGTACGAGCACGAGTTGGAGGCTTGGGCTTAGATGGGATTTTCCCTTTGATTATGTAGCCAAGTTTCTCACCCTTGAGGTAGATATCGAGAAATTTTCACCAAAGGGCATAGTTCAATCCATCAAACTTGTGTAAACGATATCCATGATGTTATTGTGTAAGATGCAATAAAGCAAAAAACGATCATTAGCATTCAGTTCTCACATATATTCATATGAAATTAAGGAGTTTTAAATATACATGTGTGCTCCAACTAACTTTACGAAATCCATCATACCAATTGACAGAAGATGGGAAACTCAACCATTTCCAGTGGGCTTGAGCGTCAAATGTCCCAACCTCATTCCATGACTCGTGAGACTATTAGGGAACATTAACCAAGCGCAGCGAAAAACAGAATTTAATTTTTTTTCAGATTTTCCCATAATAGGATCAACCCCGGGGTTTTTTCACACGCATGTACGATAGGGTAAAATAAACTTTACTCGTTGTAGCGAAGTGGTTAAAAATTTTCACGAGCTGAATTCTTCAAGTTCTTTGCGAAATTACTCCGGCTGAAAAATTGATGATACAAGTAGTCCAATTGTTCTGCCTCTAAATTGTCTCGCCGGAAAATATTTGATGAGAAAAATCTTCCTCCTTCTTGGCTTGAAACTGACGGCTAGATAGAGAGAGGGAAAGGAATTCTATTTCTGGTGGTATTGTGTAATACAACTTATGACCTAGGTATTAACTAATGTGATATATTTATATCACTTAAGTTATTACCGTGGGCTCAGACTATGCTTATGAGGATGCCTAGTGGCTGCCCCCTTTGACTTTGTTGTACCACTTCGTGCACCAAATTGAGATTAGTGTAATCTAGTATTTAATTAATTAATTTAATCTAATTAAATAATAGATAACTTATTTAATTAATTTTATTTCTCCATGAAATAATATATTAATTAAACCATAAATGAATTAATTTATTTCCTCAAATAACTAAATTCTACTTATTTAATTTTAAGTATCTAATACTTAAAATATTTCCATAAGAAATATTCCATTTTTCTATCAAATTTTCCTTTTTAAGCGTGACTCTTTAGGTTCATCTATATTTGGCAATGAGAGGATTCCATTGACAATGGGTCTCACCTAGCCAGTCAAGTGGTCCATATTTTAACCCAAATAAGATGAAATGATTAGATGATTTTTACCTTTCCAACTGTAAATATAGTGTGAATGTAAACTCTTCGTTTCCTTATCCCGGTCAAGTGAGAGTCATGGTTTTTAGTCAAACTCACTAACTTGATACTATGCTATATTTATAATAAGTTCAGATCAATGAATGCTTTGGTCAAATACTCTAAGATCTAACTTACTTATAAATGCATAGGATAATT
This sequence comes from Buddleja alternifolia, assembly GCA_019426215.1. Lineage (NCBI taxonomy): Eukaryota > Viridiplantae > Streptophyta > Magnoliopsida > Lamiales > Scrophulariaceae > Buddleja > Buddleja alternifolia. Next base: position 23,491,555 of record CM033394.1, read on the forward strand.
TCTCGTCCACCTTCGAGGGAACGAATCCCATCTTGGATATCAGTTAAGATGACTACTTGCTCATTAGGTTGCAGTTCGAGGTTGACCCCACCAACGGGTGAATTGGGCCTAACTACTCTAATGACAAACCTAATGTCACAAGTATATCTTCAACTCGATTCCTCAAGTCTAAAGTTCAGACACACTTATTACAATTAATTAATTCTGTCATTGACTGTCAAAGAGTGAAAACCCATGTGACAGAATCGATGCGAGTTATGTCTGAGTGACACTATCTCCATCAGTGCACCTATGGTAAAAGTTCTTCACTACTTCCTAGTGATTGAAGGCACCTTTCTCGTCAAAACTCCTATCATACAAGTCTTCATGATTTTCAATGCCCAATTGATAATCATTGACTTGCAGACTATTTTAATAAACAAGTATCACACCCTAGTGCCTTAGAGAGTTAACTCTTATGTTCATAGACTCATAGATGATTACAATATATAAATGCTAATATAAAAGTAAACAACTAATTGCCTTTTATTGATTGATTAAAAAAAATCACAAGTTGATAATGTCCTATCATTTACTAATCCTCTAGTGGCATTTGAGAACATTAACCTAACAAAGACAATGGGCGGTAACATTTGAAGAGGCACAACGGCCCCATCCACATCCAGGTGGCTCTTAAGATGTTTGCCTCACATTTCATGTACCCCCCGAGAACACGATGCAACTGTACACTAGTATCTGTTTAAGTCCAACCCATCAAATTCTCACATCATAACAGTAGTCAGGTGGTTCCACGACTTATGGACGACTCCTTAGCAAAACTTTTAGTATGACCGCCTGTCATATAGAAAGCCTAGTTGTGAGATTAGTACACTTAACTTGCCACCATTCCATGACTCGTGAGACAATGATGACAAGCCGCGCTATTCCCTCTCACATCTAATGATGGAAAGCACTGGATCTAATCAAGGGCCTTCCGGGCCCCCGATTTATCCATTTAGGACTTAATATGGATAAAGGGGTTTTTCAAAAACAAGGTCTCACAATTTTTCAATTACTTATCTTTCTTAGGTGATTATGCAGACATGCACAACATACATAACATAAGAAAATAATCAATCATACATAAAGTTGTAAAAGTGATATTAGTCAAGCCAATACCTAAACACCCCGAGCCATCAAGGTATTGACCAATCTAATCTAAGGACCCGGACCCTACACTAAGGTCTTTAAAACTCCACGAGATTGAACGTCTCCATCTTTGTCTCAAAAATACATTAAAAGAAATCTTTCTCTCTCATTCACAATAAAAAAAAAACCTGGCACGCAGGGCTCAACTCAAAATAACGACTAGTCCATGGCTCGACCCAGGTCATCACATAATCACATAAACATGCTACCATGCAAATATGAATTAATATTCACCGTCTATAATTAAGTATTATCAAATTAATTAATGGATCCAAAGACTCTAATTTCTAAAAACTAATTTTAGAAACTTCACATGAAAAAGTCATTCTTTTCCAATTAATCTAAAAAGATTTTCAAAAAAACTTAATTTTATCCAATTCTGAAAACTAATAAAATTTCATTTTATTTCATTTTCCAAAATTAACTAAAACCTTCAATTTTCGAAATGCCCAAAATAATTTTAATTTGAGATTCATAAACACAATTTTATAAAAGGGATAATTGCATATTGTATCCTTGTGAAATACGAAACCTGCACACATCCCTCCGTGTTAAAAAAATAGCCTGAAATGCCTCTATGTTTTTCAAAACTCTGCACGAAACCCACAACCCTGCTTCAAATGCATTGCGCGTGAATGCTACCTTCCGCGGATTTAACACGGATTGGGGGTTTCGTGCAGGGTTTTGAAAATCATAGGGTTATTTCAGACTATTTTTTTAACATAGGGGGGATGTGTGCAGATTTCATATTTCACAGGGGTATGATATGCAATTATCCTTTTATAAAATCACAAATTAAGGCTGCGCTTTTAATTTAATTACAAAAAATGAGCCAAGGCCTAAAATGCAATTATAACAAAAAATAGTTGGAAGTTGGGGAAATTACATTTCGACCCCTAGGTCAAAACACGGGCCACCTTAGGCGTCCTGACTATTCGCCACACACGCGCGAAGCGCGCGAGGCGCGCCTTGTAACGCATGCAAGCAGCTCCCGTGATGCCTGCGCACGCGCCGCCTTAGTGCGTTGCTGTTCGCGACGGCGAACAACCGTCGCCATCGCGCAGCGGAGCTGTTCCGACAGTGCTGTAGCGACGGGGACACCCACCCTTTTATTTATTTATTTATGTATTTTTAATCAAAACATAAAAACGTAGACCTTGATTTTCAGATTAACTTCATATCAACGGATGCAAAAATTAAACAGAAAATCCAACCAATTTATTATACAATAAAAACTAATTTTAAAGCATATAAATGAAAAGAATTTGAGCCATGTCTAAACCTTGGCTTTGATACTACAGTTGGGATCGGTACAAACCCCCGTGAAGCCGCCATAGCGAAAAACATATAATTTTAAAAAATTAAAGCGGTCTCCCTGAAATTTGGGCTAGGTTGACATGGTACCATCGGATTCAAAACTACCCTAGAAAAAGGTTTACTCATGTTTACCTCTTGTAGACCTCAAAAACAACAACTCCTTTTAAGCTACTTGCTGCTACAATCTTCGAATTGGATTCACCCTAGCTCTCCAAGTGTTGTGCCTTTGAGATGTATCAACACCCTAGCTCGTACCCTCAATTATCTCCACCAGTGCTAGCAAGGAGAATATCAAATCTTGGCTTTTTGAGGAAAAAGGGTTAGGAATTAATTTTAGTATTCTTCGCACTCAACACATGAGTTTGAAAAATTTTTGTGAAAGAAAAAGAGAGAAAATAAAATGAAAAGAACTTGTATATTTTTTTGTCAAATCCTTCATTAATTTTAAAAGAGGTGGAAAACATATATATATATATATATATAGATTTCACCTAGGGTAAACTACACACACACACACACACGCCTCTCACCCTAAAAATTAGAGAGAGGAGTGCCTGTATATGTGTGTGTGTGTGTGTGTGTGTGTGTATAGATATATATATTGTATTTTCCTTTACTTTTATTCTCTTTCCTTAGATAGTTGAACTCTTTCCAACTAATTAGATATTACCATGTCTATTAATATCCTAACATATATCAAATAAGATCTTTCCTTTTTAATTAGTTACCTTAACCAATTAAAAGATCCTACTAAATATATTTATGGAATATTAATATATATATATATATATATATACAAACTTGGTGAGCAAGATAAATCTTTCCACCAAATCTTTACATACACATACACACACGCACACGTGCACATATATATATATATTATTTTATTTCTTTCTCTTAATAATTAATTAGTCCTTCCCAATTTAATATTTCACTATTAAATTATAGGACCATTAATTAATTCCATTAAATTAACTTCTTTTCTTGATTAATTAAATCCAATTAATTAATCCCTCCATTAATTCACAATGAATTAACCAGCCAATAGATACTACACTAAGTTAAGTTATGTGTGAGATCTCTCAAGCTCGTTGACAAGCTAGCAATAAGTCTCATAGGCTAGATTAATTATTCTAAATAATTAACTTGACCTTGGATTAATTTCACCAAATTAACCCAAGACACCTATTGGTAGTGGTTTGATGTCTAGCAATGTCGCCACGACTTCTTAAATGTCGACAATGAAAAGCTAACGTATCCGAGTTACGATCGTCATGTGAGTAGAATCCCTTCATCCGTTTCCCATCTGTGGTCTAGGGTATGGCGACGGTCGAACCCTAATAACCTTAGAAACTATGACTGTGTTGTGACATCTAATGATCCAGTCTTCTAATTTGGGACCACCAATACCTCTTAGAAGACAATCGCTTTGATCAAAGGTTTTAAACGATCATTTAGATTCTTTCAACAACATAGAAAATACCTGGTACTCGTGACCCTGGATGAATCCCTCTTTGACTGCCACTTGTTCCACTGCACTATCAGACAACACCCAACATATACGCCGTATGACTTTCTTGGAGTGAGCATGCATATCAAAGCATAGTGGATAGTACCCTTTCCAATGACATCTCAGGTCTAAGGACTAATCTCACACTATGAAACCCAAGGACTCCATGTTCGACAGCACTAACTAGAGTCCTTTAGCGGGTCCGTTCAATTCCATAATCAAAGTATGAATCTTCATACATGTATTTCCTTACAAGCCATCAACAATGGAACACGTCAACCTCTTGGGAGAGTTACATGCATGACCAAGTCTTGACAAGGCCAGTGATATCCCACATCTCACAGTCTCTATGACTTAGAAAATTATTTAGGATTATGATCTTTGAGAGCATTTCATAGGTATCCCAACCGCTCCCCTAACCATATGTAATCCATGGGACCTTTATCTATACTAACACTAGTTATAACAATAAAAAAGCACACCATAAAGAAATATTCAATATATTGAAAACAAGACTGTCATAGTGTTTTACATTTAAGATGGCCAAGCCCAAAACAAATAGCTCACCGGGCACCTAACACTATCAATGTATGCATTGATCTAGTTGCAAGGGGAGCGTATTAATCTATTTAAAATAAAGTAATGAAAAGTGTATCCCTCAAGGGATCACATAAGATGTGACATGAAAACCACACACATCGAGCATATGAGAGGTATTAGTTTTGTCAAGCAAACACTGAGAGGCAATGAGGATTGATCCTCTTATTTGTGTTTACGAGCATCCTTAAAACGCCTTAAGGATACCACTTCCATTATTCCTTGAAAAGATATAGATTGTTTCATAAGATCCTACCTCCTAAGTGAAGAAGTTCTTTTATGAAAGAACTAGGGTAGTAATGGAACCTGGAAACTCGACAAACAGGAACACCACTGACGGTTAAAGAGAATAAATAGTAAAACTATAAACACAAGTTCCATTCCCTAAAGTCTTGAGAAAGACATTCACAGGATATAACGAAATTCAAAAGGTCTTGACAAATAGTGGGAGCCAACGCAAGGTATAAAAGCTCCAAAGATCAATCTATTGATTGAGTCTTATTGAGAACTTGCGTTTTGATGGTTAGGAGTGCAACTGGCTTCTTAATGTTCTTTGTTGACAATGTTATATGGGTAACGTAGATTTATTATCTAACAAATCAACTCAATCTTCCAAATGGACTTAAAAGGAAAGAGCATCCTAATTACACGATATAGAGATATCTACATGAAGGTGTTATATGACCGGCGAGCCATATGTTGGCTTGAAATACTGGATTATGAACACGATGTTAGTCTTATCATTTAGATTATATCAAGACTGTAGGAATGCTTGTTTATTGTCTACTACTTATAGGAGTATAGATAAAGATCCCATGGATTACATTTGGATAGGCGAGTTGTCGGGATACCTATGAAAGCTCTCAAAGACCGTAATCCTAAAACATGTTCCAAGTCATAGAAGCTGAGAGATGTTGGATATCACTGGCCTCGACAATACTTATTCATTCATGTAACTCTCCCTAGAGGTCGACGTGTTCCATTGTCGATGGCTAGTATGGCAATACATATATGAAGATTCATACTTTGAGTGAGTATGAAATTGAACGGCCCCGTAAGGATTCCTCGTTAGTGTTGTCGAACTTGGAGTCTTTGGGTTTCATAGTGTAAGATAATCTTTAGACCTGAGATGTCATTGGAAAGGGTTCTACCCACTATACTTTGATATGCACATGCACTCTAGGAGAGTCATACGGTGTGTATGTTCTGTATAGTTTGGTAGTACAAAACAAGTTACAGTCGTCAAGGGATTCATCCAAGGTCATGAGTACCCGGTATTTCCTATGCTGTTGAGTGAAACTGAATGATCGATAAAAGTCTCTAGCTAGAGCATAGTCTTATAAGAGAGATTGGTGATCCCTGCTTAGAAGATGGAGCATTAGTGGAACCAACATAGTCATAGTTTCCAAGGCTACTAGGGTTTCGACTATCGCCAAGCCCTCAGCCTTAGACGAGAAAAAGATGGAGGGATTTGACTCACACAAAGATCAAAATCTTAATAGGTTTCATTGTTAACATCTAGGAAGTCGTGGCCACGTTGCTAGATATCAGACCACGACAAATAGGTGTCTTGGGTTAATTGGTAAAATTAATCTAAGGCCTAGTTAATTATTATGAATAATTAATCTAGTCTATGGAAGGACTTATTGCTAGCTTGTTAATGAGCGTAAGGGGCCACACACAAACTTAGTGTAGTACCTATTGCCTAGTTAAGTTTTTGTGAATTAGAAATTAATTAATCGGGAAAAAAGAATAAATTAATTAAGTGGTCTTAATTAATAATAGTCTTATAATTTAATATTGAAATATTAAATTGGGAAAGACTAGTTAATTAATTAGTGGTCTAATTAATTAATATGAAAAAAGGAATATATATATACATGTATGGGTGTGTATTTGGATAGATATGGTGGAAAGATTTTATATTGTTCACCAAGTCTGTATATATATATATATATATATATTTAACATAAATATCTTATAATATATTTGGTATGATCTATTCTAGTTAATTAGGTGACTAATTGATATGGAAAGACCTTATAATTATTTTAGGAATTATATTGTGGATATGGAAAAATCGTATTTGAAAAGATATGATATATTTTGATATATGGAAATATCTAATTAGTTGGAAAGTATCCAATTAATTAAGGAAGATGAATAAGAGTTTGAAAAGGAAAAAATTCTATTTAATATTATATATATATATATATTTATATAGACACCTAATAGATATAAAGATGTGTTGTGTGTGTGTATAGGTTAGGTGACCTTGATATACATATATATATATATATATATATATTGAATAAATTAATTAATTCACTTATCACAACTAAGAGTTTGTGTGTTCTTTTACTTTATTCTCTTTCTCTCCATCTCTTTCACAAGAACTTCTTCCAACTCATATGTTAAGTATGAAGAACACCAAAATATATTCCTATCCTTTTTCTCATAAAGCCAAAATTCGATATTCTCTTGGCTAGCACTGGTAGAGATAATGCAGGGTATGAGCTAAGAGGTGGATAAGCTTAGAGGCGCAACACTTGGGGCGCTACGGCAAATCCAATTAGGAGAGGTGTAGTAGGGAGTAGCTTAAAAAGACCTTGCCATTTTTAAGTTCTTCAAGAGGTAAACATGGGAAAACTTTCTCTTAGGATAGTTTTTTAATCCGATAGTACCATATCTACCTAGCCCTAATTCGGGATGTCGCTTTAATTTTTAAATTTGTATGTTCCGCTGCGCCGGCATCCACAAGGGCTTCTATGCGATCCCAACACTACGGGCCATTGGGTTGCTGAAACTCGCTTTGTCCAAGTACATAGATGAGATATTGACGAGGTTCAACATGGAAGAATCAAAGGGATTTTTCCTGCAAAGCATGACCAATGGGTCCATGGAAATCTATAAGTTTTAACAAATACATCTGGTGTATTTTGATAGAGTTAGTGCCCGGCGTGCCAATTTTTGGGCGCCATTCTCCAGATACTCTTTGAAAATCTTACTATAATAAGTCAAAACTTTTATGGCATTCTTTGTTCTTAAATAAGCTTAGAATGAAGTCCCTTTAATCACACATGACTATGGGTCATCATCGGATATCAGGAATGATGATGATGGAATATGTCTCCAAGGTCATGATTCTTAAAAGGTTCCAAATCATTAATGGGTCTGCAAGATGAGGGATATTGACAAAGACCCGAAAGACTTACTTGTCTACATTATTTATATAGAACATGCCTCGTTCCATAGGCATAGATGTACACGAGGGTTCTCATTTGGGATAAGAAGTGAACTGAACGACCACGCTGGAAATTCTGAAAATGGTTTTCCTACTCGAATATTGAATCTCCAATAATCACGTAGGTGTAAGAGTAATCCTTATGGACCTGAGCTTCCATTGGTTATTTTGAGCATAGTCGATTATACTTTGACTTATCTGATGATTCCTTTGTGAGTCGTCATATGGGATATCTTGGGTATAGTATGATTATGTGCCAAGGTACATGATAGACCAAGATGGGATCTTTCACTAATTTAGCTAAAGAGGCAAGGTGTTTCCTCGTTTGGATTGCAGGAATAGATGTCATGGAATGAAGGAAATATAGAGATTGAGTCGTAAGAGTTTCGACTAAGCCATTAGATTTCAATCCGAGAAATTTGATGGGGGATCTTACTTACTCGAGAATCGTGATTATGATAGGTTATATATCTTAATATCGATCGTATCTAGGTCTTCGGACCCGTTGCTAGACAGTAACCTCGATTTGTAGGTACCATGATATTATGGTGAATAATACATGGTCTGATTAAATCAAGGAAGATTTAATCTAGTACTTTTTAATTAAAGAAAGGTACACTGACACTTTTGGAAAGTGTACTTACTACTAGCATATGAACGAGCCTAAGGGGTCACACACTAACTCCTAAGGTTCCTGCTTATAAGATATGATTAATCAATTTTGGAAGTTGAGGTAAATTGGGAAAGTCTAGTACTTACCTAATTGGGAATATTAATTAATTGATAGGAGATCAATTAATTGGACTATTTAATTAATCAAGGAAGAATAATTAATTAATGGACTAAGTAGAGTCCAAGGGTTTATTTAATTAGTAGGCTTGGGGCTGAAAATGTATTAATAATTGGGCTAATAATAATTAATGTTGAACTTTAATTATTATGTAGTATTTAATTAAGTGGTTGGACTATTTAATTAAATAGGAGTTAAAAATTAAATCAAATAAGATAAAAATTTTGAACTCGAAGACTACATGTAGGCGTGTATGTTGGACGAAAATTAGAAGAGGATTAATTCCTCTCCAAGTCTTGATCAAGGTGGAATCAAAGAAATATTTAGGAGAGAAAGATGGAATAAGTTACCTTGGTGACTAAGTTCCTTGTTTTAAGGAGACTCCTTAATTGAATTTACTTAGGATTAGATGAAAGTCAAATGTTGAAAATTTGATTTCATCTTGACTTCCAAATAAATTAAACCTAGAAGTCTCTCTATAAATATATGTGTTAAGAAAAACACATGCACACTTTTTCATAGTGAGAAATTCTTCCTACACTAAGCAAAGAGAGAGAAAATTTGTCTTCTATTTTTCTAAGTAGTCGTCCTCTAGCCTTATTATTTAGACAAGATTTTGCTCATGTGTTGAGCTTAATCTTTCACATAATATTTCAACCTTCATATATTAAGCCTAGATTATATCTAGAATAATTATATAGGCTAGCACCATATATATAATTATTGAGAATTATACGAAGGTGTGGATGCATCTTAGATGCGAGACGATTGGATCGCTTGAATAGAAAAAAGAATGAAATAGAAAATAAACTTGTGATTTTTTTTTATTTAAAGATAAAGATAATTCTAATGAGTAATATTTTTTAATTAAAAATAGTTATACCAAATAATATACTAAGCTTATTTTAAATAAACTTTTAAATATTTGATTTTTCAGCTATCTTTTTTTTATTCTCGAATTATATTTTAAATGTTCAAATAATTTTTAATAAATTAATAGTGCTTTATTTTATTTATATTCTTATTAATAACAAAATATTTATACCTTTATAGGTTTGTATTATTGACTATTATAAATAAATTAAAAATTAAAAATTAAAAGAATAATTTCTCTTTAATCTCTTTGCTGACAGAGCCATAGATGACTTTGGAGTAGATGACATCAGTAGAAAATAAAGAGGTTCTATATATTATTTTGATAAGTTAAGTATCTCATTATTTGTGTCCATTGTCAGATTGGATTATTTGTTATACCATATTTCTTAATTAAAAATATAATTCAAGAATCACATAACAAAAATTGAGAAACCAAATATTTTAGCTTATTGAAAAAAGTTTAATACATTATTTGCTATACCTATTTCTTAAATAAAACTAATTAATCATTGCGATTATTTGTAAATAAGAATTTTCTTGAGCTTAATTTTTATTTCTTTCTTTTTTAGTCGATTTAGTAAGAGAAAGGGTAAAAAATTAAAGGAATAGTAATAAATAGTCAAAAACAAAATTAAGGGAAAAATAGATATTATATAAAAATTTATACATAGAGGTGGTGGATGCTAAAATTTAATACATGAAGGGAGGTTTTTGCCTAAGTACAATACCTCAAGGGAGGTGGATGCAAATAACCCAAGGAAATTCTAATAATATAATATTATATTTATATATATATACATGGTTGACCATGTATGTATATAGTTTATGTACTATATATATATATATATATGTATTCATATTTTAATATTAGTTGTAATATTTTATTAGTAGGATTAATAAATTGGCATGTGCCAATTGGGATACTTGGCACATGCCAATATATTAATCCTAATATTAAAATATTAAAACTAATATTAAAATATGAATACATATATATATATATATATTACATAAATTATATATATACATGGTCAACCATGTATATATATATATATATATATATATATACACACAAATAAGTGCACACATAGCAGTTACACACATGCACACGACATGTGCATGTCTCTCTATCTCTCTATATATATTTTATAATAAGAAATATTCATTCTAACCCTAATCACAACTAAGAGTTGTGGATTATTTTCTCTCTTCATTCTCTTCCACCTCTTTCACTATTCTTTCATCTCATGTGTTGAGTACGAAGAACACTAAGAAATATTCCTACCCCTTTTCTATAAGACAAGATTTGATATTCTCCTGACTAGCACTAGTGGAGACAATCGACTGTACGAACTAAGTTGTGGATACACCATACAGGCGCAACACTTGGGGCGCTAGAGCAAATCAATCCAGAGATTTGAAGTAGGGAGTGGCTTAAAAAGACTGTTGCAGATTTGTTCTTCAAGAGGTAAATATGAGAAAACTTTCTTTGTAAGTTTTTGAATCCAATGGTACCATGTCTACCTAACCTTGTTTAAGGGACGCCTAGCGTTTTTGTTTAGATTTTAAAGTCCATGCTTCCGCTGTGATTGGCGTCCCCAGGGTTATACATGCAATCCCAACATATTCTTCATAACTACGATACTCTTCGTGGAAATGTTGAATTTTTTCATTTCACTTTAATGGGATTAGACAATGATATTATGATTTCTGTGTTTATTAATTGTATAATCATGCATCATCACTTAGTGAAAAATTTTAGAATGAACTAGAGTTTTCAATCAATGTTTAACTACAATACTACTAGTAGCACATGGATTATTGTGTGTAGATTAATATTAATCAATCTCTCCATTAATTCACAAAGAATTAACTAGCCAATATGTACTACACTAAGTTAAATGTGTGACCCCTTAGACTCATTAACAAGCTAGCAATAAGTCCTGTCTCATGAGCTAGATTAATTATTCTCAATAATTATTTAGGTCTTGGATTAACTTCACCAATTAACCCAAGGCACCTATTGGTCATGGTTCAATATCTAGCAACGTCTCCACGACTTCTTAGATATTTAACGATGAAAAGCAAACGTATTGAAATTTCAATTTTCATGTGCGTCGAATCCTTCCGTATTTATTCCGTCTAAGGTCTAGGGTTTGGCGATGGTAGAAACCCTAATAACCTTGAAAACTTTGACTGAGTTGGAAACACTAATGATCTGATCTTCCAAGCAGGGATCACCAATCCCTCTCACAAGCTGATGCTCTGGAGAGAGACTTTTATTGATCATTCAACTATATACAATAGCATAGGAAATGTTGGGCTTTAAGCCCTGGATGGATCCTATATCCATTGTCATCTGCTTTGCTATACTACCAGACTTTACCCAACATATGCCGCCTTATCACTCTCCTGGAGCGCACGTGTATATCAAAGTATAGTGGGTAGTACCCTTTCTAAAGACATCTCAGGTCTGAGGATTATCTCACACTACGAAATTGAAAGACTCCAAGTTCGACAGAACCAACGAGAAATCCTTGGGGAGTCATTCAATTCCATACTTCCCTTAAGTATGAATCTCCGTGTTTTTATTGACTCATCCAGTCTTTGACAATGGAACACATCAATCTCTAATAAGAGTTACAGACATGAACAAGTTTTGACGAGTCTCGTGATATCCCACATCTCACAGCCTCTATGACTTGCAACACGTTTTAGGATTATGGTCTTTGAGAGCGTTCCATAGGTATCCTGACCGCTCCCCTAACCATAAGGTAATCCCTGAGATCTTTATCTATAAAATCTTAAGTAAATAACAATAAAGAAGCATACCATATAGATTTGGTATGGTATAAATGATAAGACTGTCATAGTATTTATGATCCAGCGTTCAAGCTAACAGATAGCTTGCCAGGCATATAAGAGGAAGAGAGGCAAGAAGCAAAATGGAGCATTAAAAGCTGAGGGAAACATAGGAAAAAGAAAGGATGCCAAGGTTCAAAAGTACAAAGGACATGCATGGACCAAATAAGTCAAACATCTGCCTTTACTACAAAGAGGCTAGTCACGGGATGCATGACTGCTCGAAGCTAAAGGCTGATGTTTCTACAGGTATGGAACTTAATATTTTAGAAACTAATCGTTCTATAGATGTATTCTCCACTTCGTGGATTCTAGACTTTGGAGCTAGTGCTCATGTCAGTGTTTTGAAATAGGATCTAGAAAGAATTAGGAGGCTTGAGGAGCAAGAATTGATGATCAATGTTGGCAGCGGACATAGTGTGGCAACCACTCACATAGGATCCACTTCTATAGTTTTATCTACTGGACCTTTAATTACTTTAGATGATTTCCTGGTTTTGCCCAATGGGCTTAAAAATATTTGTTCTATTCCTGTTTTAGTTAGACTTAGATACGATTTTAGTTTTATGAACAATGTTTGTAATATTTATTTAGAAATAAATGTGTTGGCTTTGCATCTTTATTAAATGGTTTATACTACTTAAATTTCCAAAATAGATGTATTTTGAATACAATTACAAAGAAAGAGGTATGTTTGGGACAAACCAAAGACTCTTTGGGCATTTGAGACTAGGTCATGCTGGAGAGTTTAAAATTCACGAGCTTAAGAAAGATGGGCTAATAAGTACATTAGGGTCGGACCCATTTCCTACTTGAAAATCTTGTCTCAAAGGAAAAATGATTAGGTCACCCTTCGCGGGGTGTTAGGAATTTCATGTTAGATGTTTTGATGATGACAATTAGGATTCTATGTTAGACCCCAAGAAATGTAAGTATAAAAGCTTTCATAGAACAAATGTATAAGCGTCTGAAAGCTTGTTTATTTTATTAGGCTTATATTTTTATCTTTATAGATTTTAGACTAAGAATGTGATACTAGATCACTAGAAGAGTTCTGTGTGAGTCTACCAAGTGATGAAGTTGAAGATCAAACGTCTGAAGGAACAGTAAAGATAAAGATTAGTCTCAAGCGTCCGTCAAAGCGCTAAAAGACTGTCCCAAGTTATGAAACCAGCGCTCAAGATTTATTATGAACTTTAGACCAAGTACTTAACACTAAGTCAATGATAGAATTCTTAGTGAGTCTATCAAAGATAAAGTGGAAGGTCAAGCGTCTAAAAATCGGGCAAAGAATACTGACTCTTTTTAAGCGTCTGTTTAGCACATAGAAGACTGCTTTCAAAAAGCCCAACATCTAAAAGCTCAAGCGTGCAGTTCTCAAAATGTAACATGAAGACGTAAGCCCAAGTTACTAAACACTTAAAAAATGCATGACCCAACAGTAATTATTTCCAAACGGGAATAAGACAAGATGCATCAAAAGTCGGATAAGTGCTATTAAAATATAAGCACTACAACTTATGGGCAAACCATTTATTTGACAAAGACTGTCAGAGTTATGAAACCAAGAACATGCCTAACTAATTAAAAATACCCAAAGTTAGGGATGTCAGAACTCATGGAATGTTTAGGGAAACGAGATCCCAACCGTGTCCAACGAACAAAAACCACAAATAACCTATAAATAGCCCTTTCAACAAAAAGAAAACAAGCAGTGACACATACAAGAGATACACCCGAATATATTAGTGTGAATAAAGTCACAATCTCTTGTATATACAAAAAGACACAAGAAAAGAATAAAAACTTTGTTGAAAGAAAAGCCTACAAAATCCATAGGCAAATATCCTTATAAGCTTTTCACAAATATTCTAGAAACAGTCAAATATATCTCAAACCCTTCTTTGAAGACCCTACACTACTATTGAGATATCTTCAAGTTGTTTGAACTTTCCAAAAACAAACAAACCCATTATATAAACTCTCAACATCTTTCATCTGAGTGAGAAAGCTTGTTGATTTACAAGCAATATTTTTGTGTAAAAGAAGCTTGTGGAAGAAGATCTCTATTGGAGCTGAAATCTGTGTGACCAAGGAGTTCCGGGATCAAGCGTAACTTGCATTATTTCTGAGTGGAAGAAGCAAGAGGATAGAAGGTCTTTATTGGAGCTGAAATCTGTGTGACCAAGGAGTTCCGAGATCATATCCAATCTCCCTCTATTTTGTAAAAGTCTCTGTGTGACTCTTCGATAATCATCATAGTGGAAAACCTCCCTGATAAAAGAAGAAGAAGGACGTAGCTGGGATTACATCACCCAGTGAACCTTATAAATATCCTGTGTCATTTACTGCTTTAACTATTTACTGTTTTATTGCTTTACTATTCATATTACATATACTTTGATAAAGTTTTAAAACACCTATGCGACTACTTTTGATTAACAAACCGAATGCTAAGCTATAAAATACTTCCGTTGTGCTAAACCTGATTTAGTGACTAAACTCTGCCCTACTTTGGTAATCGTTGAAATCACCAAGTCTAAGTTAACTTTCCCCAAGCGCCTGAAACTAGCGCTTAAGTCATCATCTCTCAAGCGCCGCACCCAGCGCTCAAAGCTTTCCGAGCGTTCAAATACTTCAAAGTGATACGAATTTTTAGAAGTCGAAAAAGACTTCAGGGTCTATTCAACCCCCCCCCCCTTCTAGACCCTTTCGTATACCACTTGGGACCAACAAGTGGTATCAGAGCGGTTGAAGTTGAAACCTAAGCGTTTCCAAGCGTAACTGCTTGTTTAGATCCATTTTTCTAAAAATAGTCGCTTTAAAATTACTTTAAATTTTTCATGGCATTTTCTAAAGTTCCCAAGTTGACCGAGTCAAATTATGATTCATGGAAGGTCAAAGCGTTTACTTATTTGTGTTCATGTGATGATGAAATGTGTGATATCATTTCTGATGGGCCAATCAAAATATACAAAGTTATCACCAGAGCACCCGAAGCCACAGAAGAAACACCTGACGGTTATATGGAGAAGCCCAAACAAGAATGGTCCACCGATGAGCGTCGACGAGCCAATCTAGACAATGTCGGTCGGAATGCCTTATACACAGCTATTGGTGACAATGACAACTTATTCAACAAAGTCAAATCATGCAATACAACCAAAGAGATTTGGGATAAGTTGGCTACTATTTGTGGTGGCTCAGCACAAATTAAGGAAAACAAATTATCAATTGCCAAAGAAAAGTTCGACAGCTTTAAGATGTTATCCAATGAGACGCTAGAACAATTAGACATGAGATTTACAGCTCTTGTCACTGAATTAACATCTTTGGGCATGGAATTACAAAATCGGGAAATGGTTGTCAAAATCTTCAGAAGTCTCCCGAGTAAATTCCTTATGAAAACAACTGCAATGAGAGAATCAAGCAATCTGGATAGTCTAACTCCAGAAGATGCCTTTTCAGAACTCAAGGCATTTGAGTTTGAATTGAATTCGGCCAGCGATGCAGTGAGCAGTCCAGTAATTGAATCTGGAGCGCTAATGGCATCAATCAAAGGAAAATCCAGTAGTAAAGGAAAGGCTTCAGATATAAGTGAGGAAGAAGAACTAGCGCTTCTAAACAGATTCAGAAAGTTCCTGAAATATGATAAGAAAGGAAACAGTCCTAAACATCCAGGACAAAATTCATATCAAGCACCTGTTCAAAATCTACAACATTATCAAACGCCTCACTATCCTGCACCCTTCTCTCCAGCGCCAATTCAGTATCAAGCGTCTTCTCAGCAAGATCTCTCAGCGCCAGTGGTCTCAAAACCACGATTTGCAATATTAACAAATGAACAAAAGATGAAAACTAACCTTTGTTATAATTGCAGGAAACCAGGGCATTTCCAAGTTAATTGCCCATATCCAAATGTGTCTAAACCCATAAAGCAAGACCAAACAAACAGAAACCAATTCAGGAATAATCTGTGGCAACAAGGGTTGCTAGCAGAATCAGAACCATTCTACACACCTGAAGAGGACTTGGAATCATCAGATGAAAGCAGTGATGATGAGCCTTCAAGCGACTCAGCATTTATTTGTCTCATGGCATGAGATGATGAAGCGTCTGACGATTCGCTATCTGAGGTAACCACTGAATTATGTCATCCTCTTTCTTATGATGAATTACTTGACAAAGTAAAAGAATACTATAAAGATTGTCAAGAAGCCGCAAAATTATTTCAAAATCACCTTTATATTATTTCAGCGCTCAAAAGGGATAAAGTAACGCTCAAAGCAGAGTTGCAAGTTCAGCAACAGTGCATTGAGAAGAACCAATCGCTTGAGAGTGAAATTATTCAATTAAGAAGTGATATTGACATAATAGTCAAGAGAGAAGTTGAAGTAAGTGCTAAACTTGCTAAATCAGAGCAGCTTATCTCATCATTATCAAAAGCTTCTAGAACGCTAGATAATGTGACTGAAGTAACCAGAGCATTTGGTAAAAAGACCGGTTTAGGTTGTGATAAATTTGGTCATAAAACCAAAGCGTCTAAGGTTATAACAACCAACAAAGGAAAAGGTGTAACCTTTGTTAAAGAAAGCTCAAACAGACAAACGCTGAATGAGACTCAGGATATTGGTACGAGATCAAATGAGAAAGTCAACACTGACTCAGGCAAAGGAAAGTCCAAAGTGAATGATTCACAAAAGAAAGTATATCCAAACGCTCAAAAGGCTAAGGAAAAACTTTCTACAAGTAAATCAAACGCTAAGCGTCTAGCACCAAAAGTGCATCCTAAGTCAATATCAAGGAAATACCAACGTCAATATCCACAAAGATCTAGATCATATTATCAATACTATGATAACTATGATTATGACTGTGATTATTACTATAATCAAGGATATTACTATACACCTAAAAAACACACACAACACAAACCGAAACCCAAGAAGGCCAATCTTCCTGAAATAAAGACAATGCAAATATGGGTTCCGAAAATTCTAATTCAGACTAACGTTACTAACAAAGAAGGACCCAAAACAAAATGGGTACCTAAGAAGAATTAGAACTGCCCTTTGAATGCAGGTACCTAGAGCCAACACCGATACCTCAACTTGGTACATAGATAGTGGGTCGTCGAGACATATGACTGGCTCAAAGGATCTCTTGATCAACTATCGTGCAACCAATGGTCCTTAAGTTATATTCGGTGACAACTCTAAAGGTAAAACTAAAGGTATAGGTATCATGCATAGAGGGAACATCATGATTAATGATGTATACTATGTTGAGGGTCTTAAACATAATCTCCTAAGCATAAGTCAATTTTGTGATGAAGGCTTTGAAATTAAATTCTCTAGTGACTTTTGCGAGATAATCGATATTGAGACAGGATCTACTAAATTAAAAGGAAAAAGAACAAACAATGTATACTTAGTAGATTGGGATTCAACATTAGATAACAACTCTACATGCTTCGCAGCTAATAGTCAAAATGAATTGGGTTGGTTATGGCATAGAAAAATGAATCACCTCAACTTTAAGGCAATCTCTCAATTAATATCGCTAAATCTTGTAGAGGGATTACCTAAGGGTTCCTTTAATAAAGATCGCTTATGTGATGCTTGTCAAATATGGGTAAGCAAGTTAAATCATCTTTTAAGAAGAAGCTTCATCTATCGACATCTCGAATACTTGAATTACTACATTTAGATTTGTTTGGTCCTATTCAAATCATGAGCGTTAGTGGTAAAAAGTACTCTCTAGTAATAGTTGATGATTTCTCACGCTATACATGGGTAGAATTTTTAGCATCTAAAGATGAAACTAGTGCCAAGCTCACTTCTCTAATTCGTCAACTACAAAACTCAAAAGATCTAAAAGTAACAAGAATTAGAAGTGATAGAGGAACTGAATTTACTAAACATATTGTTGAGAAATTTTGTAAAGACCTTGGAATACTTCATGAGTATTCAGCACCTAGAACACCTCAACAAAATGGAGTGGCCGAGCGACGGAACAGAACGCTTAAAGAAGCTGCTAGGACTATGTTAGCCGAGTCTAAGCTGCCTCAAAGGTTTTGGGCCAAAGCTATCAATACCGCTTGCTACACTCAGAACCGGTGTATGATCAACAAGCAACATGAAAAGACTCCATATGAGTTATGGAAGGGACGTAAGCCGAATGTTTCATACTTTCATGTATTTGGTTCAAAATGTTTCATTCATAACAATGGATCCCAAAGCCTAAAGACATTTGATCCTAAAGCGGATGAAGGAATTTTTCTAGGCTATGCCAAAAATGGAAAGAGCTTTCGCATCTTAAATAAGATTAAATCGAAGGTTGAAGAATCCATTCATGTTGTGTTTGATGATGCTAACTAAGAACCGAGTAAGGTTAATATTAATGATGTAGGAATTGAAGATTTATCTCAACGAGCGTCACAAATCAATCTGTGTAATGATAGTGACATTGATGAAGATAATGAGATCATTGTACCTAATCCTAAGATTACTCGTAAGGGTATCAATAATGATATTGCAAGAAACGCTTATGATCATGAAGAGAATGTCCATCAAGAGCAAACTCAAACTGTAAACACTGAAGCGCCTACGCAAGAAATTGGTCAAGCGTCTGCACAGCTTAATCACGTGTCGGATCAATCTATTAACCCGTTCCATCCAGACAGAAAATGGCTCAGAGACCATCCACCGGAACTAATTATTGGAGATGCTGGAGCACTTGTTAGAACTAGAGCCGCTACAATAAATGAGGCCATGTTTGCAAGTTTCCTATCTCAAATGGAACCAAAGAAAGTGGATGAAGCGCTTAACGATCCAAGCTGGATTGAAGCCATGCAAGAAGAGCTAAATCAGTTTGAAGAAACGAGGTATGGACGTTAGTGCGAAGGCCAACTCATCAAGGAGTTATTGGTACTAGATGGGTTTATAGAAACAAAATGGATGAGAATGGCATTTTGATTAGAAACAAATCCAGACTTGTAGCACAAGGATACTGTCAAGAAGAGGGTATCGACTTCGATGAGACATACGCTCCTGTCGTCCGTCTTGAAGCTATTCGCATGTTTCTAGCGTTTGCAGCATTCAACAAATTTACAGTATATCAAATGGATGTAAAGAGTGCATTTCTGAATGGTAAACTTCAAGAAGAAGTATATGTGGAGCAACCACCAGGATTCATCAACAACCATGGGAAGAGTATGGTCTACAAATTGGACAAGGCACTTTATGGTCTTAAACAAGCACCAAGAGCATGGTATGACACTCTTTCTATCTTCCTTATAGGTAAAGGCTTTTCAAAAGGCAGCGTTGACACAACGTTATTCAAAATTACCCATAATGAAGATATTCTATTAGTTCAAATTTATGTTGATGATATTATATTTGGATCTACCAATAAGCATCTATGTGAGAAATTTTCGAAAATGATGCAAGATCAATTTGAAATGAGCATGATGGGTGAATTAACTTTCTTCCTAGGATTACAAGTTAAACAACTCCCTAATGACATATTTATAAACCAAACTAAATATACTAGAGATATGATTAAGAAATTTGGTATGGAAAATGCATCACCTTCCAAAATTCCAATGAGCCAAACGCTTAAGCTAGATAAAGATGATAATGGAAAGAAAATTGATATCACTAACTATAGAGGTATTATTGGATCACTTCTTTATATTACAGCTAGTAGACCTGATATTATGTTCTCGGTATGCATGTGTGCACGATTTCAAGCCGATCCTAGAGAATCACACCTAATTGCTGCCAAAAAGATCCTTAAGTACCTAAAAGGCACACAAAATGTGGGCTATGGTATCCTAGGGATTCTCCTTTTGAACTAATTGGTTATTCAGATGCAGATTTTGCAGGATGCAAGATAGACAGAAAAAGTACTAGTGGTACATGTCAATTTCTAGGTGATAGACTAAGTTCATGGCATAGTAAGAAGCAACAATCCATAGCGACTTCTACCGCTGAAGCTGAGTATGTAGCCGCTGGAAGCTGTTGTGCACAAATCCTTTGGATGAGGCAACAACTTAGAGACTATGGAGTAGTCTTAAGTCCAACTCCTATCCATTGTGACAATCAAAGCGCTTTGCGATGACTCAAAATCCAGTTCTTCACTCTAGAACCAAACACATTGACATCCGCTATCACTTTCTACGTGACCACGTTCAAAAGAAAGATATCTCCATGCACTTCATTGGTACAGAAAAGCAATTGGCAGATATCTTCACCAAAGCGCTCAACGAACAACGTTTCCTCACTTTAAGAAGTGAACTAGGTATGATTGATCTAAACGCTTAATCATTCGAAACATCATATTTTCTAGGCATAAAATTTAGGGGGAATTCACTTTATTTTATGTATTAAATAATTGACAATAAGTTATCAACTTTAGGGGGAACCTACATAGGGGGACCCTTAAAATAAATAACTCTATTTAAGTGAATATGACCAAAAAACGTTTTTCCTTGCATTGGTCATAAGTACTTAGCATTATACACTTAAATTATTCGGACGCTTATCACACATATCTTTCTTAGCGTCTGTGCTATTTTCAAAACACTAAACGCTTAAACTTATTCCCAGTCAAGCGCTTAGTAAAAAGATATTTCAACTAGAGCATACCTTACCCGAAGCTAAACAGAAAATGGTGGATTAGTCAATCAATGCAATTAATGCTGACTTGACATCCCTTATCTCTGTTCAAGAAAACCCAAGGGTACTCATTGATTTTTCAAAAAGATGGTTCAGCTTATGCACACGTGTAAATACACTCACCATGTATTTTAGGCGAGTACATCTAACGCTGAATATTCTAAATTAACTCAAAAGTATATTGTCTTTATCGAAAATAGTGTCCTTGCATACTTAGAAAAATAAGACAAATATTACATCTTTATATAAAAAGGGGGATTTGGGAAGAATTTCAAATTTGTCGAGCGTCAATATAAAACATCCTTACAAATAATAAAGTATGACGAGCGTCAAATTTCTGATAAAGCAAAATCATATCTACACGCTCCAAATAATCAAAAATTGGCGGGTACTTACATAGTTCTTCAAAATGATGGCTCTCAAACAGTTTGTGATGGTATACGTGTGAACATTTCACACGCGCATGTATCACACTTAAACTCTGAATCGTTTTATTTCAAATCTCTACTCGGACTTCAAAAAATTATATGTGGGAGTTACCAAATGTAACCGTGCCTACCTTTTAAAATTCACGTCCACAGTTATCTTGCTCAAAGGCTGAGATCTAATTGATTTCCACGTGTCAAAATCCTAACAAAGAGAGAAAACACAAATTCCAAACTATGTTACTAAAAACTAATTTTGTGCAGAAAAGAACCCATTTCTACTCAAACTCTCTCCAAAAATCTCTCTCTCTCTAAAAGCAAAAATCTCTCAATCACTCTTTATCAAAAATGGCACCCAAGAAATCTCCTGCTACTTCTACTGACAAAGTATTCAAGGTAACTGAGGGTCTCGTGGTGGACTGGAAGTTCTTATACGAACATAACCAAATTGACCTATCGGAGATGATGGACTCTGTTGCCGAGGCTGGGCTCCAGAAGTTCCTAACCAGATATTCATACATCTTTCCTGGTGAAGTCGATCACTTCTGGAGAAATGCTAAACTATCAGAAGACGAGACCTCCATCTCTTGTCTATTCCCTATCTCCAAGAAAGAATCCAAGCTCTTCACTCTTTCTGCCGACACTATCGCTCAAAACTTCACCTTACCTAACGAAGGAGCAACTTTGGACACCATCACTGACGAACAGATTGAAGAAGTCTGGTTCCGAATTTGAGCTTATGACGGTGTTCCATACAAACAGTACTTCAAGAAGAAAGATATCGTCAACAGATATCGTGTCTTGGCTGATTTCTGCAGCAAAAACATTGAATGCAGAGTGGGGACTTTTAACAAAATTAACCCATTGCAATTTCGAATGCTGACAGCCATCCTGCTCAACATAAACATCAATTGGAGCGCCTATGTGTTCAACAGATTCAGAGACTGTCTGCAAGCTTCAAACAAACTTTACGGTTTCGTTCTTAGTGACCTGCTATTCTGAGCAGAATGTACATCTTCGGCTGGATTTACTATGGCCAAACACAAATTTTATGGGCCAAGAATCATTCAGAATCTTTTTAACCCACCAAAGACTGAAGGTGCGGCCAGACCTCTCTCTGAGCGCCAAGTTGTGCGTGAAGTGTCAAACGAGGAGGCAGAGCGTCCAGCTCCAGAGGAAGCTAAGCGTTCTGATAGGGTGTGAATTTACATGTTTTACAGTCTCATATTTATTGGATTTGTATTGGTTTATGCATGATTTATACCACATTTGCGTTTAATTTGTGTGCTTATCGAGTAAAGGTGGAAAATCACTACAATAGAGGAATAACGCGCCCAAATACAGAATTTATGTATATTTTGATGTCTAATTTGAGGAAGTTTCCTTCAACAAAGTTGTATATCTCCTTGTTAGCTTAACTTGGCAACTTGAATCATCCACATCGGAGGTCCGTGGAGAGAGTTATGAAGGAAACATGATTGCTGCGCTGAAAACCAAGAAAACGGTTCAGACTTTCGACTTACCACGCCCAAGCGCCCTTCCAACCATGCCCAGGCGCATCTGACATCCAGTTCCGAGGATTTGCTTCGCACTCCCGTGCCTAGGCGCCATCATCTCCACGCCTGGGCACGGATTTCGTAACACTTGCCACGGTTGAGCGCACAATTTGTACATTTAGAGACCGAATTGGACAAAGTTTCCTTCATCAAAGTTTTAGCTCTATGTCTTAGCTACACGTGGGAACTTGAATCATCCAAATCGGAGGTCTGTGGAAAGAGTTATGAAGGAAATACAATTACTGCGCAGAAAAATAAGAAAACTGCTCAGACTTCGCAAAACCGCGCCTAGGCGCCAAAATACCCACGCCTGGGCGCCGCGTCGCCCGGAATTTGATTACTTTTAGCCAAAAGTTCAGCATTTTTGTGGTGAAGAATGTTTAAAGCCAAAATGTTAGCACATGTGTTGAGGGGGTGTCATAAGTGTGTTTCTTGGTAGATTTACTTTATGGAATTTTATACTACACACTTTAGAGTAATGGAGGACACAAGAGAGGAACAACACATGGGAGGAAGAAGAATCTACAACTACAAAGCTAATCATCTCTTGCATTAATTCACTATCAATGAAAGGAGAGAGGGGGGCAGCCCCTAATCTGATTTCACCATCATTCATCACCATTCTTCATCATTGAGAGAGAGGGGAAAACTAGAGGAAGGAAAAGAGCTTGGGGATTGAAGGCTCAATTTCAAGATCCATCATCATTCACCATTTAGGGAGTTTTTAAGAGCTTTTCATTTCATTTATGTCTATGAATATTCCTCTTATGTCTTTTATGCTTTCAATTATGAACTAAATTCGTAAGACTTGGGCCATGTAAGGCCAAATTGTGATTTATGTTTATAATAGATGATTGTTGAGGTTATTCTTATATTGTTATGTGATGTGAATTGATGTTCTACTTATCTTGCATATACTTGATCACTATATGTTAGAATCTTATGCTTAGGTGAATATTTCGGGAGAAAATTTACTTAGGGTGCAAGAAATTCACATCATGACCCGCAACTAATGAGGAATTGCCCTAGACATAAGTAAAGATTCCCGGGTGAAGTTGTTCGATTCAAATCGAGTGAGCTCTAGTAAGTTAATGCATGCTTAGTGGTTAGATTTCCGGATAGGAATATTTGGGAAATCACGATCTAAGCATAGGAGTTTATACGCGAGACATCGGTTATTCTCTACCCTCGGAGCTCTCACCATAACAATATAAGTGTAATCCTTCAACAAGAACCTTTATAAGTATATTTGATCAATTTGAACCTAGCATGTGCCTTAGTCTCCCTTTATAATTGGTTTTAAATCACTTGCTCATCTTTGTTCTTGTTCTTTACAAATTTTATTTGAATTTATTCTTACTTCGTTTATTCACTTCATTACAAATCTTAAACTAGAATTCAAGTCCTTGTGGTTCGACAATCCGGACTTACCGTCCATTTATTACTACACACGACTAGTGCACTTGCTATCATAGCACGTTAGTTATTAGCGTGTCAGGTTTTTGGCGCCGTTGCCGGGGACTTGTTTAATTTTAGTTTTTGATTTTATTGCAAGTTTTTAGTATTTATTTTATCTTTATTAATTTTTTTTTTATTATTATTTTTATTTTTTTTCTTACACTCATAGCTCGCAATGGCTAGAAATTTTCCAGATATGACCTTTCCGGAGAATCAATTATGGCTGCAAAGCGTCATTCAATTCGCAAAGGATAGCAATTTTCCTGATATGACACTACCAGAAAAGCAATTATGGCTGCAAAGCGTCATTGAAGTGTGTTATGCACAAGGGTTCTTTCCACAACATTTCCAAGAAAGAATTCTTACTCCGGAGGAACAACTTGATAACACCATTGGAGAGCTCCACTTTATGATGAAGGACGCACGACGGGAAATGAAGGAGATGAATCATCAACTCAAGCAACTAACGAGCGACATATCTGAGAAAGTACCATGGGCATTGCTTGGTACCACTGAGATAGATCAAAAGGAGGAATTCAACACCGTGATGTTGAATGAAATGAAGTTGGAAAATTCGAAAGCAGATTCCTCCAACGATGAGCATTCGACTCCTATCCTTTCTGAGGGTGTTGACATTTCTTTACTTTCTTCCCTAGCCACAGGTAAATCGGTATTTGATGCCGACGATGGTAAGTTGTTATTGAATGTAGGAGATGACATGGTTAATTTCGATAACTATGAGGTTTTTGAGCATCTAATTGATTTTGATTTGTCTTTACACATTGATGTTTTTGATCCTTTTAGTGTTGAGCACTTTCATGAAAAACAAGCCAATAATCTTCAACATCCATACATGATGGAGCTGAAATATGTCAAGGTGATTGGTGAAGAAAAACGAGACATTATCTCTAGCTTGGCGAAAAATTTGCACCACCATCCGGAGCATGAGGAAGAAAAGGTAATAGAGGTATTGAGGGACCATAAAAAAACTCGTGAGTGGATGATTGCTTGGTCTAACCCTCGGATATGTAGCACAAATAATTGGTCAATCTTCACTACAAAGGGCAAAAGGTTGAAGCGATACCCAATAGTGGATTGGAGAACGAATAAGGCATTCATACATAAACCGCCTTGAGCCAATCTCTTACATAAAGTCAAGCTAGTGACTTTAAAAGAGCGCTTCTTGGGAGGCAACCCAAGCTTTGTGAGTTTTCTTTTGTTTTTTTTTTTTTTTTTTTTTTTTTGCTTTCTTTTTTTGTTTTTGCTTTTCGTTTTATTTGTTTTGTCTAAGTATGCACTTTTGGCATGTGTTTTAATATGCTTGATGGTTTGTTTGATAAGTATGTTGAACATGTTAGTAGCAATTTCCCGTTGTTTTGAGAGGCCTATTTTGATGAGATGAGTTTGATTTGGAACATATTTGTGATGAAGGATTGTTTTTCAACAATCCTTGATTGTAAGTACTCTTATACCTTTTGCATGCGTTTATGTGAGACAACATTGGGGACAATGTTGAGTTTTAGTTTGGGGGTGGTATGAGTAGTGCTTATTGATTTTATTTGTCATGTGATCTTGTTTTTAGCTCAAGTTTGGGGGAATCGTTGCTATTGCATGTGTTTTGTGCTAATTTTTTGAGAAAAATCAAGCATATGTATATAAAAAAAAAATTATATATTTTTTCTTTCCAATTGATGCATTGAAATTGATTGACTTGGAGATATGGCATGATCTCTTGAAATAATTTAAATTTAATGGAATATATATATCTTTCAAATTGCTCGTGGAGACACTAGACTAGGATTGATTCTTTAGATGATTCACAATGCACATAAATCGAGGGTAGAGGAGTTGAGAGGATAACCATCTTGAGACACTTAAGGAATTTTTTCCGGAAATATTAACTTAGATTTCTCATAAGGTTATAAGTTGAGTAGTAATTTTATATGCTAAACAATAAAGTGAAAAGGTTGAATTTTGGTATGACCAAAAGTGGTTAGGCTAATACGTACCGGAGGTGAAAAGTTTCATGCCTATATACTGTACTATTATGCTAATTTGAGCTAAGCTCAAGCCAAAAAAAGAAGTGAATTGTTTAAAAGATCTAGTTTTATTTCGTGGCCTTTGACACTCGAGTGATTAAACCCTTAGGAGTGTCTCTAC
The DNA here is from genome assembly GCA_019426215.1 of Buddleja alternifolia. NCBI lineage: Eukaryota > Viridiplantae > Streptophyta > Magnoliopsida > Lamiales > Scrophulariaceae > Buddleja > Buddleja alternifolia. Next base: position 23,518,219 of record CM033394.1, read on the forward strand.
ACTTAATGCCCCAAAACTGTCTAGTTTGGGAGTCATTGGTCTAAAGCTTGCTACATGGGTGTCATAGAAACCCTAATGGAATAAAACATTACACATGATCTAGCCTTAATGAAGTTTAAATGGAAATTTCATACGAATTGAAAGTTGAATGTTTGAGATAATTAAATTAAAATGGCTATGAGATTTTCTATAATTCTTGCGCTTTGCGTTTGATCGAAAGTTGATAGAAGTGGGATTAATGTCCAAAATTTGGTAAGGATGCCTCTCGACTATAATACCTTAGATTTATTTTTCACTACACCCTAGAGAGTCTTTTCAAGTATTGGTGTCACATGAGCAAAAGTAATTGATATGTATATATATTTGTAAACTTTAAAAGGTTGATTTTATGCCATTCATTCTTGTTGATCATGTTGAGGTGTATTGATTTGGTTGGATAAATTTTGTTAGATTTTGTGGGTATATCGCATGCAAACCCTCACGAGACTATAACTCGTCCTTTGAGGTAACTCAAGGGTTTAAAGGCTTGTTGCACCCGCTAAGTGCAATCATTTACTCCACGAAAGTGAGTTAGTTAGTTGTTTTGTTTTCTCGCATTGAATGATGTTGATCTTGTCTTATAGCTCTCATTGCTCGAGGACGATCAATGGGTAAGTTTGGGGGTGTTGATAGGGTGTGAATTTACATGTTTTAGAGCCTCATATTTATTGGATTTGTATTGGTTTATGCATGATTTATACCACATTTGCGTTTAATTTGTGTGCTTATCGAGTAAAGGTGGAAAATCACTACAATAGAGGAATAACGCGCGCAAATACAGAATTTATGTATATTTTGATGTCGAATTTGAGGAAGTTTTCTTCAACAAAGTTGTATATCTCTTTGTTAGCTTCACTTGGCAACTTGAATCATCCACATCGGAGGTCCGTGGAGACAGTGATGAAGGAAACACGATTGCTGCGCTGAAAACTAAGAAAACGGTTCAGACTTTCGGCTTACCATGCCCAAGCACCCTTCCAACCACGCCCAGGCGCATCTGACATCCAGTTTCGAGGATTTGCTTCGCACTCTCGCGCCAAGGCGCCATCATATCCACGCCTGGGCGCGGATTTCGTAACACTTGCCACGGTTGAGCGCACAATTTGTACATTTAGAGACCGAATTGGACAAAGTTTCCTTCAACAAAGTTGTAGCTCTATCTCTTAGCTATTCGTGGGAACTTGAATCATCCAAATCGGAGGTCTGTGGAAACAGTTATGAAGGAAATACGATTGCTGCGCAGAAAAACAAGAAAACTGCCCAGACTTCGCAAAACCGCGCCTAGGCGCCAAAATACCCACGCCTGGGCGCCGCGTCGTCCGGAATTTGATTACTTTTAGCCAAAAGTTCAGCATCTTTTGTGGGGAAGAATGTTTAAAGCCAAAATGTTAGCACATGTGTTGAGGGGGTGTCATAAGTGTGTTTCTTGGTAGATTTACTTTATGGAATTTTATACTACACACTTTAGAGTAATGGAGGACACAAGAGAGGAACAACACATGGGAGGAAGAAGAATCTACACCTATAAAGCTAATCATCTCTGGCATTAATTCACTATCAATGAAAGGAGAGAGGGGGGCAGCCCCTAATCTGATTTCACCATCATTCATCACCATTCTTCATCATTGAGAGAGAGGGGAAAACTAGAGGAAGGAAAAGAGCTTGGGGATTGAAGGCTCCATTTCAAGATCCATCATCATTCACCATTTAGGGAGTTTTTAAGAGCTTTTCATTTCATTTATGTCTATGAATATTCCTCTTATGTCTTTTATGCTTTCAATTATGAACTAAATTCATAAGACTTGGGCCATGTAAGGCCAAATTGTGATTTATGTTTATAATAGATGATTGTTGAGGTTATTCTTATATTGTTATGTGATGTGAATTGATGTTCTACTTATCTTGCATATACTTGATCACTATATGTTAGAATCTTATGCCTAGGTGAATATTTCGGGAGAAAATTGACTTAGGGTGCAAGAAATTCACATCATGACCCGCAACTAATGAGGAATTGCCCTAGACATAGGTAAAGATTCCCGGGTGAAGTTGTTTGATTCAAATCGAGTGAGCTCTAGTAAGTTAATGCATGCTTAGTGGTTAGATTTCCGGATAGGAATATTTGGGAAATCACGATCTAAGCATAGGAGTTTATACGCGAGACATCAGTTATTCTCTACCCTCGGAGCTCTCAACATAACAATATAGGTGTAATCCTTCAACAAGAACCTTTATAAGTATATTTGATCAATTTGAACCTAGCATGTGCCTTAGTCTCCCTTTATAATTAGTTTTAAATCACTTGCTCATCTTTGTTCTTGTTCTTTACAAATTTTATTTGAATTTATTCTTACTTCGTTTATTCACTTCATTACAAATCTTAAACTAGAATTCAAGTCCTTGTGGTTCGACAATCCGGACTTACCGTCCATTTATTACTACATACGACTAGTGCACTTGCTATCATAACATGTTAGTTATTAGCGTGTCACGTTCCACTCCGAAGAAAGCCGTGAAACGCCCGGCTGTTACCAAAAAGAGGGCTACCCAAAAGCCCAAGGCTCAACCTATTCCATCTCCTCCACAGGATGATGAAGCTACGGATGACGATGAAGAAGACAAGATTCCTCTCGTAAGCCGAAGAAAACTGGAAAAAGTACTTAAAAACATAGATTTAGAAGAACCTACTGTTGCACCCACTCAAGCGCCACCAGCTGAAGGGGTGAACGTGAAGCGTATCTTCAAGAAACGCAGAGGATTCCGTAAGCGTCAAGTCGATGTTACTCCTCCAGAGCCTGAGACTACTGAGCCAAGCGCTCAAGCTACTATTGCTGTTGAGACTAGCTCTCAGGGTAAGTTTATTTCTTCCCACAGCATTTTCTTACCTACTTATGTAGAAGATCCTCCCCTTATAGAGGATATCTGTTATACAGCTCTTCCTCTAGCCGCTGTTCAAGCGCCCAGTGATGTCCATCTGGATGTCGATATGACAAATGTTGTCTCCATCGCTCATGCAGCCGCCACAGAATCTGCAGGCTTAGAGCTTGATGAACCTGATGTTCCAGAGGTTCCACTCCTACTCACTCTCCCATCTACAACCGAGCCACGCTCAGAAGATCAGAGCGACGCTGAAGAAATTGTCATCCACCGAAACTTCTTTCAGCTAGATCCTCTAAAGACAATTGATCACTCAGTTGACTATCTACCCCCAGCGCCCGAAGAAGACTTCTTTCCTGCCGGATATAATGAAGACAGTCTTATAAATACGGAGAATGATATAGTCAAACTTATTAAGTTTGATCTCACTGTCCGAGACACCTTGCTCAACTCAGAGACCCCGAGACAGGTTCAAGAAAGAAAGACCCCAAGAGCAGATGTTGATCTGGCCTATTATCGAGAGTACGGGCACAGCAAACCAACTGGTCTTGCTCTCAGAGATTTCAACATACGAGTCTATGACCGTGATTATGAACTCATCAATCCCACCGAGAAGCTCTTAAACAGAGAAGACTACTCTCACTCCTCAACTCTTGTAAACAGTCCTACAAATATATCTTCAGCTAATTCGCTCCGTTTATGGACGAATAAAGGTGTACATGCCGGAGACCATCCAGCGTCTATCCTTGATATGATTCAGACAGAAGCTGATGCTTATTTTGATAACGTTTGGGACGCCAATTATGAACCAGATAAAAATTGTTTTGAGGCAATTAGAGACATACACCAACAAGGATTTCGTGCTATCCTTAATGCAGGGACTGAGTACTGCATGACTGAAGTAAATTGGGTTGAAGCGTATGTTTGCAACAAATACAAATTCGAAGAGTTAGTCAGTGATCCTCATCTTTTCAGCGCCTGTATATATGATAAGAAGCGGAAATTCGCTCAATATTGCCTATAGAAGCGTCAATGAAGAATTGGGTCAATTTTGAGGCTGCCACTTATTCGCCAACAAACTGAGCAATGCCTACGCATAGCGTTGCACAGATTTGCAAACACTCCTCTACGCTTCGATACTACAGCGTCTTCCAGCGACAGTTCTTCACCGTCTTGCTTGAACTTCACCTCAAGTGACTGTGACGACAACTTTCAACTGATGACCAAGATCATGACTCCTCTCTCTCATTTTGACAGAGTCTTCACAGAAAATCTGCGCTCATGGAATGGCTCTCGGATAAACTCCTTCACCGGATATCCACTCCTTCCCTCCATCAGACAGGAAGTTCATAGCCATTATGACTTCGTCTTATCTCTACTGGAAAGAAACCAAGCGATTGCTCAAGCTGTCTACCCCTATTTGGAAGAATACTACAATAACTATGTTCCTGAATCTCAGAAACTCAAAGTTCTTCCAACGGACAGGCTGATTGGATTCTCTCAACATTATTGCTCAGATGCTCTATTCTCCATCTGCCGAGCGCCTTCCAGAATCTTTCCAAATCATGTACTGGATATCCTTGGGCCAATGTACATTAGGGCCATGGATAGTCCACTTCGCACCCTCATTCAAGATACTTACCTTCCTACTCTATACTTGAATGAACTTCTACAAAGTGCTACATACCCATATGCGGATGAGCCCTTTGCCAGCATGGACTTCCAATTTACGGATTTTAGCCGTATAGACTCAGCGCCTGCTGAAGCGCCCACTGAAAGGTTACCTGACCTGCCAGTGTTACCTCTTGTTGAAGCGCCCGTTAAAGGGTTGCCTGCTCCGCCAGCGTCCCTTATTGCTGAGCGCTCACCAGAACAGCATCCAGCGCCTATCCCTGTTGACAGTCCATCTGACTCTGACTCTACTGCATCAACCAAGTCTGCTATTGACCCAGAGCTTCAAGGGACAATGTTTGATCCTACCTATCAAGTTCCCATTGAATCACTCAAACACACGTCTCGCTTCAAGCTTTCCGTTGAACCTGCGGTCTCTTCTGCTCAAACAACCATAACTGAAGGCCTTAAGAAATTTCAGCAAATGGCTGACGCTACTCAGGCGAGTCAACTGGCCTTGAAAGAAGACATTATCAACCGCTTCACTACTCTAGAGACCTCTCTGACAGACGCTACTCAAGCCCAACTCCTGGTCATGAAAGAACATTTCGATCATCGTCTTAACACTCTTGAGGCCTCTGTCGCTCAGATTGCTACTCAAATCAGTCTCCTTACTCAGCATTTTATGCCGACTGATGATGGCAATAAGGGGGAAGAGAAGAAGAAAGGGGAGAAGAGGAAAACTTCAAATTCAAGCGCTCAAGATCCTCCTCCGCCGCCCAAGCGTCAACATACTCCCACTCCTCCTCCTATACAAAATAAAGAGCAAGATCCCTATCCATCTTGGGTAACTACTTTTGCCCCTACTGGAGCGCCTAGTAAAAGAGAAACTCCAAGAGCGCTCTATCCAGATCTTCCAGTACCTTCCAGAGCACTGCTTGAGCAGTTTGACATCCCTCTTTCTAGAGCGTCCATTCCAGAACCTACCGATCCAGAAAAAGTTGTTGTGGAAAGGAAGATGTCTGACCTAAATCGAACCTTCAGAATCTGCTTAAGGTATATGGGTATTGACCCAGATTGATAGGATAAGCATTACGTCACTTTCAAGCAAAAACAAGTAGATGAAAACAAGTATATAATCAATAAAGATCATGATGTGATGATGACATTAGAAGATCAAATAACTGAGGCAATCCGCGCAGAAATGCCCAAGAGATAAAAGATCAAGTCACGATCTTGATTGTACTTTTGCTTTTCTTGTTTTCATCTCTTTCTTATTTCAGTTGTAAAAATGTCTGTACCTTCAATGATATATATAATGCATTTTTCAGTTGAAACACCTCGTTAAAGCTTAACTGACTTTAACTAACTTACTAACCAACGCTAACCATTACTTTTGGCCGTCTAACTCTTGAACTATAAAAGAGTAAATATTGCCATCATAAAAAAGGGGGAAATTGTTAGGAATTTCATGTTAGATGTTTTGATGATGACAATTAGGATTCTATGTTAGACCCCAAGAAATGTAAGTATAAAAGCTTTCATAGAACAAATGTATAAGCGTCTGAAAGCTTGTTTATTTTATTAGGCTTATATTTTTATCTTTATAGATTTTAGACTAAGGATGTGATACTAGATCACTAGAAGAGTTCTGTGTGAGTCTACTAAGTGATGAAGTTGAAGATCAAGCGTCTGAAGGAACAGTAAAGATAAAGATTAGTCTCAAGCGTCCGTCAAAGCGCTAAAAGACTGTCCCAGGTTATGAAACCAGCGCTCAAGATTTATTATGAACTTTAGACCAAGTACTTAACACTAAGTCAATGATAGAATTCTTAGTGAGTCTATCAAAGATAAAGTGGAAAGTCAAGCGTCTAAAAATCGGGCAGAGAATACTGACTCTTTTTAAGCGTCTGTTTAGCACATAGAAGACTGCTTTCAAAAAGCCCAACATCCAAAAGCTCAAGCGTGCAGTTCTCAAAACGTAACCTGAAGACGTAAGCCCAAGTTACTAAAGACTTAAAAAATGCATGACCCAACGGTAATTATTTCCAAACGGGAATAAGACAAGATGCATCAAAAGTCGGATAAGTGCTATTAAAATATAAGCACTACAACTTATGGGCAAGCCATTTATTTGACCAAGACTGTCAGAGTTATGAAACCAAGAACATGCCTAACTAATTAAAAATACCCAAAGTTAGGAATGTCAGAACTCATGGAATGTTTAGGGAAACGAGATCCCAACCGTGTCCAACAGACAAAAACCACAAATAACCTATAAATAGCCCTTTCAACAAAAAGAAAACAAGCAGTGACACATTGAAAAAGATACACCTGAATATATTAGTGTGAATAAAGTCACAATCTCTGTATATACAAAAAGACATAAGAAAAGAATAAAAACTTTGTTGAAAGAAAAGCCTACAAAATCCATAGCCAACTATCCTTATAAGCTTTTCACAAATATTCCAGAAACAGTCAAATATATCTCAAACCCTTCTTTGAAGACCCTACACTACTATTGAGATATCTTCAAGTTGTTTGAACTTTCTAAAAACAAACAAACCCGTTATATAAACTCTCAACATCTTTCATCTGAGTGAGAAAGCTTGTTGATTTACAAGCAATATTTTTGTGTAAAAGAAGCTTGTGGAAGAAGATCTCTATTGGAGCTGAAATCTGTGTGACCAAAGAGTTCCGGGATCAAGCGTAACTTGCATTATTTCTGAGTGGAAAAAGCAAGAGGATAGAAGGTCTTTATTGGAGCTGAAATCTGTGTGACCAAGGAGTTCCGAGATCATATCCAATCTCCCTCTATTTTGTAGAAGTCTCTGTGTGACTCTTCGATAATCATCATAGTGGAAAACCTCCATGATAAAAGGAGAAGAAGGACGTAGCTGGGATTACATCACCCAGTGAACCTTATAAATATCCTGTGTCATTTACTGCTTTAACTATTTGCTATTTTATTGCTTTACTATTCATATTGCATATACTTTGATAAAGTTTTAAAACACCTATGCGACTACTTTTGATTAACAAACCGAACGCTAAGCTATAAAATACTTCAGCTGTGCTAACCCTGATTTAGTGACTAAACTCTGCCCTACTTTGGTAAGCGTTGAAATCAGCAAGTCCAAGTTAACTTTCCCCAAGCGCCTGAGACTAGCGCTTAAGTCATTATCTCTCAAGCGCCGCACCCAGCGCTCAAAGCTTTCCGAGCGTTCAAATACTTCAAAGTGATACGAATTTTTAGAAGTCGAAAAAGACTTCAGGGTCTATTCAACCTCCCCCTTCTAGACCCTTTCGTATACCACTTGGGACCAACACGGGGAATTTGAACGAGCTGGTGAAGTCCTTGGTTTAATAAATACTGACATTTGTGGGCCTTTCGGTGAAATAGCCCGCGTAGGTTTTCAATACTTCATAACATTTACTAACTACCACTCTACGTATGGTCTCGTATACTCAATGAAGCATAATTTTGAATCCATTGAATGGTTTAAGGAATTTGAGGCCTTAGTTGAAAACCAAACTGGTAAACGTATCAAAACACTATGATCAAATCGAGGTGAAGAATACATAAGAGCCGAATTTGGTGAGTTTTTGATTGAACATGGAATAGTATTACAATTAACACCTCCTATGACTCCATAACTTAATGGGGGTAGCTGAGCACCTAAATAGAACACTATTAGATATGGTTCGATCGATTCTTAGCTACACGGATCTTCCCATATCGTTGTGGGGCCATCATTGCTTACTGCAGCCCATATCTTGAACAAGTGCCCATCTAAGTTTATTCCTAAAACTTAATATGAGATATGGAGAGGAAAGATGCCAAGTCTTAAACACATAAGGATATGCGGTTGTCCAGCCTATGTGAAAAAAACAAAGATAGAGCAATTGGAAAATAGATCTTTAAAAGGTCGATTCATTGGTTTCCCAGAAGATTCTATGGGATACCTCTTCTGCCTGCATGATGATCAAAGAGTCATTGTGGCACTACATTCTTACTTTCTCGAAGATGAGTTCGTTCGAGAAGGTGGTGCAGGAGGAAAGATTATTTTAGAAGAACAAAACGAAACCCCTTTAGAGACCTCTATTTAAGAGACTCAAAATGAACCTACCCAAATGCAACCACCATTGCGTAGATCGAGTAGCGTATCTCAACCGATTGAGAGATATGGTTATCTGCTACAGGGAGAGCATAATTTGTATACCGTAGCGAAAGGAAACTATGGAGATGATCCCTTTACTTTTGAACGTGCAATGGCGTACATAGATTATGCAAAATGGCTTGTGGCTATAAAGACAGAGATGGATTTGATGTATTTAAACTAAGTCTGGACTCTAGTAGACTGCCCCAAGGGCATTGCAACCAATAGGTTGCAAATGGATTTACAAGAGAAAGAGTGGTTCAAATGCCAAGTGGATACCTATAAATCTAGGCAAAGGGATATAGTCAAAAGGAGGGCATTGACTACAAAGAAACCTTCTCCCCAATAACGCTAATCAAATTCATCAGGATTCTGCTTGCAATAGCCACACACCCATATTATGAAATAGGGCAAATGGATGTCAAAACCGCATTCTTGAACGGATTCCTCGAGGAGGACATCTATATGGAACAAACTAAAGGTTTGATATCCAATGAAGATTCTCATAAGATGTGTAAATTGAATAGATCAATTTATGGACTCAAATAAGCATTGCGGATCTGGAATCTTCATTTTGATGAAGAACTTAGGAACTATGGCTTCATCAAGGATGAAGATGACATTCTACTGATAGAAAATGATATAGACCTATTGACTTCAGTCAAAGTATGGCTCTCAAGCACGTTCTCCACGACTTAGGAGAAGCCACCTATATCCTTGGAATTCGTATCTATTGGGATAGAGCGAATAAGAAAATGGGGCTCTCCCAGGACCTCTACTTAGAAAAGGTTCTGAAAAGATTCAGAATAGAAGATTCTAAAAGAGGCCTCTTGCCTATGACACATGGACTCCATATCTCAAAATCGATGAGTCCTCAAAGTGAAGATGATTGAAAGAGAATGAATTTTGTCCCCTACGTATCTATGCGTAGGGAGTCTCATGTATGCTATGTTACGCACAGAACCAGACATTGCCTATGCTGTGAGCGTGATAAGTAGGTTTTAGCTAACCTAGGGGAAAAGCATTGGATCGCTGTAAATTGTATTCTTATGTACTTGAGAAGAACTAAGGATATGTGTTTGACATATGGAGATGGGGAACTAAAGGCGGAAGGTTACACTGACTCTGACTTTTAGTCTGACATCGATGACGAAAAATTTACCTCGGGGTTTGTATTCACTTTAAATGGTTGAACAACGACTTGAAAACGTTCTAAGCAATGCACAATTGCTAATTCGATCACTGAAGCTGAGTATGTGGCTGCTTTAGAGGTTGCCAAGGAGGCTGTTTGGATAAATAAATTTGTGGCGGAACTTCAAGTGGTTCCTAGCATGGAGCTTCCGTTGCCACTTTAATGTGACAACAATGGAGCCATCGTAGAAGCCAAGGAACCCTGGTCTCACAATAGATCCAAACACATTGAGAGAAGATATCACATCATTAGAGAGACCGTTGGAAGAGGCGACATCACCGTGCAGAGAATAGATTCAGCATATAACGTTGTTGACCCACTGACCAAGCCACTATCATAGGCAATGCTAGAGCGACACATGGAAAAGATGGGTATTAGATGCCATAGTGATTGGCATTGAGTTCAAGTGGGAGATTGTTAGGATTATGCCTTCTATGCCAATGAGGAATTAGATTATTTAGGAATTTTTAACTTTATGTTATACAAGCTACCTTTAGTTAATAAAAGACATTTGTTTTTTTCATATCAATCTTAATGGTATTAATAAAGTATTGAACAAATAAGTCTCGAGTGATCAAGAGGGAGTTTCTACTCCTCATGGTTTGAGGAGATCAACACTAGAAGTGTTGGTTCCTTAATTACTTAAAAAGGGTTCACTAGTCGAAGAGTTTTAATTGGGCATTATGACCAGACTTGTATACCGCAAGATTTGACAAGGAGTGTCAATCGGTCACTAAGGAATAGTGGGAGCTTGTGCTATAAATATATTAGTGTAATTGATATATTCGAACACGGCTCGTCGTAATTCAATCACATGGATAACTATTCGGTGACTATCAATGATTGAGTTTTTGGTCACAGTAGTGTGCGAGAACCTTAGGCCTGAGGATTCACTAAGATTGTACTTGTGACACTGAATGAGCAATTAGAGTAGCTAGATCCAATTCATCCGTAGGTGGGATCAACCTCGAAGTGCGGTTCAGATGGACAAGTAGCAATTGTTTGGTGATTGCCAATATGAGATTCACTGTCTCGAGTAGTAAACGAATGAACATCCTGTGCTATCATAGATAAATAAAATTATAAGTCTTTGGCCAAAGCAGGAAAACTAACTTGTGTGGAACACAAGGGTAGTTTGATAACTTATCTTACTATTATTTGTTAAGCATAACATCGAGTCATGGTTTGTGTAATCATGTGAGTTTGACACAAACTATGACTCTTACTCGATCGGGATGTTAGAAATAAGGGCTTATACTCACATGGTGCCTGTGATCAAAAGGTTCATATTGATCTAATCATTTTGATCTCAATTGGGTTTCGGTGTGAGTCCACGAGACTGGCTAGGTGACACTCACATCATTGGTTTTCTCCCAATGTCAATTGAGACAAACCTAGAGAGTCGCTCTTCAAGAAAGCGAAGATTTCGTTGTCAAATAACATAAATTAGGTAATTTGTCATTTGATGGACAAATTAATTTATTTGATAAATTAGATTAATGAAAATAAATTAATATCTAATTAATGAAAATAAATTAATAATAAATAAGTAGATTTATTTATTATAATCATCCTATCCTAAATTAATTATTAGATAAATTAATTTAGTTGATTATTAATTAATATCATATTTTAATTAGATTAAAATATGTTGGATTTAGTTAATAATTGGACTAAGTTGAAGATCAACTTAGCCCAACAAGGATGAGGTAGGCGTGTGATATGGAGTTAGTGGGCTCAAGGAATTAATTAATTCCAAGCCCATCATTCCATATAAATACATAATACGTAGTTGGAAAAACCTAAGACTCTCATAATAAACTTGACAACGAAGAAAAGAATAGAAAAATTCTCTCTCCCCCTCCCTATAGTCGTCGACCACATCTGAGCCAGAAGAGGTGGATTTTTCTTCAAGTCTTATTCCGGCGTGATATCTAGAGGCAATGATCTAGGATTGTTATTACCGTGTAGATCAAAACTTCGAATCTACAAAAATGTTAGTAAATCAATGAAATTCAATTTCATCTTTTTGTTTTTATAAAATCATTAAAACCCAAAAGTGAGCTGTTTGTGAATCTGGATATATTTTTGTTTCTGATGCGCATGAACCAGGATTCACAAACATCAAATTTTGTTTTTGCTGCGCATTTCATCTAGCGTCTGATTTCCACAAGAACAAATTTTTTTTTTTTAGTTTCACGAAGTACTTGAAGCTACTGATTCCGACTTGTTGGGGTGTGGTAACTTGGCCAGTGTTGTCAAACTAAGAAAAAATTTGGACATTGTGGTGAAGGGAACTTTTGGTCCACTCAGAGTACATGTCATAGACAAATGTTGTCATAGGCCTTTCTCTCATTGCCAAAGCCGATCGCACTCGATTAGCAAAATAATCGACAACATGATATGAATTGTGCATTCCACAATAGCTGTGGGTGGAAGATGTCAAGCACCTTTCAACACGTTATTTAAGCTCTCTCCCATGTTTGTCGTCATAATGCATTCACACTTCCCTCCATCTTATGCCAATGTCCCTTTTTTCCAAACGGATAGCTCGATGTAGAACCACCTAAAAAGGTAATCACAGAAAAAATATTTTATAATTCTGCAAAGATAAGAAAAAAAATCTACACAAGTGCGAAATTTGTTAGAAAATATGATGACACAATGTAAATATAAGAATAAGATTACCTACATGCGCATCATGAATTGGAAAACTCCCCAAACCACTGCAAAACATTCGTGATACTCACTATTCTCCAACATATGTAATTGTAACTGCGTATTTAAATTTGGTAATGTAGATTATGTAGAGAAAGGCATGAATTGGTTTCGCATTAACAGCGTCACTTGAGTTAACAACGATGTGTAGTGACCTTGTAGTTCTATTTATTCTTTCTCAAATAAAGCTCCAATGTACTAATCCCAAGATCAGGATCCAAGAAAAATCATAAAGACTCATCGTCTTTGATCTCCATTGTGTTCTGCACCCCAACATTCCCATCTTCATATGAATATTTAAGGAATACTTTCAACGAGAACTGATTCTCATCATTTCTTGTTTTCGCATATAACTTCTCCAACCAATCAGCAAATTATATTTTACGGTGTATTTTCATGTTTGCGGATGCACGAATGTTATATCTCACTGAATTTGACTCTTCAATTATTTCACTATCCATGAATATAAAACAACAATTGTGTTCAGTCTCAACGTTTTCGCAAGATATCAATCATTATTTAACAGTTAGTAAGCATAAATTATATTTAAAATGATATAACAAATTAAAAATTATATCAAAGTTCAAACCATAAATATTAAATTCGAAATCATACCAAAAAATTCGAAATCGTACCTACAAATTATAAATAAAAGTTCAAAATTATACCAAAAAATTATATCAAAATTAAAACAATAAATACTAAATTCGAAATTATACCTAAAAATTCAAAATTATATGTAAAAATTATACCTACAAATTATACCTAAAAATTTAAAATTATACGTACACATTATACCTACAAATTCAAAATTATACGTACAAATTATAACTAAACATTCTGATCCGGGTCTAAAACCGAGGTCATATCTCCAAGCTTGGGGTCCTGGAGACCAAGTCCACCTTGAGCTCGAAGTTGTTCTGGATCCGTCCTGAAATCACAAAGTTGGTTAGCCTAGCCGGGGTCACCCCCGGCGAAGACCCTCCGACGCTCAAGTTAGTATTGAGGTCTAAGAAACACATAGTAAAGGTGTAAGGAGGGGAGAAAGTGATACCTTGTTGGGGGAAATGGTGTGGTATTTATAGAGTTTTTAGGGTGGTATGGGCTTTTGGTAAATGGGCTAGGCCACATGGGCCTTGTCCCCCCTTTATTAACTATGGAGTATAATACTCCATATCATCTAGTCCCCTAATTTCTTAATTTTTGGAGTGAGTTTATGAGCTCCAAGAGTTGGGAAATTAATAGTGAATTTACCGTTAAATGGTTATAATCTAGTCAGTTTTTGCACTTCAATTAGATGGGTGTACCACGTATTAGAATGGTAGAGCTCGCATTTTGTTGCTTATGCGGTTCTAAAAATACTTTTGGATAAAATCTTTTAATATCATAATTCTTATGTAGATAGTGATTGATCCATATTGAACCATCTTGAGAGTATTGTCGTAATTTGTCCTTAAAATTTGGATTGTCTTTAATCCCTTCTCCATTTTTGTGAAGAGGTCCTTACTTTTGAGGTCATGCATGTAAGACTTTAAGCTTGACCTTTTCTAAATTTCTTTTTTGTGCATGTCGCATTAGACCTTGAATTGGGTCTTTTTCATATTATCTGAAGGTCACGAATATTCTAAACCATGAACTTGCTTCTTGATATCTTCTTGAGGTCATGCATGTTCGGCCTTGGCCTCCTTCTCTTTTTCAAATCACTTTTGAGATCGTGTGTATTAGACCTTGGGGTCATGTTAATCAGGCCTCGAACGTGGATCTTCTCACGATCGCTCAAGAGATATTATGCGTTTTAGACCTTAAGGTCGGGCATGTCAGATTTTGAGTGTTAGTCGTCTTCAAATTGCTTGGGAGTCCTACAAGTCATGCCTCTTGAGGTTAGTGAATGCTAGACTCTTGGGGTCATGCATATTAGATCTTGTGGGGTCAGTACACATTAGACTCATATTGCATTATGATATTTATGTAGATCCTTTTTTGGTCATTAATGTTAGACCTCATGAGGTCATAACATGTTAAAACATTTGATCTTTCTTTAGATCTTTTTAATGGTCATGCATGTTAGACCTCAGGTGGTCATTACATGTTAGACTCTTTGATCTTTCTTTAGCTCGTTTTAGTGGTCATACGTGTTAGACCTCATGGGGTCATTACATGTTAGACTCGCTTTGCATTATGATCTTTCTTTTGATCATTTTGGTGGTCATGCATGTTAGACCTCATGGGGTCATTACATGTTAGACTCTTTGATCTTTCTTTAGATCATTTTGGTGGTCATGCATGTTAGACCTCATGGGGTCATTACATGTTAGACTCTTTGATCTTTCTTTAGATCATTTTGGTGGTCATGCATGTTAGACCTCATGGGGTCATTACATGTTAGACTCTTTGATCTTTCTTTAGATCATTTTGGTGGTCATGCATGTTAGACCTCAGGTGGTCATTACATGTTAGACTCTTTGATCTTTCTTTAGCTCGTTTTAGTGGTCATACGTGTTAGACCTCATGGGGTCATTACATGTTAGACTCGCTTTGCATTATGATCTTTCTTTTGATCATTTTGGTGGTCATGCATGTTAGACCTCATGGGGTCATTACATGTTAGACTCTTTGATCTTTCTTTAGATCATTTTGGTGGTCATGCATGTTAGACCTCATGGGGTCATTACATGTTAGACTCTTTGATCATTCTTTAGATCATTTTGGTGGTCATGCATGTTAGACCTCATGGGGTCATTACATGTTAGATTCTCTTTTTGCATTATGATCTTTCTTTAGATCATTTTGGTGGTCATGCATGTTTATCATATTTTTATTTGTTGCTCTTGTATACCAGGAACAAATTTGTTAAGCTTATCAACGCATGTCCAGTTGTTGAATTTATCAAAATATCGGTGAGGGTCATTGTGACACACTCTACCTTGGTGAGATTTGCACACATCCTCCATTGTCCTTCATCTTCCGCGATCATGACCACAATTGAGAGTCATTTCATGGACTGGATCTCTATTATCTATCTGGCTTCCAAGAGCTTGTTGACCTCTACCATTGTAATATTTGGGGTCTATGCCTTCGATAGCTGTACATGATAGCTTTTCTGTTAGGTTCTATCATCATAGATGTCGGGTGGTCCCTATCTCCCACTTTCATGACCTCAATTCTTCCACAGATCCTTAGCGGTGTACTAACTCTAAGATGATTAAATTGAGCTCCAGTCTTCTTAATGCCTCCATAAATGAGATGACTGTAGAGCCCACCTTTGTATACTAGTGTCTTTTGTTCAACAAGGTTAACTATATCAATAGTCACCACTTTGGAATCACTAGGCGGAGCTACTAAACCATGTTTATCAACCATCTCCTCTTCTTTGTGTTGAGTCTCACTTGTTTGGACCTCTTGCAATTATATGGATGACTCACCTCCAGGGTGGATTGTCTGCCTTGTCCGCGGGTTTGACTGCTCTATGGGTCTTCCCAACATTTTCATCTTAATCTCTTGATTTCGTCCTTGTTTTTTGGACCAATTCACTGACTTGGTTGGTGCTCCTGATCATTTTTCGGCTAGGACCTCATTCTCTTCGGTTTTTAGCCACAAATTACTTCAAAAAGTGTAGCTTGATTAGTATATCAACTTTTTGCGTCTCAATTGAAAATACTCATTGAGATCATGATCTCACTGTCGTGAAAATGATAATACTTGCTAGAGACCTATTGGTTTGAAGTCTCTCTCACTTCTCTAGACCGATTCAGCATGTTGGAGCTCTCTATACTCGAAAGGGCTCCAACTCTTGTGGTCATTAATATAGTTTAGTCATTATGAGTGTTGTAAACGGACCTTATTGGATATCGTTCAAGTCTCCAAATCGGGCTTCCTCTGGGCATATTGATGAGCCATTTCCTTTGGTTCTTCCAAGTTAATAGGTGCTCCTGAGATAAGCAAAGTGCCAAAAGACCTGTTCGATCCTATTGCTTTAAGTCGTTTCACCGCCAAAATAATGCATATCTCCTTATATTGCCTTGACTCGAAGGGGGTGAGCTTTGGGTTTCTCTGTATTTCTCTTTTTTGGAAAAATGGTACTTGACTTCTCGGGCTAATCGTTAATATGAGACCATCGTACTTAGGAGGTAAAGATGTGAACCTCTCCTGGACTCATCCGCTTTAATGAATGTTTGGGTTTTTATCGCATTTGTCTTATCGTGGGACTTCATTATGCGCTCTAAGACTATAACATGCTCATCTGGATCTTTGATCCCAAAGCGCTAGAAATAAGCTCGGGCTTCTAAAGTTGGGAAACATCGTTCCGGCCAAGGTGCATTCGTGAAAGAAGACCTCTTCTTGGGGATAATTTTGACATATCTCAAGTAAGGACCTCGAGATTTCTCCTCTCATTCTCCACTGGCTCTGGGGACTTGTTCAGCGCTATGTGTTAATGACTCGGACATCATTGCCTTTTTGTCTTCTTTCGCGCTTCTAAAAGGGATGGTCAGTTCGGCTCTTGGCCTCATTTGACCTCTCACCACTATACATCTCTTGGTGCCCACGCGGGATTCCTCTAGGTCGGCTCTCCTTCCTCATGGCCTTCTTCCTCCACTTCACTTTTGTGGGAATTTCTAATGGAAACAACAATTATGGTGGGGTGCCATTACATCTCTTGGGATTGCTCTATCAATAAGCCCACCTCTTATTTTTTTTTTTTTTTTTGGGATAGGTCTCTGGAGTTCTACTTGTGAACAAGAACACTTGCTCGCAATCGTTCATTACCTTCTTTAGGGAATAACTGGATAAACAGGGGTATGCTCCTCCTTGGCACCATTCTAAATTAAGGTCGAGCTGGAGAGAGGTCGTGAGCTTGATTATTCTCCCTCGTGCCCAATCGACTATTGTATTTCTGAGCTTCATCTGGGGCACCTGGGTTGCAGGTACTTTGATGGTTCTCCTCAACATGGGCTCTGTGAGGTCACTCCAGACCTAAGTAGGTTCGTTATCTCTCTTCGGGATGGATGTACGTGTTGGAGATCTACTCTTTAGCGGTGGGTCGGCCCTCTCTCGCGATAGAACTCCTCTTTTGGATCGTCATCGATCAACTCCTCTTCGGGAAATAATTGGTGAGGTAGGACCTGTCTTCTCATGACGGAACTACTCTTCTAACTCATCATTGGCCGACTCCTCTCCGAGAAACAATCGGCAAAGCGGGGGCATATCCTCCATTTGTATTACTCCCACTCAAGGTCAAGTTTATTGAGGGCCATAAGCTTGATTTTATCTCCGGGATGGGTTGGCTCTCGACCTGGGGGGGTCATTTCAAAATGAAAATTGATGGCAGTTCGTCCTTGGTGAGTTCTCGCCTACCATATCTTCTTGAGGACCTCTTCATTTAGAGCTCTCCACCTCCATCGATCATCGTCTTTTTGGGCTCGGCTCTGGTCATTTAGACCACGGGCTCCAATCAAGGTCCTTTCTCACATGGGCTCTGGGGGGTCATTTATGGATGACCATTCGTCCTTGGTGACTTCTCGCCTACCATATCTTCTTGAGGACCTCTTCATTTAGAGCTCTCCACCTCCATCGATCATCGTCTTTTTTGGGCTCTGCTCTGGTCATTTAGACCACGGGCTCCAATCAAGGTCCTTCCTCACATGGGCTCTGGGGGGTCATTTATGGATGACCATTCGTCCTTGGTGACTTCTCGCCTACCATATCTTCTTGAGGACCTCTTCATTTAGAGCTCTCCACCTCCATCGATCATCGTCTTTTTTGGGCTCGACTCTGGTCATTGGGACCACGGGCTCCTCAAGGTCCTTCCTCATAAGAGCTCTGGGGGTCATTTATGGATGACCATTCGTCCTTGGTGACTTCTCGCCTACCATATCTTCTTGAGGACCTCTTCATTTAGAGCTCTCCACCTCCATCGATCATCGTCTTTTTTGGGCTCGGCTCTGGTCATTGGGACCACAGGCTCCTCAAGGTCTTTCCTCACAAGAGCTCTGGGGGTCATTTATGGATGACCGTTCGTCCTTGGTGACTTCTCGCCTACCATATCTTCTTGAGGACCTCTTCATTTAGAGCTCTCCACCTCCATCGATCATCGACTTTCGGAGTTCGGCTCCGGTCATTGGGACCACGGGTTCCTCAAGGTCCTTCCTCATAAGAGCTCTGGGGGTCATTTATGGATGACCGTTCGTCCTTGGTGACTTCTCGCCTACCATATCTTCTTGAGGACCTCTTCATTTAGAGCTCTCCACCTCCATCAATCATCGACTTTCGGAGTTCGGCTCCGGTCATTGGGACCACGGGTTCCTCAAGGTCCTTCCTCATAAGAGCTCTGGGGGTCATTTATGGATGACCATTCGTCCTTGGTGACTTCTCGCCTACCATATCTTCTTGAGGACCTCTTCATTTAGAGCTCTCCACCTCCATCGATCATCGTCTTTTTTGGGCTCGGCTCTGGTCATTTAGACCACGGGCTCCAATCAAGGTCCTTCCTCACATGGGCTCTGGGGGGTCATTTATGGATGACCATTCGTCCTTGGTGACTTCTCGCCTACCATATCTTCTTGAGGACCTCTTCATTTAGAGCTCTCCACCTCCATCGATCATCGTCTTTTTTGGGCTCGGCTCTGGTCATTGGGACCACGGGCTCCTCAAGGTCCTTCCTCATAAGAGCTCTGGGGGTCATTTATGGATGACCATTCGTCCTTGGTGACTTCTCGCCTACCATATCTTCTTGAGGACCTCTTCATTTAGAGCTCTCCACCACCATCGATCATCGACTTTCGGAGTTCGGCTCCGGTCATTGGGACCACGGGTTCCTCAAGGTCCTTCCTCATAAGAGCTCTGGGGAGGTCTACGACAACTTTATTCGTAATTTCAGGAGTTTCCCACAGACGGCGCCAAATGATCCGGGTCTAAAACCGAGGTCATATCTCCAAGCTTGGGGTCCTGGAGATCAAGTCCACCTTGAGCTCGAAGTTGTTCTGGATCCGTCCTGAAATCACAAAGTTGGTTAGCCTAGCCGGGGTCACCCCCGGCGAAGACCCTCCGACGCTCAAGTTAGTATTGAGGTCTAAGAAACACATAGTAAAGGTGTAAGGAGGGGAGAAAGTGATACCTTGTTGGGGGAAATGGTGTGGTATTTATAGAGTTTTTAGGGTGGTATGGGCTTTTGGTAAATGGGCTAGGCCACATGGGCCTTGTCCCCCCTTTATTAACTATGGAGTAAAATACTCCATATCACATTCAAAATTATACCTGAAAATTACAATAAATAACAATAAAATACAAACCCTAAATTAAAAAATCAAAATTTGAACCAATTTAAAACCTAATTTGATTCGAAAATAAAATTGGGAAATAGGGTTTAAATTGGCCTACAATTCAAAAACGAATTTATCAAGCAAAAGTAAATGAAATTGAAAGATTATATTGGTTTCGTTAATTGGAGGAGAGAATTTTTGGAGTGTGAAACGCTGCCGAAGGCAGTGGATATAATCAGTCAAAAATGCTCTTGCCAAGAGCGTCTTTTACTAATGGTAAGGAAAGAGCGTCTTTCACAATTTTTTTTAAATGTTTTAAAAATTATATTAATTTAATAGTAGTTATTTAGATTTGTATTATTTTTTTAATTTCCCCAAATCCGATCGTACAACAAAACATGTAGCACTAGTGAAGGGATCAACAGCCTGTCAAAAAATATCTCCTTTTATGTCGACCATATACATTCACCATAGACCCACCAACCAGTAGATTAACTTTCAAGAACCAATACTTACAAGCAAAGGGGCTTCAAAGGAACCCACATATATACAAGTAAACCAGCCTAGCCATGTAACAAAGACAAAACAAACACTTGTTTTGGAGAGTTTATTTCAACGACTAAAAAGAAATAAAAACAAAATAGTGCTTAAGTGTTGGTTATCCACATTATTGCATCAGAAAGTGATATATTTGTTCTTATGAAGCTGCACGGAAATTTCCTGCACCACTACTATTAGGGCCACCAAGTTTGTCTTGTTACATGGTTATGTTCTAAAAACGAAAGGAATTAATCCTTATTTGATTGTGGTTGTCCGAAAGGAGTTAAAATATTAGCTATATATATACAATAAACATTTTCACTCGATGATTGCACTTACATTTTGTTTGATTATGATTATTTTATCACAAGTGCCTCGTTCTCACTCGATATAATATATATATATATATATATACATGTATATTTATATGTGTGTGTGCGTGTGAAATTAGAAGTACGTAGTGGATCGTCTCTCTAATTAATATACTTAGGTTTGATGGGTTTGGCAATGGTGGCGCTAGCAAAGCTGAGCCTGATAGGAGCAGCGTCGTCGTCTCACGGCGTATCTCCGATGGTGACGTCCTTGCTATGTCCTTTCGTGCTGAAATTATCCTTCAGTTTCCGGCCACTTAACAAAGCCTGCAAAGATATGGTGTATGGCTTAAGACTCTTCTTTTTTCAGATGTGGCAGATAACATTTGATACGCAGCCTACACCAGGCAGTGGAGGTAGCAGCAGCGTGAGGTGGCAGAGGGCTCTGAGGTTAGTGTATGAAAGCACCATTCAAGCGAGGCATGCACAATCCACACCCTCCGCCGAGGAAAATTTGGTTGCTCTCTCAATGCTTGCACTTTAATAATAAATGTTAAAGTGATAAAAGAATGTTTGTTTTATGTCATAACATAAATAGGTTTAATAGTGCCAAGAATTTTCAAATTTTTTTATTATCGATCTATTTGTGTTGTCACTAAATATGTGTCATTAATTGTTAATTGCGACAATTTAAAGAGAAACTATTGTTACTCAAACTCATTATTGTAACAAAGCAAAAAATATTATTATCACTTCTTAATATTTATATATAGTAACAATTTTGTTATTTTCTCTTTGTAAATTTTGTTACTATTATTATTTATTGTTGTAGTGAATTAATTCTAATTAACATATAAGGAACTTTTGTCATTTAAATCACTTCTTTTTTTGGTGCATTTATTTTATATTTTAGGAGAGGATATGTATTTTTTTTGGGTATTGAATTCTATTTTAACGGCTTCGCCAACTTCTTTTGTCTTTTTTGCTAAGCTTATTCGGTTTGTATAATCTTTTCTATGTCCGTTTCCTTTGATTTCTTTATTGATAGTTTATGCATTAACCCTATGATTCTTATTTACTGCGTACGTGTAATGGAAGTAGCTCTTTTGTAATATGGTAAAAGGAGTAGCTCTTTCTACTCTACAAATATTTTTCTCTCTCTAGAAGTCTCTCTCTAGGGTTTTGCTGAAATCTTGGCTCCTTTCCGTCATGGCCTCGCCGGCCCCTCCTCGTCAGGATGAGGATAACGCTTTAGATGACCGTGTGAAGAAGAAGGTTCGAACTGTGACTGGAGATCATGATTCCTCTATGGAAGAAGATGAGTGCAACTCTCAAGATGGGCAAGAGGGACAAACCATCCTATCTCAACAAACTAGTTGGAAAAACAAGAGGTAAAATACCCATGAAATTTAATAAGGAAGGGATGAAGAATTTGGATAAGGTCAAAACTCTAAAACCGTCGGCGACTTGCCCACACTCCCGCATTATTTTGAAGGAAGAGTTTGCTTCGACCATTGTTGAATCTTGGGAAGAAAGTCTAATACTGAAATGGGAAGGAAAATTCATTAACTACAATATACTCTCTGCCAAAATTGATAGTTTGTGGGAATTAAATGGACAGTATGAGCTCCTGGATCTGGGACACAATTGCTTTATCCTTAAGGTATTTCAGCAGTCTAAAGTGGAACATATTTTAACTGAAGGTCCATGGATAATGTTTAACAACCACCTTGGAGTAAGGAAATGGTTTCCTAAATTTCGAGCTTCAACTGATAAAGTGACGACGACGATTTCGTGGGTTAGAATACTAGAACTTGCAATAGAGCTCTATCAAGAGAAAATAATCCTTTCCATTGCAACATGCATAGGAACCCAGATTAAAATAGACCAGAACACCTTTTGGGCGGCACGTGGCAAATATGCTCGCTTTTGTGTTCAAATCGACCTGGCTCAACCATTGCAAACAGACATTGAGGTGCATGGGAATGTTTACAACCTGGTTTATGAAAATCTCTAGGTCCTTTGCTTTCAATGTGGACGTGTGGGACACAGGAAGGAAGCGTGTCCACAAATCACATGGGGGAAAATGGAGGAGACGGCGGACATGGAGAAAATGGAGGAAACGGTGGAGGTTGGGGAAAAAACTGTGCCGGAGAAGACACCGGAGAGTGAGCACGTGACAGTCATAGATATGACAAAATTTGGTGAGTGGATGCAGTTGCCTAGGACTAAACCTAGAAAGCAGAGCACGAGGAATATACACGGAATTAGTAAAAATCAAGGGGCCCCACAGGATAAAACATTTAAATGGGAGAAAAGGGAGAAAAACCCATTTATTGTTTTGTCTGCAGAAGAGGATACTCAATTGGAGGAAAGAGAAACAAGAGAGACTGAAAAGGGGCAAGGAGGTAAAAGACCAAATTGGGATCACCAAAACCCAAAAAAAAGGAATTTTCAGCAAAAAGAAGTTGGCCTAATTTCTGAGGATAAAAAGTCAGGAACCTTTACGGGTAAAGGAAAAGTCAACAAAGGGTTTAGGGGGGCAGAGACGAGACAGACTAGCCCTAAGGGCATTTTTGGGATAAAAACAAATTTAATTTGGGACCGTTGAAGGACATTACACCAACAATCTTGGGTGTAAACTGTGAATTATCAGACGTAAGGATTCCCAAAAAAATTTCCTTCTCGAGTAACCATCCTACTGATACCTCTAATGGCGGAACTTCGACAGTGGAGCAACAACGAGATGGAGGAGGAGCAAGTGGATCGGCTAATCTATCCTCAAACGGGCTACATATTCCTGAGGGAACAGATGTGAGGGACTTATCACTTATCCCAGTTCGATCCAAGGGCCAAATGTGTGAGGTTTACCACCATCCATCCCCTCCACTAGCAAGTAGTAGCGAAAATGAGCCACTGTCGAGTCGGGGTGAACAGAAAGAGACATTTCGAGCTAGAAATCAGGCTGAGCTCGAGCGAGATGGAAAGGCAGCAGGAAGTAGCGAGGGGACTCACCAATCAGGTGATGGACCGCACGAGAGGATGGAGTATTGAGAATCCGATTAGTTTGGTTGATTTATCAAGTTATCCAATGAAGCTTTTGTCTTGGAATTGTCAAGGGGCTGGGAAGGTGGCTCTTAAGACGAACCTTGGAGAAATTGTTGCACTTCATAACCCAAAAATAGTGTATATTCTTGAAACGAAGGTGGGAGAGGCGGAGGCTAGAAGAATTTCTACTACGTTGGGTTTCTCCGGGGTGAGAAGGGCCCTAACGGAGGGTCGGGAAGGGGGGATTTGGATGCTTTGGAATATGGAGAGAGTGCATGTCCAGATTATTGAGTCGAACCATCAAGTGATTCATGCACTTATTGGACCAGTTAATGGTAGGAGATGGATGGCCTCGGAGTATTATGCGAGTCTGGATAGAAACACTCGCGAATATCTTTGGAACGACCTTGAGTCCCGGGTCTCAAATATGGACCTTCCATGGCTTATAACGGGTGACTTCAATGAAATTGCGGTGGCCCATGAGACAAGGGGAGGAAGACCGGCCAACCTATCCCGATGTAATCGGTTTCTTGACATGTTTGACCGTTGTGAAGTTTTGGATATGGGCTTCCAAGGTCCGAAATTCACATGGATTAACAAAAGGGAGGGGAGGGCAGTGATCAAGGAACGACTTGATAGGTCACTTGCCAATCTTGATTGGAGGTTAAAATTTTCGGAGGCCGTGGTGATTCATCTCCCACGTATGTGCTACGACCATCACCCCATTTTAACGAACTGTTTCGGCATTTCGACGAATCGGGCTCACTCTAAATCGTTTCGATTTGAGCTTTCGTGGATATCGCATCCCGGTTGTATGGAGGTTATCAAGGACGTGTGGATGAAAGGAGATTTGTTGGAGTCCTTGAGCGTGCTGCCTAATACAATGAAAAAATGGAATCGTGAAACTTTTGGTAACATTTTTGGTAGAAAGAGAAAGGTGCTTGCTAGAGTGGATGGTATCCAAAGGTCACTAGCCAACTGGGACGATGGAGATTTGATTAAGTTGGAGAAAGAATTGATTGAGGAGTATAATATGATCCTTAAGCAAGAAGAATGCTTGTGGTTTCAAAAATCAAGAAGTAATTGGTTAAAATTCGGAGATGGAAACACGAGATATTTCCATGCTTCAACTATTGTGCGACGGAGGAAGAATGTGGTGAATATACTGAAATTAGGGGATGAATGGCTGTTAGAACCTGATGTGTTGAGGAAACATGTTTTTGACTATTTCTCCGGAGTATTTAATGATGGAGAGGCCCACCCCATGCAATCGGTCCAAGCCAGCAAGTTCCAAAGGAGACTTAATGCAAATCAACTAGAGAGATTGATGGAAATCCCTGATATTGATGAGATAAAATCGGTTGTGTTTTCCATAAGCCCTTACAAGGCGCCGGGACTGGATGGATGTCAAGCCTTCTTTTATCAAAAATTTTGGGATGTTGTGGGGTACTCGGTTTGGGAGATGGTTGGTTTGACCTTGAGATCGGGACTATTAAATGAGGGAGTGGGAAACTCTTTTATCGTCTTAATCCCGAAAGTTGAGAACCCAGAGATCATATCCAATTTTTGGCCTATCTTTGTGATGCCTAAGATTTTTTCAAAGTATACATTTTATGTGTATAGATATATATGTATGCTCAATTTAAATATGAAAGGAAGAGTGAGAATTATATTTTCTTGCTAATTCACGTTTTGGAAATACTTGATTTTCGTAGGTCATTCTATTCTAGAAATCGATACTTAACTATATGAATATTTGTTACTTGCTTGCATAGCTAATTGTTGCTCCAAATATTTGTAATTAGACTTTTACTATAAAATATAGTGTGTTGTGGGACTTAAGCATGCATCCTACGAGTAGAAAAATATTTATGTTATGGTGCATCTTGCAAAGAAAATAAAAAGGGGGTGAAATGGGCAAATAAAAGGGGGGTGAAATGGCAGCTGCTATCCAAGGTGAGTTAGGGTTAAAAATGGCTAAAAGGGGTATTTATCCAAGGCGTTCGCTTGTTGAACGCCGCGGCGTTCAACACTGCATGTGAACGCCGCGACGTTCGTGGATGAACGCCTCGGCGTTCGTCCCCTGCTGCTCCAGCCAGTTTTGGTAAACTTCGCATATCTTTCTCTACCGATGTCAGAATTCACTGATTCAAGTTGATATAGAATCCTAAAACAAAGATCTACAACTCTCCAGAAGACACTAGGGCCGAAATCAAATGTTAAAGATGACAAAATTGTCTCACAAGTCACTGAATGAGAAAACTCCATCGTAAGACGTCTCTTCCGATGACGTTTTCACCTCCTTCCCTACATATCTGATCTTTGTCTTCAACATAAGAAATGTACCTTTGCCTTTTATCTTTCCATTGGTAAATCAAGTGTGTAATTTGGACATGGGTAGAGAACTCTATTCAATAAGGTCTATCACTGCGTAGACAGTTTGTATCTTTATGCATGATTTACCTTCAATCCTTGTTCTTTTCCTCCAAATGTTATGTTATTCTATAAAATATGAGAAGACAAGGATCAAAGCATCATAAGTGATCAAATTATCAAGGAAACAATCAAAACTAAGTCGATAAACGGGGGAAAACTAGTGTAAAAATAACATATATCAACTACCCCCAAACTTAGCTTTGATCGTCCTCGATCAAATACAATCAAACACACATATGAAGATTGAAAATTTCATTTGCCAATTCATACACATAAGAGCAAGCATTATACCTTCAAAAACGATTATGAAAAGCTACACGAGGCTTTGAACATTCAACAATTTGAAAACCTCACAAAATCTTAGTTTCCATCCCTATATCATGAACTCCCACGCCCATGTTCATGTCAAGAGCACACTTTAGACAAGATTATGCAAATCAATTGGAAAGTAAAGACATTGAAACAATTCAACATTCATTAACCCATCGGTGTGTATAAAGTGCAAAAGTCACAATCAAAAGGTTTTTTCGGGTTGTAACGTAAGGCTAGGTGATGGCTAGGACCGAAAGATATGGATAAAGTGACTAAGTCAAGAGAGCTTACAACTCAAAATCATCAATCTAAAATCGCAAATAGACTACAAAAACTTTCACAACTTATCACTTATCCCTTTTTCACTCTATTTTGCCTTTCAACTTACAACCCCCAAACTTGTTTCTTTTCATATTGGGTTGTACACAGATTTCCAAACCAAATGATCCAATTGAGTGCCAAGATCAAAGCCTAATCAAGAGCACATTTTTTTTCATATATATCTCTCTCTTGACTATTTAGCCCATTGCTCAAGTTTTCATTTCATCCCCTTTTTTTACATAATACTTCAAACCTCAAATATCCCAACATGGCCAAAACATCACTATCTAACTCATATACATTCAAATCAAAACAAGGTGACTACCCATATTCAAGTCAAATGATATGAAGTTCTAAACTCTCTTGATTGGGTGCAAGACATTGTTTTTCTTTTAGGCTAGAAGGTAGTTGTCTTGGCATATGAAATAAAGACGAATGGTGGTTTCTAGTGTGCTTAGCACACTCCATTCTTATCAATACGGCTCAAATCAAGTTCTAGAGATTATGCAATATGGAGAAGGCCAAAATGTAAGGCTAACAACAATGAAAGATGGCCTAAATCATTTTATGACTTTACAACATTAATACACATTTCATAGTCAACAAAATTGAAAGTCAAACGTTTTAAATCCTCAAAAAAAATTGCATAAGCATGACTAAAAAGGGCTTTCAAGTCACAACATATGACATGTTGACCATAGATAAGGAACTTTGACTTTGAGAGAGTAGAGATATTCAAACGCATTATGCTCTCATGCAAGGGTGCACCAATTCATGAATTCTATATCAACAAGGTTGTATCCCCAAACTTAAATTAAACATTGTCCGCAATGTTCATGAAATAAATGCAAGGTAAGAGGGATAAGTGATACAACCCTGAAATGGAGAGAAATGGAGGGAGCACGGTGGTGGGCTCATATCCCAGGATCAAACCGTGAGCAAAACCTAAAAGAAATAGT
Source organism: Buddleja alternifolia (assembly GCA_019426215.1). Classification (NCBI taxonomy): domain Eukaryota; kingdom Viridiplantae; phylum Streptophyta; class Magnoliopsida; order Lamiales; family Scrophulariaceae; genus Buddleja; species Buddleja alternifolia. The sequence goes on from CM033394.1 coordinate 23,545,999, forward strand.
TCTCTAGGAAATCACATCAACAATAAGACAGAAGAGAAAGCAAGCTAAAGACAAAAAGGAAAAGAAAAATAAAATAAAATAAAATAAAAATAACGAAGCTTGGGTTGCCTCCCAAGAAGCGCTTGTTTAAAGTCATTAGCTTGACTCTTTTTGTATTTTTCTTCTTCACCCAATACCAGTGGTACCCTTAGTAAACATTTGATCGAGGCCTTGTTTAAACTTCACAGTCTTCTTATCTTTTGTAGCCATTTCTCTCAAGGACTCGCCTACAGGTACGACTTGGTAAACATGATGAATGGTAGAAAAGTGTTTTGTTTCATTAGACAAGTCAAATTTCACCTCTTCTTCTCCAACTTTGAAAGTTAATTTACCATGCTTAACATCAATAATTGCTCCAGCTGTGGCTAAGAAAGGTCGTCCCAAAATAATGGGGACCTCAGCATCGTTGGCTATGTCCAGTATTATGAAATCGACTGGAATGATAAGATTTTTCACCTTGACCAAAATGTTCTCTAAGATGCCTACAGGATGCTTGACCGAGCGATCCGCCAATTGCAAGGAGATTGTAGTGGGTTTTAAGTTCGTGAATCCGAGCTCCCTACACACAGATAAGGGCATGAGTGAAACACTAGCACCTAAATCACATAAAGATTTTGAAAAATTCAAATGACCAATAGTGCAAGGTATAGAGAAACTCCCTGGATCTCTTAGTTTTGGCAGAAGCATGTTTTGTAGAATTGTTGCACATTCCACCGTAGTAGGCATCGTATCATGCTCTTCCACCTTTCTTTTCTTGGGGATGATTTCTTTAAGAAATTTAGCATAGTTGGGCATTTGTGATAAAACATCTACAAGAGGAATATCAATACGCAATTGTTTAAAAATATCAAGAAACTTAGCAAATTGCTTATCTAACTTCCCTTTTTGTAATGCAAGTGGAAAAGGGGGCCTTGGTTTGGGTACGGAGGGTTCGGGTGAAGAATTTCCTGAAATAGGGGAGAACGTCGCGGTGTTAGAGGGTTGAACGCCGCGGTGTTTCACTCTAGTAGGTGCAATGGCACGGTGTTCGTTGGGAAACGCTGAGGCATTTGTTCCAGAGTCGGATGCTGCCTCGTTTTTGTCCGAACGGTGTGGTGTATCATCCTTTTTACCTCCCAAGTCTGAATCAATGAAGTTCTTTCCACTTTGAAGAGTTATCGCATGAACTTGTTCCCTTGGATTTTTCTTGGTGTCACTTGGTAAAGTTCCTTGAGTTCGTCCTGAAAGCATGTTGGCAATTTGCCCAATTTGAGTTTCTAAGTTCTTTAGTGCGACTTCTTGATTTTTTAAGCTCGCTTCTTGTCTCTTGGACATCATTTCTTGAAATTGAAACTTTTGTGTCGCCTCCGTCATGAACGTTTGCCACACATCTTCCATATTATTCTTTTTCTCAGTTTGTTGTGGTTGTTGGAACCCCCCTTGCCTTTGAAATGGAGGTTGCTGAAAAACGGGTGGTGGTGGTTTCGCCATATTCATATTTTGATTCCACGAGAAATTTGGATGATTCCTCCATCCCGGATTGAAAGAGTTCGAGTAGGGATTGTTTTGTTGACGACTTGAATTTTCCATGAAGTTAACACTTTCAACTGAGTTCGGTGCCACACATAAATTTCTTTGTAGGCATTCAAAGTTCGTGTGGTCACCTCCACAATTTTCACAATCGGCTCGGACATGATTCACCGCACCTCGCATGAGTCCTAAAGCATCTAACCTTTTGTTTAGGGCCTCCAATTGAACGGCTACTATGGAGCTATTCCTAATTTCATACAATCCGGCGGGCTTCTTGGGCAACGTGATTTGTTCGGTTGGCCATTGATAGTTGTTCTCGGCCATGAGCTCAATTAATGCCCAAGCTTCCTCAGGTGATTTGTTCATGATAGTACCTCCCGCGGCGGCATCTAGATTCGTACGGAGACTCGATCCCAAACCCAAATAGAAAGTTTGAACAAGTGTGGGCACGGCTAACCCATGGTGTGGGCATTTCCTCAAAAGTTCCTTAAAACGCTCCCATGCCTCATAAAGTGATTCTCCCTCATATTGACGAAAGCTGGTGATTTCATTTTTCATTGCGGCCGTCTTACCCAGTGGAAAATACTTAGACAAAAATTTATCCACCATTTGTTCCCAAGTACGGATAGAGGCGGTTGGCAAAGAGTTGAACCATTGTTTAGCTTTATCTTTGAGAGAGAATGGGAATAACCGTAAACGTATGGCATCGTCGATGACCCCGTTGTTCTTGAAAGTGTGGATAATCTCCATGAATGTTGCTATATGAGCGTGTGGATCATCATGGAGTAAACCGGAGAATTGAACCTGGTTTCCTATCATTTGGATATACCCCGGAAGGATTTGAAAAGTGTTAGCCTCTACCGGTGGTAGAACAATTGGCCCGGCTCCTTGAATGTTTGGCATCATATAATCCCTCAACGGGCGTTGTGGAGGCGCCTCTGGTTGGTTTTGATGGACTCGAAGATTTGCAAGTTCCCGACGAACTGCTTCTTCTAAGATAGCAGGATCTATGTGAATAGGAGGAGGATTCAGATTTGGATCCATTGTGGTTTGATGTTGTTGAGTCTCTCTTTGTAGTCTTACCCCTCGAGTAAATGTTCGTTCAATTTCAGGGTCAAACTCCGCTAGTTCCACTCGAGTACGGGTCATGCACTAACCGAGATAAAATCTTGCACAAAGAAAGACACACAAATTAAAAATAAAAGAAGTGATCTAAGCTCAGAAAGAATAAGGGAATCTCAATATTAGATAAAAATAGTTATCCCCGGCAATGGCGCCAAAAACTTGACACGACAAAATCCTAGCAAGAGAACTAGGTCGCGTAAGTAGTAAAGTGGATTTCTAAGTCCGGGGTTATCGTATCCGCAGGGACAACTATAATCTAAGTACCAAGACTACTATATTACTCAATTCTAAGTTAAATCGGTCGATAGAAAGGTTGATTAACTAATTAATAAATACTAGAAAATAAACTAAGGCAACGTCACACCAAATAAAGGGAGGAAACAATAGAGAGAAGCGATCAAGGCACATGGTTCAACCAATTATGCATTTCGATTGTGATTTAGGTTCTATTGGATTATTAGATTGATTTAGCTAAGGCGAAATTCCCTAACGTACGTACTACCCAATCTCTTGGCATAGCAACCCTACCCTTGGTAACGATTTCCTATATATCTCTATATGAAAACCCGATTAACGAGGATGCATTTAAGGTCTAGGAATTCCCCACGTGAATGGAAAGCCACCTAAAGAAATTGAGTCTATCTCTAGTCGGTTTAACTATAGGGTATTCAATGTTTATATCTTCCCTAGGTTATTATCTCTCGATCTCTAACCTAGGCATTTTATCAAACACTTGGTGATCAAGCAAATGTAGCATTGAGATCAAATATTGAATACATAGCTAAAACTAAAATTAATCCAATAAACACCAACAAAACAACAATCAAAATAACATAAATGGCCTATCCATGGCCTCAATCAAACAAGTTTAGCTCATATTCATGTCAAAAGTGCAAATATAAATCATACAAGTCATAGGAGATTTGAACAAATTCAAGAAACAAATATGTAAAAACTCCCTAATTCTTGTAGAGATGTGGATTCCTTGTTGAATTCTCCATGTTTTGACCTTCAATCTTCTCTTCTAAGCTCCCTCTCTCTCTATTTTCGTGTGGCAGCTGCTATCCAAGGTGAGTTAGGGTAAAAAATGGCTAAAAGGGGTATTTATAGACCAACCCGCTGCCTCGAACTCCGCGGCGTTCACTTGTTGAACGCCGCGGCGTTGGCTACTGCATGTGAACGCCGCGGCGTTCGTGGATGAACGCCTCGGCGTTCGTCCCCTGCTGCTCCAGCCAGTTTTGGTAAACTTCGCATATCTTTCTCTACCGATGTCGGAATTCACTGATTCAAGTTGCTGTAGAATCCTAAAACAAAGATCTACAACTCTCCAGAAGACACTAGGGCCGAAATCAAACGTTAAAGATGACAAAATTGTCTCACAAGTCACTGAATGAGAAAACTCCATCGTAAGACGCCTCTTCCGATGACGTTTTCACCTCCTTCCCTACATATCTGATCTTTGTCTTCAACATAAGAAATGTACCTTTGCCTCTTATCTTTCCATTGGTAAATCAAGTGTGTAATTTGGACATGGGTAGAGAACTCTATTCAATAAGCTCTATCACTGCGCAGACAGTTTGTATCTTTATGCATGATTTACCTTCAATCCTTGTTCTTTTCCTCCAAATGTTATGTTATTCTATAAAATATGAGAAGACAAGGATCAAAGCATCATATGTGATCAAATTATCAAGGAAACAATCAAAACGAAGTCGATAAACGGGGGAAAACTAGTGTAAAAATAACATATATCACTTATACTTGATTTAGTAAAATTAGTGTGGATTTAAACCTTGATTTGGTCAATTAGAGGTTCAATTGGTTCATGCATGAGGTAATTTTTCAATGTGAAGCTGAAACTTTGGTTGCATGTGTGGTTGAGGGTAGGATCTGAGTAAATTGTTGTAGACCCATGACTATATAGGTATTTGAAGCTTAGTTATGTGATTGCATGTCAAATTTAATAGGTATCAAAGAGTATTTAGGGCATGCATGTTTGTTTTGACCTGAAAGTAAGACATGGAAATTTCAGTTTCTTATCTTGATGTTGAAGGCTGTATTTAAGGGATCCAATGTCTTAATTTGACTATGTTAAATTTTCTGTATCATCTTGATTATGTTTTTAAGCTCTCTGCAAAATTTGGTGAAGGTTGAAGTTCTCTGGATTTTTCTAAAATTTGTTGAATAAAACTGCCAGTTTGTTCGGCGGGATTTAAAATTGCTTCGGTTTTGGGCTTATTTGATAAATCTAGAAATTTTTATTTTCTCTGAAAATTTTACTGTAGGTATATACACGTGTTAGAAAGTTTTCATAAAAATGTGGGATATTTTCAAGAAACAGGGGATTTTATACAATATTTTGAAGATAGACTGACTGTTTTGAAAAATCTGTCGGGGCAACTATGTTTTGGAAATTCAATCACTAATTCAATGATTTCAATTAAAGTTGAAATTTTTGTGGAATGTTCCAAAATGTATTTTTTTTGTGTTTCTCTAAAGTTTCTAAGAAAATTCTTATCTTGAGAATTTATACAAAATTCTATACTAAAACTTCGCAAATTTGTAGCACTTGAGTCTTCTTTCAACTAAATTGCCTATATGTCTAGATTTTTTTTCTGTTGTGCATCTTGCCTTATTAAGTAGGATAAGTTTGGTTAGGAAGAGGGCTTATCATGGGTAGAATTTTTTTTAGGCATTCAGAAGGTTAAGCCTGAATACGTTATTCCTTTAACCGCCACATGTAGCATAACCGACTTTCCGACAACCGAACCAGTTTGAGGTTATCGTACTCTGTGAGTGCCTATTAGGAAATTTCATGTTAGATGTTTTGATGATGACAAGATAGGATTCATTGTTAGACCCCAAATAAAATGTAAGTTTATGCTTTCCTTAGATTATTGTTTAAGCGTTTGAAAGTTTGTAATTTTGTTTAAGCTTGTAATTTTTTATCTTTGTAGATTTTAGACTAAGTCTTAGTAACTGAATCGCTAGTAGAATTCTAGGTGAGTTTAGTAGAGAAGAAGTTGAAGACCAGCGTCTGAAGTCAACCAGAGATGAAGATTTGTCTCTTAGCGTCCGTCAAACGCTAAAGGAACCTATTTCAGGATACATGGATCAAGCGCTCAAATTGTCTCAAGCGATGGATGTAAGATTCACCTGAAATAAATCCTCAAGTCATGAAGGACTTAAATGCAATCATTCAACGGACATTTATTTCCAACGGGAAATAAATTCAAATGCATTAAATGCCTGATAAGAGCATTAAATGTGATAAGCTACTATGACTTATGGACAAGCCACCTTTTGACCAGACTGTCAGAAATTTCAGAGTTTTAGCTGCTCCCGTCCAATCGGATTCAGCAAATTTTCAGGAATGTCAGACTTTAGGTATGATCACGCGCCACGTGAAAGGCACGCTTCTACATGTGTCCAACGGACAGATCCCAAGAAATTGCCTATAAATACCTTGCTCCAGAAAAACCCAATACATAACAACAAGAATATACGAGAAATTATCGCCAAAAATCTTACGTACATTCTTTCTGGAAAAAGCTTAGAAACCCCATAGCCAAAACCTTTCAAGCTTTATATCTACATTCCAGACAGTCACAAATATCTCAAATATCTTCCAAAGAAGAAATTCAAACTCCAACTGAGATATTCCAAGTTGTTTGATCTTGTCTAAAACAAACAAACCCTACTGACAAACCTCAACCTTTCATCTGAGTGAGAAAAGTTGTTGAAACCTTTCAGGCAGTATTACTGAGTGAGAGAAGCTTGAAGAAGACGATCTTCATTGGTGCTGAAGTCTGTGTGATCAAGGAGCCCAAGATCATTTTCATCCTTTACTATTTTGTAGAAGTTTTTGTGTGATTCTTTGATAATCATCATAGTAAATTCCTCCAAATGAAATAGGAGAAGAAGGACGTAGCTGGGATTACATCACCCAGTGAACCTTACAATTTATTGTGTCATTTATATTTTATTGTGTTATATTCATCACTTTATATTATTCTGAAAAAGACAAATAAAATTGCAAAGCGATTAAATTATCTAAAAGAACGCTAAAAATCATTTCCGCTGTGCTAACCCTGATTAAGCGATCTAAAGCGTTGCCCTACTTTGGTAAACTGCTGAAATCACTAAGTCTAAGTTAACTACTCTGAAGCGTCTGACCCAAGTGCTCAGCTTTCCAAGCGTTCAAATTTCTAAAGTGATACGAAAATTTTTGTGAAGTCGAAAAAGACTTCAGGATCTATTCAACCCCCTCCCCCCTTCTAGACCCTTTCGTATGCCACTTGGGACCACCAAGTGGTATCAGAGCGGTTGAATTAGAAACCTAAGCGTTTCCAAGCATAACTGCTTGTTCAGATCCATTTGTTTTTGAACTTAGTCGCTTTAATTTTTCTCTCCAAAAACATCTCATTATGGCTTTCAACAAAATGCCTAAGTTGGTAGAGTCAAATTATGATTCTTGGAAACTTAGAGCATTCGCTTACTTGTGCTCATGCGATAGTGAAATGTGTGATGTAATCACAGGTGGTCCCATTCAAATTATGAAAGTTGTAACTCGAGCCCCTGGAGCAACCGAGGCCACTCCAGATGGTTATGTCGAGAAACCTAAGTTAGAATGGACGCCTGAAGATCGAAAAAGAGCAAATCTAGATAATGTTGGACGAAGTGCACTTTACTCAGCATTAGGAGACAACGATGCATTGTTCAACAAGATCAAGCAATGTAAGACTTCCAAAGAAATATGGGACAAGCTGGCTACAGTGTGTGAAGGATCAGCACAAATGAAGGAGAATAAGCTTTCCATAGCCATGCAAAGATTTGAGCATTTCAAGATGTAGCCCAATGAGACGCTAGAACAATTGGATGCAAGGTTTACTTTGCTCGTTACAGAGTTAGCGTCATTAGACAAGGAATTGACCAACAAGGAAATGGTCAACAAAATTTTCAGAAGCCTTCCAAGCAAATATCTAATTAAGACTGTTGCTATGAGAGAATCACAGACATTGGAGACTCTTACTCCAGAGCATGTCTTTTCAGAGTTAAAGGCATTTGAGTTCGAATTGGGTGAAGTCAGTGACACATCGACTGAATCAGGAGCTTTAATCGCTACAACCAAAAGCAAGGGTAAAGCGGTTAGTGAGGTTAAAATCATGGAATCAAATGAAGAAAAGGAAATGGCTTTATTGGTCAAGAAATTCAAAAAATTTCTAAGACATGAAAAAAGAAATCCTATTGGACAAACGTCATTTCAGACTCCTTTCCTTGCTCCAGCGCCTCAGTATCAAGCGCCAGTGTACTCTGCACCTCAACCAGTAGCGCCAGTTCCATACCAAGCGCCTCCATCCCCTACTCAAAATCTCTCAGCGCCAGTACTCTCAAAGCGATTATCCACTGAACAGAAAATGAAAACTAATTTGTGTTATAATTGCAGAAAACCAGGGCACTACCAGGTGAATTGCCCTTATCCAAATGTGTCAAAGTCCTCAAGGTAAGACTATGCGGATAGAAACCAATTCAGGAGCAACCTTCGCCAACAGGAATTGCTAGCGGAATCTGAACCATTCTTCGCACCTGAAGAGGATTTGGAATCATTAGATGAAAGCAGTGATGATGAGCCTACAAGCGACTCAGCGTTGATTTGTCTTATGGCAAGAGATGATGAAGCGTCTGACGATTCGCTACCAGAGGTAACCAATGAATTATCAATTCCTCTTTCTTATGATGAATTACTTGACAAAGTCAAAGAATACTACAATGAATGTCAAGAAGCTACCAAAATATATCAAAATGATCTCGATATTATCTCATCACTCACAAGAGATAAAGTGACACTCAGAGCAGAGTTGCGAGTTCTGCAATAGTGCATTGAGAAGAACCAATCACTTGAGAGTGAAATTATTCAATTAAAAGATGATCTTCATATAATAGTCAAAAGAGAAGCTGATCTGATCGCTAGACTTGCCAAATCAGAGCAACTCGTCTCATCATTATCAAAAGCTTCTAGAAACTTGGGTAATGTGACTGAGGTAACTAGATTATTTGGTGAAAAGACCGATTTAGGATGCAATAAATTCGGTAAACAACCAAATAAATCTAATGTTACGACAAACAACAAAGGAAAGGGTGTTCGCTTTGTTAAAGAAAGTTCACAAAGTCAAACGCTGAATGAACCAAGCGACAACGGTACGAGGCCAAATGAGAAAGCCAAAGCTGACTCAGGCAAGGGAAAGACAAAGGTAAATGATTCACAAAGAAAGATTCATCCAAACGCTCAAAAAGCTAAGGATAAACCTAACCACTGTGAATCAAGCGCTAAGCGTCAAGCACCAAAAGTGCAACCCAAGCCAGTGCCAAGGAAATACCAGCATCAATATCCGAGACGGTTAAGGTCATATTAGCGATACTATGATGATTATGACTATGACTATGATTATGACTACTATTATAATCGAGGATATTATTACACACCCAAAAAGCACACACAACACGATGTGAAAGCCAAAAAGGCCAGTATTCCCACAATGAAGACTAGGCAAATATGGGTTCCTAAAGTTTTAATTCAAACCAAAGTTACTAACATTGAAGGACCCAAGAAAACGTGGGTACCTGACACGCTAATACCTAACGTGCTTTTAATAGCAAGTGCACTAGTCGTGTGTAGTAATAAAAGTGGACAAAATAAGTCCGGGTTGTCGAACCACGGAGACTTGAATTTTAGTTTAAGATTCGTAATGAAGGTAAAGACAATTAAAGTAAAGCAAGAGAAAAACAATTAAGTAAACGAAAGATCAAAGGAGGGAACAAGCTATGAATTAAACCTCACGAATTGGTTAAAAAGACTAAGGCACATGCTATGACCAAATCCACTCGTCTATATATATGAGCTATTCTTCGAATTATTAGACTCCTATTGCTTTGGTGAAAACTCCTTAATTAATCATTACCCGATGTCTCGGCACATAACAATCCTATGATTGATTGACGGTTCTCTAAATATGTCTATCCGAGAATCTAATCAACAATCACGCATTAACGTTCTAGAGTTTCCCCGGATAAATCCGACTAACCGCACCCGGAAATCTTTACCTATTACTAGGAGCAATTCCACATTAGTTTCGGATGATGTGTTGATTCATTTGAACCCTAACCTATCTTCTCTCGAATGACTAGATTAGACACAATAGCAAGCATATGGAGATCAAGCATATGATTGTGATAAAAGCACAAAATCAACACACAAAGCAATTAGAAGAATTAATACGAAAATTAACTTCACATATATAGATTCATGAATTCGGCCTTCACATGGCCTTAGTTCTACAAGATTAGCTCATATTCAATAGCTCAAGAAGGTCTAAAACAATCATATACATAGTTATTAACATAAACATGTAAATGAAATGCAAAAGAAACTTCCTAAGTCTTGAATGATGATGAATCCTTGCTTGTAGCTTCAATCTCTAGCTCAATCCCCCTTCTTTGCAATCTTCAAAATGATGAAGAATGGTGATGAATGATGATGGGTGAAGAGTAATGGCCAGCTGCCTCCTCCTCCAAAGTGTGATCGGTCAAGAGTGAAGAAAATGGCTTTAGAAGACCAGAAACTGATGGGCTCCCTAGTGTGTGTCTAACTAGTGTGTCCTCCACTACTCTAAAGTGTGTAGTATAAAATTCCATAAAGTAGATCTACCAAGAAACACACTTATGACATCCCCTCAACACATGTGATGACCTCTTGGCTTTAAATGTTCCATTCCACCATCAAATGATGAACTTTTAGCTAAAAGGAATCAAAACTCAGGTGTGGTCACGCCTAGGCGCGGGCATGACGGTGCTCGGGCGCCGCTGACAGAATGCTGAAATTAAATGCAATGTGTCCTGCGCAGCAATCGTATTTCATTCATAACTCTCTCCAAGAAACTCCGATTTGGATGATTCAAGTCCTCATTTGAAGCTAACACATAGTTCTACAACATTGTAGAAGGGAACTTCATCCAATTCGGTCTCTAAACATACGGAAACTAATGCAGATACGACGCCCAGGCGTGGACAGTACGGCGCCTAGGCGTGGACAGCAGAATGTTGACGTTATTTGCATCTTGTCCGGCGCCTGGGCGTGGTAATACTGGCACCTGGGCGTGGACGACAGAAGCAAATTGGCCTGAACTTGTTTTATACGTCATTTTTCGCCTCGTTTCTTCGTATGCTCAAATTTATCACCTGTAATCACTTAACACCCCGCTTAAACGCAAATGTGGCATGATTTTGTCAATAAATGAATCCATAGCATAAGTCCCATGGGCTTAAAAACACGTAAAAATGCCTCTTATCAGTACCTAAAAAGAATTAGAACTATCCTTAATGCAGGTACCTAGAGCCGACACCGATACTTCAGTTTGGTATTTTGATAGGGGGTCATCCAGACACATGACTGGATCAAAAGATCTCTTAGTCAACTATCGAGCTACCAATGGTCCTCAAGTTGTATTCGGTGATAACTCCAAAGGTAAAACCAAAGGTATAGGTATCATGCATAGGGAGAACATCATGATCAGTGATGTATATTATGTTGAGGGTCTTAAGCATAATTTGTTAAGCATTAGTCAATTTTGTGATAAAGGCTTTGATGTTAAATTCTCAAGCGACTTCTGCTATGTCAACGACGCTAAGACTAAGTCTACTAAATTAAGAGGAAAAAGAACAAACAATGTGTATTTAGTGGATTGGGATTCTACTTTTGATAACAACCCCACATGCTTTGTTGCTAAAAGTCAAAATGAATTAGGTTGGTTATGGCATAGAAAAATGAATCATCTCAATTTTAAGGGAATCTCTCAGTTAATATCGCTAAATCTTGTAGGGGAATTACCTAAAGGTTCCTTTCAAAAGAATCGCTTATGTGATGCATGTCAAATGGGTAAACAAGTTAAGTCATCTTTCAAAAAGAAACCATGTCTATCTACTTCTAGAGTTCTTGAACTATTGCATTTAGAATTGTTTGGACCTATTCAAATCATGAGTGTTAGTGGCAAAAAGTACTCGCTAGTAATAGTTGATGATTTCTCTCGCTATACATGGGTAGAATTTCTAGCGACCAAAGATGAAACTAGTGTCAAGCTCACAGCGCTAATCCGTCAACTGCAAAATTCAAAAGACCTAACGGTGACGAGAATTAGAAGCGACAGGGGAATTGAATTTACTAACCAATTTGTTGAGAAGTTTTGTACAGATCTAGGAATACTTCATGAGTATTCTGCTCCTAGAACACCTCAACAAAATGGAGTTGCTGAGCGACGGAACAGAACGCTTAAAGAAGCCGCTAGGACGATGCTAGCAGAATCCAAGCTGCCTCAAAGATTTTGGGCCGAAGCCATCAACACCACTTGCTACACTCAGAACCGGTGTATGATCAACAAGCAACATGAGAAGACTCCATATGAGTTGTGGAAGGGATGTAAGCCTAATGTTTCATATTTTCATGTTTTTGGTTCGAAATGTTTCATTCATAACAATGGATCCCAAAGCCTAAAGACATTTGATCCTAAAGCGGATGAGGGAATCTTTCTAGGATATGCCAAAAATGGAAAGAGCTTTCGCATCCTAAATAAGATCAAATCAAAGGTTGAAGAATCCAATTCATGTTGTGTTTGATGATGCTAACCAAGAGCCGAGTAAGGTTGATCCTGATGATGTAGGAATTGAAGATCTTGTCCAACAAGTGTCACAAATTAATCTTGAAGATGATAGTGACAATGAGGATGATGAGATCTCTGTGCCTTTTCCTAAGGTTACTCGTGAGGTTACAAATTCTGATGAAGTCAGAATCGCTAGTGATCATGAAGAGAATGATTATCAAGAGCAAATTGGAACTGTGAATGATGAAGCGACTGCGCAAGAGACAAATGAGAATCAAGCGATTGATAATCAAGAGTCTATCAACCCGTTCCAACCAGACCGAAAATGGCTTAGAGATCATCCACCAGATCTAGTGATTGGAGATATTGAAGCACCTATTAGAACTAGGTCCACTACAATTAACGAGGCCATGTTCGCAAGCTTCCTATCTCAAATGGAACCAAAGAAAGTGGATGAAGCGCTTAGTGATTCAAGTTGGGTAGAAGTGATGCAAGAAGAGCTTAACCAATTTGAGAGAAGCAAGGTTTGGACGCTAGTACCAAGACCAACTCATCAAGGAGTCATTGGAACTAGATGGGTTTTTAGGAACAAAATGGATGAAGATGGCATTGTTATAAGAAACAAAGCTAGATTAGTTGCTTAGGGTTATTGTCAAGAAGAAGGAATTGATTTTGATGAAACATATGGCCCAGTAGCCCGTCTTGAAGCGATTAGAATGTTCCTAGCATTTGCCGCATTCAACAAGTTCACAGTATATCAAATGGACGTGAAGAGTGCATTCTTGAATGGTAAACTCCAAGAAGAAGTCTATGTGGAGCAACCTCCAGGATTCATCAACAACCATGGCAAGAGTATGGTCTACAAACTGGATAAGGCACTCTATGGCCTTAAACAAGCACCAAGAGCATGGTATGACACTCTCTCTATCTTCCTTATAGGTAAAGGCTTTTCAAAAGGCAGCGTTGACACAACGTTATTTAAAATTATCCATAATGAAGATATTCTCTTTGTCCAAATCCATGTTGATGATATTATATTTGGATCTACTAATAAGCGATTGTGTGAGAAATTTTCGAAAATGATGCAAGAACAATTTGAAATGAGCATGATGGGTGAATTAACTTTTTTCTTAGGATTACAAGTTAAGCAACTCCCTAATGGAATATTTATAAACCAAGCTAAGTATACTAGAGATATGATTAAGAAATTTGGTATGGAAAAGGCATCATCTTCAAAAATTCCAATGAGCCAAACGCTTAAGTTAGATAAAGATGAAAGTGGGAAGAAAATTGATATCACTAACTATTGGGGTATTATTGGATCACTTCTTTATCTTACTGCTAGTAGACCTAATATTATGTTTTCGGTATGCATGTGTGCACGTTTTCAATCTGATCCTAGAGGATCACACTTAAGTGCTACCAAGAAAATCCTTAAGTACCTAAAAGGCACACAAAATGTGGGCTTATGGTATCCACAGGATTCTCCTTTTGAACTAATTGGTTATTCAGACGCAGATTTTGCAGGATGCAAAATAGATAGAAAAAGTACTAGTGGTACATGTCAATTTCTAGGTGATAGACTAGTTTCGTGGCATAGTAAGAAACAACAATCTATAGCGACTTCTACCGCTCAGGCAGAATATGTAGCTGCTGGAAGCTGTTGTGCACAAATCCTTTGGATGAGGCAACAACTTAGAGATTATGGAACAATCCTAGGTCCTACCCCAATCCATTGTGATAACCAAAGTGCTTTAGCTATGACCCAAAATCCTATCCTTCATTCTAGAACCAAACACATTGACATTAGATACCATTTCTTGCGTGACCATGTTCAAAAGAAAGATATCTCCATGCATTTCATTAGAACTGACAAACAACTGGCAGATATCTTCACCAAAGCACTCAACGAACAACGCTTTCTCACTTTAAGAAGTGAATTAGGTATGATTGATTTAAACGTTTAAATCATAAAGCATCATATTTAATAGGCATATAATTTAGGGCGAATCCACTTTATGATTATGTCTAAACTATTTTTCCAAAAATGAAATGAGTTATCAATTTTAGGGGGAACTTTAAAATTGTACTTACTTCATCAAGTAAGCGACTATGATCAAAATGACCTTAACAAATCTTATGCACCGATCATTAGCGTTTACTTGTACTCATTACAATCTGATCGCTTATAAAATGAAAGGTTTAAAAATCCAACAAGCGATTGATATGTATCAAATTATATTTACTCTATAAAAGAATCTTTAGCGTTGAAAGAATTCCCACTTCAACTCTAAAGTAACTCTCTTTCACAAAAATTCATGCATAGTTTTCATTGCCACAAAGTAGCGTGTGGATGAGTCCAAAAGTCTAGATTTGTTAACTGCCCACACGTGCCTATCAAATCAAACTGACGGTTATGATTCTTATCTAAACCTAGGCAGTTCAGTAAAATGCATGCATCTGAGTAAGTGTCAGTGTACTATTAGGTGCGTGTAATTTACGCTGAAAATTCCAAATTTTTTCAAACGTTTTCAAAAAGTAACTGCGAATCCGAAAAATGTTATAATATCCTATTTTACCGCACTTTTTGACATCCGAAGTTATGTGTACACAGTTCAGATTTCTTTCTCATTTACTTCTGTACACGTGTCATTCATCTACCAATTGAGGAGTTATTTTTACCTTCTATTTAAACCTCTCAAAACTTTTACAGAAAACCTTTATCACTTCAAATCTCTCCTCTGTAAAAGTCATTTCTCTCTAAAAAGCAAAATCTTCTCTCTTTTCTTCAAAGTTTCACCTTTCAGCAATGGCACCCAAAGCTTCAAAATCTTCCAAAACAGCAACTTCTGCTACCGGAAAACCTTCCCGTGCTGAAAAACCAGTGACGGTTAACGCCGGATTTTTGGTTAACTGGGATTATCTTTTTGATAACCAGAACTTCCCTCTTCGAACGATTCTTCCACTCGTTCAAGAATCTGGTTTGAGAGACATGCTTACTACTACTTACAACTACTATGAAGAAGAATCTCTCTATTTTTTCAATAATGGTGAAATTTCTAAAGACGGCAATTCCATATCCTGCGTCTTTCCTTCTGCTAAAGAGACCTTTGTTCTCACTCCCTCTCTGATTTCTTCACTACTAAATCTCCCGAATCACGGCAGTGAGGTAGAACATGTCAATCTCGGAGATGCTACCAAAGTCTGGGATTTGATCAAGAAAGACGATGTTAACGCCGCGTATGAGCCAAACTTCAAGAAGAATGATATGAAGGGCGAATACATCATCCTCGCTGACATTTGTTCAAAGATTATTGAATGCAGAAAAGGAACTTTTGACAAAATCACCAACATTCAATACAAGATGATGGTAGCCATCCTCACCAAGTTAAAAGTTAATTGGTCTCTCTACGTTTTCAATCGCTTCAAAGCAGCGATGGCTAAGTCTGTTAATCCCAAGCCTTACGGGATTGTGCTAAGTCGTATTGTTTGCACTTGCGGATATACGCAATCTTTTGGCAAAAAGATTCCAGCGACCAAATTTTATGGAAAGAAAATGATAAGCGAGCTTCTTCACCCGCGAAAACCCGGCGGTGCAGCGGTTCCTAAAGAACAGCATGAGCGACTTCCAGCCGAAGGAGTTGTTCGCAGTGATGATGAAGATCAAGCGTCTTCTTCATCATCGTCCTCTTCATCAGAAGAAGAAGTGGTGGTCAAGCGACCTAAGAGAAAGATCACTCTTCGAGTCACTGAGCCATCCAAGCCCGCAAAGAAACAAAAGCTTGATCTTAAGAAGAAAAAGCCGGACCCCAAAAAAGAAACAAAAAATCCCTTCTCCTTCTCCCTCTCCTAAATCTCCATCTCCTCCTCCAGCATTTGTCTTTCCCATTCCCGAGGAAGAAGAAGCCGTAGAAGAAGAAGTACCGCTTGCACGAAGGCGTACTCCTCTTTCTACTCCCGCAGTATCCTCTAGCGCTCCTTCAAAACCAGCGCTTAGATTGAGTCAGCTCAGATCCTCCAACCGCTACTCAATCTGAGAGGCTTTCAAATGTTCAGGGTAAGTATTTGCTAAGCAAATTTGCCTATCCTTTCCTCGTTAGTCTCTAAGTTTCTAACGCTAGGATAAAAACTCTTTCAGCACCTTATGCAGCAAATATTCAATATGTTCTCAACACGCTTGAAGAACTAAATATCCCCATTCGTGCTGATCCGATAACTTCTTTTATCAATTTAGACCCCGAAGAAGAAGTCCAGTCGCCTGAGGAAATTGCTCAAGAAGCAAATCAAGCGACTGAAAAAGTCGATGATATTCCTCAGGGTAAGCGATGTAGTCTTTTGTTTGTAATTTCTACTTAGTAGAAATTTTTGCTTGCTTTTCTCAATCGCTTACATGTATCAGCTCAAGACGTACCTCAAGATGTACCAATCGCTGATGCCCCTCCTATCTCGGAGATTCCAGTTGAAATAGATGTGGACATCGCAACTGTTGTGGATATCGCTAAAAAGACATCACAAGTTATTCCTGACGTTGAAACTCCATCTGCAAGTGAAGCAACTTTAAACGTTGAGCGGTCGATAGAAGTGGCCCCTATCCCAACAGAGGCTATTGCTTTTGTTCCTACGCCAACAGGACCTCCTCCTGGTGTCATTGATTTCTTCCCGCGCGGATACTCTTCGGATGTTTAATTTTATTATGCCGCCAGAGAACGTGACACTCAAACGCTTGCCGAGTTGGAAATCCAATTTCAAACAACTCTCCATCGGCCGGATCTTTCAGACTCACACAAGTTTGAAATCTTCGAGCGTTTTGCCGATCTTGGTCTGTACAGTTTAGAGCATCTTCATTCACGCCTTGAGTATATTCGTCGACCAGCGTTCAACCGATCAAAATTTGACGAGTAGCAATTCACTTTCACCAGAACCAGATTGTTACTCGTGAGGCAGATTGTGGTGAAAGCACCAGTAGCAATTCACTTTCACTAACTTATATTCATTTGGGCTTTTCTCTTTAGTAACTCTTAAATTATAAAAGAGCTACAAAAGTTAAAGTCTTGACATCATCAAAAAGGGGGAAATTGTTAGGAAATTTCATGTTAGATGTTTTGATGATGACAAGATAGGATTCATTGTTAGACCCCAAATAAAATGTAAGTTTATGCTTTCCTTAGATTATTGTTTAAGCATTTGAAAGTTTGTAATTTTGTTTAGGCTTGTAATTTTTTATCTTTGTAGATTTTAGACTAAGTCTTAGTAACTGAATCGCTAGTAGAATTCTAGGTGAGTCTATTAGAGAAGAGGTTGAAGACCAGCGTCTGAAGTCAACCAGAGATGAAGATTTGTTTCTTAGCGTCCGTCAAACGCTAAAGGAACCTATTTCAGGATACATGGATCAAGCGCTCAAATTGTCTCAAGCGATGGATGTAAGATTCACCTGAAATAAATCCTCAAGTCATGAAGGACTTAAATGCAATCATTCAACGGACATTTATTTCCAACGAGAAATAAATTCAAATGCATTAAATGCCTGATAAGAGCATTAAATGTGATAAGCTACTATGACTTGTGGACAAACCACCTTTTGACCAGACTGTCAGAAATTTCAGAGTTCTAGCTGCTCCCGTCCAATCGGATTCAGCAAATTTTCAGGAATGTCAGACTTTAGGTATGATCACGCGCCACGTAAAAGGCACGCTTCTACATGTGTCCAACGGACAGATCCCAAGAAATTGCCTATAAATACCTTGCTCCAGAAAAACCCAATACATAACAACAAGAATATACAAGAAATTATTGTCAAAAATCTTACGTACATTTTTTCTGGAAAAAGCTTAGAAACCCCATAGCCAAAACCTTTCAAGCTTTCTATCTACATTCCAGACAGTCACAAATATCTCAAATATCTTCCAAAGAAGAAATTCAAACTCCAACTGAGATATTCCAAGTTGTTTGATCTTCTCTAAAACAAACAAACCCAAGTGACAAACCTCAACCTTTCATCTGAGTGAGAAAAGTTGTTGAAACCTTTCAGGCAGTATTTCTGAGTGAGAGAAGCTTGAAGAAGACGATCTTCATTGGTGCTGAGGTCTGTGTGATCAAGGAGCCCAAGATCATTTTCATCCTTTACTATTTTGTAGAAGTTTCTGTCTGATTCTTTGATAATCATCATAGTAAATTCCTCCAAGTGAAATAGGAGAAGAAGGATGTAGCTGGGATTACATCACCCAGTGAACCTTACAATTTATTGTGTCATTTATATTTTATTGTCTTATATTCATCACATTATATTATTCTGAAAAAGACAAATAAAATTGCAAAGCGATTAAATTATCTAAAAGAACGCTAAAAATCATTTCCGCTGTGCTAACCCTGATTAAGCGATCTAAAGCGTTGCCTTACTTTGGTAAACTGCTGAAATCACTAAGTCTAAGTTAACTAATCTGAAGCATCTGACCCAAGCGCTCAGCTTTCCAAGCGTTCAAATTTCTAAAGTGATACGAAAATTTTTGTGAAGTCGAAAAAGACTTCAGGATCTATTCAACCCCCGCCCCCCCATCTAGACCCTTTCGTATGCCACTTGGGACCACCAGTGCCCCTAAACTCTATAGTAGTATCTTTTGAAAACTGGAAGGAATATATGTATGTAAGTTTCCATTGCTTTATATATATCGTATAAAGGTAAAAGTTTATGGTTTTAAAAAAATTGTGGAATCATGTTTCTGTTCTGAACTCATATCTTGAAGATTACTCATCTATTTCTCCACAATTTTGATTTTCTTTTGTTTATGATGATCATTGACTAGTATGGTTCTGTTCTGATCTGTTTCTGTTAGCTGGATCCAACTTGGCTTCGGTTAACAAAGGGAACCGCCGGGCAGTAGCGGACTTGCCGGTTGAACCCCGAGTCCCCAGTCCCCCACACAACGCACAACAGAAGCCATTTGTGGTTGTGTTGGGTGTTATCTGTTCCACATGTACTCGAGCATGTATTTCTGTTTTGGTAAGGTCGCTCCTTACTCGGAGTGATAAGGTGGTCTATCACTATCGGTTGGGAGTCATAAGGTTGTCTGGCATCAACAATTTGGTTATTTGATCATTATAATCATAATCATTTTAAATTCTTTACTGCTTAACAATTTTTTTTAACGTTATTGAACAAAAATATATTTCTGTCTCGAATTAATATTTATGAATGTCTTAAATCGGTTACTTTGAGTTTGAAGCCTTCTTCAGATTCATTTTTGGAAAAATTATTCTTGATTATGTTCACGCATTCCGAAAAGTATATGTATTTGTTAAACACATCACACATATCGGGCATTCACTGAGTCCTTTACTCACGTACTCTCTATGTTTTTACTTTCTTCCTTCAAGCACTAGATGATTACTTAAGCGATGCTGTGGAGACTCATTAGGGGATGAGTGCTTTTCGGAACTCTTTACCTTTGTAATAGTTAGGTGTTGAGTCATTTGATTTTGAAGACTTGAGACTTCTTTAGGATATCTCGTATTAAGTTGATGATGTTATGTTTAACAAGAGTACCTGATTCAAGGATATTTGTCTTAGTTTTATTTTGGACGTACTATTTTAATAGAATCGTGCTTGAGTTTGAACCCTTTTCAGTGATAAAATTAGAGTGTGACAATCTCTTTATGCAATGTGGCATATAAGATTGTGACCAAAACTCTCACGAGTCGTTTGAGATGCATGATGACAGATATAGTTTCGCCCTTCCAAAATAGCTTCATTCCCGGAAGGGGAACTCATGACAACATCCTTATCATTCAAGAGATGATACATACTCTTAGAAAAACAAAGAGCAAAAGAGGAGAAGTTGTGATCAAGATTGACCTCGAATAAGCCTATGACCGAGTTAGTTGGAATTTTTTGCATGAAACCTTAAGTTTGTTTAATTTTCCCCCGTCGGTGACTCGCCTTATTATGAATTGTGTGACTAGTTCTAAACCGAAAATTCTTTGGAATGGGGAGCCTCTTCCCCCCATTCAACCAAATTGTGGGCTTAGACAGGGAGATCCGTTGTCTCCATATCTTTTTGAGCTATGTATGGAGAGGTTGGAGTATATGGTGGAGGAAGCCATTAACGAGGGTAAATGGAAATCGGTGCCTATGTGTCGGGGAGGCCCCAAAATTTCCCATTTGTTTTTTGCGGATGATCTTATACTTGCCGCTAAAGGAGACCTTTCGAATGCTTGGGTTATCAAAGATACGCTTGACACCTTTTGCGGTTTGTTGGGGTTGAAGGTAAATCTTAACAAATCTAAAATTTTCTTCTCCAAGTTTGTACCGTGGAGAACTAGGAGGAGGTTTGCAAGTATTTTGGGATTTGGAGGGACGAGTGACTTGGGTAAATACCTCGGAGTTCCAATTGTACACAATAGAGCAAACCCTCGTCTTTACCACCAACTTATTGATAAAGTCCAATCTCGGTTATCGACTTGGAAGGCGAAACTCCTTAACATGGCCGGAAGAACAACCTTGATCAAATCCGTTACGGCCGCCATGCCTACGCATATTATGCAAACCGCTTGGCTCACAAGTTCTATATGTGAGCAACTCGATAGGATTAATAGGACCTTTCTATGGTCTACCGAGAGCAAGGCTAGGAAATTACACCTAGTAGGATGGAAAGAAGTGGTTAAGAGTAAGGAAGATGGTGGATTGGGGATTAGAGAGACAAGACTTACTAACATGGCGCTCCTTGCGAAAATTGGGTGGCAAATTTTGAAAAATAAAAAGACGGTTTGGAGGGATTTGATGGTTTCAAAGTATTTAAAGAGGAAGAATATTTTGGATGTGGAAATCAGACCTCAAGACTCGGCGCAATGGAAAGGAATCTTGAGAAGTTTAAAGGTAGTTGAGGATTTGGTGAGATGGCGTATTGGGGATGGCAAGAACACTTCCATTTGGTTTAATAGGTGGTGTGATAGTAAGAAGTTATGTGATCTCATGGAAGGAGAGATTGCACCCGGAGATATATGCTTAAAAGTGGAGGATATAATCGATTCAACCGGGAAGTGGCAATTGAGTAAAATTAAAACAAAATTACCGAAGAAGATCAAAGGCATGATAGAAAAAGTCTTGATTCCATATCATAGAAGAACATAAGACACTCAAATTTTGGCAGGGAATTCGAAAGGAAATTTTACATGCAAATCAGCCTATGTTTTTTTGAGCACTAGACTTGAGCCTACTAGAGGGGAACAACTTGGTAAAACTTGGAAGTGGATATGGAGAATAAATTGCCCACCAAAGTTCAAAATCTTTCTTTGGTTAATTCATAGAGAGCGGTTGGCTACTAAATCCCAACTTATGAGAAGAAGAATTATTGAGTCAGATGTTTGTCAAAGGTGCGGTATGACAGCGGAAACAAGCACTCATACGCTTAGGGATTGTCCGGCGGTGAGTGAAATTTGGGATTTTGTCATCGCTCCTTCCAAATTCTTAGGTTTTATGAACATCTCGGGAGAGACATGGATGATCATGAATCTCAAATGAGACCTCGACAACATCATTTTGTCGGAAGTTAAATGGGGGGCGATCTTCCTTGCAACGGCTTGGTGGATATGGAGACGAAGGAATCTATACCTTTTTGAAGGAAAAGAAATATCCCTCATGCAGTTAGTCTTCAAAATTAAAATGCTTGCTACTGATTTGGAGGAGCACTTTTCAACGAAGACAACGAAAAGAGGAAAAAGAGAGAAGGTTACTGTTTGGCAGAAGCCGGAACCGGGATGGTTCAAATTAAACACGGACTGGAGTTTTAAGAGTAGTACAAATATAGCGACGGCAGGGGGATTACTTCGGGATGAAGAGGGAAAGTGGAAGTGGGGTTTCAGCTAGAAATTAGGGAGCCTATCGATTACCGAGGCGAAACTCCTAGCTCTAAGAGAGGGCTTGAAAATAGCATGGGAAAGGAGAATCCATCAGATTATTGCCGAAGTAGATTCCGAGGTGGTGTGCAAGCTTATACAAAATGGAGATATTGGATGTCATCCCCTTGGGGGAATTATTCAAGATTGCAGGATCCTCCTCAACAAGCCATGGAGGAGTAAATTGCAACATACGAAAAGAGAGGGTAACAGAGGAGCCGACGTGTTAGCAAATTTGGGCCATGAGATTTTTGAAGACTTCCATGTCTGGGATGAACCCCCAGCTGAATGTGTTGATGTAATTAGAGAGGAGAGTTAGTTTCATGTTTCATTCCCGTGTAACCAAAAAAAAAAAAAAAGGAGGGAAGACCACTTGTAACTATGTACACCTTGGACAATTCTTGAGCTTATGTGGGCACAGAGACGGATTTACGGGGGCCTGTGGCCCCAGCTCCCCTAAGATTTCAAAATTTATGGACCAAGAGTAGTTGTTGCTCAATTGTTGCCTGACTTGATTCATAAGTTTGAGTAGGGGTGTTCATCAGTTCGGTTCGGTCCGAAATTGAACCGAAATTTTGGTTAATTTCAGTTCTCCGAAATTCCAAATCAAAAACCGAGCTGAAAAAGTTCGGTTCGATTCGATTTTTGGGTAAAAATAAAATAAAATGAAAAAATATAAAAAAATAGAATAAAAAATTTGGTCACTTTTCTTTTCCTATAAGTTGTCACTGTTGTGATTTGTTCTAGCGGATAAAATTTTTCATACGAATCACACTAGAAATCGAATCCGTGGTTTCATGATATATTTCGCAATAAAATAAAATGATTTGAGAGGATAATATAATCACCTCTTGATGACAAAAATCAATATAATCAGCAGCAGCCTCAGACTCTTGCCTCTAGATTATCACGCGGAAGATTATCTCCAAGAGAGCTCCGATCTCCTCCACAGCGGTATAGGCGGCGGCAGTTAGGTAGGAGAAAGGGGAGGGAATTTTTGTCTTTCTTTTACTCTAGGTTTAATTCTCAAAGTCATATTCTATAAAGATTGAAAGTGTTTTTGGAGTTATGTTGTACACTAACTAGCAAGTACTGGGGTTTTTAAATAAAATCCCAGTCCAACTTCCAGAGGGGGGCGGCCGCTAGGCCTTAGTGGGATGGGCTTTCGGACTTTGTTCCATGATAGCCGATGTGTAATTAATTAAGTCTAAGTCCAAATATAATTTGGATTTTAATTAATTACTTAATCTAATTAATTGAATTCTACTTATAAATTAATTTTCAATTAATTTAACTTATGAATTAATGATTTAATTAATTAATTTAATCTAATTAAATATCTTTAATTAAATCATGTCATCCATTTTGTTAATTATTCACATCCAATGTGAATTTACCAAAATACCCTTAGCATAGAATATTATTCTGTTTCTTCACATAGCGTGACTCTATAGGCTAGATTCAATTAGCAAAAGGAGGATACCAAAGGATAAGGTTGTCACCTAGCCAGCACCGTGGAACCAAACCGTAGCTCAATTGAATGTTAGATGAATACGTCATCACAAACCTGGATTACTATTACTATATGCGTATAAGCTCTTCACCGACGTGACCCGATCAAGTAAGAGCCATGGTACATCAAACTGATAGAACTTGATACTGTACTTTGGAATCATAATAATAAGGAATTACCAAACTTCCCTCAGCGTCTAACACGAGCTACTTTATATGCTTTGGCCAAAAACTTATAATTTTAATTACATATGATCGTACAGGTCACATACTTGTTTATTATCGAGATGGTAGATTCCATATTGGAAGTTATCTTAAAATGTTGAATGTACCATTTAAATTGTACTTCGAGGTTGGCCCCACCTATCAGGTGATATGGGCCTAACTGCTTTGGTAATAGGTCCAATACTACAAACACATTGTAAATAACTCCTCAGGTCAAAAGTCCACACATACTATTGCAATCTTAATCCCAATCATTACTGTCGAAGAGTAAACACCCATGTGATTGGATTAAGGTGAGTCGAGTTCAAATATTTTAATTCCATTAATCATATTCATGACACAGACTCCCATTATAAAATCAGTGTTTGACTGGCACTCCATGTCAAAGCAAGTGTCATACGAGTTGAATCTTAATACCCAATTAAAATTCTTTAACTCACCAACCAATATTAAGAGATTAAGTATTCGATTCTTCCAGTGCATCCTCTTATCCACATAAGAGGTGGAAAGTCTACCTTTAAATCTCAAGGACTATTTGTTCAATACAAATAAATGTCATGAGATTTACGTGAACAAAACCAATGAGTCTTTCTTCTATAAATAGAAACATAATAGTTTGTACAAAATAAGTTATAAATGCCCTACTCAATCTAATTCCTCATTGGCATTGAGGGCATACACCTAACAAGCTACCACTTGCACTCACAGCAATCGCTATAGTATTTGATGCCCATCTTCTCAAGGTGTCTATCTAGCACAACCTGTTATAATGGCTTGGTGAGTGGATCAGGCACGTTGTCCGCTGAGGCTATTTTCTATATGAAGATGTCGACTCTTTCAATGATTTCTCGATTGATGTGATATTTCCTCACTATGTGTTTAGATTTGTTGTGAGACTTTGGTTCTTTAGCTTGTACAATTGCTCCATTGTTGTCACACCAAAGTTGCAACGGTATTTCCACTTAGGAACCACTTAAAGTTCAGTTATGAACTTTCTCATTCAAACAGCTTCTTTGGCTGCCTCGGACCCAGCCACATATTTCTCCTCGATTGTGGAATTAGCAGTTGTGCTTTGCTTGGAACTTTTCCCAAACACTGCTCCACCAATGAGCGTGAATATGTACCCAGAGGTGGATTTAAGGTCATCTGGATCAGATTGAAAATCTACATCTGTGTAACCTTCTACCCTCAATTCTCCATTTCCATATATCAAAAGCACATCTTTAGTTTTTTTCAAGTACTTCAAGATACACTTCACTGATGTCCAGTGTCGCTCCCACGAGTTTGCGTGAAACCTACTAACTATGCGCACATCATATGCCAGATCCAGTCTCATGCAAAACATTGCATACATGAGACTCCCTACTGCTGATGCATAGGGTGTATTCTTCATTTCCATTCTATCCTTATTCGTCTTAGGACTCATAGATTTTGAAAGATGGATACCACGTCTCATGGGTAAAAGTCCTCCCTTAGAATTATACATTTCATACTTCTTAAGGACTTTCTCTAGGTAGAGTGCTTGGGAGAGTCCTATCATTTTATTTGCTCTATCTCTATAGATATGAATTTCCAGAATATAGGTAGCTTCTCCCAAGTCTTTTATGGAGAACGTGTTTAAGATCTATGTCTTGATCGACGTCAATGAGCCTATGCCATTCCCTATAAGTAGTATATCATCCACATATAGAACTAGGAATGTCAACTTGCTCCTACTGACCCATTTTACACACGGTTCATCTTCATTCTTGATGAAGCAATACTTCCTTGCTTATTCATCGAACCAAAGATTCCAGCTACGAGAGGCTTGTTTTAGCCCATAAATGGATCTGTTAAGTTTGCAAACTTTATGAGAATCTGCTTCTGATATGAAACCCTTGGGCTATTGCATATAGATTTCCTCCTCGAGGTATCCATTGAGAAATGCGGTCTTCACACTCATTTGCCAAATTTCATAATCTAAGTTTTTGGCTATGACTAGCAGAATTCTAATAGATTTGATCATGGCTACCGACAAAAAGGTTTTCTCTTAGTCAATGCCCTCCTTTTGACTATACTCTTTCGCCACTAACCTGGTTATATAGGTATCCACATTGCCATCCGGTCCATTCTTTCTCTTATAGATCTATTTGCATCTAATTGGCCTTACACCATTTGGTAGATCTGCAAGAGTCCAGACTTGGTTCGAATGCATCAAATCTATTTTTGTTTTCATATTTCTGTTTTCATAGCATCAAGTCATTTCGAGGAATCTATATGTGTCACTACTTCATCATAGTTAGAGAGATCCATCCACAATGCTCCCTTCTACGAAAACATAAAACTAATGTTGTGCATCGTGTAGATAGCGATATCTCTCAAGTAGCTGAGATACTCTACTAGATCGTCGCTGCTACGGTTGTGTCATTATGGGTTCAGTTTGTGATTTTTCGAACTAATGTCTCTGAAGGGTCATCGTCTTGTTCTTCTAGAACAATCTTTCTAGCCGTACCACCTTCTCGAATGAATTCTTCTTCAAGAAAGTAGGCTTACAAGGCCACGATGATTCTATGATCATTTTCCAGGTCAAAGAGGTATCCCATCGAATCCATGGGAAAACCGACAAATCGTCCTTTCAATGATCTATCCTCTAGATTCTCTACTGGTGGTCCCAAGTGGCATACGAAAGGGTCTAGAAGGGGGGGGGTTGAATAGACCCTGAAGTCTTTTTCGACTTCACAAAAATTTTCGTATCACTTTAGAAATTTGAACGCTTGGAAAGCTGAGCGCTTGGGTCAAACGCTTCAGAGTAGTTAACTTAGACTTAGTGATTTCAGCAGTTTACCAAAGTAGGGCAACGCTTTAGATCGCTTAATTAGGGTTAGCACAGCGGAAATGATTTTTAGCGTTCTTTTAGATAATTTAATCGCTTTGCAATTTTATTTGTCTTTTTCAGAATAATATAATGTGATGAATATAAGACAATAAAATATAAATGACACAATAAATTGTAAGGTTCACTAGGTGATGTAATCCCAGCTACGTCCTTCTTCTCCTATTTCACTTGGAGGAATTTACTATGAAGATTATCAAAGAATCACACAGAAACTACTACAAAATAGTAAAGGATGAAAATGATCTTGGGCTCCTAGATCACACAGACTTCAGCACCAATGAAGATCGTCTTCTTCAAGCTTCTCTCACTCAGAAATACTGCCTGAAAGGTTTCAACAACTTTTCTCACTCAGATGAAAGGTTGAGGTTTGTCACTAGGGTTTGTTTGTTTTAGAGAAGATCAAACAACTTGGAATATCTCAGTTGGAGTTTGAATTTCTTCTTTGGAAGATTTTTGAGATATTTGTGACTGTCTGGAATGTAGATAGAAAGCTTGAAAGGTTTTGGCTATGGGGTTTCTAAGCTTTTTCCAGAAAGAATGTACGTAAGATTTTTGGCAATAATTTCTCGTATATTCTTGTTGTTATATATTGGGTTTTTCTGGAGCAAGGTATTTATAGGCAATTTCTTGGGATATGTCCGTTAGACACATGTAGAAGCGTGCCTTCCACGTGGCACGTGATCATACCAAAAGTCTGACATTCCCGAAAATTTGCTGAATCCGATTGGACGGGAGCAGCTAAAACTCTGAAATTTCTGACAGTCTGGTAAAAAGGTGGCTTGTCCACAAATCATAGTAGCTTGTCACATTTAATGCTCTTATCAGGCATTTAATGCATTTGAAATTATTTCCCATTGGAAATAAATGTCCGTTGAATGATTGCATCTAAGTCCTTCATGACTTGAGGATTTATTTCAGGTGAATCTTACATCCATCGCTTGAGACAATTTGAGCGCTTGATCCATGTATCCTGAAATAGGTTCCTTTAGCGTTTGACGGACGCTAAGAGACAAATCTTCATCTTTGGTTGACTTTAGACGCTGGTCTTCCACTTCTTCTCTAATAGACTCACCTAGAATTCTACTAGCGATTCAGTTACTAAGACTTAGTCTAAAATCTACAAAGATAAAAAATTACAAGCCTAAACAAAATTACAAACTTTCAAACGCTTAAACAATAATCTAAGGAAAGCATAAACTTACATTTTATTTGGGGTCTAACAATGAATCCTATCTTGTCATCATCAAAACATCTAACATGAAATTCCTAACAATTTCCACCTTTATGATGATGTCAAGACTTTAACTTTTATAGCTCTTTTATAATTTAAGAGTTACTAAAGAGAAAAGCCCAAATGAATATAAGTTAGCCTTCAAAAAGTTAGTAAGGTTAGCTAAAGTTAGATTAGCTTCAACAAAATGTTTCAGCGATAAATCATTCATATATTGAAAGAATAAACATACATGATTTATACTGAAAACAAAAGAAAAATGAGTACAATAAAAGATTCATTCACTTTTTCTGTCGCTTTGCTCTTTCTTCACCTTGGAGAACTTCTAGGGCTAAGTCCATCAGAAGACGCTCAATGTCAATCATTTTCGTATGTTGAACTTCATCGTAATCATGCCTACGAAGTCTGGCACTTTCATTAAGTTCTAACAACCTTTCCGTCCACTCTCTTGGAGAAATTCCAAGTTCACGAATCAGATCAAGATAGATATCTTTTCTTGGATCTTTAGACGGTCTCCAATTGATAGGTCGTCTCAGCGGTCCGGCAAAAGGTTGAAATCCCATACCTTCTAAGAAGTCAACGTCCAATTCCGGAAGGGGATATCTTCCTAGATAATATCTTGGCTTTCTCTTTTTAGTTAACATCTTCTTGATGCTCACTAGTTCTTCCATCATTGATCGCCAATTTTTATTATCAGTCTTTGACATCGATTTGGACGCTTGATGCTTTTCTGTATTTTCGCCCTTCTTGGCATCATCAAGAGAGGTCTTTAGATCAGCGACATCTCGGCGCAAAAGTCTAACTTCTTCGACTAGAAGAACAATTTGCTAGGTGACACTCTGAGCAACAACATCGGATGAAGCGTGTCTTTCAGCATCAGCCGAAGCGCTCTGAGCTAGGTGTCGATTGAAGTCAGAGGAGAGCTCAGCGATAAGAGGGGACATGCTATTCATGATAGCAATGGTGCTTTTATTTGAAACGTTGGCAATGTCTCGGCTTCGTGTATCAGACACTATTCGCATATGTCTATCAGCAGTTTCAAAGATCTTGGAACAGGAACCTTCAATGTTGTGGAGCGAGTTCCGGACTGCCTGTCTGAAGTCTCTAGCGTCTGAATCACTTTCAGAATCCGAATCGGAAGAAGAACGCTCTGGGAACTAGAAACTGCAGCCTTGCCTTTGGATTTATCTCTGATAAAGGGCTCGATAGGCGTGTGTGCAATTTCAGAATGTACTTCTTCAATCGATTGATCCATCATTGGATCTGCAAAAACTGGGGGCTCGACTACTGGGGCACTAGAAGAATCTAGCAAGGAAGCCTCAGGATTTTGAGCGACTTCCACAGTAGAAGCAGAGTCTTCTTCCATTATTTGGATTGGGGAAGGAAGTTCTCTAACACCAATGACCCAGTGGGGGCCAAGGGCTTCCATCACACGCCTTGGACTGATCAGGCTGGATTGCGGGATAAAGAATATAGCGTCTTCACGCTCTTCGGTACTTAGTGCCAGTTGCACATCTTTCGGTAAAGCAATCCCTGAAGTATAACGATTGAAAAAGTCCAAAATCAACGGCATGAGCGCTTGAGCTGCGTCTTGGTCCACTGGCCTAATCAGCGAGATCATCTTGGCCACTTGAATGTTGGATTCACTAAAGAGCACGGGGTGTAGAGTATATCCTCTGAAATTGTAACACCCGGAAAAGTGATTGAAACTGCTGTCCAGCGCTTGGGCATTTTCAAACACTGCTCTCATGTCTCTGTGGAACTCAGCAAACTCAGTGTGTTCTGTGGAAACGTCAACACGAATCTGACTCTGACCGGGAAGAATTAGTTGTTTACTTGACGAAGCGTCTTCGTTTAGGTCAGGAAAGATTCTTTGAACAAAGTCGGCACGAGGATACAAGACGTAGCGTCCACCCTGGCTGTATAAGGCGAGTTGCTGGCGAATGTAGCTTTCGATTGGTTGTCCGTATCGTGGCAAAGCGCTGACATTCCCTGCAATAATCTGACGTTGTTGAAGCAAAACGGTTCCATATCCTCGGCGTCTGTATTCTATCCCAAACTTGAAAAGAAACGGGTATCTTATAAGTTCTTCTAGGGTATAGAAATGCAGAACAAATTCTTCAGCCCATCTGGCTGTATTCATCATCCATCTTTTGCCTAGTTTGTCCGCTTTAGCTTGATCTTTTCTAGCGGCAAGAAATTTCTCAAAGCGTTCCGTTTCTTCTTCATAATCCTCAGCCCATAATCTGGCTAGATATTCTCGAGCCTCATCTTCTATCCACGAGTTGACCGGATTTGGACGCTCAGCAACAATAGGTCCTTTTCCTTTCCATAACTTAAGTGGATTAGGAGATAAAGCGTTTTGAGGAGAGTTGACGATGGAAGGAAGAGCTGAATATCCTATCTTGTTGAGATCTGCCTCATCTGGATCTTTGTTCCAATCACCCATGTGGGGGTTTTTGAAAACAATCTGGTTTTGGCGCAGAGGATAAAAGGACTCTTCTGAGTGACCGGTGAAAGTGAATCGCTGCTCGTCAAATTTTGATCGGTTGAATGCTGGTCGACGAATATACTCAAGGCGTGAATGAAGACGCTCTAAACTGTACAGACCAAGATCGGAAAAATGCTCAAAGATTTCAAACTTGTGTGAGTCTGAAAGATCCGGCCGATGGAGAGTTGTTTGAAATTGGATTTCCAACTCGGCAAGCGTTTGAGTGTCACGTTCTCTGGCGGCATAATAAAATTAAACATCTGAAGAGTATCCGCGCGGGAAGAAATCAATGACACGAGCAGGAGGTCCTGTTGGCTTAGGAACAAAAGCAATAGCCTCTGTTGGGATAGAGGCCACTTCTATCGACCGCTCAGCGTTTAAAGTTGCTTCACTTGCTGATGGAGTTTCAGCGTCAGGAATAACTTGTAATGCCTTTTTAGCGATATCCACAACAGTTGCCATGTCCACATCTATTTCAACTGGAATCTCCGAGATAGGAGGGTCATCAGCGATTGGTACATCTTGAGGTACGTCTTGAGCTGATACATGTAAGCAATTGAGAAAAGCAAGCAAAAATTTCTACTAAGTAGAAATTACAAACAAAAGACTACATCGCTTACCCTGAGGAATATCATCGACTTTTTCAGTCGCTTGATCTGTTTCTTGAGCAATTTCCTCAGGCTCCTGGACTTCTTCTTCGGGGTCTAAAATGATAAAAGAAGTTATCGGATCAGCACGAATAGGGATATTTAGTTCTTCAAGCGTGTTGAGAACATATTGAATATCTACTGCATAAGGTGCCTGAACATTTTAAAGCCTCTCAGATTGAGTAGCGGCTGGAGGATGTGAGCTGACTTCGGGAACAGCGTCAGAGAAAGAAGCACTACCTGACTCTCTTAGCGCTGGTTTTGAAGGAGCGCTAGAGGATACTGCGGGAGTAGAAAGAGGAGTACGCCTTCGTGCAAGCGGTACTTCTTCTTCTACGGCTTCTTCTTCCTCGGGAATGGGAAAGACAAACGCTGAAGGAGGAGATGGAGATTTAGGAGAG
The DNA here is from genome assembly GCA_019426215.1 of Buddleja alternifolia. Taxonomy (NCBI): domain Eukaryota; kingdom Viridiplantae; phylum Streptophyta; class Magnoliopsida; order Lamiales; family Scrophulariaceae; genus Buddleja; species Buddleja alternifolia. Next base: position 23,577,592 of record CM033394.1, read on the forward strand.
GGAGAAGGAGAAGGGATTTTTGTTTCTTTTTGGGGTCCGGCTTCTTCTTCTTAAGATCAAGCTTTTGTTTCTTTGCGGGCTTGGATGGCTCAGTGACTCGGAGAGTGATCTTTCTCTTAGGTTGCTTGACCACCACTTCTTCTTCTGATGAAGAGGACGATGATGAAGAAGACGCTTGATCTTCATCATCACTGCGAACAACTCCTTCGGCTGGAAGTCGCTCACGCTGTTCTTTAGGAATCGCTACTCCGCCGGGTTTTCGAGGGTGAAGAAGCTCGCTTATCATGACTTAGCACAAGCGCAAAGAATATGACTTAGCACAATCCCGTAAGGCTTGGGATTAACAGACTTAGCCATTGCTGCTTTGAAGCGATTGAAAACGTAGAGAGACCAGTTAACTTTTAACTTGGTTAGGATGGCTACCATCATCTTGTATTGAATGTTGGTGATTTTGTCAAAAGTTCCTTTTCTGCATTCAATAATCTAATTCACTTCTTAAAGTGGGAAAGCGTTGTTCGTTGAGTACTTTGGTGAAGATATCTGCCAGTTGTTTGTCAGTTCCAATGAAATGCATGGAGATATCTTTCTTTTGAACATGGTCACGCAAGAAATGGTATCTAATGTCAATGTGTTTGGTTCTAGAATGAAGGACAGGATTTTAGGTCATAGCTAAAGCGCTTTGGTTATCACAATGGATTGGGGTAGGACCTAGGATTGTTCCATAATCTCTAACTTGTTGCCTCATCCAAAGGATTTGTGCACAACAGCTTCCAGCAGCTACATATTCAGCCTCAGCGGTAGAAGTCGCTATAGATTGTTATTTCTTACTATGCCAGGAAACTAGTCTATCACCTAGAAATTGACATGTACCACTAGTACTTTTTCTATCTATTTTGCATCCTGCAAAATCTGCGTCTGAATAACCAATTAGTTCAAAAGGAGAATCCTGTGGATACCATAAGCCCACATTTTGTGTGCCTTTTAGGTACTTAAGGATTTTCTTGGTAGCACTTAAGTGTGATTCTCTAGGATCAGATTGAAAACGTGCACACATGCATACCGAAAACATAATATCAGGTCTACTAGCGGTAAGATAAAGAAGTGATCCAATAATACCCCTATAGTTAGTGATATCAATTTTCTTCCCACTTTCATCTTTATCTAACTTAAGCGTTTGGCTCGTTGGAATTTTTGAAGATGATGCATTTCCCATACCAAATTTCTTAATCATATCTCTAGTATACTTAGCTTGGTTTATAAATATTCCATTAGGGAGTTGCTTAACTTGTAATCCTAAGAAAAAAGTTAATTCACCCATCATGCTCATTTCAAATTGTTCTTGCATCATTTTCGAAAATTTCTCACACAATCGCTTATTAGTAGTTCCAAATATAATATCATCAACATAGATTTGGACTAAGAGAATATCTTCATTATGGGTAATTTTAAATAACGTTGTGTCAACGCTGCCTTTTGAAAAGCCTTTACCTATAAGGAAGATAGAGAGAGTGTCATACCATGCTCTTGGTGCTTGTTTAAGACCATAGAGTGCCTTATCCAGTTTGTAGACCATACTCTTGCCATGGTTGTTGATGAAACCTGGAGGTTGCTCCACATAGGCGTCTTCTTGGAGTTTACCATTCAAGAATGCACTCTTCACGTCCATTTGATATACTGTGAACTTGTTGAATGCGGCAAATGCTAGGAACATTCTAATCGCTTCAAGACGGGCTACTGGGCCATATGTTTCATCAAAATCAATTCCTTCTTCTTGACAATAACACTGAGCGACTAATCTAAATTTGTTTCTTATAACAATGTCATCTTCATCCATTTTGTTCCTAAAAACCCATCTAGTTCCAATGACTCCTTGATGAGTTGGTCTTGGTACTAGCGTACAAACCTTGCTTCTCTCAAATTGGTTAAGCTCTTCTTGCATCACTTCTACCCAACTTGAATCACTAAGCGCTTCATCCACTTTCTTTGGTTCCATTTGAGATAGGAAGCTTGCGAACATGGCCTCGTTAATTGTAGCGGACCTAGTTCTAATAGGTGCTTCAATATCTCCAATCACTAGATCTGGTGGATGATCTCTAAGCCATTTTCGGTCTGGTTGGAACGGGTTGATAGACTTTTGATTATCAATCGCTTGATTCTCATTTGTCTCTTGCGCAGTCGCTTCATCATTCACAGTTCCAATTTGCTCTTGATGATCATTCTCTTGATGATCATTAGCGATTCTGACTTCATCATAATTTGTAACCTCACGAGTAACCTTAGGAAAAAGGCACAGAGATCTCATCATCCTCATTGTCACTATCATCTTCAAGTTTAATTTGTGACGCTTGTTGGACAAGATCTTCAATTCCTACATCATCAGGATCAACCTTACTCGGCTCTTAGTTAGCATCATCAAACACAACGTGAATGGATTCTTCAACCTTTGATTTGATCTTATTTAGGATGCGAAAGCTCTTTCCATTTTTGGCATATCCTAGAAAGATTCCCTCATCCGCTTTAGGATCAAATGTCTTTAGACTTTGGGATCCATTGTTATGAATGAAACATTTCGAACCAAAAACATAAAAATATGAAACGTTTGGCTTACGTCCCTTCCACAACTCATATGGAGTCTTCTCATGTTGCTTGCTGATCATACACCGGTTCTGAGTGTATCAAGCGGTGTTGATGGCTTCGGCCCAAAACCTTTGAGGCAGCTTGGATTCTGCTAGCATCGTCCTAGCGGCTTCTTTAAGCGTTCTGTTCCGTCGCTCGGCAACTCCATTTTGTTGAGGTGTTCTAGGAGCAGAATACTCATGAAGTACTCCTAGATCTGTACAAAACTTCTCAACAAATTGGTTAGTAAATTCAGTTCCCCTGTCGCTTCTAATTCTCGTCACCGTTAGGTCTTTTGAATTTTGCAGTTGACGGATTAGCGATGTGAGCTTGACACTAGTTTCATCTTTGGTTGCTAGAAATTCTACCCATGTATAGCGAGAGAAATCATCAACTATTACTAGTGAGTACTTTTTGCCACTAACACTCATGATTTGAATAGGTCCAAACAAATCTAAATGCAATAGTTCAAGAACTCTAGAAATAGATAGACACCTTCTTTTTTAAAGATGACTTAACTTGTTTACCCATTTGACATGCATCACATAAGCGATTCTTTTGAAAAGAACCTTTAGGTAATCCCTCTACAAGATTTAGCGATATTAACTGAGAGATTGCCTTAAAATTGAGATGATTCATTTTTCTATACCATAACCAACCTAATTCATTTTGACTTTTAGCAACAAAGCATGTGGGGTTGTTATCAAAAGTAGAATCCCAATCCACTAAATAAATACACATTGTTTGTTCTTCTTCCTCTTAATTTAGTAGACTTAGTCTTAGCGTCGTTGACATAGCAGAAGTCGCTTGAGAATTTAACATCAAAGCCTTTATCACAAAATTGACTAATGCTTAACAAATTATGCATAAGACGCTCAACATAATATACATCACTGATCATGATGTTCCCCCTATGCATGATACCTATACCTTTGGTTTTACCTTTGGAGTTATCACTGAATATAACTTGAGGACCATTGGTAGCTCGATAGTTGTCTAAGAGATCTTTTGATCCAGTCATGTGTCTGGATGACCCGCTATCGAAATACCAAACTGAAGTATCGGTGTCGGCTCTAGGTACCTGCATTAAGGATAGTTCTAATTCTTCTTAGGTACCCATGTTTTCTTGGGTCCTTCAATGTTAGTAACTTTGGTTTGAATTAAAACTTTAGGAACCTATATTTGCTTAGTCTTCATTGTGGGAATACTGGCCTTTTTGGGTTTCACATCGTGTTGTGTGTGCTTTTTGGGTGTGTAATAATATCCTCAATTATAATAGTAGTCATAATCATAGTCATAGTCATAATCATCATAGTATCGATAATATGACCTTGACCGTCTCGGATATTGACGCTGGTATTTCCTTGGCACTGGCTTGGGTTGCACTTTTGGTGCTTGACGCTTAGCGCTTGATTCACAGTGGTTAGGTTTATCCTTAGCCTTTTCAGCGTTTGGATGAATCTTTCTTTGTGAATCATTTGCCTTTGTCTTTCCCTTGCCTGAGTCAGCTTTGGCTTTCTCATTTGGCCTCGTACCGTTGTCGCTTGGTTCATTCAGCGTTTGACTTTGTGAACTTTCTTTAACAAAGCGAACACCCTTTCCTTTGTTGTTTGTCGTAACATTAGATTTATTTGGTTGTTTACCGAATTTATTGCATCCTAAACCGGTCTTTTCACCAAATAATCTAGTTACCTCAGTCACATTATCCAAGTTTCTAGAAGCTTTTGATAATGATGAGACGAGCTGCTCTGATTTGGCAAGTCTAGCGATTAGATCAGCTTCTCTTTTGACTATTATATCAAGATCATCTTTTAATTGAATAATTTTACTCTCAAGTGATTGGTTCTTCTCAATGCACTGTTGATGAACTCGCAACTCTGCTCTGAGTGCCACTTTATCTCTTGTGAGTGATGAGATAATATCGAGATCATTTTGATATATTTTGGTAGCTTCTTGACATTCATTGTAGTATTGTTTGACTTTGTCAAGTAATTCATCATAAGAAAGAGGAATATATAATTCATTGGTTACCTCTGGTAGCGAATCGTCAGACGCTTCATCATCTCTTGCCATAAGACAAATCAACGCTGAGTCGCTTGTAGGCTCATCATCACTGCTTTCATCTAATGATTCCAAATCCTCTTTAGGTGCGAAGAATGGTTCAGATTCCGCTAGCAATCCCTGTTGGCGAAGGTTGCTCCTAAATTGGTTTCTATTCGCATAGTCTTGCCTTGAGGGCTTTGACACATTTGGATAATGGCAATTCACCTGGTAGTGCCCTGGTTTTCTGCAATTATAACACAAATTAGTTTTCATTTTCTGTTCGGTGGATAATCGCTTTGAGACTACTGGCGCTGAGAGATTTTGAGTAGGGGATGGAGGCGCTTGGTATAGAACTGGCGCTACTGGTTGAGGTGCAGAGTACACTGGCGCTTGATACTGAGGCGCTGGAGCAGGGAGAGGAGTCTGAAATGACGTTTGTCCGATAGGATTTCTTTTTTCATGTCTTAGAAATTTTTTGAATTTCTTGACCAATAAAGCCATTTCCTTTTCTTTATTTGATTCCATGATTTTAACCTCACTAACCGCTTTACCCTTGCTTTTGGTTGTAGCGATTAAAGCTCCTGATTCAGTCGCTAAAGTCGATGTGTCACTGACTTCACCCAATTCGAATTCAAATGCCTTTAACTCTGAAAAGACATGCTTTGGAGTAAGAGTCTCCAATGTCTGTGATTCTCTCATAGCAACAGTCTTAATTAGATATTTGCTTGGAAGGCTTCTGAAAATTTTGTTGACCATTTCCTTGTTGGTCAATTCCTTGTCTAATGACGCTAACTCTGTAACGAGCAAAGTAAACCTTGCGTCCAATTGTTCTAGCGTCTCATTGGGCTGCATCTTGAAATGCTCAAATCTTTGCATGGCTATGGAAAGCTTATTCTCCTTCATTTGTGCTGATCCTTCACACACTATAGCCAGCTTGTCCCATATTTCTTTGGAAGTCTTACATTGCTTGATCTTGTTGAACAATGCATCGTTGTCTCCTAATGCTGAGTAAAGTGCACTTCATCCAACATTATCTAGATTTGCTCTTTTTCGATCTTCAGGCGTCCATTCTAACTTAGGCTTCTCGACATAACCATCTGGAGTGGCCTCGGTTGCTCCAGGAGCTCGAGTTACAACTTTCACAATTTGAATGGGACCACCTGTGATTACATCACACATTTCACTATCGCATGAGCACAAGTAAGCGAATGCTCTAAGTTTCCAAGAATCAAAATTTGACTCTACCAACTTAGGCATTTTGTTGAAAGTCATAATGAGATGTTTTTGGAGAGAAAAATTAAAGCGACTAAGTTCAAAAACAAATGGATCTGAACAAGCAGTTATGCTTGGAAATGCTTAGGTTTCTAATTCAACCGCTCTGATACCACTTGGTAGTCCCAAGTGGCACACGAAAGGATCTAGAAGGGGGGGGGGGTTGAATAGACCCTGAAGTCTTTTTCGACTTCACAAAAATTTTCGTATCACTTTAGAAATTTGAACGCTTGGAAAGCTGAGCGCTTGGGTCAGACGCTTCAGAGTAGTTAACTTAGACTTAGTGATTTCAGCAGTTTACCAAAGTAGGGCAACGCTATAGATCGCTTAATTAGGGTTAGCACAGCGGAAATGATTTTTAGCGTTCTTTTAGATAATTTAATCGCTTTGCAATTTTATTTGTCTTTTTCAGAATAATATAATGTGATGAATATAAGACAATAAAATATAAATGACACAATAAATTGTAAGGTTCACTGGGTGATGTAATCCCAGCTACGTCCTTCTTCTCCTATTTCACTTGGAGGAATTTACTATGATGATTATCAAAGAATCACACAGAAACTTCTACAAAATAGTAAAGGATGAAAATGATCTTGGGCTCCTTGATCACACAGACTTCAGCACCAATGAAGATCATCTTCTTAAAGCTTCTCTCACTCAGAAATATTGCCTCAAAGGTTTCAACAACTTTTCTCACTCAGATGAAAGGTTGAGGTTTGTCACTAGGGTTTGTTTGTTTTAGAGAAGATCAAACAACTTGGAATATCTCAGTTGGAGTTTGAATTTCTTCTTTGGAAGATTTTTGAGATATTTGTGACTGTCTGGAATGTAGATAGAAAGCTTGAAAGGTTTTGGCTATGGGGTTTCTAAGCTTTTTCCAGAAAGAATGTACGTAAGATTTTTGACAATAATTTCTCATATATTCTTGTTGTTATATATTGGGTTTTTCTGGAGCAAGGTATTTATAGGCAATTTCTTGGGATATGTCCGTTAGACACATGTAGAAGCGTGCCTTCCACGTGGCGCGTGATCATACCAAAAGTCTGACATTCCTGAAAATTTGCTGAATCCGATTGAACGGGAGCAGCTAAAACTCTGAAATTTCTGACTGTCTGGTCAAAAGGTGACTTGTCCACAAGTCATAGTAGCTTATCACATTTAATGCTCTTATCAGGCATTTAATGCATTTGAATTTATTTCCCGTTGGAAATAAATGTCCGTTGAATGATTGCATTTAAGTCCTTCATGACTTGAGGATTTATTTCAGGTGAATCTTACATCCATCCCTTGAGACAATTTGAGCGCTTGATCCATGTATCCTGAAATAGGTTCCTTTAGCGTTTGACGGACGCTAAGAGACAAATCTTCATCTCTGGTTGACTTCAGACGCTGGTCTTTAACTTCTTCTCTAATAGACTCACCTAGAATTCTACTAGCGATTCAGTTACTAAGACTTAGTCTAAAATCTACAAAGATAAAAAATTACAAGCCTAAACAAAATTACAAACTTTCAAACGCTTAAACAATAATCTAAGGAAAGCATAAACTTACATTTTATTTGGGTTCTAACAATGAATCCTATCTTGTCATCATCAAAACATCTAACATGAAATTTACTAACATCTACGTTGGTCTTATTTACATATGTGGCGCAACCCCATATTCTTATGTACTTGAGATTAGGCTTCCTTCCACACCAAATCTCATATGGCGTGGTGAGAATAGATTTCAAGGGACATTTGTTCAGAATATGCGCAGTTGTAAGCAATGCATGTTCCCACAAAAAAATGCGTAAGTCAGTGTAGCTAAGCATGGAAGCATGGAACGTATCATGTCAGACCCAAGTGGACCAATGAGTGCAGGTTTTTCCAACTCATGAATTTTAAATTCACTCAAACTTGCTGAGGGCGGCGGCCGCTAGGCCTTAGTGGGATGGAATTTTAGGCTTTGTTCAATCTTAGCCCATGTGTAATTAATTAAGTCCAAGGCCAAATCTAATTTGGATTTTAATTAATTACTTAATCTAATTAAAATTAATCCAATTAATTTAATTCAACTTATAAATTAATTTCAAATCAATTTAACTCATGAATAAATATGATTTAATTAATTCATTTAATCCAATTAAATATTTTTAATTAAATCATGTCATCCATTTTGTCAGTTATTCACATCTAATGTGAATTTACCAAAATACCCTTAGCATAGAATATTATTCCTTTTCTTCACATAGCGTGACTCTCTAGGCTGAATTTAATTAGCAATGGGACGATATCAAAGGATAAAGTTGTCACCTAGCCAGCACTGTGGAACCAAATCATAGCCCAAATGAATACGAAATGAATACGTCATCACAAACCTTGATTACGATTACCATATGCGTATAAACTCCTCACTGACGTGACGCGATCAAGTAAGATTCATTGTACGTCAAACTCATAAAACTTGATACTGTACGTTGGAATCATAATAATATGAAATTACCAAACTACCCTCAGCGTCTAACACGAGCTAGTTTATATGCTTTGGCCAAAGACGTACAATTTCAATTACTTATGATCTTACAGGTCATATACTCGTTTACTATCGAGATGGTGAATTTCATATTGGCAATTATCTTATAATGTCGAATGCACTATTTGAATCGTACTCCGGGGTTGGCCCCACCTATCAGGTGATACGAGCCTAACTACTCTGGTAACAGGTCCAATACTACAAATACATTGTAAACAACTCCTCAGGTCAAAAGTCGCCACATACTATATCAATGTTAATCCCAATCATTGACTGTCAAAGAGTAAGTACCCATGTGATCGGATTAAGGTGAGTCGAGTTCAAATATGTTAATTCCATTAATCATATTCATGACACAAGCTCCCACTATCAAATCAGTATTCGATTGGTACTCCTTGTCAAAGCAGGTGTAATACGAGTTGAATCTTAATGCCCAATTAAAATTCCTTAACTCGCGAACCAATATTAAGAGGTGGAAAGTCTACCTTTAAATCGCAAGGACTATTTGTTCAATACAATTAAATACCAGTGAGATTTATATGAACAAAACCAATGAACCTTTCTTCTATAAATTAGAAAGATAATAGTTTGTACAAAATAACTTATAAATGCCCTACTCAATCTAATTTGTCATTGGCATTGAGGGCATACACCTAACAGTCACTAGAAGAGACACTTTTTATATTGTTTGGTCTATATTATACTATATAAAAAAAAATTATGTTTTCGGTTAACCAAACCGAATCTCAAAACCAAAACTGAACATTTGTAAAAAAACAAAAACCGATTTGAATTTTTTATCTCGGTTTTGGTTCGAACGGAATTTTTGATTTTCATTTCGATTCGGCCGGTTAACCGAATTTTTTATTTTCATGAACACCCCTAAGTTTGAGGGTAGGAGTAGGACTAGAGTTTGAATCCTCCTCCCCCCACTTTAAATTTTTTTATTTTGTTTCAAAAAAATCCTTTCACTAATCTTAGTTGAGAAATGTGGATAGTGTACTGGGATAAAATTAGGAAATTAGCTTAGTCTGTCACAAGTTTTTTATTTATTTATTGTGTGTTTTGAAATAATGATTCCTTTTATATAAGGTTATTATTTTTAATTACAAGGGTAACTATCAAAAACATAGAAAGGATGTTAGATTGTAAACAATTTTAATTTTCTTTTTGAACTTTCTATTTTACACTTATTACTATTAGTATTAGAATTAACGATTACTTTTCTTAAAATCTATGATAAGAATTGTTAATAAAGAAAAATATAAAAGATATCAACAAATTAATAGAAATTAAAAAGTCAACCATCATTCAATTACTTAAAGTTTATCCCCCACAAAATATGTGTAAAGTGATTATATTAGTATTAGTTGTTATTGCTTTATATTCTTCTGAAGAATTAGCTGAAATTTTGGGTTGAATAAAGTTATTATATTATGTTAATAGTTGTTATTTTAGATTCTTTTAAAAAATCATCATTGTAATATTGTTGAGATTATGTGTTTGCATAGAGTTGATTAAATCAGTGTCTATAGATTAGTAAATTTTATTTTATATTCTTTTGACAACTTATGATTATTGCTAAAGTTTTGCAGTCGCGTAAGCGATCAAATAGGTGTTAACAAAATAATCGTTTTTATTTTATATTCATTTGTCATTTGAATATCTTTAATGCGATTGATTTATCTTTTATTTTTCATTTAATGATATTCTTTTTATGCCAATTAATTGTACATTGATTTGTGATGAACAAAGTATTTTTCTTTAAAACTAATTGCTTGTACCTAAATATAAAATATACAAGGTCACTAACTTCAAATAAAAGGATGTAGAATCACGTAGAATGAAAAATATGGGAAAAATTTATATCGTTAATAAATGAATTATAGATGAATTATATGACATGAAAAAATGTTGTGTAAAGAATATCAATAAACATTCTAAAAATTGCTAATATATTTCGAAAATACTATAAATTTATTTCAAAGTTAGTATTGGCCTTTTTAATGTGTTACTTGTTATATTACTAATCTATTAAAACTAAAATAAGTTTGAATATTACTTAAAAATATCATGAAATGTTTTCCTTTAGTGGTAATTTGGCCCCCCCAACCATTCATTTCTGGATCCGTCCCTGTGTGGTAAAATTGGTGAAGAATAATAGGCAAGAGTGGCTAAGAGGTTAAATTGTATTTTTGGCACACTAAAGAAGTGCGCACATTTTTTTTAGGGATAATTGCATTTTGCATAATATACCTTTGTAAAACACAAAACCCGCACACTTCCCCCTATATTTAAAATATAGCCTTATGATCCCGCTATGTTATTTTTAGTTTGCACACTCTTCCTTTCAAGGCCTAGTTAATTATTATTAATAATTAATCTAGCCTGTAGAAGGACTTATTGCTAGCTTGTTAATGAGCCTAAGGGCTCACACACTAACTTAGTGTAGTACCTATTGGCTAGTTAATTCTGTGTGAATTAATGTAGAAATTAATTAATTAGAATTAATTGATTAGGAAAAAAGAATATATTAATTAAGTGCTCTTAATTAAATAATAGTTTTATGATTTAATATTGGAATATTAAATTGGGAAAGACTAGTTAATTTTCAATAATACGTGAAAGAAGAAAATAAATATATATATATATATATAATACACATGTATGGGCGTGTGTGTGTATGGATTTGGTGGAAAATTTTATCTTGTTTACCAAGTCTATAAATAAATGTATATTTAATATATATATATATATATATCTTATAATATATTTGGTAGGATCTATTCTAATTAATTAGATATGGAAAGATCTTACAAATATATTAGGACAAATATTATGGATATGGTAAGATCTATCTAATTAGTTAGTTGACTAGTTATATGAAAATATCTTACTTGGATAGATCTTATATATTTGGGAAGGATCTCAAATATATGGAAATATCTTGTTTGTTAATTAGTCGATCTAGTTAACTAAGAAAGAGAAATAAGATGGAGGAAAACTAAGTATAAAGTAAATATATATACATATATATATGGAATGGATATACATGCCCCATATAGGCGTGTATGTGTGTGTGTGTGTGTGTGTGAGTTTCCATAATTTTGGACTGTCACTCTATATATATGTATGTATATTGATATTTTATCGTAAGGCCAACTAATTCATTCTACACTATTTTGATTGGGAAAATTCTCTCCATCTTTTCTCTTCCGCCTCTTTCACTTATACTTCTTCCAACTCATGTGTTGAGTATAAAGAATACCAATATATTCCTACCCCTTTTTCTCATAAGCTAAAATTTATATTCTCTTGGCTAGCACTGATGGAGATAATTGAGGGTACGATCAAAGGTGTAGATAAACTTTGAGGCGCAACACTTGGGGTGCTAGGACAAATCCATCTAGAGAGGTGTAGGAGGGAGTTGCTTAGAAAGACGTTGTTTTAAGTTCTTCAAGAGGTAAATACGAGAAAACTTTTCTTTAGGATAGTTTTTGAATTCATTGGTACCATGCTACCTAGCTGTAAATCGGGGATGTCGCTTTAATTTTAATTTGTATCTTCCGCTGCGCCAGCATCCCGGGGGGCTTCCACTACGATTCCAACAGTGGTATCAGAGCCAAGGTTTTGACATGACTCAGATTCTTTATCTGTGTTTATGTTTATGTGCTTTAAATTTGTTCTATCGCATGTAAAATTGCTTGAATTTTCTGATTTTATTTTTGGACCGATCAAAATAGTTAAAATCTGAAAATTAATTTGGATCTGAAAAATGTATCTTTTCGAAATCTGAGAATTTGCGTTTTGAAAGTTTGGATATGGCTGCGTTTTTGATTCGTAAAAGTTCATGCCTATTTTGGTACTACGGCGGAAAAGAATAATTGAACCCGTGACAATACTCGTGTGCCGTCACGAATCCGCCGGAATTGCTACTGTCAATGAACAACGACAATTCACGTGAACAACGAACATCCATGGCCATACGTGGTACGGACGACGCTGTTGGAAACAGCGCTATCATGCGCGACAACATGTGAATCAGGGCAGCGGGTTGCTGTCCCGACGAGTCAAAGACGGGCAGCCGTATAGACCGCGGCCCACTAGGGTTGAAACCCTATGGTTTTTTCAATTTTTGATAAATTGCAATTTGGCCCTGTGGCGCTATTTTGAACCTTTTGGATTTAAAATGCAATTGAATATATTTTTGGGCTTGGGCCTAAAATGGATTTTTAAAAAACATGGGCTTTTATTTATATTTTGGAAGGACAAAACAAAATTGATATTTTATTGACTTTCAAGATTAAAATAAAATTGACTTTTTGAAAATGGACTTATTCATGGATTTTCGAAAATGTGGTTCTTTTATTTAAATTTTGAAAGGGCGAAATAAAATTGGTATTTTATTGACTTTCAAAATTAAAATAAAATTGAATTTTTGGAAATTGGCCTCTTTGAAGATATGGGTTTATTCATGGCTATTTCAAAATATGATTTTTCATTTAAATTTTGGAATGACGAAATAAAATAGTATTTTATTGACTTTCGATATTAAAATGAAATTGAGATTTTTTGACATTGGGGGCCTTTGTGATTAAATGAATATGTGGACTTTTTCATGGACTTCAAAAAATATGAGTTTTATTTGAATTCCAAGTATGAGATAAATTTGGTATTTTATGGACTTTGGAAATTGAATAAAATAAATGATTTTTTGAATGTGGGATTTTTCGGCTTAAATGAAAAAAGTGAATTTTTTCATTGGTTTTTCAAAACTTGTATTTATTATTTAGTTCTTGAAAAATTAATATGATATTAATTGATTCCTAGAATAGATTAATATTAGAGTTTTGGAAATCGAATTAATTTTTGGATTAATGGAAAATTATGATTTTAATGTGATTTTCTGAAATTTGTTTTTAGAAAATAACTAATTGGTCCACTAATTGAATTAGATTGTCTTTAATTAAAGTCGGTAAATTTATGTTGATGACAGCATGATGCGATCATGTATTATGTGATGATCCGGGTCGAGTCATAGACAAGTCATTTAATTTGAGGCCTACCCACTATGTTTTTATTTTATGTACATGAGAGGGTGAGGTTTCCTTTTCTATTGTATTGTTGTAATTTGAAGACAAAGATGAAGACATCTTCAAGATGAAGTTGGAGACGTTCAAGCTCGAGGAGCTGTGAAAACCTTAGTATAGGGTTCGGGTCCTTAGATTAGATTGGTCAACACCTTGATGGCTCGGGGTTTTTTAGGATTGGTTTGACTAGGATCACATTTACCGCTTTATGTATAGCATGCTCATTGTTATTTATCGTTAGTATCTTAATATATGATATGCTATGCTGCATGATCACCTAAGAAAGATAAATAACTGAAAATGGTGAGAGCTTGTATGTGAAACCCCATATTCAAATATTAATTCCATAAATGGAGAAATTGGGGGCCCGAAAGCTTCTTGATTAGGTCCAGTGCCTTCCATCATTAGATGTGAGAGGGAATAGTGCGGCTTGTCATCATTGTCTCATGAGTCGTGGAATGGTGGCAGGTTAAGTGTACTAATCTCACAACTAGGCCTTTTATGTGAAAAGGTAGTAATACGAGAAGTGCACACGGGTTTTTGTTTCACTAAGGAGTCGTCCATGAGTTGTGGGACCACCTGACTACTGTTACGTTGTGGGAATTTGATGGGTCAAACTTAAACGCAGACTAGCGTACGACTGCATCGTGTTCTCGGGACGTACATGCAATGTGAGGCAAACATCTCGAGAACCTTCTGGATGTGGATGGGGCCGTCGCGCCTGATCAAATGTTACCACCCATTGTCTCACGAGCCATGGAATGCGGTTGGGGCATTTGACGCAAGAGCCCGCTGGAAATTGTAACATTTCTTGTCTTCTATTAGTGGGATAATTGAATTCGAAAACCCGTGGGAGCACACATGACGTTAAGATTTCTATAGTTTCGTGTGGATATGATCTATGATTAATGTCTTTCCATTTTTCAAAGTAACAATTAAATGGCTAAAACTCCACTCTCGGTAATCCTTGAAACTAATATGTTAAATGGCCCAAACTTACCAGACAAGATTGTGATGCAATCTGAAAGTCTTGACTATGTCTTAATTCAGTCTATTGAGCCTACACCTAAGGTAAGTGCTCCAAGGTCTACTCGTGATGCGCATGAGAAATGACGTAAAGACGATATCTATGTGCATTGTCTCATTTTGGCTTCATGACTAATGAGTTGCAGAGGCAGTCTGAGACTGCGGAACACGCATTAGAAATGGTTGCTGCACTAGAAGAGTTGTACGATGTTAAGACACTCCATGCGAGGTTTGCTATTTGTTTAGAACTCACATGATTGAATGAACATTGGTCACCGACCATGTGTTGAGAATGATTGCCTTGGTGAAGAAACTCAATGACATGGAGGTGCCGATAAATCTTGACTTGGCTATTGATTTAGTCCTTCAGTTGCTCTCTCCTGCCTACGATCAGTTCGTAGTAAATTTCAACATGAACCAATTGGTTGCCACTCTTACTGAGTTGTTAGACATGTTCCGCATTGCTGAGACAACGATCAAGAAGGCTAAGTCTGTGTTGCTTGCCGACACTTCTTCATCTTCCCGCTTTTGATAAGAAGAAAAGCAAAGGGAGAAAGAAGAAAAAGAAGGGCAACAAACTGGAAGCAAAGGACAGTGTCAAAAAAGTCAAAGGGAAAAATGGGAAGTGCTTTAACTGCAAATAAGAAAGGACACCGGAATTATCGATGAAGGAGTTCTTTTATGAAAGAATGAGGATAGTAATGAAAACTAGAGACTCGATAAACATAAACATCACTGGCAGTTAAAATAAATAGACTAGTAAACCTATAAACTTATGAACACAAGTTCCATACCTTCGAGTTTAAATATGCTGACGAGGGATATGACGAAAGTCAAGAAGTCTTGACGAGTAGTGGAAGCCGGTCTAAAGCATAACTGCTTCAAAGATCAATCTATGGATTGAATCTTTTCAGAAACTTAACTTCTAAAGGTTAATAGGTATACAACTGGCTTGTTAGTATTTTATGTTGGTAGCGTTGCATGAGTAACGTACATGTGATCATCATCTCAATTTTCTAAAATGGACTTAAAAGGGAATAGCACCCCAATTGCACAAGATAGCAATATATGAGGGTCATTGGTTGTTGTAATCCTTTTGTCCGAACATATAGATAATATGTTGACTAAAGTTTAACATGGAAGAATCAAAGGAGATTCTTCTTGTAAAAGCATAACCAAAAGGTACATGCATTTCTATGAGTTAAAATTGGTGTTCACTAATACATATTATGTATTAAGTCGACCTCCTAATTGATCCAATGGATTGGATTGGTGTTGTTTATTGGAAAACAACATGGGAAAATTGGAACTAGAATCTTTAGTCTTAAGATATGAACTTAAGTGATGACCAAGGATTTGTTTTATGCTAAATGGAAGAGTAAGAGCTGAGAAAGTCTCTTAAGAAGAGATAAAGGCTAACTCTACCATTTAAATCTCACATAAGAATGTGGATATAAAAGATATCTAGATAGGTGAACCTATCTTATGGATAAGATGAGGTTCTACCATTCGAATATCAAGTACAAATGTACTATGATTATCGATAAGGGTGTAAGCTCTTGAAAAGAGCGATGTCTCACCTACTATCTATACATACCTAGTGGTGAGATGAATAAGAGATTATTTTATTAGAGTCGACGTTTGAGTGGAATAAGTCAACTCGACTAAAAACGTGGCAAACCCCTTTCGGCTAAACCCTTGAGTAGGAGCAGTGTTTAAAAGGTCATGGACCTGTGTGGGAACATTAACAGTAGATTCTTAGGCAAGTGGGAGATTGATAGTGTTGTATGCCCGGTGAGCCATATGTTGGCTTGAAACACTAGATTATAAACACTGTGTCAGTCTTATCATTTAGATTATATCAAAACTATAGGAATGCTTCTTTATTGTCGACTACTCAGGGGAGTATAGATAAAGATCCTATGGATTACATATGTTTAGAGGAGCGGTGAGAATACCTATGGAATGCTCTCAAAGACCATAATCCTAAAACACATTTTAAGTCATAATGGCTAAGAGATGTGGGACATCACTGGCCTCGCCAAGACTTGTTCATGCATGTAACTCTCCCAAGAGGTCGACATGTTCCATTGTCGATGGCTAGTATGGCAATACATGTATGAAAATTCATACTTGGGTGAGTATGAAATTGAATAGCCCCGCTAAGGATTCCTCATTGGTGCTGTTGAACTTGAAATCCTTGGGTTTCGTAGTGTGAGATAATCCTTAAACCTGAGATGTCATTGGAAAGGGTACTAACCACTATACTTTGATATGCCGTGCACTCCAGGAGAGTCATACGGCGTGTATGTTCGATATAGTCTAGTAGTACAGCGGAACAAGTGGCAGTCGTCAAGGGATCCATCCAGGGTCACAAGTACCCGGTATTTCCTATGCTGTTGAGTGAAACTGAATGATCAATAAAAGTCTTTGCCCAGAGCATAGTCTTATAAGAGGAATTGGTGATCCCTACTTGAAAGACCGAATCATTATTGGAACCAACATAGTCATAATTTCTGAGGCTACTAGGTTTTGTCCTGTCGCCAAGCCCTACACCTTAGACGGAAAAGAGATGGAAGGATTCGACTCACACAAAGATGGAAATCTGGATAGGTTTGCTTTTCATCGTTAACATCTGGGAAGTCGTGGCGACGTTGCTAGACATAGAAGCACGACCGATAGGTGCCTTGGTTTAATTGGTGAAATTAATCTAAGGCCTTGTTAATTATTATGAATAATTAATCTAACCTATGGAAGAACTTATTGCTAGCTTCTTAATGAACCTAAGGGGTGGCACATTAACTTAGTGTAGTACCTATTGGCTAGTTAATTCTTTTTATATTAATGGAGAGCTTAATTAATTGGAATTAATTCATCGGGAAAAAGAAATAAATTAATTAAGTGGTTTTAATTAAATAATAGTTTTTTGATTTAATATTGGGATATTGAATTGGGAAAGACTAGTTAATTAGTCAGTGGTCTAATTAATTAATATGTGAAAGAAGAAAATAAAAATTATATATATATATGATACACATGTATGAGGGTGTGTATGTGTAAGAATTTGGTGGAGAATTTTATCTTGTTCACCAAGTCTATAAATATATGTATACTTAATTAATATATATATATATATATATATCTTATAATATATTTGGTAGGATCTATTCTAATTAATTAGATATGGAAAAATCTTATAAATATATTAGGATAAATATAATCGATATGGTAACATCTGTTTAATTAGTTAGTTGACTAATTATATGGAAATATCTTATTTGGATAGATCTTATATATTTGGGAAGGATTTCAAATATATGGAAAGATCTTGTTTGTTAATTAGTGAATCTAATTAACTAAGGAAGAGAAATAAGATGGAAGTAAACTAAGTATAATATATATATATATATACATATATATATATGGAATGGATATACACGCCCCATATAGGCGTGTATATGTGCGTGGGTGAGTTTCCATAATTTTGGACTCTCACTCTATATATATGTGTGTATTGATATTTTATTCTAAGGTCAACTAATTCATTCTACACAATTTTGATTGTGAAAATTCTCTCCGCCTTTTCTCTTCTACCTCTTTCACATATACTTCTTCCAACTCATGTATTGAGTACGAACAACACCAAAATATATTCCTACAAATTTTTCTCATAAGCCAAAATTCGATACTCTCTTGGCTAGCACTGGTGGAGATAATCGAGGGCATGAGCTAAGGTGTGGATAAACTTAGAGGCACAACACTTGGGGCTCTAGGGCAAATCCATCTGGAAAGATGTAGAAGGGAGTTTCTTAAACTGAAGATTCAAGAAAACTTATCTTTAGGATAGTTTTTGAATCCGATGGTACTA
The DNA here is from genome assembly GCA_019426215.1 of Buddleja alternifolia. NCBI lineage: Eukaryota > Viridiplantae > Streptophyta > Magnoliopsida > Lamiales > Scrophulariaceae > Buddleja > Buddleja alternifolia. The sequence goes on from CM033394.1 coordinate 23,596,024, forward strand.
TGTCTACCTAGCCGTAATTCAGGGTGTGGATTTAATTTTAAGTTGTATCTTCCGCTGCGCCGGCATCCCCGGGGGCTTCCACGTATCCCAACAGTGGTGTCAAAACTAAGGTTTTGACATGGCTCGAATTCATTATCTGTGCTTATGTTTATGTGCTTTAAATTAGTTTTATCGCATGTAAAATAGCTTGGATTTTCTAATTTTATTTTTTTGGACCGATTAAGATCGTTTAAATCTGAAAATTAATTTGGATATGAAAAATGGATTTTTCAAAATCTGAGAAATTGTATTTGTGATAAAACTTGGATTGCCGATATTTGTTTCAAGAAATCGAAAAATGAGCCGTTCGTGTAAGGTAGCAGATTGAAAGGGCTTGAGCCTGTGACTGCGCTCACGCGCCGTAGCAAGTACACCTGGATCTGCCACCGTCGAAGGACGGCGGCTGTTCGCCATTGTGAGTAGAGGCTAGTGTTCACCATTTGGCCGTCGCGTGCAGTGCTTGGGTAGCGCCGCCGTAAGCGACGGCGCATGATGAACTGGGGCACCACGCGGCTACCCTGTTAACAGAAAAACGGGCTGCCACTAGTGGCAGCGGCAGCGGCCCACTAGGATAGGGATCCTAGGGTTTTTCCAATTCTCGATAAATTGCAATTTTGCTCTGTGGGGCTATTTTGTAATTTTATATTTTGGGTTTAAAATTCAATTAGATATATTTTCGGATTGGACCTCAAAATGGACTTTTAAAAAATATGGGCTTTAATATATATTTGAAAGGACGAAATAAAATTGTTATTTTATTGACTTTCGATATTAAAATAAAAATTGAATTTTTGAAAATGGGATTCTTCATGGATTTTTGAAAATATGGTTCCTTTATTTAAATTTTGAAAAAACGAAATAAATTTCATATTTTATTGACTTTCAGGATTAGAATTAAATTGAATTTTTAAAATTGGGCCCCTTTGAAGAAATGGATTTCTTCATGAGTTTTCATTTGAATTTTAAAAGGATGAGATAAAATTGGTATTTTATTGACTTTCGATATTAAAATAAAATTGGGAAGTTTGAAGTTTAGGGCCTTTGTGATTAAATGAAGAAGTGGACTTCTTCATGGACTTTGGAAATTGAATAAAATAAATAATTTTTTGAAGATTATTAGTTTTATTTGAATTCCAAGTATGAGATAAAATTTGAATTTTATCAACTTTGAAAATGGAATAAAATAAATAATTTTTGAACTTGTGCTTTTTTGGGTTAAATGAAAAGGTGGATTTTTCATTGATGTTTCAAAACGTGTATTTATTATTTAATTCTTGAAAAATTAATATGATATTAATTGGTTCCTAAAATAGAATAATATTAGAGTTTTCGAAGTTGAATTAATTTTCGGATTAATGGAAAATTATGATTTTCCATGGGGTTTTCTGAAATTTATTTTTAGAAAATAATTAATTGGTCCACTAATTTCATTAGATTATCCTTAATTAAAGCCAGTAAATTTATGTTTATGAAAGCGGGATACGAGTATGTATTATGTTATTATGTGGTGATCCGGTTCGAGTCATAGACTAGTCGTTTTAATTTGAGGCCTGCGTGTCAAGTTTTCATTTTATGTATATGAGAGGGTGAGGTTTCCTTTTCTCTTGTATTGTTGTAATTTGAAGACGGAGATGAAGACATCTTAAAGATGATGATGGAGCTGTTCAAACTCGAGGAGTTGTGATGACCTTAGTATAGGGTCCGGGTTCTTATATTATATTGGTCAACACCTTGATGGCTTGGGGTGTCTCAGGATTAGCTTGACTAAGGGTCTAGAAGGGGGGGGGGGGTAAATAGACCCTGAAGTCTTTTTCGACTTCAAAAATTTTGTATCACTTTAAAGGTTTGAACGCTTTGGATGACTGAGCGCTTGGGTCAGACGCTTCAGAAAAAAGTTAACTTAGACTTAGTGATTTTAGCAGTTTACCAAAGTAGGGCAACGCTTAGATCGCTTAATCAGGGTTAGCACGGCGAAAATGAGTTTTAGCGTTCTTTCAGTTAATTTAATCGCTTTGCACTTTAACTTGTCTCTTTTTAAAGATAAATGATGTAACAATAATAATAATAAGGCAAATACGGTAAATAACACAAGATATATACGGTTCACTTGGTGGTGTAATCCCAGCTACGTCCTTCTTCTCCTTTTTCACTTGGAGAAATTTACTAGAATGATTTTCGAAGAGTCACATGGAATCTTCTACACAATAGTAAAAGGGTGAAAATGATCTTGGGCTCCTTGATCACACAGACTTCAGCACCAATGAAGATCGTCTTCTTCAAGCTTCTCTCACTTAGAAATACTGCCTGAAAGGGTTCAACAACTTTTCTCACTCAGATGAAAGGTTGAGGTTTGTCACTAGGGTTTTGTTTGTTTTTGAAAAGATCAAACAACTTGGAATATCTCAGTTGGAATTTTAATTTCTTCTTTGGAAGATGTTTGAGATATTAGTGACTGTCTGGAATGTAGATAAAAAGCTTGAAAGATTTGGCTATGGAGTTTCTAAGCTTTTTCTCAGTAAATTTTTCTTGTGTTTTTTACGTAAATGTCTCTTGTAAAAATTGTATCTCTCTATTTAAGGTTTGCTGGGGTAAGGTATTTATAGGCAATTTTTTGGGATCTGTCCGTTGGACACATGTAGGAGCGTGCCTTTCACGGGGCGCGTGAGTATACCTTTTCTCTGACATTCCTGAAAGTTCGCTGAAGACGATTGGACAGGAGCAGCTGAAATTCTGAATTTTCTGACAGTCTGGTCAAAAGGTGGCTTGTCCACAAGTCACATTAGCTTATCACAATTAAGGCTCTTATCAGGCATTTAATGCATTTTGAATTTAATTCCCGTTGGAAATAAATGCCCGTTGAATGATTGCATTTAAGTCCTTCATGACTTGAGGATTTATTTCAGGTGATTCTGACATAAGTCGCTTGAGGGGTTTCGAGCGCTTGATCCATAAACCCTGAAATGAGATCTTTTAGCGTTTGACAGACGCTAAGAAGAAAATCTTTATCTCCGGTTGACTTCAGACGCTGGTCTTCAACTTCTTCTCTAATAGACTCACCTAGAATTCTACTAGCGAGTCATTCACTAAGACTTAGTCTAAATTCTACAAAGATAAAAATTACAAGCCTATAATAAATTACAACCTTCAAACGCTTATACATCATTCTATGAAAAATGGAAACTTACATTGTATTTTTGGGGTCTAATATTAAATCCTATCTTGTCATCATCAAAACATCTAACATGAAATTTCCCAACAATTTCCCCCTTTTTGATGATGTCAAGACTCTTATAACTCTTTTATAATTTAAGAGTTACTTAAAAGAAAAGGCCCAAAGGAATATATGTTAGCGTTTGAAAAGTTAGTAAAGTTAGCTAAAGTTAGATTAGCTTCAACAAGAAGTTTCAGCGTTAAAACATTCATTCATTGAAAGAATTTAAAGCATACATGTTTTACACTGAAGGAAAACCATAAATAAAAAAGATAAAACAAAAAAGGATAAAACATAAAAGGAAGCCAATCACTTTCTCTATTGCTTCGCTCTTTCTTTGCCTTGTAGAACTTCTAATGCTAGTTCCAATAAGAGACGATCAATATCGATCATTGTCGTATGTTGAACTTCATCATAATCATGTCTACGAAGTCTGGCGCTTTCATTTAGTTCTAACAACCTTTTCGTCCAGTCCCTTGGTGGAATACCAAGTTCACGAATTATGTCATGATAGATATCTCTTTGTCGATCGTTTGACGGTTTTTCCGTCCAGTCCCTTGGTGGAATACCAAGTTCACGAATTATGTCATGATAGATATCTCTTTGTCGATCGTTTGACGGTCTCCAATTGATAGGTCGTTGTAGCGGTCCGGCATAGGCAGGAAATCCAATACTTTCTAAGAACTCGGGGTCCAATTCTGGAAGCGCGTACTTTCCGAGACAATACCTTGGCTTTCTTTTCTTGGATAGCATTTTCTTAATGCTTGCTAATTCTTTGAACAATGAATGCCACTGTTTATTATCTGTCTTGGAAATCGCATTGGACTTTTCTTTATCTTCCCCCTTCTTGACATTATCAAGTGAGTTCTTGAGTTCAGCGACATCTCGGCGTAAGAGTCCAACTTCTTCGACGAGAAGAGCAGCTTGTTGAGCGACACTCTGAGCGGCGGCATCGCATGAAGCGTGCCTTTCAGTATCGGCCAAGGCGCTCTGAGCTAAGTGACGGTTGATTTCAGATGAGAGCTCAGCGATAAGGGGTGATATGCTTTGCATGATAGAAATAGTGCTTTTATTTGCAGCATTGCCAATATCACGACTCCGCGTATGCGACACTATACGGACATGTCTATCAGTAGCCTCAAAGATCTTGGAGCAGGAACCCTCAATGTTTGTAAGCGAGTTCCGGAGTGTCTGTCTGAAGTCTCTGGCTTCTGAATCGCTCTCAAAATCTGAATCGGAAGAAGGACGCTCTGGGGACGAGAGAAGTCCGGAAGATTTGGAAACTGCAGCCTTACTTTTGGATTTATCTTTGATAAAAGGTTCTTCAGGAGCTTGAGCAATTTCAGCGTGCACTTCTTCACGCTCGATCCATGATAGGATCTGCAATTGCTGAGGGCTCGACCACTGGGGCACTTGAGGGATCTGGAAGTTGAGCATAATTTTCAGTAGGAGCACTTTCTCCTTCTATAATTTCGATGGAGGGAGAAGGTTCTCTAATACCAAGGACCCAGAGAGGGCCAAGGGCTTCCATCACATGCCTTGGACTAATCAGGCTAGATTGCGGGATAAAGAATATAGCATCTTCACGCTCTTCGGTACTTGGTGCAAGTTGCACACCTTCCGGCAAAGCAATCCCTGAAGTATAACAGTTGAAGAAGTCCAAAATCAAAGGCATGAGCGCTTGAGCTGCTTCTTGGTCCACTTGCCTAATTAGCGAGATTATCTTGGCCACTTGAATATTTGATTCACTAAAGAGCACGGGGTGAAAAGTATACCCTCAGAAATTGGAACACCCGAAAAAGTGATTAAAACAGATGTCCAGCGCTTGGGCATTTTCAAACACTGCTCTCATTTCTCTATGGAACTCAGCGAACTCAGCGTGTTCATTTGAAACATCCACACGAATCTGACTCTGGCCTGGAAGAAGAGGTTGTTTACTTGATGAAGCGTCTTCATTTAGGTCAAGAAAGACTCGTTGAACAAACCCGGCACGAGGATGCAAAACGTAGCGTCCACCTTGGCTGTATAAGGCAAGTTGCTGGCGAATGTAACTTTATATTGGTTGTCTATATCGTGGCAAAGCACTAACATTCCCTGCAATAATCTGACGCTGTTGAAGCAAGAAGGTTGCATAACCTCGGCGTCTGTACTCTATTCCGAAATCGAACAAAAAATGATATCTGATCAGTTCTTCAATGGTGTAGAAGTGAAGAACAAATTCTTCAGCCCACCTGGCTGTATTCATCATCCAACGTTTTCCAAGTTTGTCCGCTTTCTTTTGCTCTTTGTTAGCAGCAAGGAACTTCTCAAAACGTTCCGTCTCTTCATCATAATCATCAGCCCATAATCTGGTGAGATATTCACGAGCCTCATCTTCTATCCACGAGTTGATTGGATTTGGGCGCTCTGCAACAAGTGGTCCTTTACCTTTCCATAACTTGAGTGGATTAGGAGAGAGAGCATTATGGGGAGACTTGACGACGGAGGGGAGGGTTGAATAGCCTATCTTGTTGAGATCTTCTTCATCTGGAGGGGAGGGCTGAATAGCCAATCACCCATGTGGGGGTTCTTGAAAATAATCTTATTTTGGCGCTGAGGATAAAAGGACTCGTCCGAGCGACCATTTGAATTGAAACACTGAAGATCAAGATCAACTCTGTTGAAAACTGGACGACGAATATACTCAAAACGTGATTGAAGACGCTCCAAGTTATATAGTCCTAGATTGGCAATACGCTCGAAGATTTCAAACTTGAGAGAGTTGGACAAATCGGGCCCATGGAGAGTTGTTTGAAATTGTATTTCCAACTCGGCAAGCGTTTGAGTGTCTCGTTCTCTGGCGGCATAATAAAATTCAACATTTGAAGTGTATCCGCGCGGGAAGAAATCGATGACACGAGGAGGAGGTCCCATTGGCGTAGGAATAATGGAAATCACTTCTGTTTGGATGGGGGCCACTTCTAGCGACCGCTCAGCGTTTAAAGTCGCTTCACTGGCTGATGATGTTTCAGCGTTAGGAAAGGCTTGAGATGCTTCCTTAGCGATATCCACAACAGTTGTCATATCCACATCTACTTCAACTGGAATCTCGGATGAAAGAGGGGCATAAGCGATTGGTGCCTCTGGAGGTACATCTTGAGCAGATACATGTAAGCGATTGAGAAAAGCAAGCAAAAATTTCCACTAAGTAGAAAGATAGAAAAGACTAAATCGCTTACCCTGAGGAATATCGTCGACTATTTCAGTCACTTGATCTGTTTCTGGGACAGGTTCCTCAGGCTCTGGAACAACTTCTTCTGGATCTAAGTCGAGAAAAGAAGTTATAGGATCAACACGAATGGGAATATCTAATTCTTCAAGGGTGTTGACAACATATTGAATATCGGCTTGACATTGTGCTGAAAGAATTTTTATCCTAGCGTTAGAGACTTAGAAACTAACGAGGAAAGGATATACTAATTTGCTTATCAAATACTTACCCTGAAAACTAGAAGGCCTCTCAGATTGAGTAGCGGCTTGAGGATCTGAGCTGATTTCTGGAACAGCGTCAGAAGGAGGAACACTTCTTGACTCTCTAAGCGCTGGTTTCGCTGGAGCACTAGAGGAGGCTGCGGGAGTAGAAAGAGGAGTACGTCTTCGTGCAAGCGATACTTCTTCTTCTACGAATTCCTCTTCCTCGGGAACGGAAAAGATAAACCTTGGAGGAGGCGATGGAGATTTAGGAGATGGAGAAGGAGAAAGGATCTTCTGCTTCTTTTTGGGCTCCGGCTTCTTCTTCTTGGGTTCAGGCTTCTGTTTCTTTGCTGGCTTGGATGGCTCAGCGACTTTGAGAGCTATCTTTCTCTTAGGTCGCTTGACCACCACTTCTTCTTCGGATGAAGAGGATGATGATGAAGAGGAAGACGCTTGATCTTCATCATCACTACGAACAACTCCTAAGGCACGAAATCGCTCACGCTCTTCTTTTGGAACAGCTGCACCACCTATCTTTCTTGGCTTTTGCAGCTCACAGATCATTTTCTTTCCGTAGAATTTTGTCGCTGGAATCTTCTTGCCAGAAGAGTTTTTATAACCGCAAGCGCTAAGAATACGACTTAGCACAATCCCATAAGGCTTGGGATTCACCGACTTGGCCATCGCTGCCTTGAAGCGATTAAAAATGTAGAGAGACCAATTTATCTTCAATTTGGTCAGAATGGCCACCATCATCTTGTACTATAGGTTTCTAACTTTATCGAATGTCCTTTTCCTGCATTCGATCATCTTTGAGCATATATCTGCGAGAATAACATATTCTCCCTTCATGTCGTTCTTCTTGAAGTTCGGCTCGTATGCACTAACAACATCGTCTTTCTCAACTAATTCCCAGACTTTTGTAGCATCTCCGAGATTAACGTGTTCCACCTTAGAGCCATCATTGTGTAGAACCAATAATGAAGAAATCAAGGAAGGGGTAAGAACAAAAGTTTCTTTGGCGAAGGGGAAGACGCAGGATATGGAATTACCGTCTTCAGAAATCTGGGCATTGTTGAAAAAGTGGAGAGATTCATCTTCAAAGTAGTTGAAAATAGTAGTGATCATATCTCTCAAACCAGATGCTTGAACGAGTGGAAGAATTGTTCGAAGAGGAGAGTTCTGGTTTTCAAACAGATAGTCCCAGTTAACCAGAAATCCGGCGTTAACAGTGACTGGTTTTTCAATACGGGAAGTTTTTTTGGTAGTAGACTTAGATGTTTTGGAAGATTTTGCAACTTTGGGTGCCATTGCTGAAAGTTTGAAAGTTTTTTGAGAGAGAGAAATATTTGCCTTGAGAAAGATGAAGATTTTTACAGTAGAGAGAATTTGTGAGAGTGATAAAATCTGACTGTAAAGACCTTGAAGGGTTTAAATAGAGGCAAAAATTAACTTTTCAATGGTTACGATGTTGACACGTGGTCAGTCAAAGAGTTTGAATTTTGAAAGGAGTCAAATCTGATGCGTTTTAGGAAAATACGGATGCAAAAAGTGCGGTAAAATAGTTTATCAGTTACCGAAAAATGCGAAATTTTGGGATCCGCACTTACCAAATTAATTGAAAGATGTTTGAAAAGATTTGAAATTTTCAACATGAAATACACGTGCTTGATAATACATTGACACGTAATCAGACTCGTGCAGACCTGAACTGTCTCGGTTTTAGATAAATGTCAATAACCGTCAGTTTGATTTGATAGACACGTGTGGGTAGTTATCAAATCTAATCTTTTATACTTATCCACACGCGATCCTTTTATCGATGAAAACTATGCAAGATTTTAAACTAATTTTCTTAGCGTTATTGTGGGAATTTCTTTAACGCTTAAAACTTTTGAAGAACAAAATTTAATTTTGTAAAGTTTGTGATAAAGTCAATCACTTGAATTTAGAAATGACAATTTTATTTTGAGATTGACTTCGTCATGCATAAAGATAAGCGCTAGTGATTAATGCATATAATTTTAAATTATTTTTTATCACAGTCGCTTATAAATTGTTATATTACAATTTTAAAGTTCCCCCTAAAATTGATGACTTATTTCAGATTTTGTCAAAACGCTTTAGACATAAACATAAGGTGGATTTCCCCTAAATTATATGCTTATTAAATATGATGCTTTATGATTTAAGCGTTTAAATCAATCATACCTAATTCACTTCTCAAAGTGGGAAAGCGTTGTTCGTTGAGCGCTTTGGTGAAGATATCTGCCAATTGTTTGTCAGTTCCAATGAAGTGCATGGAGATATCTTTCTTTTGAACATGGTCACGCAAGAAATGGTATCTAATGTCAATGTGTTTAGTTCTAGAATGAAGGACAGGATTTTGGGTCATAGCTAAAGCGCTTTGGTTATCACAATGGATTGGGGTAGGACCTAGGATAATTCCATAGTCTCTAAGTTGTTGCCTCATCCAAAGAATTTGCGCACAACAGCTCCCAGCGGCTATATATTCTGCCTCAGCGGTAGAAGTCGCTATGGATTGTTGTTTCTTACTATGCCACGAAACTAGTCTATCACCTAGAAATTGACATGTACCACTAATACTTTTCCTATCTATTTTGCATCCTGCAAAATCTGCGTCTGAATAACCAATTAGTTCAAAAGGAGAGTCCCGTGGATACCATAAGCCCACATTTTGTGTGCCTTTTAGGTATTTAAGGATTCTCTTGGCATCATTTAAGTGTGATTCTCTAGGATCAGTTTGAAATCGTGCACACATGCATACTGAAAACATAATTTCCGGTCTACTAGCGGTAAGATAAAGAAGTGATCCAATGATACCTCTATAGTTAGTGATATCAATTTTCTTCCCACTTTCATCTTTATCTAACTTAAGCGTTTGGCTCATTGGAATTTTTGAAGATGATGCATTTTCCATACCAAATTTCTTAATCATATCTTTTGTATATTTAACTTGGTTTATAAATATTCCATTAGGGAGTTGTTTAACTTGTAATCCTAAGAAGAAAGTTAATTCACCCATCATACTAATTTCAAATTGATCTTGCATCATTTTCGAAAATTTCTCACGCAATCGCTTATTTGTAGAACCAAATATAATATCATCAACATAAATTTGGACTAAGAGAATATCTTCATTATGGGTAATTTTAAATAACGTTGTGTCAATGCTGCCTTTTGAAAAGCCTTTACCTATAAGGAAGATAGAGAGAGTGTCATATTGTGCTCTTGGTGCTTGTTTAAGGCTATAGAGTGCCTTATCCAGCTTATAGACCATACTTTTTCCATGGTTGTTGATGAATCCTGGAGGTTTCTCCACATAGACTTCTTCTTGGAGTTTACCATTCAAGAAAGCACTCTTCACGTCCATTTGGTACAACGTGAATTTGTTGAATGCGGCAAACGCTAGGAACATGCGAATTGCTTCAAGACGGGCTACTGGGGCGTATGTCTCATCAAAATCAATACCCTCTTCTTGACAATAACCCTGAGCGACTAGTCTGGCTTTGTTTCTTATAACAATGCCATCTTCGTCCATCTTGTCCCTAAAAACCCATCTAGTCCCAATAACTCCTTGATAAGTTGGCCTTGGTACTAGAGTCCAAACCTTGCTTCTCTCAAATTGGTTAAGCTCTTCTTGCATTGCTTCAACCCTACTTGAATCACTGAGCGCTTCATCCACTTTCTTTGGTTCCATTTGAGATAAAAAACTTGCGAACACGGCCTCATTAATTATAGCTGACCTAGTTCTAACAGGTGCTTCCATATCTCCAATTACTAGCTCTGGTGGATGGCTTCTAAGCCATTTACGGTCTGGTTGGAAAGGATTGAGAGACTCTTGGTCATCAATCGCTTGATCCCTATTTGTCTCTGGCGCAGTCGCTTCATCATTCACAGTTCCAGTTTGATCTTGATGATTATTCTCTTCATGATCATCAGCGATTCGCACTTTACCATCATTTGTAACCTCACGAGTAACCTTAGGAATAGGCACAAAGATCTCATCATCAGCGTCATCATCACTATCATCATTGAGGTTAATTTGTGATGCTTGTTGGGCAAGATCTTCAATTCCTACATCATTAGGATTAACCTTACTCGGTTCTTGGTTAACATCATCAAACACAACATGAATGGATTCTTCAACCTTCGATTTGATCTTATTTAGGATGCAAAAACTCTTTCTATTCTTGGCATAGCCTAGAAAGATTCCCTCATCCACTTTAGGATCAAAAGTCTTTGGGCTGTGGGATCCATTATTATGAATGAAACATTTTGAACCGAATACATGAAAATATGAGATGTTAGGCTTACGTCCCTTCCACAACTCATATGGAGTCTTCTCATGTTGCTTGTTGATCATACACCGGTTCTGAGTGTAGCAAGCTGTGTTGATGGCTTCGGCCCAAAACCTTTGAGGCAGCTTAGACTCTGCAAGCATTGTCCTAGCGGCTTCTTTAAGCGTTCTGTTCCGTCGCTCAGCAACTCCATTTTGTTGAGGTGTTCTAGGAGCAGAATACTCATGAAGTATTCCAAAATTTGTACAAAACTTCTCAACAAATTGGTTAGTAAATTCAGTTCCTCTATCGCTTCTCATTCTCGTCACTTTTAGATCTTTTGAATTTTGCAATTGACGGATTAGCGCTGTGAGCTTGACACTAGTTTCATCTTTGGTCGCTAGAAATTCTACCCATGTGTAGCGAGAGAAATCATCAACCATTACTAGCGTGTATTTTTTACCACTAACACTCATGATTTGAATGGGACTAAACAAATCTAAATGCAATAGTTCAAGAATTCTAGAAGTAGGTAGACATGGTTTCTTCTTAAAAGATGATTTAACTTGTTTACCCATTTGACATGCATCACATAAGCGATTCTTTTGAAAGGAACCCTTAGGTAATCCCTCTACAAGATTTAGTGATATTAACTGAGAGATTGACTTAAAGTTGAGGTGATTTATTTTTCTATGCCATAACCAACCCAATTCATTTTGACTTTTAGCAATAAAGCATGTGGGGTTGTTATCAAATGTAGAATCCCAATCCACTAAATACACATTATTTGTTCTTTTTCCTCTTAATTTAGTAGACTTAGTCTTAGCGTCATTGACATAGCAGAAGTCGCTTGAAAAATTGACATCAAAGCCTTTATCAAAAAATTGACTAATGCTCAACAAATTATGCTTAAGACCCTCAACATAATATACATCACTGATCATGATGTTCCCCCTATGCATGATACCTATACCTTTGGTTTTACCTTTGGAGTTATCACCGAATATAACTTGAGGACCGTTGGTTGTACGATAGTTGATCAAGAGATCCTTTGAGCCAGTCATGTGCCTTGACGACCCACTATCGATGTACCAAACTGAAGTGTCGGTGTTGGCTCTAGGTACCTGCATTTAAAGGGCAGTTCTAATTCTTCTTAGGTTCCCATGTTGTTTTGGGTCCTTCAATGTTAGTAGCTTTGGCTTGAATTAAAACTTTTGGAACCCATATTTGCCTTGTCTTCATTACGGGAAGATTGGTCTTCTTGGGTTTCGGTTTGTGTTGTGTGTGCTTTATGGGTGTATAGTAATATCCTCGATTATAATAGTAATCATAATCGTAATCATAGTCATAATCATAATTATCTTAGTATCGATAATATGATCTTGACTGTCTTGAATATTGACGCTGGTATTTCCTTGGCGCTGGCTTGGGTTGCACTTTTGGTGCTGAACGCTTAGCGCTTGATTCACAGTGTTCAGGCTTACCTTTAGCCTTTTGAGCGTTTGGATGAGTCCCTTTTTGTGAATCATTTGCTTTAGCCTTACCCTTGTTTGAGTCAGCTTTGGCTTTCTCATTGGGCCTCGTACCGTTGTCGCTAGGTTCATTTAGCGTTTGACTTGGTGAACCTTTCTCAACAAAGAGAACACCCTTTTCTTTGTTGTTTTCCGTAACATTAGATTTATTTGGTTGTTTACCGAATTTATTGTAGCCTAAACCGATCTTTTCACCATATAATCTAATTACTTCAGTCATATTATCCAACTTTCTAGAAGCTTTTGATAATGATGAGATGAGCTGCTCTGATTTGGCAAGTCTAGCGATCAAATCAGCTTCTCTCTTGACTATTATATCAAGATCGCTTTTCAATTGAATAATCTCACTCTCAAGTGATTGGTTCTTCTCAATGCATTGTTGTTGAACTTTCAACTCTGCTTTGAGAGTTACTTTATCTCTTGTGAGTGATGAGATAATAGCGAGATCATTTTGATATATTTTGGCGGCCTCTACAATCTTTATAATATTCATTGACTTTGTCATGTAATTCATCATAAGAAAGAGGATGAGATAATTCATTGGTTACCTCTGGTAGTGATTCGTCAGACGCTTTATCTTCTTTTGCCATGAGACAGATCAACGCTGAGTCGCTTGTAGGCTCATCATCACTACTTTCATCTGATGATTCCAAGTCCTCTTCAGGTGCGGGAAATGGTTCAGATTCCGCTAGCAAACCTTGTTGGCGAAGGTTGCTCCTGAATTGGTTTCTATCCACATAGTCTTGCCTTGTGGGCTTAGACACATTTGGATAAGGGCAATTTACCTAGTAGTGCCCTGGTTTCCTGCAATTATAACACAAGTTAGTTTTCATTTCTTGTTCAGTGGATAATCGCTTTGATCCAACTGGCGCTAAAAGATTCTGTGTAGGCGATGGAGGTGCTTGATATAGAACTGGCGCAACTGGTTGAGGTGCTGAGTATACTGGCGCTTGATACTGAGGCGCTGGTGCTGGGGGAGGAGTTTGAAATGATGCTTGTCCAATAGGATTTCTCTTTTCATATCTTAGAAATTTCTTGAATTTCTTGACTAATAAGGCCATTTGCTTTTCTTCATTTGATTCCACTGGTTTGACCTCACTAACCGCTTTACCCTTATTTTTGGTGGTAGCGATTAAAGCTCCTGATTCAGTCGCTGAAGTTGTTGTGTCGCTAACTTCTCCTAACTCGAATTCAAATGCCTTTAACTATGAAAACACATGTTCTGGAGTAAGAGTCTCCAAAGTATGTGATTCTCTCATAGCAACTGTCTTGATCAAGTATTTACTTGGAAGACTTCTGAATATCTTATTGACCATTTCCTTGTTGGTCAAATCTTTATCTAATGTCGCTAACTCAGTAATGAGCAAGGTGAATCTTTTGTCCAATTGTTCTAGCATCTCACTGGGCTGCATTTTGAAATGTTCAAATCTTTGCATAGCTATGGAGAGCTTGTTCTCCTTCATTTGTGCTGAACCTTCGCACACAATGGCCAACTTATCCCATATTTCTTTGGAGGTTTTACATTGCTTGATCTTGTTGAATAATGCATCATTATCTCCTAGCGCTGAGTAAAGTGCACTTCGTCCAACATTATCCAGATTAGCTCTTTTTCTATCCTCTGGCATCCATTCTATCTTAGATTTCTCGACATAACCATCTGGAGTAGCCTCGGTCGCTCCAGGGGCTCGAGTTACAACTTTCATAATCTAAATGGGGCCATCTGTAATCACATCACACATTTCATTATCGCACGAACATAAATATGCGAATGCTCTTGTAACGCCCTCAAATTTAATCCTAAAGAATCCAACACGAAAGCATCAACACGCCCTCAATTTAATCCTAAAGAATCCAACACGAAAGCGTTATCCTATCCTTACAGAAGTACAAACCAAATTCTGGACACAATTAAACAATTCATCTTATCGGGTCACAACCCCAATACATCAACTAAATAGCTATGCGAACTTAATATACATGAGTCAATCTACATCATTCACCTCTAGGATAGTCCGAGTTTATACTCCGATCCTTCAAGCTAGTTTCACTTCTCGACTTGCCTATAACTGGAAGGAAGAAAGTGAAGTACATAAGCAAAGGCTTAGTGAGCGCCAGTATACGTGTGAAAGGTGCTTAAAATAGTTTTTAGACCCCAAAGTGATAAATTAATAAGGTGAAAACAATAATAGTTTCTATTTTTCAAACGCTCATTAAAAGGCGAGTAAGAATGACATTTGCGTTCAAGCAGTAGCTGGTATGACACCAGGATCTTAGTATACATACGATAAAGTTTTAAAACATGCATTTTTAAAAGTGTGCAGTCAATGTAAGTACCACGTACAAGACTCAATGCAAGGATCATGTACAAGACTCAATGCAAGTATAATGTACAAGACTCAATGCAAGTATCATGTACCAGACTCAATGCAAGTATCATGTACAAGACATGTTTAAGTAACACAAACACGTCACGCTTAAGCAGTAGGGGGCCATGTTAGCAATACTATCGCGTCCGATGATTTACCCATAGCACTTTGGGTCCCTCTGCTTCTTCCTTATCACCCCTGAACACGCGGCTTAAAAGCCATCACCTTATACCTCCCCACGCAGGCTCGCGATGACCGATTTGGTCATATCCGGAATATGCCACACGATAAATGACCCATGCACCCTCAGAGCACTCCGTCCTAGATGCATGGATCTGGACGTGGATAGCGGGAACTGTTTAAGACCGCAAGCCCATGCTTGACCGGCCGAACCCTGCCCTATCCGTCGCCCGACCTTGGGCCCAACACAACCACGCAAGATGAAACATGTCACAAGAACACCATCACGACAAATGATCATGATACAAGAACCAAATGATGGAGTACTTCCACGAATCCATAAAAACCGATGTTTATTTTGAAATCATGCTTGCAAAATATGCATTTGAAACAAGTATGCAATCATGTATGTCACGAATGATTAAATGAAGCGTTTTGGCTCACGAAGGAATATTGAATCGCGCAAATATTTTTTTTTTCAGAATTTCATTAAAAGAATGTTTTCTTGAAATCATTTTCACAAAACCTGCCTGGAAAATTATTCTCGCAAGATATGTCTTTGAAACGTGCCAAGAAATGGTTAATGCAAATTGAGTCCATGATTTGATTTGAAAGTGTTGAAATTCATTTTCATGTGAAGTATTGAAAGCATGATGAAAGTATATAGATATATATACGACGTGCTCCTTCCAGTTTTGAAAGACATATAACTATAATTTTGAGAGGCACTCACACTACGTCCAAGTTTATACGGCGTTGTCCTTGTTTGTCTCACCGACAACACCTGCTAAGCGAAATTATATCAGAAACTCATTTTCTAACTCGTCTAAAGTCCACCCGGGGTAGTCTATGAGGTCCTAATAACTATACAAACATGCACAACAAGTTACCTTAATGAAAACTAGGCTTAATTTCAATCTTCCCCAAAAGGTCGATAAGAGGCATAAAAACAGATTTGTGCAGTTTTAGTGTAAGAATTGTTAAAAAATCATAACTCAATAATTGTGAGTGAAATTTTTTCATAAATGTTCTAAATTTGTTAAAAGACCTTAGATAAATGTTTCAAAGGTAAATGGTCACTTAAAATGTGGCTATTTTATTCAAAACCGAAGTAAAATTGTGTTTAATTTTTACTGGGGCAATATTACTTTAAAATTCATATAAAATCACCCTTTAATCCAATAAGCCCCAATTTCATACACAACAACCCCAATACATATGATTATCCCCTGTTCAAAATAAAGTTCGTAAGAACCCCAAATGATGTCTCAAACAAACATTTTGAAATCCCGTAAGGCTTCTGGCAGTCTATACTTAACAATTTCCATAATTCACATTACAACTCTAAAAATCCCACACAATTCCAGAAATATTTTAGACATGCAGTAACATACACAGTAAACGTTTTGAACTCAAATAACATTTCTTCATTCCGATACAATTCTTTGAAATCAGCAGCAGATTTAAAGACCCAACTTACAATTGTCATGCATGTGTGATTTCTTCATTTAAGCCTTTAGGTTAGTTACTACAAATTGTAAATTTAAGCTTAAAACTCATAGATCTACTCTTCTAATACCCATGCAATAACATTTTCAAAGCACATTTAGCCTCTACCATTACCTACTAATATAAGATCAAGGAATTACAAGTTACCTTTAATGCTACCCACAAGTGTGAAGATGGTTGAGGTTGAAGCTAATATACTAATTTGTATCTATCTATATATAACTTGAATGGAAGGATGAAGAGGGTTGAAGATGATGAAAATGGAGAAGAAGAGTGAAGAGATATTTTCTTGTAAGGAAAATGATGAAGTTGTGGCATATTATATATATATATATATATATATATATCTATGGTGTGATGGTGGGGTGGTCGGTCAAGCCCACCTTCCACCCCTTTATTTATTATTTTTTTTTTTTTTTTAAAGTGAAATGAAAGTGGAATTTACTAATTATTGGTGTATTTGGCAATTTACTAATTCAACTTCTCTCCTAGTGTCTAGTTAAATTTTGGTTCTATTCCTTTAATCTACATAAGATGTATAATATAATATCCCTCTTGAACATATGTTTAAGATCCTAGATCATGTCCTAATGCTTTAGATAGTAACTAGTCGACTAAAAAAAAAAAAAAACTCGGGCATCACAGCTCTAAGTTTCCAAAAATCATAGTTTGATTCTACCAACTTAGGCATTTTGTTAAAAGCCATAATGAGATTTTTTAAAGAGAGATTTTAAAAGCGATTAATTTTAAAAATGGATCTGAACAAGCAGTTACGCTCGGAAACGCTTAGGTTTCTACTTCAACTGCTCTGATACCACTTGATGGTCCCAAGTGGCATACGAAAGGGACTAGAAGGGGGGGTTGAATAGACCTTGAAGTTTTTTTCGACTTCAAAAATTTCGTATCACTTTAAGGGTTTGAACGCTTTAGATGACTGAGCGCTTGGGTCAGACGCTTCAGAAAAAAGTTAACTTAGACTTTGTGATTTTAGCAGTTTACCAAAGTAGGGCAACACTTAGATCGCTTAATCAGGGTTAGCACAGCGAAAATGAGTTTTAGCGTTCTTTCAGTTAATTTAATCGCTTTGCACTTTAACTTGTCTCTTTCAAAGATAAATGATGTAAGAACAATAATAATAAGACAAATAAGGTAAATAACACAAGATATATAAGGTTCACTGGGTTGTGTAATCCCAGCTACGTCCTTTTTCTCCTTTTTCACTTGGAGGAATTTACTGGAATGATTTTCGAAGAGTCAGATAGAATCTTCTACACAATAGTAAAAGGGTGAAGATGATCTTGGGCTCCTTGATCACACAGACTTCAGCATCAATGAAGATCGTCTTCTTCAAGCTTCTCTCACTCAGAAATACTGCCTGAAAGGGTTCAACAACTTCTCTCACTCAGATGAAAAGTTGAGTTTTGTCACTACGGTTTTGTTTATTTTTGAAAAGATCAAACAACTTGGAATATCTCAGTTGGAATTTGAATTTCTTCTTTGGAAGATGTTTGAGAAATTTGTGACTGTCTGGAATGTAGATAAAAAGCTTGAAAGATTTGGCTATGGAGTTTCTAAGCTTTTTCTCAGCAAGTTTCTCTTGTGTTTTTTTACGTAAATGTCTCTTGTAAAAATTGTATCTCTCTATTTAGGGTTTGCTGGGGTAAGGTATTTATAGGCAATTTATTGGGATTTGTCCGTTCGACACATGCAGGAGCGTGCCTTTCACGGGGCACATGAGTATACCTTTTCTCTGACATTCCTGAAAGTTCGCTGAAGCCGATTGGACGGGAGCAGCTGAATTTCCGAATTTTCTGACAGTCTGGTCAAAAGGTGGCTTGTCCACAAGTCACATTAGCTTAGCACAATTAATGCTCTTATCAGGCATTTAATGCATTTTGAATTTAATTCCCGTTGGAAATAAATGCCCGTCGAATGATTGCATTTAAGTCCTTCATGACTTGAGGATTTATTTCAGGTGATTCTGACATAAGTCGCTTGAAGGGTTTCGAGCGCTTGATCCATAAACCCTGAAATGAGATCTCTTAACGTTTGATAGACGCTAAGAACAAAATCTTTATCTCCGGTTGACTTCAGACGCTGTTCTTCAACTTCTTCTCTAATAAACTCACCTAGAATTCTACTAGCGATTCAGTCACTAAGACTTAGTCTAAATTCTACAAAGATAAAAATTACAAGCCTATAATAAATTACAACCTTCAAACGCTTATACATCATTCTATGAAAAACGGAAACTTACATTGTATTTTTGAGGTCTAACATTAAATCCTATCTTGTCATCATCAAAACATCTAACATGAAATTTCCTAACAGGGGCCATCTTAAATTACATCACACATTTCATTATCGCAAGAACATAAGTACGCGAATGCTCTAAGTTTCCAAGAATCATAGTTTGACTCTACCAACTTAGGCATTTTGTTAAAAGCCATAATGTGATGTTTTGAGAGAAAGTTTTAAAACGACTAAGTTTAGAAAAATTGGATCTATACAAGCAGTTATGCTCAGAAACGCTTAGGTTTCAACTTCAACCGCTCTGATACCACTTGGTGATCCCAAGTGGCATACGAAAGGGTGTAGAAAAGGGGGGGTGTTGAATAGACCCTGAAGTCTTTTTCGACTTAAAAAATTTCATATCACTTCTAAAGGTTAGAACGCTTAGGAAACTGAGCGCTTGGATCAGGCGCTACAGTAAAGATAACTTAGACTTAATGATTTCGGCAATTTACCAAAGTAGGGTAATGCTTAGATCGCTTAATCAGGGTTAGCACAGCGGAAATGATTTTAAAGCTTTAGCGTTCGTATTGGTTAAATAGTCGCTTAGCAGATTTAGCTTGACTTTTTCAGAATAGATAAAATAATATAAAACAAGACAATAATGAAACTAAATGACACAAGATATATAAGGTTCACTGGGTGATGTAATCCTAACTACGTCCTTCTTCTCCTTTTTCACCTGGAAGGAATTTACTAAGTTGATTATCAAAGAATCCCACAGAATCTTCTACAAGGTAGTAAATAGGTGAAAATGATCTTCGGGCTCCTTGATCACACAGATTTCAGCACCAATGAAGATCTTCTTCTACAAGTTTCTCTCACTCAGAAATGCTGCCTGTAAGAGGTTTCAACAACTTTCTCAATCAGTTGAAAGGTTGAGGGTTTTATCACAAGGGTTTTTTTGTTTTTGGAAAGATCAAACAACTTGGAATATCTCGGTAAGAGTTTAGGTTTCTTCTTTGGAAGATGTTTGAGATATTTTTGACTGTGTAGAATGTATGTAAAAAGCTTGAAGAATTTTGGCTATGGAGTTTCTAAGCTTTTTCTTTGACAGAGAATTTCAGCAAAAAAAATTTGTGCATGTACGTATGTCTCCCTATTTTTAGTTTGCTGAAGTGAGGTATTTATAGGCAATTTCTTGTAATTATGTCTATTGGACACATGTAGGAGCGTGCCTTTCACGCGGCGTGTGATTCTTCCTTTTCTCTAACATTTCTGAAATCCTGTTGGTTCCGATTGGATGGGAGCTACTTTGAACTCTGAAATTCTGACAGTCTAGTCAAAAGGTTTCTTGTCCACAAATCATAATAGCTTATCACATTTAATGCACTTATCAGGCATTTAATGCATTTGAATTTATTTCCCGTTGGAAATAAATGTTCGTTGAATGATTGCATTTAAGTCCTTCATGACTTGAGGATTTATTTCAGGTGAATCTGATACTGATCGCTAGAGTGCTTTGAGCGCTTGATCCATGAATCCTGAAATAGTCCTTTAGCATTTGACAGACACTAAGGATAAAACTTCATCTTCATTTGACTTGAGACGCTGATCTTCAACTTCATCTCTAATAGACTCACCTAGAATTCTATTCGCGATTCGGTATCTAATACTTAGTCTAAAATCTACAAAGATAAAAAATTACAAGCCTAACAAAATTACATACTTTCAAACACTTATACAATTGATCTATGAAACATAAACTTACATTATATTTTGGGGTCTAACATAAAATCCTATTTTGTCATCATCAAAACATCTAACATGAAATTCCTAACACTTCCTCTTCAACCTGTTCTTCTTCCGGAGAAATAACAAAAGCGGCTGGTGGAGAAGGAGATTTAGGAGGAGGAGAGGGAGATTTCTTCTTTTTGGTCTCCTTCTTCTTCTGCTTCTTTGTTGGCTTGGCTGGCTCAGCGATTTTCAAGACGATTTTTCTTTTAGGTCACTTAACCACCACTTCTTCTGATGATGATGAAGAAGACAATGTCGGTTGCTCCTCATCATCACTCCGAACAACTCCTTGAGCAAAAAGTTGCTCACGTTCTTCCTTGGGAATTGATGCACCACCCCGTCGCTTTGGTTTCAGCAATTCACTGATCATCTTCTTTCTGTAGAATTTAAACATTGGAACTCTTTTACCAGCGTTATTGACAAAACCGCTAGCGCTTAACAAAAGATTTAAAACAATCCCATAAGACTTGGGATTCACAGATTTTGCCATCGCTGCCTTAAAGCGATTAGAGATGTACCGAGACCAGTTTATCTTCAACTTGGTCAAAATGACAGTCATCATCTTGTATTGAGTGTTGGAGATCTTATCAAAGATTCCTTTCGGAAATTTGATTATTTTGTAGTAGATATCTGCCAGAATGACATATTCTCCTTTCATGCCATTCTTCTTGAAATTCGCCTCATACACAGCCTCCACGTTATCCATCTTGACCAGATCCCAAATCGTAGTGGCATCTCCAAGGGTTACTTCTTTAACTTCTCCACCATCATTAGGTAGTTGCAGTAGGGACGATAGAAGTTGAGGGGTGAGAACGAAGGTTTCTTGGGCAAAAGGAAATACGCAAGAGATAGAATTCTTATCGTCTGAAATCACAGCATTTTGAATGGAGAACAAGGTTTCTTCATCGTGAAGATTGGAA
This sequence comes from Buddleja alternifolia, assembly GCA_019426215.1. Lineage (NCBI taxonomy): Eukaryota > Viridiplantae > Streptophyta > Magnoliopsida > Lamiales > Scrophulariaceae > Buddleja > Buddleja alternifolia. The sequence continues at coordinate 23,617,564 of CM033394.1, forward strand.
TGGGAAGTCAACATTTGTCTTAGACCTGATTCTTCAATGAGAGGAAGAATGGTCCTTAAAGAGAAGTTTTAGTTTCCAAAAAGATACTCCCAATTTACCAGAAATCCAGCTTTAACTGTTACTGGCTTCTCGGTCTTGGATTTAGCCGATTTTCCGGCGGCAGTTTTTAAAGACTTTGGTGCCGCCATTGATGAAAGAGTGAAGCTTTGAGAGTGTTTTGGAAGAAAGCCTTTTTTCCTTGAGAGAATTTTTACAGCAAAGGGAATTTTGAAAGTGATAAAGTTTTTCTGCAAAAATTGGAAGGGTTTAAATAGAAGCAAAATGTAACTCCTCAAATTCTTAGATACAAGCCACGAATTAAAATAATTAATTTGGAAATGAAGAAAATTAAATCTGAGTCATTTATTCATAAAGACAAATGTAAAAAGGCGCGATAAATTAGGTTAAGTGCTGTGAAATAAAGAATTTGGAGTCCACAGTTTTTTTTTTTAAGAAACGTTTGAGATTTTGAAAATGTTCAGCATGAGTTGCACGTGCCTGATAGTACACTGACACGTACCCAAACACCTGCATTTACTGAACCACCTATTTTAGATAGTAATTATTAACCGTCAGTTTGATTTGATAGGAGCGCGTGGGCAATTGTCAAATCTTACCTTTTTGGAGCGCGTGGTTAGTAAATTCAGTTCCTCTATCGCTTCTAATTCTCGTCACCTTTAAATTTTTTGATGTTTGTAATTGACGAATTAGCGTTGTGAGCTTGACACTAGTTTCATCTTTGGTTGTTAGAAATTCTACCCATGTATAGCGAGAGAAATCATCAACTATTACTAGCGAGTACATTTTACCACTAACACTCATGATTTGAATTGGACCAAACAAATCTAAATGCAATAGTTCAAGAATTCTAGAAGTAGATAGATGAGGTTTCTTCTTAAAAGATGATTTGACTTGTTCACCCATTTGACATGCATCACATAAGCGACTTTTCTGAAATGGACCCTCAGGTAATCCCTCTACTAGATTTAGCAATATTAACTGAGAGATTGCCTTAAAGTTGAAGTGATTCATTTTTCTATGCCATAGCCAACCCAATTCATTTTGATTCTTAGCAACAAAGCATGTAGGGTTGTTATCGATTGTTGAACCCCAATCCACTAAATATATATTATTTGTCCTTTTTTCTTTTAACTTAGTGGACTTAGTCTTAGCGTCGTTAACATAGCAACAGTCGCTTGAGAATTTGACTTCAAAGCTTTTATCACAAAATTGACTTATGCTTAACAAATTATGCTTAAGATCCTCAACATAATATACATCACTTATCATGATGTTCCCCCTATGCATAATACCTATACCTTTGGAGTTATCACCGAATATAACTTGAGGACCGTTGATTGTATGATAGCTGACCAAGAGATCTTTTGAGCCAGTCATGTGCCTTGATGACCCATTATCAATGTACCAAACAGAAGTATCGATGTTGGCTCTAGGTACCTGCGTTTACAGGACAGTTCTAATTCTTCTTAGGTACCCATTTTGTCTTGGGTCCTTCAATGTTAGTGACTTTAGTTTGAATTAAAACTTTCGAAACCCATATTTGCCTTGTCTTCATTACGAGAAGATTGGCCTTCTTGGGTTTTGGTTTGTGTTGTGTGTGCTTTTTAGGTGTATAGTAATATCCTTGATTATAACAGTAATCATAGTCATAGTCATAATCATAATCATAATCATCATAGTATCGATTATATGATCTAGATCTTTGAGGATATTGACGGTAGTATTTCCTTGGCACTGACTTAGGAGTCGCTTTTGGCGATTGACGCTTAGCTTGTATTTCACTTGTGGATGATTTCTCCTTAGCCTTTTGAGCGTTTGGATGAACCTTCTTTTGTGAGTCATTCTCTTTCATTTTTTCCTTATTGCCTGAGTTGGTATTGACCTTCTCATTTAGCCTCTTACCATTGTCCTTGGGTTCATTTAGCGTTTGACTGTTTGAACTCTTCTGAACAAAGAATACACCTTTTCCTTTGTTGGTTGCCGTAACCTTCGATGGTTTTGATATTTGACCAAATTTATTACAACCTAAACGGTCTTTTCACCAAAAAGTCTGGTTACCTATTTCACATTATCTAGCTTTCTTGCCTTTGGATAATGATCAGATAAGCTGCTCTAATTTGGAAAGTTTAGTGATCAAATTAGCTTCTCTCTTGACTTTTATATCAATGTCAATTTTTGGTTGAGTAATTTCACTCTCAAGCGATTGGTTCTTCTCAATACATTGTTGCTGAACTTGCAACTCTGCCTTGAGCGTCACTTTATCACTTGTGAGTAATGAAATGATATCAAAGTGATTTTGATATATTTTGGCGGCATCTTGACAATCTTTATAATACTCATTTACTTTGTCAAGTAATTCATCCTAAGAAAGAGGATGAGATAATTTATTGTTTACCTTAGATAGCGAGTCATCAGATGCTTCTTCATCTCTTGCCATAAGACTTCATCAAGGCACTTCTATGGATTATGAACATCATCCGATTATCCATTCTTGCATTCGTTATAGACCCAAATTTCCTTAATTACATGGATACTCTCCAAGATCTCCATGAGTACCCAACTATACACGTTCTTGTCACTCCCATGATCAACAACTAATCTAGATGAATCCATTAATTTACATGAAATTCATTAGCTAGCCTCATGCACAATTACTAATATCCTTATTAAGTAATTTAAACACGTCTATCAAATCTGAACTAATGAATTAATTCACCTCACGGAAGTTCTCAATTCATCTTAAAGTATGTATTTGGTAGCCAATCATCTACAAGCATTAAGCCCTCATGGATAGATTAATTCAAGCAAGAAATAAACCAATGAATATCAACAATCGATAATAATACTCAATATTACTTTTTAAAACCTAGAATATTATTTAGCTACGCATAATTAAACAAGAAGAAGAAATAATTTGCATAAAATTAAGAAATCTCATGTTTAAAAATGGTGGAAAATAATAAAGAACAATTTGGGAAGAAGATGAATTCAAGAAAAACCAAGAAGAACCCTCTGTTGATGGCAAGAATCAAGATTTCTCTTTCTTCTCTTCGAGAACTTTCTTTTCTTTCTCTCCAAGTTTTTGTTGGGATCGGTACAACCCTTGGGGACGCCGAGCACGGCGGAAGACATATAAATTTAAAAATAAAATGGCATCTGCGAAATTATGGCTAGGTTGACATGGTATCATCGGATACAAAAACTAGCCTAGAGATTACTTTACACGTGTTTATCTCTTTAAGACCAAAATTCAGCAACGTCTTTTTAAGCAACTTCCTGCTACAGCTCTCCGGATGGATTTTCCCTAGTGCCCCAAGTGTTGCGCCTCTAAGTTTATCCACACCTTAGTTCGTACCCTCGATTATATCCACCAGTGCTAGCAAGGAGAATATCGAATCTTGGCTTATGAGAAATGGGTAGGAATATATTTTGATGTTCTTCATACTCAACACATTAGTTGGAAGAATATATGTGAAAGAGGTGGAAGAGATGGAGAGAAAGAATTAAAACTTAAAAGCCTTGTTATTATCTTATGAAAAATTCTTGAGAGAAACTTAATTGATTGTCGTTATTGATTAATTCATTAATTAAAAACAACAACGCACATACATATATATTGGGCATATACACGCCCTACATACACATACACACTTAGTGTGTGAGTGTGTGTGTGTTCGCACTTACCTAAAAGGGCGTGTATATATGTACATGTTATTTTATTTAGTTTAGTTTTCATTCTTTCTCAAACTCTTTTCCTTAATTAATTGGATATCTTTCCAACTAATTAGATACTTCCATATATTTGATATCATATCAAATATACCATATCTTATCAAATAAGATCTTTCCATATCTACAATATTTATCCTATTCTATATTTATATGATCTTTCCATATCAATTAGTTACCTAATTAATTAAAATAGATCCTACCAAATATATTATAGAACAGATATATTAAATAAATATATATATATACATAGACTTGATGAACAAGATAAAATCCTCCACCAAATCTAGGCACATATACACGCCCATGTGTATATATATATTTCTTCTTTCATATATTAATTAATTAGACCAGTAATTAATTAATTAGTCTTTCCCAATTTAATAATCTAATATTAAATTATAAGACTATTATTAATTAAGACCACTTAATTAATTTATTCCTTTTTACTGATTAATTAATTCCAATAAATTAATCTCCGTGGTTTGATGTTGATATATGTTATTTTTACACAAGTTTTACCCCTTTTATCAACTTGATTTTGATTGTTTCTTTAATAATTTGATCACATATGATGCTTTGAACCCGGTTTGCTTTGACTTTTCAAATTGGGTTAACAGCCGGAGGAAAGAGCAAGAACCGAAGGCAAAATGAAACAATTTTTGGAACTTTTCAAGGCAACGCCGCGGCGTTCAACAAGCGAACGCCGCGGCGTTCGAGGCGGCAGTGTTGGCCTATAAATACCTCTTTTAGCCATTTTTTACCCTAACTCACCTTGGATATCAGCAACCACACGAAAATAGAGAGAGGGAGAGCTTAGAAGAGAAGATTAAAGGTCAAAACATGGAGAATTCAACAAGGAATCCACATCTCTACAAGAATTAGGGAGTTTTTACATATTTGTTTCTTGAATTTGTTCAAATCTCCTATGACTTGTATGATTTATATTTGCACTTTTGACATGAATATGAGCTAAACTTGTTTGATTGAGGCCATGGATAGGCCATTTATGTTATTTTGATTGTTGATTTGTTGGTGTTTATTGGATTAATTTTGGTTTTAGCTATGTATTCAATATTTGATCTCAATGCTACATTTGCTTGATCACCAAGTGTTTGATAAAATGCCTAGGTTAGAGATCGAGAGATAATAACCTAGGGAAGATATAAACATTGAATACCCTATAGTTAAACCGACTAGAGATAGACTCGGTTTCTTTAGGTGGCTTTCCATTCACGTGGGGAATTCCTAGACCTTAAATGCATCCTCGTTAATCGGGTTTTCATATAGAGATATATAGGAAATCGTTACCAAGGGTAGGGTTGCTATGCTAAGAGATTGGGTAGTACGTACGTTAGGGAATTTCGCCTTAGCTAAATCAATCTAATAATCCAATAGAACCTAAATCACAATCTAAATGCATAATCGGTTGAACCATGTGCCTTGATCGCTTCTCTCTATTGTTTCCTCCCTTTATTTGGTGTGACGTTGCCTTAGTTTATTTTCTAGTATTTATTAATTAGTTAATCAACCTTTCTATCGACCGATTTAACTTAGAATTCAGTAATATAGTAGTCTTGGTACTTAGATTATAGTTGTCCCTGCGGATACGATAACCCCGGACTTAGAAATCCACTTTACTACTTACGCGACCTAGTTCTCTTGCTAGGATTTTGTCGTGTCAGATGTCTAGCAACATTGCCTCGACTTCCTACATGTTAATGATGAAAAATACAAACCTATCCAAATTTCGATCTTTGTGTGAGTCGAATCCCTTCATCTTTTTCCCGTCTAAGACCGAGGGGTCGGCGACGGTCGAAACCCTAATAGTCTCAAAAACTATGACTATGTTGGTTCAACTAATGATTCGGTCTTCTAAGCAGGGATCACCAATCCCTCTTATAAGACAATGCTCTGGCCAGAGACTTTTCGATCATTCAGTTCAGTCAACAACATAAGAAATACCGGATACTTATGACCTTAGATGAATCCCCTCCGACTGTCAATTGTTCCGCTATACTACCAGACTATACCCCAACATACACGCCGTATGACTCTCCTGGAGTGCACGTGCATATCAAAGCAGAGTGGGTAGTACCCTTTCCAATGATATCTTAGGTCTAAGGATTATCTCACACTAAGAAAACCGAAGGACTCCAAGCTCAACAGTACCAACGAGGAATACTTGAGGGGCCGTTCAATCTCATATACGTATGGATCTTCATGCATGTATTGGCTATACTAGCCATTGACAATGGAACGCGTCAACCTCTTGGAAGAGCTACACACATGAACAAGTCTTGTCGAGGCCAGTGATATTCCACATCTCACAGCCTCTATAACTTGGAACAGATTTAAGATTTCGGTCTGACACGCTAGAAGCTAACGTGCTTTGGTAGCAAGTGCACTAGTCGTGTGTAGTAATAAAAGTGGACAAAAATAAGTCCGGGTTGTCGAACCATGGAGACTTGGATTTTTAGTTTCTGATTTTCAAAAAGACAAAAGACACTTAAAGTAAAGCGGTACTAAAACAATTAAGAAAATGAAGGACGAAAGGAGGGAACAAGCTATGGATTAAACTTCACGTATGATAAAATGACCAAGGCACATGCTACAACCAAATCTACTCGTCAAATTATATGGGTTACTCCTCGAATTATTAGACTCCTATTGCTTTGGTGGAAACTCCTAAATTAATTATTACCCGATGTCTCGGCTCATAATAATTTTATGATTAGTTGACGGTTCTCTAAATATGTCCATCCGAGAATCTAATCAAAAATCACGCATTAACGTTCTACAGCCTCCCCGAATAAATCCGGCTAACAACACCCGGGAATCTTTACCTATTTCTAGGAGCAATCCCTCATTTGTTTCGGGTGATGTGTTAATTCCCTTGCACCCTAATCTATCTTCTCTCGAACAACTAGATTAGGCAAGATAGCAAGCATATGGTGATCAAACACATGATTGGCATAAAACTATAGAATTAACACACAAAGCAATAGGAGAATTAATACAAAAAGTAACTTCACATATATTGACTCATAAATTGGCCTTCACATGGCCTTAGTCTCACAAATTTAGCTCATAATCAATAACATAGAAGATTCTAATGTAGTCATATACATAATCATAGACAAGTATGTAATGAAAAACATATGAAAACTCCCTATATTGCTTAATTGATGATGTATCCGAGTCAAGAGCTTCAATCCCAAGCTAGATCTCCTTCTTAGCCTCTTAGAGTTGATGAAGAATGGCCCAAAACCCAGCAAATCGCCCCTAATCTCCCAGATTTTGAACCCTTCAAATGAATTGAAAACTCCTATTTATACATTCCAAAATCTATTATTGCGGTGCCTAGGCGCGCGTTGATTGGCGCCTAGGCGCCGCCTATGTGGCGTTGATTGGGGCATAAGTTCTGGGGCGCCTAGGCGTGGAGATAAATGGCGCCCGGGCGCGCGACATGTGGCGCCTAGGCGGGCGCTTCAAAACACTGATTTTTCTCTGCCTGGCTGATGCCTGGGCGCGGTAAAACTGGCGCCCGGGCGGGCGTTTCAGAAGTCAGAGCAAAGTGGATGAAACGAGTCGTCTTTTTCCCTTTTCTTCGTCCATCGTCGCTTACTACCTGAAATCACTTCACACAAATATTAAATGCACGAGTGGCACAAAATAAACCATATACGAGCCTAAATTGTCATTAAAAGGGCCTAAAAACTTATGCAAAAATGACTCCTATCACGGTCTTTGAGAGCATTCCATATATATCTCGACCGTTCCTTTAACCATATGTAATCCTTGAGATATTTATCTATACTAACACTAATTACAACAATAAAGAAGTATCCCGTAAGGTTTGATATAATCAAAATGATAAGACTGATACAGTGTTAATGTTCAAGCCAATAGACGGCTCGCTGGGCACATAACACTTTCAGTTTTCTTTATTTCCCCTTTCTTCTCTTAATCACGTCCTCTCTCCAAAAGAAATTAAAAGTTGTTGTTTTCTTCTGACTTCTTATATAGGATTTGTAATTATGAAAAGCCCAACTAGAAGACTAAAATTCGAGCCCAGTAAAAAAATATGAAAATCTACGCACTGCACAATGGTGCGGAATACTGGCACCAATGTGCCAATTCTGCTGTCCATTATTTTTCTTCACTTTTTCTTCAACTCAACTCTTTTCATTTCGACTCTCCTTTGCACTTATTTAAGTCTCTTAGTCCACCTCTTTCTCTTAAAAATGCCTTCATTTACTATTCAAATCATTCGCTCTTTGCCTACAAAAGTATTTAAATGACCTAGAAGCTAAAATACGCAAACACGAATAAAAACAACTAAAAAGATTAACGCAAGGCACGAATTCAAGATAAATGTGAGGTAAAAACATAATAAAACAATGTTGCTTTTGAGACCTAACAAACACCTCCACACTTAGCCTTTTACTCATCCTCGAGTAAATCTAAAATAAACAAAGAAAATAACAAAACAAGATACCACCACTTTTGTAGGGAATACGATTGCACTTAGCACGTGCGACAAGCCGTTAAACCCCTAGGTTACCTCTAGTGGACGAGTTTTGTCTCGTGAGGGTTTACAAAGTGGCTCGAAATAAACCATATACGAGCCTAAATTGTCATTAAAAGGGCCTAAAAACTTAGGCAAAAACGACTCCTATCAACCCCCCCAAACTTATCACTTGCTCGACCTCGAGTAAGAGAAAGCATAGAATACGAGCTCATCATCAAACACAGGGAGGTAAAAGAAAAGAAACTGCACAACTCACTTTCGTGGAGGAAACGGTTGCATTTAGTGGATGCAACAAGCCTTTGAACCCTTGAGTTACCCCAAAGGACGAGTTATAGTCTCGTGAGGGTTTACAGACGATCTACCCACAAAATCGAAAGATTTCAACCTCGATCACTCAACGTAAATTACAATGATTAATAAAACACAATGGTATGAATTCACCTGTTTAAGCTCAAGTTACATATATATACACGTCACCCATTTGCTCATGTTACGCCTTAACATCGAAAAGATCATCCTAAGGGTGTAGTGTAGTAAAATCTCAAGTATTATAGTCGAGTGGCATTCTTACCACTTTTCACGCATTAATCCCATATTTATCAACTTTTGATTAGTCGCATGGTATGAGAATTAAATACAACTTCATAGCCACTAAAAAATAATTCATCACTTCATTCCACTTTCGACTTTAACTTATGCACTTTCAACTCGAAACATTAGAGGCTAGACCATGTGCAATGTTCGATCCTCTTAGGCTTTCTACGACACACTTGTAACGAGCTTTAGGCCAATAACTTCCAAACCAGACGGCTTTAGGGTATCAAGTGTAGAGACACTCCTAAGGGCTTAATCGCTCGAGTGTCAAAGGCCACAAAATCAAACTAGGTCCTTATTCACTTAACACTTGCATTGGCTTGAGCTTAGCTCAAATTAGCATAATAGTACAGTATTCTAGGCATGGTGCTCTTCGCCCCCAGTATCTATTAAGCCTGACTTTTGCAGTCATACCAATGTTCAACCTCTTTTTATTATTATTAAGCATACAAAGTTAACGTTCTCAACTCATAACACATGTGAAAATTCTAAGTTGATATTTTCGGGATCAAGCCTTTAAGTGTTTCAAAATGGTTTCCCACTCAACGCCTCTACCCTTGATTTATGTGCGTATGTGAAACATCTTAAAGATAATCTAATCATGTTTAGGGTCCCACATGCAAGGAACTATGTGTATAGTAATTAAAAACCAAATTGATAGAGAAAGCATACCATGTATTCAAGTTAACCATGCTCAATTCATCAGATGACGGGTTGAAATTCTATCCAAAATAAAATTAAAATTGCACACATTTCACATGTAGAGGTACAACAACCCCCCCCCCCAAACTTGGACCGAAATATGTAAAACATGAATAAACATGACTATAATGGATCTAGTGTACCCCCCCCCCCCCCACACACTTATCATGAACATTGTCCCCAATGCTCGAAAAAGAGAAGGGCAAAGTACACGTCACCATAGGGGTGCTGAAAAGCAGACCCGAGTCCTCGAATGCAAATGTGTCCAAGAGTGGCAACAGCGGTGTGAGAAATCAATGCAACAACTACACATTAAACGATGCTAGCCATACGAATCATCAAGCATTGGATAGAAATGAGAAACGAAACACAACCAACAACAAAACACAAGACAACTAAAACAAACATGCATCTACTAAAAAAAAACGGAAGAAACAGAAATGAAATGACAGAAAAAAGAAAAAACTTACAGCTTGGGTTGCATCCCAAGAAGCGCTTGTTTATAGTCATTAGCTTGACTTTTGTGCGTTAAGGTTCAAATAGGTGGCCCATTGAGAACAACAATATCCTTGCCATTCCTCCTTTTCTTCTTATATCCCACTTGCTTCCACTCATATTGCGGTGTTTTGCGATAAGCCCTTTGTGTCGGATTTGTCTTATCAATTTCACGAACACGTAGATGTGGTGGAATGTGCTTCATGCAAGAATCATATTTTCTCACCTTGCCTTGTTGCTCCTTGGGGACCTCATCCTCCACCGTAAGAGTGCCCTTAGTCTTACCAAGTGTGCATTGCTCATCAAACAAAAGGTGAATAGCATCGACATATAAACAAGTAAGATCAGCCATAGGCGGTTGCATGTCATGACAAACATCGAATATCACCTTTTTATCACCCACCTTCAATGTCAACCTACCCTTTCCCATGTCGAGCTTTGCGTTGCTAGTGGCTAGGAAGGGTCTTCCTAGAATCAAGGGGACATCAATGTCACTATCCATTTCGAGAACCACGAAGTCGACCAGATAGAAGAACTTGTCAACTTGTACAATGACATCCTCGATAATGCCCTTTGGTTTCTTGATAGAGCGATCCGCCAATTGCACGGACATGGATGTTGGCGTAAGATCTCTAAGGCCTAGCTTCTTAAAAATAGAGTAGGGAAGAAGGTTGATACTTGCTTGATAAGAGGCATTTTTACGTGTTTTTAAGCCCCTTTGCGTTTATGTCTTAGGTTCATTTATCGCTTGATTCTTGCCACATGTGCGTTTAATTCGTGCATTAAGTGATTTCAGGTATTAAATGGATACAATCAAAGAACGGGATGAAAAATGACGTATAAAACAAGTTTAGGCCAAATTGCTACGCACCCCTACGCCTAGGCGCCATCTTGCCCACGCCCGGGCGCCCTATCTGCATTTGTTTCCACGGTTGAGCGCTATTTTCTTATGTTTAGAGACCGAATCGGATGAAGTTTCCTTCTCCAAAGTTTTAGAACTATGTGTTAGCTTCAAATGAGGACTTGAATCATCCAAATCGGAGTTTTGTGGAGAGAGTTATGAAGGAAATACAATTACGGCGCCAGACAGAGGCAAATACTCCCAACATTCTGCTGACGGCGCCCGAGCGCCATAATTCCCGCGCCTAGGCGTGGCCACATCCGAGATTTGATTCCTTTCAGCCAAAAGATCATCATTTGATGGGGGAATGGAACATTTAAAGCCAAGAGGTCATCACATGTATGAGGGGGATGTCATAAGTATGTTTCTTACTAGATCTACTTTAGGGAATTTTATACTACTCACTTTAAGAGTAGTGGAGGACACACTAGGGGGGCACACACATGAGGAGCTGATTGGTGGTGGTCTTCTTAAGGATTTTGGAGCACAATTGACCGGGGGAGCTGGGAGGAGGAGAGGGAGAGAGGCATTTTGGCCATCACTTTTCACTCATCATCATTCATCACCATTTCTTCATCACTTTTGGAGGGAAACAAAGAGAGAGGAGCTAAGGATTGAAGATCAAGAGAGCAAAGATCCATCATCAATCAATTGAGGGAGTTTTAATTATTTGCATTTACATGTTTATTTCCATGAGTATGTATATGTTTGTATTAGATTTTCTTAAGGCTTTGATGAGAGGCTAATATTGTAAAACTAAGGCCATGTGAAGGCCAAATTTATGAATCAATATATGTGAAGTTGCTCTTTGTATTAATTCTCCTATTGCTTTGTGTGTTAATTCTATGCTTTTATTCCAATCATGTGTTTGATCACCATATGCTTGCTATCTTGCGTAATCTAGTTGTTCGAGAGAAATTAGATTAGGGTGCAAGAGAATTAACACATCATCCGAAACAAATGAGGGATTGCCCTAGAAATAGGTAAAAATTCCCGGGTGTTGTTAGCCGGATTCATTCGGGGAAGCTCTAGAACGTTAATGCGTGATTTTTGATTAGATTCTCGGATAGACATATTTAGAGAACCGTCAATTAATCATAGGATTATTATGTGCCGAGACATCGGGTAATAGTTAATTTAGGAGTTTCCATCAAAGCAATAGGAGTCTAATAATTCGAAGAGTAGCTCATATATATTGACGAGTAGATTCGGTTGTAGCATGTGCCTTAGTCATTTTATCATACGTGAGATTAAATCTATAGTACGTTTCTCTTTGGTTCTTCGTTTGTTTAATCTTTTTCTTGCACTTTACTTTAATTGTCTTATCTTTTATCGAAAATCATTAACTAGAATTCAAGTCCTTGTGGTTCGACAACCCGGACTTTTTGTCCACTTATTACTACACACGTCTAGTGCACTTGCTATTATAGCACGTTAGCTTTTAGCGTGTCAAGTTTTTGGCGCCGTTGCCGGGGACTTGTTCATTTTAGTTTTTGATTTTTCGTTTAAATTTTCATAATTCTTAGTTCTTCGTTTATTTCTAACCTTTCTTTTATTTTATTATTCTAATTTTGTTTTTTTGTGATTAATTGTTAGGTGTAATTTGAGGTGCATGACCCGCTCCTCAAACAAGTCTCTATACGAGTTGGAGCCCGAAATTGAACGAGTTCTTAGGACTAGTAGGCGAGCAAGAGAAATGGCCAATAATCTCAACCAAAACCCAAATGGAAATTTCCCGGACATGAACTCACCGGAAACTAGGGAGTGGTTACAAGGTGTTCTACAAGCCATGCAAGCGGTACCTCCTCCACAACTCCCGTCGGTTCGGGGTAGCTTACCACCTAGGGTCCATACCATTCCGGGGCCCGTAGTCGTGCCTAATTTCTTGACACCAAACTACAACATTCCGGCTCACATTTTTAATATGGTGCAAGGAGATCCTTTCTATGGAGAACCGCACGAATCACCACACGCTCATTTGGAAACCATAGATGAGGCTCTTGTGACCATTCAATATCACCCACGAGATCTTGATGCGATTCGTCTAAGAGTCTTCCATTTCTCATTGAAGGATAGGGCGACAACATGGTACAAATCCTTACCTCCACAATCTATTACAACATGGAGTGAGTTGGTCGATGCCTTTTTAAATAAATTCTTTCCACCCTCAAAAATCAATGAGCTACGGAGTAATATAAAAGGGTTTAGGCAAAGGAGCAATGAATCTTTAGCCGAGGCTTGGGCTAGATATAAGGGCATGCTCCGTAAATGTCCCGATCATAATTTTGGGTTGAATGAACAAGTACTCCATTTCTATGATGGGGTTAGGTCACGTATTCGGCATAGACTCAACGCGGGTGCAGGAGGAGATCTCCTTGGGTTAGACTGTCAAAGTGTATGGGACAAAGTCGAACAGTTGGCCCGAGAAGACGAGCTTTACCCCGACGATGAAGAGGCCTCATCCTCTAAAAAGGTTGCTTGTATTGAGGAAGTAGTTGAGGAAGTAGTAGTCTTGGAACCGGAGGTTGGCAATGTTAATTATGTGGGGAATCAAAATAAACCTCGGGTGAACTTTCATATACCCGAGAATTTTCCAAAAAGGCCCAACCCCGCACAGAACGCACAACCGGGGATCTATCAACCGGGGATCTATCAAGCTCCACGACCACCCTTCAATAACCCACCCCCGAGGCAAGGAAATTTCAATGGACAAGGTCAAGGTCAAGTGCAAATGCGACCTCCCACAATCGATGAGAAACTAGATGCTCACATGAAAAAGTCCGATACATCTTTCAACAAACTTCGGAGTATGATAAAGGATATGTGTATGGAGATGAAGGATTTACGAACACAAGTAGGGCAACTTTCTAATGCGGTTAACGGTAGAGCCCCGGGGACTCTCCCAAGCGACACGGAAAAGAACCCGAAGGCCCAATGCAATGCCATAGCCTTGAGAAGTGGCAAACAATTGGAGAATGACACTGCCAGTACATCCGTGCCCGAGCGCCCCAACATGCACGCCCAGGCGCCTGATACCCTGTTCTGGACAAAACTCTCTATTTCCCGCGCCCGAGCGCCCCGACATGCACGCCAAGGCGCCTACAGATACGCGTCTAGGCGCCAATATACGCGCCCAGGCGCCACCCACAAACCTGCCAGATGCATATGTTCTGCATCCCGCGCCCGAGCGCCCAGAAATGCACGCCCAGGCGCCAACAGATCCGCGCCTAGGCGCCAATATACGCGCCCAGGCGCCGCCTACTGTTTCAGTGGGTTTTCATCCGTCTAATCCAACGCTTTCTCCCCCTATCGAAGTTCGTCTCCCCTTCCCAAATGCTCACAAAAAGAAGAAAAAGGAGATGGATCCGAGCTTTCTTCGAATTTTGGCAATCCTTCGGGAAGTGAGCATTAATATTCCGTTTATTGACGCCATTCTCCAAATGCCGAATTATGTGAAGTTCTTCAAGGACATACTCTCCAACAAGCAGAAGTGGGAAGAGAATGAGACGGTGTGCCTCACGGAAGAATGCTCCGCCGTATTACTCAATAAATTGCCAACTAAGCTCCAAGATCCCGGGAGTCTCACAATCCCATGCACGATTGGATCCCTATCATTCAAGAAGGTGTTATGTGACTCGGGGGCCAGCATCAATCTTCTTCCATACTCACTGTTTAAAAAGCTAGGCCTTGGAAATCCCAAGCCGACCTCAATGAGCCTTCAACTAGCCGACCGATCGATCAAGAGGCCCAAGGGGATAATCGAAGACGTTATTGTCCAAGTCGACAAGTTTTATTTTCCCGTTGATTTTGTAGTACTCGACATGGAAGAAGATATGGAGGTACCATTAATCCTAGGGAGACCATTCCTAGCCACGGGTAAGGCGGTAATTGACATTGCTAATGGTAAGCTTACCTTGAATGTGGGCGATGACAAAGTTACCTTTGATGTTTACAAAGTCCTTAAACATCCTATTGATCATGACTCGTGTTATCGAATTGATACATTTGACCATTTGATTGTTGAGTATTTACAGGACAATACAATTGAAAATTCTCTCGAACAGAATCTTATGAAATCCATGCAAGTGGACTCGGAGAAAGATGATCTAGTGGAAAAGGTTCTAAGCTTGGAGTACAAATCTTCCTCTCATTCGGGAGGATTCATCAAAGTTGATAGATCATTGTCAGGATCACCTCGCCCATCTATTGAAGAACCCCCCTCTCTCGAACTCAAACCCCTCCCCTCCCACCTTAAATATGTGTACTTGAACGATGACGAAACACTCCCATTGATCATTTCCTCATCTCTTTCAGGATCACAAGAAGAGCAATTAATGACGGTGTTGAGATCTCACAAACGGGCTTTTGGGTGGAAACTTGCGGACATCAAAGGCATTAGTCCAGCGATATGTATGCACAAAATACTTATGGAGGACTCCACCAAGCCTACACGCCAACCCCAAAGGAGATCAAACCCACAAATCCAAGAGGTAGTAAAGAAGGAAGTGATTAAACTGCTCGACTCAGGTATAATCTATCCTATTTCTGATAGTGCGTGGGTGAGCCCTACCCAAGTGGTGCCTAAGAAAGGGGGGATAACGGTAATTGAGAATGCGAATAATGAGCTTATCCCAACTCGTATAATTAGTGGGTGGCGTGTATGTATAGATTACCGTAAGTTGAATGATGCCACACGTAAGGATCATTTCCCCCTCCCCTTTATTGACCAAATGCTTGAACGATTAGCCGGGCATGATTTCTATTGTTTTCTAGATGGTTACTCCGGCTATAATCAAATTGCCATAGATCCTGAGGACCAAGAGAAAACCACTTTCACTTGTCCTTATGGCACATTTGCTTATAGAAGGATGCCATTTGGCTTGTGTAATGCCCCGGCCACTTTTCAAAGATGCATGATGGCTATTTTTCATGATATGGTTGAAGATTTCCTTGAAATTTTTATGGATGACTTTTCTGTTTTCGGAACAACTTTTGATATTGTCTTGCTCATCTAAATGTTGTGCTTAAACGTTGTGAAGAAACCAACCTTGTTTTGAATTGGGAAAAATGCCATTTAATGGTCCGGGAGGGGATTGTACTTGGCCACAAGATCTCTCAAAAAGGGATCGAAGTGGACCAAGCCAAGATTGAGGTCATTGAAAAACTTCCCCCGCCCACATCGGTAAAAGCTGTTAGGAGTTTCCTCGGGCATGCTGGTTTCTATAGGCGATTCATCTTGAATTTCTCTAAAATTGCGAAACCGTTGTCTAATTTGCTTGTTAAAGATGCACCTTTTGATTTCAATTCTTCTTGTATGCAGGCCTTTCTTGATTTGAAGGAACGCTTAGTTTCCGCCCCTATCATGTCATCCCCCGATTGGAGCTTACCATTCGAATTGATGTGTGATGCGAGTGACACCGCGGTTGGAGCGGTCCTTGGCCAAAGGAAGGAAAAGGTATTTCGAACCATTTACTATGCTAGTAAAACTCTTAACGATGCACAATTGAATTATGCCACCACGGAAAAAGAATTACTCGCCATAGTCTTTGCATTCGATAAATTCCACTCTTACCTCGTGCTAAACAAAGTGATAGTTTACACCGATCATTCGGCTTTAAAATATTTGCTTGCCAAGAAAGATGCTAAACCAAGACTCCTTAGGTGGATTTTGTTACTCCAAGAATTTGATTTAGAGATAAAAGACAAGAAAGGCACCGAAAATGTAGTAGCCGACCACCTCTCACGATTAGAGCTAGTGAATGATCCGTTAGATGAGACACCAATTCGTGAGGAATTCCCAGATGAACACCTCCTTGCTATTTCTGAAAAAATTTCACCTTGGTATGCTAACTTTGCCAATTACATTGTTACGGGCCGTCTTCCCCGGATATCACTTTTCATCAAAAGAAGAAATTTCTATCTGATGTAAAGCAATATCTTTGGGACGAACCCTTTTTATTCAAAGTTTGTGCAGATGGTTTAATTCGACGTTGCATACCCGAAACGGACGTGCATGCTATCCTATCTCATTGTCATGATATGGCGGTAGGTGGCCATTTTGGGCCTTCCAAAACGGTAGCTAAGATCCTCCAATCAGGTTTCTTCTGGCCTACTCTTGTTAAAGATGCACATCATTATGTCAAATCTTGTGATCGCTGTCAACGAATGGGGAACATCTCTAAACATCATGAAACGCCCTTAAATAGCATGTTAGAGTGTGAGTTGTTTGATGTATGGGGTGTGGATTTCATGGGCCCTTTCCCCAGTTCTTGTTCAAATAAATATATCCTTGTTGCGGTAGACTATGTCTCCAAATGGGTGGAAGCCGTGGCCTTGCCTACTAATGATGCTCGGGTTGTCACTCGTTTTCTGAAGAAGCATATTTTTACTCGATTTGGAACTCCCCGAGCCATCATTAGTGACGGGGGCACCCACTTCTGCAACAGGCAGTTTGAACTTTTATTGACCAAGTACGGGGTGAAGCATAAAATTTCGACCCCATACCACCCACAAACTAGTGGCCAAGTGGAGGTCTCGAATAGGGAGATTAAGCGTATTTTAGAAAAAACTGTCAACGCATCAAGAAAGGATTGGTCCCTTAAATTGGATGATGCTCTTTGGGCTTATCGGACCGCCTATAAAACCCCAATTGGCATGTCCCCGTATCGTCTTGTTTTTGGCAAAACATGTCACTTGCCCGTTGAACTCGAGCATCGTGCTTATTGGGCCATTAAGTTTCTAAATTTTGACTCTCAAAGTGTAGGTACACAACGTTTGCTACAACTCAACGAGCTCGAAGAATGGCGTCATCTTGCCTATGAGAACGCAAAACTCTATAAGGAGCGGACCAAAATGTGGCATGACAAACATATTCTCCCCCGGGAATTCCACAAGGGAGAGCGGGTGTTGCTATACAACTCTCGACTCCGACTCTTCCCCGGGAAGCTTAAGTCTCGATGGTCGGGCCCATTTTTGATTTCCCAGGTCTATCCATCCGGCGCCGTTGAGCTTACAACAGATAAAGGACATACTTTCTTGGTCAACGCTCAACGTCTAAAACCTTACTTAGGGATGGATGGACCAAGAGACAAAGAGTCCTTCATCCTCGCGGACCCTTCGTGATTCTTCGCTTTCAGTCGAGCTAATGACTCTAAACTAGCGCTTCTTGGGAGGCAACCCATGTTTTCTTTCCGTTTCCTTTTCTTTTTCCCTTATTATCCCGTTTGTTGCTTTATTTTCTAGTCTTACATCTTTGTTAGTTTGTGTTTTAAGTGTTTTGTCTCTTCTCTTTTGAAACAGGAAATGAAATTCTTTACAAAATATTTCCGAACGGGGCGCCCAAGCGCCGAGAAAACAGGCGCCTAGGCGCCCGATTCTGAAATGGGCGCCCAAGCGCCGAGAAAACAGGCGCCTAGGCGCCCGATTCTGAAAGGGGCGCCCAAGCGCCGAAACAACGCCCGCCTAGGCGCGGGCATTACAAGTAAAAAATTCCAGGTACGCTGTGTCGCGCGCCTAGGCGCCCAAAAACGCGCGCCTAGGCGCCCGTTTCTGAATTAAACAAATTCGTGGGTCAAACGGTCAAAATTCTTCACAAACTCTTCACAACTCCTCTCCCAAGCGATTTCCGGCGACACTCTCACCTTTTCCGGCCATCTCCACCGTGTTTCACCGCCACTTTCCATCAACATCACTCGCTGCACAGTGACCCCTCCTTCACATCCAACTCGGTGCGAAAATTTTGGGGAAAAAGGTGAGTTTTGGCTTTACCCTTCTTCCATTTCCGATTCATAGACGACGAGTAGGTGCCTTACATTATATTTTGAGGATTATTTGGGGCTTCGTCCGATTGTGGATTGAATTTTTTTTAGGACTTCTATTGAATTTGTGGATCGTAATCAAAAAAAAAAATTGAGGGTTGTTGTTGTTGAATTGGATAATCTATTGTTATCAATTTGTGGGTTGAAATTGAATTTGTGGGTTGTTGTGTTGAAATTGGATGCTATTTTGTTGATTAAATTGTGGATTATTGCTTAAAGAATTGAGGAATCGGTTAAATCCGTGGATTGTTGCTAGATTGTGGGTTGCTCTCTGATTTTGGTGTGTTGTTGGGCGTTGACGATTGTTGTATTTGGTTGGTTGCATTTGGGTTGATTTGAGTAGTTGAGAAGTTGATCATTGTTGTTGCAAATGACGAGAACTACCAACAGACCGTCCAAGGGTAAGAAAAAAGTGGGTGAGGGTTCCTCTAATGAGCCCGAGACTCCCGATAATACCCGTTTTGAAAACCCCCAAGTCCAAATTATGTGTCAGAGTTTGAGCACCCCCCGCACCCTTATTAAGGAGCACTATTTAACCACCCGGGGACAGCCCTCTGTGCACGAATTGATACAGTTTCATCGCTTACAGTTTTTCTGTCAAAAGCCCGAGGCCATTCATCTTCCTTGGGTCCTGGAATTCTTCAGCTCCGGGGTTTATGATGAGATTGAGACACGAGGATGGCTGGGGACTACCCTTTTGGTCCGGGGCAAACATGTCAATTATGAGTTGAGACAGATTAGGGAGAGCATAGGCACCCCGACCCCTCAGACATGCGAGTTCACCACTCTTTACAATGCAGGGCGCCTCCGAGTTAGCCTGTCGGATATTTTGCGGGTTATTGGCCGAGAAGGGTGGGAATGGGTACCCGGAGAAGCTCATGTCCCCCGTAGGGCTCTATTACCCGAGGCTGCTTTCTGGCTCGACTTCATCCGATTCAATTTAATACCGAGTACCAATCGATCAGAGGCAAACAAGGAACGGGCCACCCTCATCTACGCTATTATGTCCAAGAAAGCTGTGGACTTTGCCCGGGTAATCCACAAGTCTTTGACGGACCACTTTAGGAAGTTGAAGAATGAGTTAGGGCCGTTGATTAACAAAGAATTGGCTAAGCAAAAGGGAGAAGGTCCCACTCGGAAGATTCCCATCATTCTCCCGTCACTGATCACAGCTTTATGCAAGGCGGCTAAGGTTCCCACATTTCCTATGGAGCGTACTGAGCTTCCTGGTTCTTATCTCACCGTGGTAGATGACGACTCCCAGGCTCCTCCACCACCAGCTACTTCCAAGAGGCCTCGCCCGTCTTCATCCCGGTCTACTAGCTCCCCACAGTTTCCACCTATGGATGCCGCCGCCATTAGACAATTAAAGGATGAATTGAGGGATGAGTTGCGAGATGAGATGAGGGTGGTCATGTCCGACACTTGTGCTTATTTCCGTCAGCTTTTTGTAGAGCATGATGCGTTTGTCGGTTGGGGGCCGTTTGATTATTCTGCTCCTCCACCTTACCCGCACCCCCCGCCTCAGCAGCCCGCAGATATGCACGAGTCAGGTGCTCTCGTTCCTGAAGGAGGTGATGATGAGGTTCATAATGATGAGGGTAGCCCGTTGATTGATTTGGATGATCTCGGCGGAGAGGATGAGGATTACATTGACCGTTTTGGCACCACCGATTAGGCTTATCTTGTTTTATTTCCATGCTTTTGTTTTTGGATATCTTTTGTTGGGTTGTTGGATATTTTATGTTTTATGTTTGGATGCTTGATGTTTTCTTTCCATGCATGTTTCTCATTTTTGTTTGTCTCGTTTTGTTTTATTCTATTCTATCCAATGTTTGATGCTCTGTATGGCTAGCATTTGTTTACCTATGTAGTGATCGACACAGTGATTGCCATCCGTGGACTTGATTGCCTTAAGTGGACTCGGGTTTGCTTTTCAGCTTCCCTATGGTGACGTGTACTTTGCCCTTCTCTTTTTCAAACATTGGGGACAATGTTCATGATAAGTGTGGGGGGGTATACTAGATCCATTATAGTCATGTTGATTCATGTTTTACATATTTCGGTCCAAGTTTGGGGGGTGCTGTACCTCTACATGTGAAATGTGTGCAATTTTAATTTTTTTTTTTTTGGATAGAATTTCAACCCTTCACTTGAGGCATTGAGTATGGTTAATTTGAATACATGGTATGTTTTCTCTATCAATTTGGTTTTTAATGGCTATACACATCGTTCCTTGCTTATGGGATCCTAACTAGACTAGATTAACCTTAAGATGATTCACATATGCACCTAAATCGAAGGTAGAGGAGTTGAGTGGGCAATCATTTTGAAACACTTAAAGGCTTGATCCCGGAAATATCAACTTAGAATTTTCACATGTGTTATGAGTTGAGAACGTTAACTTCGTGTGTTTAATAATAATAAAAAGAGGTTGAACATTGGTATGACTGAAAAAGTCAGGCTTAATAGATACTGGGGGCGAAGAGCACCATGCCTAGAATACTGTACTATTTTGCTAATTTGAGCTAAGCTCAAGCCAATGCAAGTGTTAAGTGAATAAGGACCTAGTTTGATTTTGTGGCCTTTGACACTCGAGCGATTAAGCCCTTAGGAATGTCTCCACATTTGATACCCTAAAGCCATCTGGTTTAGGAGTTATTGGCCTAAAACTCGTTACACGGGTGTCATAGAAAGCCTAAGAGGATCAAACATTGCACATGGTCTAGCCTCTAATGTTTCGAGTTGAAAGTGCATAAGATAAATCCGAAAGTGGAATGAAGTGATGAATTTTTAAGTGGCTATGAAGTTGTATTCAATTCTCGTACCATGTGAATAATCAAAAGTTGATAAATATGGGGTTAATGTTTGAAAAGTGGTAAGAATGCCACTTGACTATAATACTTGAGATTTATTACACTACACCCTTAGGATGATCTTTTCAATGTTAAGGCGTAACATGAGCAAATGTGTGATGTGTATATATTTGTAATATGAGCTTAAACAGATGAATTCATACCATTGTGTGCTATTAATCATTGTAATTTACGTTGAGTGATCGGGGTTGAAAATCTTTCGATTTTGTGGGTATATCGTCTGCAAACCCTCACGAGACTATAACTCGTCCTTTGAGGTAACTAAAAGGTTCAAAGGCTTGTTGCATTCGCTAAATGCAACCGTTTACTCCACAAAAGTGAGTTAGGTAGTTTTCTTCTTGTTTCTCTCTTTGATTGATGATGTTTCCTTATCTTAAAACTCTTATTGCTCGAGGACGATCAATTGATAAGTGTGGGGGTGTTGATAAGAGGCATTTTTACGTGTTTTTAAGCCCCTTTGCGTTTATGTCTTAGGTTCATTTATCGCTTGATTCTTGCCACATGTGCGTTTAATTCGTGCATTAAGTGATTTCAGGTCTTAAATGGATACAATCAAAGAACGGGATGAAAAATGACGTATAAAACAAGTTTAGGCCAAATTGCTACGCACCCCTACGCCTAGGCGCCATCTTGCCCACGCCCGGGCGCCGTATCTGCATTTGTTTCCACGGTTGAGCGCTATTTTCTTATGTTTAGAGACCGAATTGGATGACGTTTCCTTCTACAAAGTTGTAGAACTATGTGTTAGCTTCAAATGAGGACTTGAATCATCCAAATCGGAGTTTTGTGGAGAGAGTTATGAAGGAAATACAATTACTGCGCCAGACAGAGGCAAATACTCCCAACATTCTGCTGACGGCGCCCGAGCGCCATAATTCCCGCGCCTAGGCGTGGCCACATCCGAGATTTGATTCCTTTCAGCCAAAAGATCATCATTTGATGGGGGAATGGAACATTTAAAGCCAAGAGGTCATCACATGTATGAGGGGGATGTCATAAGTATGTTTCTTACTAGATCTACTTTAGGGAATTTTATACTACTCACTTTAAGAGTAGTGGAGGACACACTAGGGGGGGCACACACATGAGGAGCTGATTGGTGGTGGTCTTCTTAAGGATTTTGGAGCACAATTGACCGGGGGAGCTGGGAGGAGGAGAGGGAGAGAGGCATTTTGGCCATCACTTTTCACTCATCATCATTCATCACCATTTCTTCATCACTTTTGGAGGGAAACAAAGAGAGAGGAGCTAAGGATTGAAGATCAAGAGAGCAAAGATCCATCATCAATCAATTGAGGGAGTTTTAATTATTTGCATTTACATGTTTATTTCCATGAGTATGTATATGTTTGTATTAGATTTTCTTAAGGCTTTGATGAGAGGCTAATATTGTAGAACTAAGGCCATGTGAAGGCCAAATTTATGAATCAATATATGTGAAGTTGCTCTTTGTATTAATTCTCCTATTGCTTTGTGTGTTAATTCTATGCTTTTATTCCAATCATGTGTTTGATCACCATATGCTTGCTATCTTGCCTAATCTAGTTGTTCGAGAGAAATTAGATTAGGGTGCAAGAGAATTAACACATCATCCGAAACAAATGAGGGATTGCCCTAGAAATAGGTAAAGATTCCCGGGTGTTGTTAGCCGGATTCATTCGGGGAAGCTCTAGAACGTTAATGCGTGATTTTTGATTAGATTCTCGGATAGACATATTTAGAGAACCGTCAATTAATCATAGGATTATTATGTGCCGAGACATCGGGTAATAGTTAATTTAGGAGTTTCCACCAAAGCAATAGGAGTCTAATAATTCGAAGAGTAGCTCATATATATTGACGAGTAGATTCGGTTGTAGCATGTGCCTTAGTCATTTTATCATACGTGAGATTAAATCTATAGTACGTTTCTCTTTGGTTCTTCGTTTGTTTAATCTTTTTCTTGCACTTTACTTTAATTGTCTTATCTTTTATCGAAAATCATTAACTAGAATTCAAGTCCTTGTGGTTCGACAACCCGGACTTTTTGTCCACTTATTACTACACACATCTAGTGCACTTGCTATTATAGCACGTTAGCTTTTAGCGTGTCATTGCTCTAGAATTACAAAGAACTTTGTCGAACTTGAGATGGCCAATAGTGCACGGTATTGCGAGACTCCCGAGATCTTTGAGTTTAGTTGGCAATTTATTGAGCAGGACGGCAGAACATTCCTCAGTGAGACACACCGTCTCCTTTTCCTCCCACTTCTGTTTGTTAGATAGTATGTCTTTGAAGTACTTCACATAATTCGGCATTTGTAGAATGGCGTCAATAAACGGAATATTAAACCTCACCTCCCGAAGGATTGCCAAAATTCGAAGAAAGCTCGGATCCATCTCCTTTTGCTTCTTCTTGTGAGCATTTGGGAAGGGGAGACGAAATTCGATAGGGGGAGAATGCGTTGGATTGGAAGGATGAAAATCGACTGAAATAGGAGACAGCGCCTGGGCGCGTATATGGGCGCCTAGGCGCGGATCTGTAGGCGCCTGGGCGTGCATCTCTGGGCGCTCGGGCGCGGGAAGCAGAACGGATTCATCTTGCAAGTCCGTGGCCATCAGAAGGGTGCTCGGGCGCGGAAAATAGAGAATCCTGTCCAGAACAGGGGAGATCTGGCGCCTGGGCGTGCATCTCGGGGCGCTCAGGCGCAGATGTACTGGCAGTGTCACTCTCCAATTGTTTTCCACTTCTCAAGGCTATAGCATTG
The DNA here is from genome assembly GCA_019426215.1 of Buddleja alternifolia. Lineage (NCBI taxonomy): Eukaryota > Viridiplantae > Streptophyta > Magnoliopsida > Lamiales > Scrophulariaceae > Buddleja > Buddleja alternifolia. The sequence continues at coordinate 23,642,019 of CM033394.1, forward strand.
CATTGAGGCTTCGGGTTCTTTTCCGTGTCGCTTGGGAGAGTCCCCGGGGCTCTACCGTTAACCGCATTAGACAGTTGCCCCACTTGTGTTCGCAAATCCATCATCTCCATACACATATCCTTTATCATACCCCGAAGTTCGTTGAACGATGTATCGGACTTTTTCATGTGAGCATCTAGTTTCTCATCGATTGTGGGAGGTCGCATTTGCACTTGACCTTGACCTTGTCCATTAAAATTGCCTTGTCTCGGGGGTGGGTTATTGAAAGGTGACCGTGGAGCTTGATAGATCCCCGGTTGTGCGTTTTGTGCGGGGTTGGGCCTTTTTGGAAAATTCTCGGGTACATGAAAGTTCACCCGAGGTTGATTGTGATTCCCCACATAATTGACGTTGCCAACCCCCGGTTCCAAGGCTACTACTCCCTCAACTACTTCCTCAATACAAGCAACCTTTTTAGAGGATGAGGCCTCTTCATCATCGGGGTAAAACTCGTCTTCTCGGGCCAACTGTTCTATTTTGTCCCATACACTTTGACAGTCTAACCCAAGGAGGTCTCCTCCCGATCCCGCGTTGAGTCTATTCCGAATACGTGATCGAACCCGATCATAGAAATGGAGTACTTGTTCATTCAACCCAAAATTATGATCGGGGCATTTTCGGAGCATGCCCTTATATCTAGCCCAAGCCTCGGCTAAAGACTCATTGCTCATTTGCCTAAACCCTTTTATATTACTCTGGAGCTCATTGATTTTGGAAGGTGGAAAGAATTTATTTGAAAAGGCATCGACCAACTCACCCCATGTCGTAATAGATTGCGGGGGTAAGGATTTGTTCCATGTTGTCGCCCGATCCTTTAATGAGAAATGCAAGACTCTTAGACGAATTGCATCAAGATCCCGTGGGTGATATTGAATGGTTACAAGAGCATCGTCTATAGTCTCTAAATGAGCGTGAGGTGATTCGTCCGGTTCTCCATAGAAAGGTTCTCCTTGCACCATACTAAAGATGTGAGCCGGAATGTGGTAGTTTGGTGCGAAGAAACTAGGCAAGACTACGGGCCCCAGAATGGTATGGACCCTAGGTGGTAAGTTACCCCGAACCGACGGTAATTGTTGAGACGGTGCCGCTTGCATGGCATGTAGAACACCTTGTAACCACTCCTTGTTTTCCGGTAAATTCATATCGGGAAAATTTCCATTCGGGTTTTGGTTGAGATTATTGGCCATTTCCCTTGTTCGCCGACTAGCCCGAAGAACTCGTTCAATTTCGGGCTCCAACTCGTATAGAGGCTCGTTTGAGGAGCGGGTCATGCACCACACAAGAACCTAACAATTTAAACACAAGAACGAAATTAGACCTAACACGAAAATAAAAGAAAAGCAAGAAGTAAAGAAAAGACTAATAATTATGAAAACGAAAAAGAAAACAAAAGCAAAAAGAAAATCAAAAACTCAAAATAAACAAGTCCCCGGCAACGGCGCCAAAAACTTGACACGCTAGAAGCTAACGTGCTTTGGTAGCAAGCGCACTAGTCGTGTGTAGTAATAAAAGTGGACAAAAATAAGTCCGGGTTGTCGAACCACGGAGACTTGGATTTTTAGTTTCTGATTTTCAAAAAGACAAAAGACACTTAAAGTAAAGCGGGACTAAAACAATTGAAAAAATGAAGGACGAAAGGAGGGAACAAGCTATGGATTAAACTTCCGTATGATAAAATGACCAAGGCACATGCTACAACCAAATCTACTCGTCAAATTATATGGGTTACTCCTCGAATTATTAGACTCCTATTGCTTTGGTGGAAACTCCTAAATTAATTATTACCCGAAGTCTCGGCTCATAATAATCCTATGATTAGTTGACGGTTCTCTAAATATGTCTATCCGAGAATCTAATCAAAAATCACGCATTAACGTTCTAGAGCTTCCCCGAATAAATCCGGCTAACAACACCCAGGAATCTTTACCTATTTCTAGGAGCAATCCCTCATTTGTTTCGGGTGATGTGTTAATTCCCTTGCACCCTAATCTATCTTCTCTCGAACAACTAGATTAGGCAAGATAGCAAGCATATGGTGATCAAACACATGATTGGCAAAAAAGCATAGAATTAACACACAAAGCAATAGGAGAATTAATACAAAAAGTAACTTCACATTTATTGACTCATAAATTGGCCTTCACATGGCCTTAGTCTCACAAATTTAGCTCATAATCAATAACATAGAAGATTCTAATGTAGTCATATACATAATCATAGACAAGTATGTAATGAAAAACATATGAAAACTCCCTATATTGCTTGATTGATGATGTATCCGAGTCAAGAGCTTCAATCACAAGCTCGATCTCCTTCTTAGCCTCTTAGAGTTGATGAAGAATGGCCCAAAACCCAGCAAATCGCCCCTAATCTCCCAGATTTTGAACCCTTCAAATGAATTGAAAACTCCTATTTATACATTCCAAAATCTGTTATTGCGGCGCCTAGGCGCGCGTTGATTGGCGCCTAGGCGCCGGCTATGTGGCGTTTATTTCTTGGGGCATAAGTTCCGGGGCGCCCAGGCGTGGAGATAAGTGGCGACCGGGCGCGCGACATGTGGCGCCTAGGCGGGCGCTTCAAAACACTGATTTTTCTCTGCCTGGGTGACGCCTGGGCTCGGTAAAACTAGAGCCCGGGCGGGCATTTCAGAAGCCAGAGCAAAGTGGATGAAACGAGTTGTCTTTTTCCCTTTTCTTCGTCTATCGTCGCTTACTGCCTGAAATCACTTCACACAAATATTAAACGCACGAGTGGCACAAAATAAACCATATACGAGCCTAAATTGTTATTAAAAGGGCCTAAAAACTTATGCAAAAATGACTCCTATCACCGTCTTTGAGAGCATTCCATATGTATCTCGGCCGTTCCTTTAACCATATGTAATCCTTGAGATATTTATCTATACTAACACTAATTATAACAATAAAGAAGTATCCTGTAAGGTTTGATATAATCAAAATGATAAGACTGATACAGTGTTAATGTTCAAGCCAATAGACGGCTCGCTGGGCACATAACACTTTCAGTTTTCTTTATTTCCCCTTTCTTCTCTTAATCACGTCTTCTCACCAAAAGAAATTAAAAGCTGTTGTTTTCTTCTGACTTCTTATATAGGATTTCTAATTATGAAAAGCAGATCTAGAAGACTAAAATTCGAGCCCAGTAAAAAAATATGAAAATCTACGCGCTGCACAATGGTGCGGAATACTGGCACCAATGTGCCAATTCTACTGTCCATTATTTTTCTTCACTTTTTCTTCAACTCAACTCTTTTCATTTAGACTCTCCTTTGCACTTATTTAAGTCTCTTAGTCCACCTCTTTCTCTTAAAAATGCCTTCATTTACTATTCAAATCGATCGCTCTTTGCCTACAAAAGTATTTAAATGACCTAGAAGCTAAAATACGCAAACACGAATAAAAACAACTAAAAAGATTAACTCAAGCCACGAATTCAAGATAAATGTGAGGTAAAAACATAATAAAACAATGTTGCTTTTGAGACCTAACAAACACCTCCACACTTAGCCTTTTACTCATCCTCGAGTAAATCTAAAATAAACAATGAAAATAACAAAACAAGATACCACCACTTTTGTAGGGAATACGATTGCACTTAGCACGTGCAACAAGCCGTTAAACCCCTAGGTTACCCCTAGTGGACGAGTTTTGTCTCGTGAGGGTTTACAAAGAATATACCCACAAAATTCTCAACATGTACCTACTTGTATCATTTTTTTCAACCTAGCAACAAGCCACAACAAATAGACATCCCCACAATTATCACACAAGATCTAACATGAACGCACAATTTACTATCTTCCACAATATAAACACTTTTATTCAAAGTCAGCACACTAATTCAAACCAAGTTTTATTTAAATATGTATCCACGTGAAATGATGAATTCTAGCGAGAGTAATTTCTCAGCTACTTCGAGCAAACACAAACATTCTTCATAGCACAATCCCTTATTTCTTTCTTTCACTCAAAACTCATTAACATGTGAAATGTCTTGTTCTATTAGGCTTTCTGTGACACCCATTTAATGAGTTTTAGGTCAATGACTCTCAAACCAGATGGTCTTAAGGCATTAGGTGTCAAGACACCCCAAAGAACTTCATCACTCGCGTGACAAAGGCCACAAAACAAAACTAGGTTTATATTCACTCAATATCAAGGCATTTATTCAATTCATGGCCATTCAAGCTCTTTCTTTTTAATTTCTTTTCTTTCTTTTCTCTAGCATTTTTTTTCTTTTTCTTTTGCTTCTTCAACTTTCCTCACAATTTCATAATGTATCCAAAAATTTGTAATTGCTTTATCCCACTAATCAATCCCCTTTACTAAAACTCGTGTGTAGTGTGCAAGGATGCATATCAAATTTGACAAAATTTAGAGAAAGTGAGTCACTCGCAAAAAGCATTCGTATTACGAAAAATAGGTCTATTTGTTCATTTCAGTCTATAGTTCTAATATGGGAACTAAAGTGTTGCAAACAAGTCACTAAATCAATCAACAATTCAACAGAAATATGTACATGTCCTGTTCTTTCACCAATTTTCGATCACTCCACCCCACACTTGAATCATTCAACAAGATAAACATGCATACACCCCACACTTAAATAGGACATTGACCTCAATGGACTCACACATAAGTAAAGGCTTAAGCATAATCCTACTGAAGTAAAACAAGAATGTGAAAGAGAAACTCCTCTATAAATAAGTATGTTGTATCGGGAGTCGAGATGGTTGTTTCCATGTGGAAGGAGGTGGCAGTGGATAATGGTTGAGTGTTGACCTCCTTTTGCTGAAATTTTTCATTTTTTTTAAAGATAGGGGATTCGGCACAGTAGACTCGGCTGATCTACCAGATTTTTTTTCCGATAATCCGGAACCACCATATTCGTGAATCGAACTACAATCAAACACAAAAAACATTAGAATGGCGCTAGATAAACAAGAAAATACGAGAAACACTTAACGAAAACAAATATAAAATAAAGACAACGAAACTCAAATGAAAATAAAATTAAAGAGCCCTTGGGTGCCTGCCATGCAGCGCTTGTTTAAAGTCATTAGCTCGACTTAGACTAAATCAATGTTTAGGGTCTGTGAGGGAAATCATTTCCCCTCGAGGAATATCATCGTCTATAAAACACAGAGCATGGTTAATCTCTTTTATATCAAACATATGCCAACCTATTCCCTCTTTCTTCCATTGCAATTCATTAAACCATAGGTCCAATTGAGATGTAAAAAGTGTAGTATTTACGATAACAGGTAAACATTCATTTTTTCTAAGAAGAGTGTACCTGATATGTGGAGGAAGAGGTTTAAGTTTTACCTTCGGTGTAGAGGATATTTTGGGAAATGACTCTTATGGATCTTTTTTACCTTGAGGAATTTCTTCTTCAAAAGATGGAGATTGCATCATCTTATTAATTCGAACTCCACCTTCTCATCTCCGATGTTCAATGCCAACTTTCCAGCACGCAGTTGTGAAACATGGTCTTCCAAGGATGATCAGTATTTCTGAATCCCCATCCATTCTCAAGCACCACAAAGTCACATGGAATATAGAACTTGTCCACTTTCACAAGTACATCTTCAATTATCCCCATAGGGCGCTTTTTGCTTCTATATGCCAATTGCAAGGACATCTTTGTGTGTTTAAGCTTTGGAAATCCTAGCTTCCTGCAAATTGCACAAGGCATTAGACTAACACTAGCTCCTAAATCACAAAGTGCTTTATCAAATTGAAATTTGCTAATAGTGCAAGGGAGTGATAAACTCCCTGGATCCTTTAGCCACTGAGGGATGCTTCGTTGGATTACAGCACTACATTCTTCATTCAATGAGATCATTTGCACGTCGCCCAATTTTCTTCTATTGCTCAATATATCTTTAAGAAACTTCACATAGACAAGCATCTGAGCTTGAGCAAATGCATACGGAATGTTGATGTACAACAGTCTAAGTACTTGAAGAAATTTCTTGTGCTGCTTATCAAATCTCTTATGCTGCAACCTCTGGAGAAATGGAATTGGAGGAACATATGGTTTCACATATGGCTTCGGGATAACCTTTTCCAGTTCAACCTTGTCTGAAGGTTCAAAGACTGAATTATCATTCGTCATAAATTCATCTCTGTGTTCATCATGTGGTTCAAATTCTTCAATTGTATTTTCATTTATCAGAGTCACTTCATTACATGTCCTCTCGGATTATCCTCTGTTTGGCTAGGCAGTGTACCTTTCAACCTCGAATTCACAGAACTTGCCAATTGTCCAAGTTGTGTTTCCAGATTCTTTGTTGCTTCCACTACTAGATCAATTTTTGCTTCAAGATTCTCGAACCGTTTCGCTGTTCCATTAGCGAGCTTTTCAATAGCAAGCTCCCAAGCTTGTGGCTATCTTTGTTCTTGAGATAGTGATCCTTGATGATGTGTCGGTTGCAGTAGAAAGTTTTGAGGACCCTGCTGGAAACCTGGGAGAAACTGATGTCGAAGAGAAAATGCTTGAGCCCCTTGGTTTCCTTGGCCCCCCCATGAAACGTTTGGGTGATTTTACCACTCCGAATTATAAGTATTGGAGAATGGATTTTCCGACTGGTTGTTCGGATTGGAGATATAATGAACTTTCTCTATAAGTGGACAGTTCATAGCCATGTGAGGTGCTCCACAAACATCACAAGTTATGGTAGGCTAAGAGACGGCACTGACATTGCACTTGAGTCCCTCGAAGTTCTTCTCTAGAGCATCCATCTTAGCATTGAGCATGGTGAGTTCATCAACATTATGCATGCCAACTAATTTCTTTGTGGACCGACTGTCGCTCGCCCATTGGTAGTTATTGGATGCCATCTTGTCCATGTGCACGAGTGCATCATCTGGATTCTTTCCCATGATACTACCTTCTGCAGTTGCATCGACTGTCATCCTGATCTCATATGACAAACCATTGTAGAAGGTTTGTACAAACATCCAGCTTGGAATACCATGATGGGGGAATTTTCTTAGTAGTTCTTTATATCTTTCCCATGCTTGATAAAATGTCTCTCCACCTCCCTGCATGAATCCTGTGATAGCATTCCTGAACTGAGCAGTCTTTGCCAGTGGAAAATATTTGGTGAGAAATGCAGTCAACAAATCTGCCCAAGTATTAAACTTATTTGCCGGATGGTTTTTCAACCACTTCTTAGCTTTTTTGGATAGAGAGAAAGGGAACAGTCACACTCGTATGGTGTCATCTGTGGCCCCGTTCATGTTAAATGTACTGCATATCTCCAAGAAATTCCCCAGATGGGAATGAAGATCTTCCGTCTCAATGTCTCCTTTAAAAGCATTGTTCTGTAGCTTTTAAATGATGACTGGCTTCAACTCAAAAGTATTTTCCTGAACATTAGGCACAACTATGCTCAAAGCAAAACTCTGATATGTCGGCGTAGCATAATCCCTGAGAGTTCTATGCTACTCAGCCATTCTGAAACAAGAATCTCAAGTATCAAGGTTCAAACAGATAAAATCCAAAACAAAAAAATTAAAGACAAAAAATTTGTCTAAACTAATAAGAATCAACTTGTTATTGATATTGACTATTGGTTTCCTTCCCGGAAATGGCGCCAATTTTTTAACTTCCTTAATAACACGGTATCGACAAATTATAAAAAGTTAGTAAGATCATCTCCACAGGGAAGGTTTTCAAGTACCAAACAATGTTTATCCTATTATTTAGACTATCGATTAGCAAGATTTGAGATTTTAACTAATTAAAAACAGAAATTAATAATAACAAAATTAAATAAAAGATAAATCAATAAATGGAAAGCATGGGGATTAAGACTTTATCAAGGTATCTCTATGGATAATGAACATCATTGGATTGTCAATTCTTGCATTCTTTAAAGACCCAAATTTTTTTAATTACCTGGATGCTCTCCCGAGATCTCCATGAGTACCCAACTAAACTCGTTCTCGTCACTCCCATGATCAACAACTAATTTAGATGAATTCATTAATTTTCATGAAATCCGTTAGCTAGCCTCATGCACAATTAATAATATGCCTATTAAGTAATTTAAAGACGTCTATCAAATCTGAACTAATGAATTAATTCACCTCCTGGTACTTCTCAATTCATCTTAAATCATGTATTTAGTGGCCAATCATCTGCAAGCATTAAGCCCTCATTGATAGATTAATTCAAGCAAGAAATAACCCAATGAATATCAACAACCCATAATAATACTCAAGATTACATCTTAAACCTTAGAAAATTATTTAGCTACGCATAATTAAACAAGAAGAAGAAATAATTTGCATAAAATTAAGAAATATCATGTTTAACAATGGTGAAAAAAATAAAGAACAATTGGGGAAGAAGAGGAATTCAAGAAAAACCAAGAAGAACCCTCTATTGATGACAAGAATCAAGATTTCTCTTTCTTCTCTTCAAGAACTTCCTTTTCTTTCTCTCCATGTTTTCTCTCTTTTCCCTTTCTTCTCTTAATCACGTCTTCTCTCCAAAAAAAATTAAAAGTTGTTGATTTCTACTGACTTCTTATACTTATATAGGATTTCTAATTACAAAAAACCCAACTAAAAGACTAAAATTCGAGCCCAGTAAAAAAATATGAAAATCTACGCGCTGCACAGTGGTGCCGAATACTTGCACAACTGTGTCAATTCTGTTGTCCATTATTTTTCTTCACTTTTTCTTCAACTCAACTCTTTTTGTTTGGACTCTCCTTTGCTCTTCTTTAAGTCTGTTAGTCGACCTCTTTACTTCTCTTAAAAATTCCTTCATTTACTCGTCAAAACGATCGTTCTTTGCCTACAAAAGCATTTAAACGACTTAGAAGCCAAAATACGCAAACACAGATAAAAACAACTAAAAAAATTAACTTAAGGCACGAATTCAAGACAAATGTGAGGTAAAAACAAAACAAAACAATGTTACTTTTGAGACCTAACAGCTATTCCCTTTCACATTTAGTGATGGAAGGAACTGGACCTAATTAAGAGCTTCTGGGCCCCGATTTCTTTTTACGGACTTAATATTTTAATATTGGGATTTCACATACAAGGTCTCACCATTTTCAGCTATTTATCTTTCTTAGATGATCATGCAACACAGCATATCATATATAAGATATTAACAATAAATAACAATGAGCATGCTTATATAAATATAGCGGTAAATGTGATCCTTAGTATGCCACTTGGGACCACCAGCCCCATTAAGATCATGAAAGTGATAACTCGAGCACCTGGAGCTACTGAAGCAACTCCAGATGGATACGTTGAGAAACCCAAGTTAGAATGGACTCCAGATGATCGGAAAAGAGCAAATCTAGATAATGTTGGACGAAGTGCACTATATTCAGCGTTAGGAGACAATGATGCATTGTTCAACAAGATCAAGCAATGTAAGACTTCCAAAGAAATATGGGATAAGTTGGCTATTGTGTGTGAAGGCTCAGCACAGATGAAGGAGAACAAGCTCTCCATAGCCATGCAAAGATTTGAGCATTTCAAGATGCAGACCAATGAGACGCTAGAACAATTGGACACAAGGTTCACTTTGCTCAACAGAGAGTTAGCGTCATTAGACAAGGAATTGACCAACAAGGAATGGTCAATAAGTTTTTTAGAAGTATTCCAAGCAAGTATTTGATTAAGACTATTGCTATGAGAGAATCACAGACCTTGGAGACTCTTATTCCAGAACATGTGTTTTCAGAGCTAAAGGCATTTGAGTTCAAATTGGGTGAAGTTAGTGACATATCGACTTCAGCGATTGAATCAGGAGCTTTAATTGCTACTTCCAAAAATAAGGGTAAAGCGATTAGTGAGGCTAAATCAACGAAATCTAATGAAGATGGCTTTATTGGTCAAGAAATTCAAGAAATTTCTAAGATATGAAAAGAGAAATCCTATTGGACAAACTTCATTTCAAACACCTCCTCCAGCACCAGCACCTCAGTATCAAGCGCCAGTGTATCCGACACCACAACCAGTAGCGCCAGTTCCTTATCAAGCGCCTACAACTCCTACTCAGAATCTCTTAGCACCAGTTGTTTCAAAGCGATTAACCACTGAACAGAAAATGAAAACTAATTTGTGTTATAATTGCAGGAAACCAAGGCACTACCAGGTAAATTGCCCTTATCCAAATGTGTCTAAGCCCACAAGGCAAGACTATGCGGATAGAAACCAATTTCAGAAGCAACCTTCGTCAACAAGGTTTGCTAGCAGAATCTGAACCATTCTCCGGACCTGAAGAGGATTTGGAATCATCAGATGAAAGTAGTGATGATGAGCCAACAAGCGACTCAGCGTTGATTTGTCTCATGGCAAGAGATGAGGAAGCTTCTGACAATTCACTACCTGAGGTAACCACTGAATTATCTCTTCCACTTTCTTACGATGAATTACTTGACAAAGTTAATGAATATTATAAAGATTGTCAAGATGCCGCCAAAATATATCAAAATCACTTCGCTATTATCTCATCTCTCAAAAGTGATAAAGTAACGCTCAAAGCAGGGTTGCAAGTTCAGCAACAATGCATTGAGAAGAACCAATCGCTTGAAAGTGAGATTACTCAATTCAAAAGTGATCTTGATATAATAGTCAAAAGAGAATCTGATCTAATTGCTAGACTTGCCAAATCAGAGCAGCTCTTCTCATCAATATCCAAACCATCAAGAAACCTAGATAATGTGATTGAGGTAACCAGACTTTTTGGTGAAAAGACTGGTTTAGGGTGTGATAAATTTGGTCAAAAATCAAAAGCGTCTATGGTTATGCCAAACAACAAAGGAAAGGGTGTTTTCTTTGTTGAGAAAGGTTCACAAAGTCAAACACTAAATGAACCAAGCGACAATGGTATGAGGCCAAATGAGAAAGATAAAGCTGACTCAGGCAAGGGAAAGGCGAAAGCAAACGATTCACAAAGACGGGTTCATCCAAAAGCTCAAAAGGCCAAGGATAAATCTGACCATTGTGAATCAAGCGCTAAGCGTCCAGCACTAAAAGTGCAAACCAAGCCAGCGCCAAGGAAATACCAGCGTCAATATCCAAGGCAGTCAAGATCATTTTATCGATACTATGATAATTATGATTATGACTATGATTATGATTATTATTATAATCAAAGATATTACTATATACCCAAAAAGCACGCATAACACAATGTGAAACCCAAGAAGGCCAGTATTCCTACAATGAAGACTAGACAAATATGGGTACCTAAGAAGAATTATAACTGTCCTTAAATGTAGATACCTAGAGCCAACACCAATACCTCAGTATGGTATTTTGATAGTGGATCGTCAAGACACATGACGAGTTCCAAAGATCTCTTGGTCAACTATCATTCAACTAATGGTCCTTAAGTTATATTTAGTGATAACTCCAAAAGGTAAAACCAAAGGTATAGGTATTATGCATAAGGGGAACATCATGATTAGTGATGTATATTATGTTGAGGGTCTTAAGCATAATCTGTTGAGTATTAGTCAATTTTGTGATAAAGGCTTTGAAGTAAAATTTTCAAGTGACTACTGCTATGTTAACGACGCTAAGACTAATCTACTAAATTAAGAGGAAAAAGAACAAACAATGTATATTTAGTGGATTAGGATGCTACAATTGATAACAACCCCACGTACTTTGTTGCTAAAAGTCAAAATGAATTGGGTTGCTTATGGCATAGAAAAATGTATCACCTGAACTTTAAGGCAATCTCTAAGTTAATATCGCTAAATCTTATACAGGGATTACCAAAGGGTTCCTTTCAGAAAAATCGCTTATGTGATGCATGTCAAATGAGTAAACAAGTTAAATCATCTTTTAAGAAGAAACCATGTCTATCTACTTCTAGAGTTCTTGAACTATTGCATCTAGATTTGTTTGGTCCAATTCAAATCATGAGTGGTAGTGGTAAAAAGTACTCGCTAGTAATAGTTGATGATTTCTCTCGTTATACATGGGTAGAATTCCTAGCAACCAAAGATGAAACTAGTGTCAAGCTCACATCGCTAATTCGTCAACTGCAAACTTATAAAGATCTAAAAGTGACAAGAATTAGAAGCGATAGAGGAACTGAATTTACTAACCAATTTGTTGAGGAGTTTTGTATAGATTTTGGAATACTTCATGAGTATTCTGTCCTTAGAACACCTCAACAGAATGGATTTGCCGAGCGATGGAACAGAACACTTAAAGAAGCCTCTAGAACGATGCTTGTAGAGTCTAAGCTGCCTCAAAGGTTTTGGGCCGAAGCTATCAATACCGCTTGCTATACTCAGAACAGGTGTATGATCAACAAGTAACATGAGAAGACTCCGTATGAGTTGTGGAAGGGACATAAGCCCAACGTTACATATTTTCATGCATTTTGTTCAAAATGTTTCATTCATAACAATGGATCCCAAAGCCTAAAGACGTTTGATCCTAAAGCGGATGAAGGAATCTTTCTAGGCTATGCCAAGAACGTAAAGAGCTTCTGCATCCTAAATAAGATCAAATTGAAGGTTGAAGAATCCATTCATGTTGTGTTTGATGATGCTAACCAAGAACCGAGTAAGGTTAATCCTGATGATGTAGGAATTGAAGATCTTGCCCAACAAGCGTCACAAATCAATCTTGGTGAGGATAGTGATTATGATGAGGATGATGAGATCTTTGTGCCTATTCCAAAGATTACTCGTGAGATTACTAATGAGGATATTGTCAGAATCACTAATGATCATGAAGAGAATGATCATCAAGAGCAAATTGGAACTGTGAATGATTCAGCGACTGCACCAGAGACTAATGAGAGTCAATCGATTGATAATCAAGAGTCTCTTAACCCGTTCGAACCAGACCCTAAATGGCTTAGAGACCATGCACCAGAGTTAGTAATTGGAGATATTGGAGCACCTGTTAGAACTAGGTCCACAACAATCAATGAGGCTATGTTCGCAAGCTTCCTATCTCAAACGGAACCTAAGAAAGTGGATGAAGCGCTCAGTGATTCAAGTTGGGTAGAAGCGATGCAAGAGGAGCTTAACCAATTAGAGAGAAACAAGGTTTGGACGCTAGTACTAAGACCAACTCACCAAGGAGTTATTGGAACTAGACGGGTTTTTAGGAACAAGATGGATGAAGATGTCATTGTTACAAGAAACAAAGCCAGATTAGTCGCTCAGGGTTATTGTCAAGAAGAGGGTATTGATTTTATTGAGATGTATGCCCCAGTAGCCCATCTTGAAGCGATTAGGATGTTCCTAGCGTTTCCGCTTTCAACAAGTTCACAGTATACCAAATGGACGTGAAGAGTGCATTCCTGAATGGTAAACTCCAAGAAGAAGTCTATGTGGAGCAACCTCTAGGATTCATCAACAACCATGGCAAAATTTTGGTCTACAAACTGGATAAGGCACTCCATGGCCTTAAACAAGCACCAAGAGCATGGTATAACACTCTCTCTATCTTCCTTATAGGTAGCGTTGATACAACGTTATTTAAAATTACTCATAATGAAGATATTCTCTTAGTCCAAATTTATGTTGATGATATTATATTTGGTTCTACTAACAAGCCATTGTGTGAGAAATTTTCGAAAATGATGCAAGATCATTTTGAAATGAGCATGATGGGTGAATTAACTTTCTTCTTAGGATTACAAGTTAAACAACTCCCAAATGGCATATTTATAAACCAAGCGAAATATACAAGAGATATGATTAAGAAATTTGGTATGGAAAATGCATCATCTTCAAAAATTCCAATAAGCCAAACGCTTAAGTTAGATAAAGATGAAAGTGGAAAGAAAATTGATATCACTAATTGTAGAGGTATCATTGGATCACTTCTTTATCTTAGCGCTAGTAGACCTAATATTATGTTTTTGGTATGCATGTGTGCACGCTTTCAAGCCGGTCCTAGAGAATCACACTTAAATGCTACCAAGAGAATCCTTAAATACCTAAAAGGCACACAGAATGCGGGCTTATGGTATCCAAGGGACTCTCCTTTTGAATTAATTGGTTATTCAGATGCAGATTTTGCAGGATGGAAAATAGATAGAAAAAGCACTAGTGGTACATGTCAATTTCTAGGTGATAGACTAATTTCATGGCATATTAAAAAACAACAATCCATAGCGACTTCTACCGCTGAAACAGAGTACGTAGCCGCTGGGAGCTGTTGTGCACAAATCCTTTGGATGAGGCAACAACTTAGAGATTATGGAACAATCCTAGGTCCTACCCCAATTCATTGTGATAACCAAAGAGCTTTAGCTATGACCCAAAATCCCTTCATTCCAGAACCAAACACATTGACATTCGCTACCATTTCTTGCGTGACCATGTTCAAAAGAAAGATATCTCCATGCACTTCATTGGAACTGACAAACAATTGGCAGATATCTTCACCAAAGCGCTCAACGAACAACGCTTTCTCACTTTAAGAAGTGAATTAGGTATGATTGATTTAAACGCTTTAATCAGAAAGCATCATATTTTATAGACATATATTTTACGGGGAATCCACTTTATGTTTATGTCCAAATTGTTTTTAAAATTGAAATGATTCATCAATTTTAGGGAGAACCATAAAATTGTACTTGTCTCAACTTATAAGCGACTGTGATAAAAAAATGACTTAGAAAATTTATGCATTGATCACTAGCGCTTATCTATTATGCATGACAAAATCAATATCTAATAAAATTGAATAAAAATATCATATCAAAAGCGAGTGACTTTATCAAAAAGACTTCAGCGTTAAAAAGATTCCCACTTTAACGCCAAGTAATTTTTTTTAAAAATTCATGCATAGTTTTCATCGCTAAAAGTAGCCTATGGATAAGTCCAAAAGATTAGATTTGACAACTGCCCACACGTGCTTATCACATCAAACTGACGGTTAATAATTCCTATCTAAAAACTATGAGGTTGAGTAACTGCACCTGTCTAAGTACGTGTCAGTGTACTATCAGGTGCGTGCATTTCACACTGAAAATTTCAAAATTTTTCAAACGTTTTGAAAAAGTAACTGCGAATTTCAAACTTTTATATTTCACAGTTGTTACCATATTTACCGCACCTTTTGACATCCGTATTTATGTGTAAATGGCTCAGATTTAATTTTTGTTATTTTCAAAATTAACTTCTGTACACGTGTCATTCATTTGCTAGTTGAGAAGTTATTTTTGCCTCCTATTTAAACCCTTCACAACCTTTACAATAAACTTTTATCGCTCCCAAATTTCTCTACTGTAAAAGTTCTTTCTCTTTAAAGGCAAACAACATATCTTTTCTCTCCTCAACCGAAGCTTTTTCAGTTCTTCAATGGCACCCAAATCTTCAAAATCTGCTGCCGGAAAATCTTCCAAATCAGAGAAACCAGTCACTGTTAACTCCGATTTTCTTGTTAACTGGGACTATCTATTTGATAACCAGAACTTCCCTCTTAGGGCTGTTCTTCCACTCGTCCAGGATTCTGGTTTGCGTGATATGATAACTACTGTTTTCAACATCTTTGAGGAAGAAACCCTATTTTTCTTCAAGGATGCGCAAATCTCCGACGATGGAAACTCCATTTCCTGCGTCTTTCCTTTTGCCCATGAGACCTTTGTCCTCACTCCTGCTCTTATTTCATCTCTACTTGTTTTGCCAAATGATGGTGGCAAAGTCGAAAATGTTACTCAGGGGATGCTACCAAGGTTTGGGTGTTGATCAAAAAGAATGAAGTGGAGGCTGCCTACGAACCCAACTTCAAAAAAAATGATATGAAGGGCGAATATGTCATTCTTGCGGACATATGCGCAAAGATGATCGAATGCAGAAAAGGAAGCTTCGATAAAGTTTCAAATATCCAGTACAAGATGATGGTGGCCATTCTGACCAAACTGAAGATAAATTGGTCGCTTTATGTCTTTAATCGCTTCAAGGTAGCGATGGCTAAGTCAGTAAATCCCAAGCCTTACGGGATTGTTTGAAGTCATATTCTTAGCGCTAGTGGTTACACAACACCGCTGGAAAGAAGGTCCCAACGCTAAAATTCTATGGAAAGAAGATGATCAGCGAGCTGCTCAAGCCAGAAGACGTGGTGGTGCAGTAGTTCCTAAAGAAGAGCGTGAGCGACTTCTTACTGAAAGAGCTACTCGCAGCGATGATGTAGAGCAAGCGTCTTCGTCTTCATCGAAAGAAGCAGTAGTTGTTAAGCGACCAAAATGAAAGATCGCTATTAAAGTCACTGAGCCAGCTAAGCCCGCTAAGAAGCAGAAGCAGAAGCCCGAACCAAAGAAGAAACACAAATGTCCTTCTCCTTCTCCCAAATCGCCCTCTCCCCCACCCGTCTTCGTTATCTCTCCAGAAGAGGAAGTAAAGGTAGAAGAAGTACCGCTAGCCTAATAGCGTACTCCTTCATCCACTCCAGCTGCATCAACAAGCACTCCAGCAGAGCCAGCGCTTGAAGAACCAGCGAATGTTCCACCTCTGTCTGAAGCTGTTCCTGAAATTAGCTCAGATCTTAAAGCCGATGCTCAATCTGAGAGGCTTTCCAGTGTTCGGGATAAGTACTTGTGCTAAGAAAAGTAGTTTATCCTTTCCTCGTTAGTCTCTAAGTCTCGAACGCTAGGATAAAATCTTTTTAGCCGAGTGTGAAGCAAATATTCAAACTGTTCTCAACACTCTTGAGGATTTGCGTATTCCCATCCGTTCTGATCCAATCACTTCTTTTCTAGATTTAGATCCAGAAGAAGTTGTTCCAGAGCCTGAGGAAACTGTACCTAATGTAGAAACAGATCAAGCGACTGCGTCAGTCGATGATAGTCCTCAGGGTAAGCGTTTTAGTCTTCTCTTTGTAATTTCTACTTAGTAGAAATTTTGCTTGCTTTTCTCAAATGCTTTCTTGTATCATATTAAGATGCACCAGACGCTGATGCACCTCCATCTTCAGAGGTTCCCATTGAAGTAGATGTTTATCTGGAAACTATTGTGGATATAGCTAAAGAAGTAGCTCAAGTCTTTCCTGATGCTGAAACATCTCCAGTCAGTGAAGCGACTCTATACGTTGAGCGGTCGATAGAAGTGGCCCCTATTCCAACATAAGAGATTGCCTTTGTACCTACTCCAACTAGATCTCCTCCTCATGACATCGATTTTTTTCCTCGCGGATATTCTGCTGAAGTTGAATTTTATTATGGCGCTAGAGAACAGGACACCCAGACCCTTGCTAAATCGGAGATAACTTTTCAAGATACTCTTCATAATCCTCGTCTCTCCTGTTAGGAATCCTGTACAAGAAAATAAAGAATTGCAGCGGAAGATTTGAGTATTCGTACCGGTAGATCACAAAAATAGATCTGATGATTTTTCATGGGTTTCACAAAATTTAGAATGAATAAACATACCATTTTGATTCGTTTATTGATTCTGTAGAACAGCAATCCTCCAAGGGCTCCTGTCTCTAAAGCTTCACGAGAAACGAGCCTTCCAAAGATCCCGAGACTCCTCCTTCTTTGAAGTAGTGGATGGCTAGAGAGGAGAGAGGGAGGAGAGTTCTTTTCTTTTTGTGTTGTGTAATGTTATCTTGTTACTTTCTTAGTTAGGGTTTGTTTCATTGTAGGAGTCCTATTTAAACTCAACTAGCATGTGGAACAAGTTGGAGGCTACTCCAAAACCCTATGTGGCCGCCCCTCCTAGGGCTTCCTTGGACTGGGTGGGCTTTTAATTGGCTTGTCTAATTTCTAGCACATCTGTATATAATTAAATTTAAATCCAATTTAAATATAATATATACTATTAATTAATTCCAATTAATTAATGTACTAATCAAATAATTTAATTTATTCCAATTAAATTAAATATTTAATTAATTGATTTAATCTAATTAAATCAATCAGTCCATTTAACTCTTTCTCATAGATTTACACAAAAAGATACATCCCGCTCCTTTCTTATAGCGCGACTCTTTAGGTTCGTCTCAATTGGCAAAGGGAGGAATTACCTAAGGATGTGAGTGTCACCTAGCCAGTCCCGTGGACTCACATCGTAACCCAATTGAGTACGAAATGAACGAATCATTTTATGAACCTCTTGATCATAAATGCCGTATGAGTATAAGCCCTTCACTGACGTATCCCGATCAAGTGAGAGTCATGGAAAATGTCAAACTCACTAAACTTGATACTGTGCATTAGACTATAGCATAATGAAATTACTAAACTACCCTTAGTGTCCCACATGAGTTAGTTGTTATGCTTTGGCCAAAGACTTTATAATTTCATTAGCCTATAATCGCACAGGATACTTACTCGTTTACTATCGAGACAGTGAATCCCATCTTGGCGATCACTGATCAACTGCTACTTGTCTCATTGATATCACACTTCGAGGTCGACCCCACCGACGGGTGATATGGGCCTACTACTCTGGTAACAGATCCAATAATACAAGCACATTGATCATGAACCCTCAGGTCTAAGGCTCACGCATACTATTACGATCAGTAATCCAATCATTGACAGTCACTGAGTAAATGCCCATGTGATCGGATTACTACGAGCCGTGTTCGAATATGTCAATTCCATTGACATATCTATGACACTTGCTCCCACTACCCTATAGTGTTCGACTGGCACTCATCGTCAGAGCATGTGTCATACAAGTCGAATCTTAATGCCCAATTAAGATTCTTTGACTTGCGAACTCTTTTAAGTGATAAAGTGTAAGACTCTTCGCATGCCACGTCTTTATTCCATAAAGGGCAAAGAGTCAAACCTTTATTCACATGGACTATATGTTCAATACTTATTTAGATTCCATAAAGATTTATATGAACAAAATACAGATGCCATTATTAATATCATTTTAATAGTTTGTACAACATAATGAGATACCCTAATCTAACTATTTGTCCTCGTTGACATCTAGGGCATATACCTAAGAATCTCCCACTTGAACTTAGTGCCAATCGCTTTGGTATCTTATACCCATCTTCTCAAGATGTTGCTCTAGCATCGCCTGCGCTAATGGCTTAGTGAGTGGGTTAGCTACGTTATCCGCTGAGGCTATTTTCTGCACGGCGATGTCGCCTCTTCCAACGATTTCTCGAATTATGTGATATCTCCTCTCTATGTGTTTGGATTTGTTGTGAGACCTTGGTTCCTTTGCTTGTGCGATGGCTCCATTGTTGTCACACCATAGTGGCAACGGAAGCTCCATGCTAGGAACAACTTGAAGTTCAGTAATGAACTTCTTTATCAAAATAGCCTCCTTGGCTGCCTCCGAGGCTGCCACATATTTAGCTTCGGTGGTCAAATCGGCAGTTGTGCTTTGCTTGGAACTTCTCCAAGACACTGCTCCACCGTTCAAAGTGAATATGAACCCAGAAGTGGATTTTCGGTCATCGATGTCAGATTGGAAATCTGAATCAGTATAACCATCCACTTTCATTTCTCCATTGCCATATGTGAGGATCATATCTTTAGTTCTTCTCAAGTACTTTAAGATTGATTTCACGGCCATCCAATGTTCTTTGCTTGGGTTAGCTGGAAACCTACTTACTACGCTCACAGCGTATGCAAGATCTGGTCTTGTGCATAACATAGCGTACATGAGACTTCCCGCTACTGATGCAAAGGGGATGGTATTCATTTCTCTTCGATCTTCCTCACTTTAAGGACTCATCTTTTTGGAGAGATGAATTCCATGTCTCATGGGCAAAAGACCTCTTTTAGAATTTTCCATACCAAATCGCTTTAGGACCTTTTCTAAGTAGAGGGCTTGGGAGAGACCTATTGTCTTATTCGATCTATCCCTGTAGATTCGAATTCCTAGGACATAAGTGGCTTCTCCTAACTCTTTCATGGAGAATGTGCTTGAAAGCTATGTCTTAACCGAAGTTAGCAAACATGTATCATTCCATATAAGTAGAATGTCGTCCACGTATAGTACCAGGAGTGATATCTTGCTCCCACTGACCTTTTTATAGACACACCGTTCATCCTCATTTTTGATAAAGCCGTTGTTTCGTACTTCTTCATCAAAACGAAGGTTCCAACTGCGAGAGCCCTGCTTTAGTCCATAAATGGACCTATTTAACTTACAGACCTTATGAGAATCGGCATTGGATAGAAAACCTTTGGGCTGCTCCATATAGATATCCTCCTCGAGGAATCCATTTAGGAAGGCGGTTTTCACATCCATTTGCCAGATCTCATAATCCAGGTATGTAGCTATTGAAAGTAGAATTCTAATGGATTTGATCATAGCTACTGGTGAAAAGGTTTCCTCCTAGTCAATGCCCTCCTTTTGACTATACCCTTTCGCCACTAGCCTGGCTTTATAGGTATCCACCTTGCCATCCGGACCTATCTTTCTCTTATCGATCCATTTGCATCTAATAGGTACAGTACCTTTGGAAGGATCTACTAGATTCCACACTTGGTTCGAATACATCGAATCAATTTCCACTTTCATAGCTTCATGCCATTTTGCAGAATCCATATCCATCATTGCCTGGTCATAACTAAAGGGATCATCTCCATGGTTTCCTTCTGCTACTACATACAAATTATGCTCTCCTTGTAGCAGAGAACCATATCTCGCAGGCGGTTGAGATACTCTAGTAGACCTGCGCACTGATGGTTGTGTCGTTTCTGGGTCGGGTTGGGTCTCTTGAAGAGTGTCTTCCACAGGGGATTCATTTTGTTCTTGTAGAACAATACTTCTACCAGCTCCTCCTTCTCGAATGAATTTTTCTTCGAGAAAGTTTCCTGTAAGGCAATAGTGATTCTTTGATCATCTGGAAGGTAGAAAAGGAATCCCCTAGAATCCTCTTGATATCCAACGAATCGCCCTTTTATGGAACTAACCTCCAATTTCTCTGCCTTGGTCTTTTTCACGTAAGCTGGGCACCCCCATATTCTTATGTGTTTCAGATTAGGCTTCCTTCCACGCCATATCTTATACGGTGTTCTAGGAACAGATTTGGAGGGACATCTATTCAGAATGTGAGTTGATGTAAGCAGCGCGTGTCCCCACAATGAAATGGGTAAATCTGTGTAGCTGAGCATAGATCGAACCATGTCCAATAGTGTTCGATTCCTTCGTTCTGCTACGCCATTTAATTGTGGAGTTGCTGGAGGAGTAAGCTGTAACAGTATGCCATGTCCCCGAAGGAACTGGTCAAACTCCGCATTCATATACTCGCCACCGCGGTCAAACCGAAGTGTCTTGATATGATGCCCAGTTTGGTTTTCGACTAAAGTCTTGAATTCAATGAATTTCTCTAATGATTCAGACTTGTACTTCATTAAATACACGTAGCCATACCTAGAATGGTCATCGGTAAATGTGATGAAGTACTGAAAACCACCGCGGGCCATATTTCCAAATGGTCCGCACACATTAGTATGAACTAGACCTAAGACTTCTGTGGCTCTTTCAGAATTCCCTGCGAAGGGGGACTTGGTCATTTTGCCTTGGATACAAGACTCACAAGTGGGACAGGGATCTGATCCCAATGAGTCTATGACTCCATCCTTTTCTAACTCGTGAAGTCTTTGGTCCCCGATATGACCTAGTCTCAAGTGCCATAGCTGTCTCAAGTTTGTGTCATACATTCTGCATTTTCTTGTTACAGCATTAAGATTACAATCATTTTGGACATTAATATAATATAAACCATTTATTAAAGGCGCATTGCCAACACATTCATTTCTAAAATAAATGTCACAAGAATTGTTCATAAAGGAAAATAAATAACCTTTCCTGACTAAAACAGGAATTGAAACAATATTCTTAAGCCCGTTGGGCAAAACAAGGCAATTGTCTAAATATAATAAATGTCCAGATGATAAACTAAGGGAAGTGTTGCCAATGTGTGAGGCTGCTACACTATGACCGCTGCCAACATTTGATCATCACTTCACCATGCTCCAGCTTCTTACTTCTTTCCAGCTCTTGGTTCATAACACATATGTGAGCACTAGCGCCAGAGTCTAGAGTCCAGGAAGTTGAAAATATGGTAACAGAACAATTTGTTTCTAAAACATTAAGTTCTATACCTGTAGTAATTTTTGCTTTCAGCTTAGGGCAGTCATTTTTCCAGTTGTCCACCTCTTGGCAGTGAATACATGTTGTTGCAATCCTTGGGCGCTTTTTTCCCCTTCTATGGTTATCAGAAGTAATGCCGAGCAGTCCATTTAGAGGTAAATCATCTTCCAATTCCCTCCTCATGAGAGCTTGTATGTAAACAAGTCCGTCTTTAAGATCCATTAAGGAACCTCCCAGGTCATCAACTTCAAAGTCAGTGACAAAAGCAGAAAAGGACTTGGGAAGAGATTGAAGAATAAGGTTTACTTGTAGATGAAAATCCATGAAACTTCCCAGAGTCTGGAGTCTTCCAATCATGGATATCATGCTCATAACATGACTTGCTACTTCATCATTTTCTCCCATTCTTGCTTGGAAAAGTTCTTTCGATAAATAATACCGAATTGATTTTCCATGTTCCCCGAACATTTCCTCCAAATGAAGCATGATGGATTTGGGATTCTCCATATCCAAATGAATATATCTCAATTCCTTGCTCATTGACTTCAACATGTAACTGGTGACCTTTTGAGCATCAGAATTCCATTTCTTGTTAATTTTGAGAACAGATGTTCCATTTTCAGCCCCAGGGAAAGTTGGACCATCTTGTTCTAAAACATGCTCAAATGATTTCTTTCTGAAACCAGCTCTTAGCTTCTTGACCCAGTCACTGTAATTTGGTCCAGTGAGGACATTTTTCTCAAGCATTTTTAATGAGTTATTAACCATTTTGAGAGAGATAATATTACTGTAGAAAATTAACCAAGATTCAATTAGAAAATTATGTTGTACCCAAGTAAAAATTAGGACTTTAATTTTTGACTTGGCTCCCACTACATTTTTCGAACCATTGCACTCCCACTGTAATGAACGGAAATCTCGTTGCAAAGATTTCATAGTGAGTGATTGAGTTCTTAAAAAATTTCAATGAGTTGCAATCTTTAACGATGTATGGGTCATTGGAACTTTTGAAGTGACATGCCATGTCAACCAGTCTTACTGATGATTCAATCTACCTTTGGCTCATGGGTCACTCAACCTCAGCCTGTAACAAAATATTGGTGGTGATCCATCTAAGTACTTTCCCATCAACTCCTATCGATCTAACAGTTGAATCTTATCTTGCAACCTGTAACGGTGTATGGGATAAGATTTGCTTCGACGGATGGCATCAAATGCACTTGAAGAGATATGGATTATGAATTAATGCATAACCCCCATTAGTCGGGACGGCGCCATGCATAACTCATAATCCCATCTTTTCCAAGTTTGATGGAGAGCCAGGATATTCAATATCCCCTACTTACATAGTATTTTAATGTGGGAGAATTTTTGGAAAAATAAGGTCTCACTTTGCACATTAATTTATTACGTGCATATAAGAATTATAATCATACATGCATAAAAAAACCTAGTTATTCTAATAACATGCATTTCCATGGACATTCTAGATTGATCCAAGCCAATAAATGAATCAGGGGATAGGGGTCTATTACAAATCTAATTTCTAATAGATCTTCGGGCTCCAAGCTTGAAAAGGTCCTACCTCTAATATACACAACTCAAAAAGCACCCTATACATCATACTACCAAAATTAAAAGTACAAACTGGGGGGCAATTGCCCAATACAACCCAAATAATACTAAAGCAGTAAAACCCTAAGTTCATGGAAGCATCAACCACAACATACATCAAAGCATGTAAGAAAACTATTTAAGTTTATGTTGGTTTTGAGTTTAAAATCGAAAAGAAATTCAAAACCGATTAAATCTAATTTAATTAGAAAAGATGAATTTTGATTTCAATTTTAAAAGGAAATGAATCCAATTTATTATTTAGGAAATAAGTCAAACTTATTCCTAATTTATTTTGAAAAAATATAATCAACCTAAAATTTATTGTTTACTATCGAGACAGTGAATCCCATCTTGGTGATCAGTGATCAACTGCTACTTGTCTCATTGATATCGCACTTCGAGGTCGACCCCACCGACGAGTGATATGGGCCTAACTACTCTGGTAACAGATCCAATAATACCAGCACATTGATCATGAACCCTCAGGTTTAAGGCTCACGCATACTATTACAATCAGTAATCCAATCATTGACAGTCACTGAGTAAATACCCATGTGATCGGATTACTACGAGCCGTGTTCGAATATGTCAATTCCATTGACATATCTATGATACTTGCTCCCACTACCCTATAGTGTTCAACTGGCACTCATCGTCAGAGCATGTGTCATACAAGTTGAATCTTAATGCCCAATTAAGATTCTTTGACTTGCGAACCCTTTTAAGTGATAAGGTGTATGACTCTTCCCATGCCACGTCTTTATTCCATAAAGGTCAAAGAGTCAAACCTTTATTCACATGGACTATATGTTCAATACTTATTTAGATGCCATAAAGATTTATATGAACAAAATACAGATGCCTTTATTAATATCATTTTAATAGTTTGTACAACATAATGAGATACCCTAATCTAACTATTTGTCCTCATTGGCATCTAGGGCATGTACCTAACATCTCCAACACAGAAAAGTTTCACTTCTTTGAAAGACTTGCAGACCTTGATCTCTCTCGATTGGAATATATTCGAAGACCAGTGATCAACAGAACAGATTTTGACCAAGCACGTTTTAATTTCACCGGTCGCTCTGATGAGTTCTTTTATCCTCTTCGGTCAAACAAAGTTGTTATCAAAAATCCCCACATGGGCGATTGGCTTAAAAACCCCGATGAAGAGGATCTCAATAGGATTGGATACTCGGCTCTTTCATCAGTCGTCAAATCTCCTCAGAATGCTCTCTCTCCTAATCCACTCAAGCTTTGGAAAGGAAAAGGACTGATTGTTGTTGAGCGTCCAAATCTAATTAACTCGTGGATAGAAGATGAAGCCTGTGAATACCTTGCAAGATTATGGGCTGAGGATTACGATGAAGAAACTGAACGTTTTGAGAAATTCCTTACCGCCATAAAAGATTAGAAGAAAGCTAACAAGCTTGGCAAGCGATGGATGATAGATACAGCCAGATGGGCTGAAGAGTTCATTTTACACTTCTATACTCTTGAAGAATTTGTGAGATATCCATTCTTATTTGAATTTGGAATAAAATACAGACGCCGAGGGTTTGCTACCTTTTTACTTCAACAGCGTCAGCATATTGCCAGAAATGTTAGCGATCTGCCAGTTTACAGGTAACCTATTGAGAGCTACATCCGCCAACAGCTAGCCTTATTCAGTCAAGGCGGACGATATGTGTTTCACCCTCTTTAAGCGTTTGTTCAGCGCATCTTTCCAGATCTGAACGAAGAAGCCTCCACCAGTAAACAACCGCTTCTTCCAGGACAAAGTGAAATTCATGTCAATGTTGCAGATGAGCACGCTGAGTTTGCTGAATTCTACCGAGACAGAAGAGCAGTGATAGAAAATGCGCAAGCGCTAGATATCACTTTCAACCACTATTCAGGGCTAAGCGACTTCCGAGGACACAATCTTCACCCTGTGCTCTTTTGTCAACAGAACATTCAAGTGGCCAAGATGATATCGCTGATTAGGCCAGTGGACCAAGAAGCAGCTCAAGCGCTAATGCCATTTATTTTGGACTTCTACAACTCTTATAGTTCAGGAGTTGATCTGCCGGAAGGAGTGCAACTTGCGCTAAGCAATGAAAAGCGCGAAGACGCTATATTCTTTATTCCGCAGACCAACCTGATAAGTCCAAGGCATGTGATGGAAGCGATTGGCCCACTCAGGGTCATTGCTGTTGAAAACCCTTCTCCGTCCATCAAGATTGTTGAAATAGAAGAGGATCAAACTCCTGCTGTGGAAATCGCTCAACCCACAGACGCTGAAATACAAACAGAAGTTGCCCCCAGCGATCCAGCAGTCGAGGTTTCTCTTGTTGTACAAAGAGTTCAGATTGAGGCAGCTACTCAATCTCTTGTCTCAGCGATAGAAGAAGTTCATGCTGAAATTGCTGAAGAGCCTTTTATCAGAGATAAAACCAAAGGCAAGGCTGCAGTTTCTAGCTCTTACGGACTCATTCCGTCTCCTAAGCATTCCTCTTCAGATATGGACTCGGATAGTGATCCAGACGCTCGAGATTTCAGACAAGCAGTGCAGAACTCACTTAACAACATTGAGGGTTCTTGCTCAAAGATTTTGGATACAGCTGATAGGCAAATCCGAATTATTTCTAACACTCGAAGTTGTGATATTTCAAATGCTGCTACAAAGAGCACAATCGCAGTCATGGATACCATATCACCGCTGATCACTTCGATTTCCGAAGAATTCAACCCGATGCTTGTGCAGAATGCTTCAGCTGACACTGAGCGACACACAACTTCCGATCAAGTCTCTCAAAGTATCGCCGAACAAGTTGCCCTTTTGATTGAAGAAGTCAGGCTTATGCACCAAGATATCGCTGACTTGAAGACATACTTTGCTGATGTCAAGAAGGGGGAAGATAAAGAAAAGTCCAAGGCAATATCTAAAATAGATAATAAACACTGGCGATCAATGTTTGATGAAATAGTGAGCATAAAGAAGATGCTAACTAAGAAGAGAAAGCCAAGATATTATCTAGGAAGGTACTTGCTTCCGAACTTGGAAGTCGAATTTTTGGAGGGTATGGGTGTTCATCCTTTTGCCAGACCGCTTAGATGACCTATCAATTGGAAACCATCCAACGATAGAAGACAAGACATCTATTATGACTTAATTCGTGAACTAGGTATTTCTCCAAGGGAATGGGTGGACAGGCTGAAAGAACTGAATGAAAGCACTAGACAACGAAGGCATGACTATGATGAACTCCAACATACCACCATGATAGACGTTGATCGACTCCTTATGGACTTAGCAAATGAAATCTACCAAGGAGTAGAAAGCACAAAGCGACAGAAAAAATGAATGCTTTATATTTCTGTTATCTCTTTCAATAATCTTATATTCAGTATAAATCATGTATGCTTATCTTTCTATATATATGAATGATTTATCGCTGAAACAACTTGTTGAGCCTAATCTAACATTAGCTAACTTTACTAACTTTCCAAACGCTCACTTATATTTATTTAGGCTTTTCTTTGAACTCTTAATCAATAAAAGAGTTATAAGAATTAAAGTCTTGACATCATCAAAAAGGGGGAAATTGTTAGGAATTTCATGTTAGATGTTTTGATGATGACAAGATAGGATTTTATGTTAGACCCCAAAATATAATGTAAGTTTATGTTTCATAGATCAATTGTTTAAGCGTTTGAAAGTATTTAATTTTGTTAGGCTTGTAATTTTTTATCTTTGTAGATTTTGGACTAAATATTAGATACCGAATCGCTAATAGAATTCTAGGTGAGTCTATTAGAGATGAAGTTGAAGATCAGCGTCTGAAGTCAAATGAAGATGAAGTTTTATCCTTAGCGTCTATCAAACGCTAAAGGACTATTTCAGGATTCATGGATCAAGCGCTCAAATCACTCTATCGATCAGTATCAGATTCACCTGAAATAAATCCTCAAGTCATAAAGGACTTAAATGCAATCATTCAACGGACATTTATTTTCAACGGGAAATAAATTCAAATGCATTAAATGCTTGATAAGTGCATTCAATGTGATAAGCTATTATGATTTGTGTACAAGCTACCTTCAGAGTTCAAAGCTGCTCCTGTCCAATCGGAACCAACAGGATTTCAGGAATGTCAGAGAAAAGGTAGAATCACGCGCTGCATGAAAGGCACACTCCTACATGTGTCCAACGGACATAATTCCAAGGAATTGCCTATAAATACCTCACTCCAGCAAACCCTAAAAATAGGCAGACATACGTACATGCACAAGAAAATTTTGCTGAAATTCTCTGTCAAAGAAAAAGCTTAGAAATTCCATAGCCAAAATTCTTCAAGCTTTTTATATACATTCCACACAGTCACAAATATCTCAAACATCTTCCAAAGAAGAAACCTAAACTCTTATTGAGATATTCCAAGTTGTTTGATCTTTCCAAAAACAAACAAACCCTTGTGATAAAACCCTCAACCTTTCATCTGAGTGAGAAAGTTGTTGAAACCTCTTACAGGCAGTATTTTTGAGTGAGAGAAGCTTGTAGAAGAAGATCTTCATTGGTGCTGAAATTTGTGTGATCAAGGAGCCCGAAGATTATTTTCACCTATTTACTACCTTGTAGAAGCTGTGCGATTCTTTGATAATCAACTTAGTAAATTCCCTCCAAGTGAAAAAGAAAAAGAAGGACGTAGCTGGGATTACATCACCCAGTGAACCTTATATATCTTGTGTTATTTACTTTCAATATTGTCTTATTTTATATTATTTTATCTATTCTGAAAAAATCAAGCTAAATCTACTAAGCGACTATTTAACCAAAACGAACGCTAAAGCTTTAAAATCATTTCCGTTGTGCTAACCCTGATTAAGCGATCTAAGCATTACCCTACTTTTGTAAATTGCCGAAATCACTAAGTCTAAGTTATCTTTACTATAGCGCCTGACCTAAGCGCTCAGTTTCCTAAGCGTTCTAACCTTTAAAATGATACGAAATTTTTGAAGTCGAAAAAGACTTCGGGGTCTATTCACCCCCCCCCCCCCCTTCTAGACCCTTTCGTATGCCACTTGGGACCACCAGGAAGAAGTACCGCTAGCACGCAAGCGTACTCATTGGTACAGGATCAGCAAGCGCTCCAACTGAGCCAACGCTTGAAGAACAAGCAAATGTTTCTTCCTCTCCACTTTCTGACGTTGTTCCAGAATCAATTCCCATTTCTGGAGCTCTTTTGACAGAATTAGCTAGTTATCAAGGTAAGTACTTGTCTTAGACAATGTATTTTATCCTTTTCCACATTTTTCTTTTTAACACTAGGATAACTTGTTTTTTTCAGCCTTTAGCGAATATAAAATCCAGTATACACTGAATGTATTAGAAGGATTCAATATTCCTATTGTGCAGATCCCTTTACTTCATTCATTATTCTTGAAGATGATGAAGTAGTTTCGATGCCTGAGGATATGGACTAATCCAAAGATCAAGCGACTGAAATAGTCGAAGAGATTCCTCAGGGTAAGTGTTGTAGTCTGTTTATCGTCTATTTCTACTCTGTGGAAATTTTGTTTGTTTTCCTCAAACGCTTGCATGTGTCAGCTCAAAATATTCCAGACGCTGATGCACCTCCACCCTCCGAGGTCTCTGTTGAATCGGATGTAGATATGATAACAGTTGTGGACACAGCTCAAGAAGTTGCTCAAGTCCTCCTTGATGCTGAAACATCTCCAGTCAGTGAAGCGACTGTTCATGCTGAGCAATCGATTGACGTGGCCCCTATCCCAACTGAATAAATTGCCTTTGTCCCTACTCCAACAGGACCTCCTCCCCTTATCATCAATTTCTTTCCCCACGGCTATAATGCAAATGTTGAATTTTACTTTTCCACTAGAGAAAGTGACACCCGACAGCTAGTTGAGATAGAGATTGCTTTTCAGACCACTCTCCGCGATTCTTCACTCTCTAACTCAAAGAAATTTGAGTTTCTTGAGAGGTTTGTCGATCTGGGTTTGTACTCATTAAAGCGCATGCAATCATGATAGATATATTAGGCGACCAGCGATCAACATGATTGACTTTGACCAAGTGCGATTCAACTTCACAGGTCGCTCTGCAGAATCCTTTTATCCTCTTCACCCGAAGAAAATTGTGATCAAGAATCCTCACATAGGTGATTGGTTGAAGAATCCAGATGAAGAGGATCTCAAAAAAATTGGATACTCTGCTTTGCCTAAGGTTTCTTATTCTCCTCAAAATACTTTATCTCCCAAGCCCCTCAAACTT
This sequence comes from Buddleja alternifolia, assembly GCA_019426215.1. Lineage (NCBI taxonomy): Eukaryota > Viridiplantae > Streptophyta > Magnoliopsida > Lamiales > Scrophulariaceae > Buddleja > Buddleja alternifolia. Next base: position 23,672,015 of record CM033394.1, read on the forward strand.
TGGAAAGGAAAATGACCAGTCGTTGCTGAGCGTCCTAATCCAATCAATTCTTGGTTGGAAGATGAAGCTCATGAATATCTTGATAAGCTTTGGGAAGCTGATTATAAGAGTGAATATGAGCGCTTTGAGAAGTATCTCGCCGCTAGAATAGATAAGAAGAAGTTTGCAAAACTTAGCAAGCGGTGGGTGATGGATACTGCTCAGTGGGCTGAAGAATTTGTGCTTCATTTCTACATGCTTGAAGAGCTTGTCAGATATCCATTTTTATTTGATTAGTGTAGAATACAGACGCTGAGGATTCACTATATTTCTACTCGATTAGCGCAAGAATCTGGTTGGTAACATTAGCGACTTGTCTTCTTATAGACAACCTATTGAACGCTATCTTCACCAACAGCTTGCTTAATTCAGTTAGGGAGGACGCTACGTTTTTCATCGGAATCAGAATTTTGTCCAGCGTATCCTTCCCGATGTGAATGAGGAAGCATCAACAAGCAAGCATGATGCCCTCCCAGCGCCTAGTCATGTGCCCATACAACTTACTGATGAGCATGCTATTTTTCACAGAGACAGAAAAGTGATTGTTGAGAATGCTCACTCGCTAGATATCACCTTTAATGATCTTCAACAATTTCAAAGGCTATAATCTATTGCCTGTTCACATGTGTGAGCAAAATATCCAAGTGGCCAAGATTCTATCGCTTATTCGACTAGTGGATTAAGAAGCTGCTCAAGCGCTAATGCCATTTATTTTGGACTTTTTCAATTCTTATATTTCAGGTGTCGATCTGCCAGAGGATGTGCACTTTTCACTTAGCACTGAAGAGCGAGAAGACGCTATATTCTTTATCCCGCAGACGAATGTAATAAGTCCAAGGCACGTCATGGAAGCGATTGGCCCACTCTGGGTCATTGTTGTTGAGAAACCTTCTCCTCCAGTGGAGATTATTGAAATAGAAGTGGAACAAGCTCCTGTTGTGGAAGTCGCTCCAACCACAAACGCTGATATGCAAACTGAAGTTTTTCCCAGCGATCCAGCAGTCGAGGTTCTAATTTTTGAACAAGTTGTTCAGATTGAGGAAGCAACTCAATTTCTTGAATTAGCTATAGACGAAGTACATATGGAAATGGCCGAGGAGACTGAAGAGTCATTCATCAGAGATAAATCCAAAGAAAAGGGTTTTAATCCATACGCGGGACCGCTGAGAAGTCCTCTTGATTGGAAACCTTCCAGCGACCGTATTCGTGATATTTACCATTATCTAATCAGGACACTAGGTATCCCTACAAGGGATTGGGTGGAAAGGTTACTTGAACTGAATCGTGGCACTAAGAATCGAAGCGATGACTATGATGAAATCTATCACACAACAATGATAGATATCGATCGTGTCCTACTAGATCTAGCCAATGACATTTATCAAGACGAGGTTTTGAAGAGGCGACAAAGAAAATGATTCTCTAAGTATCTTATCTTTTATTTTCTTTGTGAATGATGTCGCTATTTATTATTCAGTTTAAATCATGTATGCTTTAAATTCCATATATATGAATGAACGATTTATTGCTGAAACATCTTGTTGAAGCTAATATAACTTTAGCTAACTTTACTAACTTTCTAAACGCTAACTTATGATTGTTTTGGGCTTTTCTTTAAACTCTTAATCTATAAAAGAGTTATAAGAGTTAAGGTCTTGACATCATCAAAAAAGGGGAAATTGTTAGAAAATTTCATGTTAGATGTTTTGATGATGACAAGATAGGATTTTATGTTAGACCCCAAAAATAATGCAAGTTTATGCTTTCATAGAACAATTGTATAAGCGTTTGAAAGTTTGTAATTTTGTTAAGCTTGTAAGTTTTATCTTTGTAGATTTTAGACTAAGTATTAGATACCGAATCGCAAGAATTCTAGGTGAGTCTATTAAAGATGAAGTTGAAGACTAGTGTCTGAAGTCAAGTGAAGATGAAGATTTGTTTTTAGCATCTGTCAAACACTAAAGGACTGTTTCAGGATTTAGTGAATCAAGCGCTCAAATACTCAAACGATCAAGAATCAGATTCACCTAAAATAAATTCTCAAGTCATGAAGGACTTAAATGCAATCATCAACGGATATTTATTTCCAACGGGATATAAATTTAAATGCATTAAATGCCTGATGAGTGCATTAAATGTGATAAGCTATTATGATTTGTGGACAAGCCACCTTTTGACTAGACTATCATATTTCAGAGTTTAAAACCTGCTCATATCCAATCGGAACCAGCAGAAATTCAGGAATGTCAGAAATGGATTGTTTAACGCGCTGCGTGAGGTACACGCGCTCACATGTGTCCAACGGACAAAACCTAAGAAACCTTATAAATAGTACCCTTCAGCAAACCCTAAAAATATATACGTACATACACAAGAAAGGGTCAATACTTTGCTGAAATTACTTGAAAGAAAAGCTTACAAACTCCATAGCCAAAATCCTTCAAGTTTTTCATATACATTCCAAAGACAGTCACAAATATCTCAAACCTCTTCAAAGAAGAAATCTACACTATTATTGAGATATCTAAAGTTATTTGACTTTTCCAACATCAAACAAACCCGTGACAAAACCCTCAACATCTTTCATCTGAGAGAGAAAGTTTGTTGATTCTACAAACAGCATTTTTGTGTGAGAGAAGCTTGTTGAAGAAGATCTCTATTGGAGCTGAAGTTTGTGTGATCAAGGAGCTCAAGATCGTCTTCACTTTCATCTATTTTGTAGAAGTCTCTGTGTGACTCTTCGATAATCAATCTAGTGAATTCCTCCAAGTGCATAAGAGAAGAAGGACGTAGCTGGGATTACATCACCCAGTGAACCTTACAATATCTTGTGTTATTTATTGTTTTATTACTTTACTTTACATTTGCATAATATATCTTGAAAAAGCATTCAAAACAATTAAGCGACTAAATCAAGTTTAAGAGAACGCTAAGCTATAAAATCTTTTCCGATGTGCTAACCCTGATTAAGCGATTGAAATATTACCATACTTTGGTAATTGTTGAAATCACTAAGTCTAAGTTATCTTACTTTAGGCGCCTGACCTAGCGCTAAGCTTTCCAAGCGTTCAAATTTTCCAAAGTATTACAAAACTTTTTGAAGTTGAAAAAGACTTCAAGGTCTATTCAACTCCCCCTTCTAGACCCTTTCGTATGCCACTTGGGACCATCAACCGTGTTGTTACGAGTGTTAATAATAGCGCAAGGCTTGTCATCATTGTCTCACGAGTCGTGGAATGGTGGAAAGATTAAGTGTACTAATATCACCTTTAAGCATTCTATATAACAATGATGTTATTTTGGAAGAGCACACGGGTTTCAGTTTCGCTAAGGAGTCATCCATGAGTCGTCGGACCACCTGGCTACTGTTGTGGTGTGAGAATTTGATGGGTCAGACTTAAACACAGACTAGTGTACATTTGCATCGTGTTCTCGGGACGTACATATAATGTGAGGCAAACATTTCAGAGACCACCTGGAGGTGGATGGGGGCCATCGTGCTTAGTCGTGTATTATCGCCTATTGTCTCATGAGTCATGCAATGAGGTATGGAATACATGGCAGCTCGATCCCACTGGAAATGGTCGAATTTCCCGTCTTCTGTCAGTGGGGTGATGGAATTCGAAAAGTAGTGGGAACACACGTTATGTTAAAATTCCATAATTTCATGTGGATATAATCTATGATTGAATGCTAATGTTTTTCCGTTTTCGCAAAGTAACAGTCATATGGCTAAAACTCCACTCTCGGTAATCCTTGAAACTAATAAGCTAAATGGCCCAACCTTCCCCGACTGATACCGCAACCTCAAGATTGTGCTACAACCTGAAGGCTTTGACTATTTCTTGACCCAACCTATTGAGCCTGCCCATAAGGCTACGGCTCCAAGGGCTGCTCATGATGCACATGAGAAATGGCGCAAAGATGATATCTATGTGCATTGTCTCATTCTAGCCTCCATGACTTATAAGTTGCATAGGCAGTCTGAGACTATAGAACACGCATCAGAGATTGTTTTTGCACTGGAAGAGTTGTACGATGTTAAGACACGTCATGAGAGGTTTGCTATCTCTCACGAGTTATTTAGAGCTCATATGACTGAAGGAACATCGGTCACCGACCATGTGTTGAGAATGATTGCCTTGGTAAACAAACTCAACGATATGGAAGTGCCGATAAATCCTGACTTAGCTATTGATTTAGTCCTTCGGTCGCTCTCTCCTGTCTACGATCAGTTCATAGTGAATTTCAACATGAACCAATTGGTTGCTACCACTCTTTAAGAGTTGTTAGACATATTGCGCACTGCTGAGGCAATGGCCAAGAAGGCTAAGCTTGTGCTGCTTGCTGAAACTTCTTCATCTCCTACTTTTGGTAAGAAGAAATGCAGAGGGAGAAAGAAGAATAAGAAGAAGGGCTACAAACGGCAAGCAAAGGGCGGTGTCAAGAAAGTTAGAGGGAAAATGGGAAATTCTTAAACTGCAAGAAAAAGGAACATTGGAAAGATCAATGCCCTGAGTCTCCTCGTGAGAGCATTAAAGGTACATTTGTTGTAAAGTTAACTTGTTAGTTGACACGCTAATACTTAACGTGCTTTGATAGCAAGTGTACTAGTCGTGGTAGTAATAAAGTGGACTAAAAGTCCGGGTTGTCGAACCACGGAGACTTGAATTCTAGTTTATGATTTTAATGAAAGTAAAGACAATTAAAGTAAAGCAAGAGGAAAACAATTAAGTAAACGAAAGATCAAAGGAGGGAACAAGCTATGAATTAAACCTCACGAATTGGTTAAAAAGACTAAGGCACATGCTATGACCAAATCCACTCGTCGATATATATGAGCTACTCTTCGAATTATTAGACTCCTATTGCTTTGGTGGAAACTCCTAAATTAACTATTACCCGATGTCTCGGCTCATAATAATTCTATGATTAATTGACGGTTCTCTAAATATGTCTATCCGAGAATCTAATCAAAAATCACGCATTAACGTTCTAGAGCTTCCCCGAACGAATCCGGCTAACAACACCCGGGAATTTTTACCTATTTCTAGGGCAATCCCTCATTTGTTTCGGATGATGTGTTAATTCTCTTGCACCCTAATCTATTTTCTCTCGAACAACTAGATTAGGCAAGATAGCAAGCATATGGTGATCAAACACATGATTGGAATAAAAGCATAGAATTAACACACAAAGCAATAGGAGAATTAATACAAAGAGCAACTTCACATATATTGATTCATAAATTTGGCCTTCACATGGCCTTAGTTCTACAATATTAGCCTCTCATCAAAGCCTTAAGAAAATCTAATACAAACATATACATACTCATGGAAATAAACATGTAAATGCAAATAATTAAAACTCCCTCAATTGATTGATGATGGATCTTTGCTCTTGATCTTCAATCCTTAGCTCCTCTCTCTTTGTTCCCTTCCAAAAGTGATGAAGAAAATGGTGATCTATGATGATGAGTGAAAAGTGATGGATCCAATGCCTCTCTCTCCCTCCTCCTCTTGATGATTCGGTCAATTGCCCCCTAGGATCCTTAAGAAGACCACCACAAATCAGCTCCTCATGTGTATGTCCCCCCTAGTGTGTCCTCCACTACTCTTAAAGTGAGTAGTATAAAATTCCCTAAAGTAGATCTAGTAAGAAACATACTTATGACATCCCTCCCATACATGTGATGACCTCTTGGCTTTAAATGTTCCATTCCCCCATCAAATGATGATCTTTTGGCTGAAAGGAATCAAATCTCGGATGTGGCCACGCCTAGGCGCGGGAATTATGGCGCTCGGGCGCCCAAATCAGAATGTTGGGAGTATTTGCCTCTGTCTGGCGCAGTAATTGTATTTTCTTCATAACTCTCTCCACAAAACTCCGATTTGGATGATTCAAGTCCTCATTTCAAGCTAACACATAGTTCTACAACTTTGTACAAGGAAACTTCATCCAATTCGGTCTCTAAAAATAAGAAAATATCGCTCGAACGTGGAAACTGGTGCAGATACGGCGCCCAGGCGTGGACAGAACGGCGCCTAGGCGCCTGATTTCTCGGCGCTTGGGCGCGGACAACAGAAGCAAATTGGCCTGAACTTGTTTTATACGTCGTTTTTCATCCCGTTCTTCGATTGTATCCATTTAAGACCTGAAATCACTTAATGCACGAATTAAACGCACATGTAGCAAGAATTAAGCGATAAATGAACCTAAAACGTAAACGCAAAGGGGCTTAAAAACACGTAAAAATGCCTCTTATCAATACCCCCACACTTATCAATTGCTCGTCCTCGAGCAATAAGAGTTCTAAGATAAGGAAACACATCAATCAAAGAGATAAACAAAAAGAAAACTACCTAACTCACTTTCGTGGAGTAAACGGTTGCATTTAGCGAATGCAACAAGCCTTTGAACCTTTGAGTCACCTCAAAGGACGAGTTATAGTCTCGTGAGGGTTTGCATATGATATACCCACAAAATCTAGTAAATTTTCAATCATAACCAAATCAATACATCTCAACATAATCAACAAGAATGAATGGCATAAAATCAACCTTTTAAAGCTCACAAGTATATATATACATATCAACTACTTTTGCTCATGTGACACTAATACTTGAAAAGACTCCTTAGGGTGTAGTGAAAAATAAATCTAAGGCATTATAGTCGAGAGGCATCCTTACCAAATTTTGGACATTAATCCCATATCTATAAACTTTTGATCAAACACAAAGCACAAGAATCATAGAAAATCTCATAGCCATTTAAATTTCATTATGTCAAACATTCAACTTTCAATTCGTATGAAACTTCCATTAAATTCATTAAGGCTAGATCATGTGCAATGTTTTATTCCATTAGGCTTTCTATGACGCCCATGTAACAAGTTTTAGATCAATGACTCCCAAACTAGATAGTTTTGGGGCATTAAGTGTAGAGACACTCCTACGGATTTAATCACTCGAGTGTCAAAGGCCACGAAATAAAACTAGATCTTTTAAACAAATCACTTCTTTTTGGCTTGAGCTTAGCTCAAATTAGCATAATAGTACAGTATATAGGCAAGAAACTTATCACCTCCGGTACGTATTAGCCTGACCACTTTTGGTCATACCAAAATTCAACCTCTTCAATTCATTGTTTAGCATATAAAATTACTACTTAACTTATAACCTTATGAGAAATCTAAGTTAATATTTCTGGGAAAAACTCCTTAAGTGTCTCAAGATGGTTATCCTCTCAACTCCTCTACCCTCGATTCATTGTGCAATGTGAATCATCTAAAGAATCAATCTTAGTCTAGTGTCTCCACGAGCAATTTCAAAGATATATATATTCCATTAAATTCAAATTATTTCAAGAGATCATGTCATTTCTCCAAGTCAATCAATTTCAATGCATCAATTGGAAGGACTAAATTTTTTTTTTTTTTTTTTTTTTATATACTTGATTTTCTCAACAAAGAAGCATATAAATATGATAGCAAACAACTTTCCCCCAAACTCAAGCTACAAATTAGGATTGCATCATCAAAGTTCAAAATAAGTACTCTTCTACCCCCAAACTTAAATCCAACATTGTCCCCAATGTTGTTATGACAAGCATACACAACGGTACAAGAACACTTACAACCAAGGATATTGAACAACATCCTTAAAATTCCAATACATAATCCTATAGCTTCCTCTCCTCTCGAGTACAATACGCATCTCTTAAACATGGGGTCCAAATGTGCATTATATCTAACACTTCAACTCTTTAAACCATCAAGCATAAGACACATACATGCTAAAAGTGCATGCTTGAACACAACAAAAAGAAACAAATTAAACAAAACAAAAACAAAAGCAAAAAGAAAAAGAAAAGAAAACTTACAAACTTGGGTTGCCTCCCAAGAAGCGCTCTTTTAAAGTCATTAGCTTGACTTTACCGAGTTATTTTAAGGCGGTTTCCGAATGAATGCCTTGTTCATTCTCCAAGTAGGGATGAATTTCGGCCCGGTGTTAATAGAAGCATTTGGACCCATCACTCTTTCTTCCCACTGCACCGAGTGATGACTTGGACTATTCTCCAAATTATAAGTAGATGGCCATTTTTCTTCACCCATCGAGATGGAAAACTTGGAGTTTGTGATGTAGAACTCGAGGAGGTTATTGGTTCTTCTTTCCTGAAAAAGCTCAACACTAAAAGGATCAAAAGCATCAATGCGTAAAGATAATGTAGAATCAATTGGATGCTTAAAAACCTCATAGTTATCACAAATAACCATGTCATCTCCTACACTAGAGGACAACTTACTATCATGGGCACTAATGACCTCTATACCCGTGGAGAGGGAAGAAGATACCAAAGAATCTGGTAAAGGCTCGAGTGTCCTTTCCTTCAACGTCGGCTTCTTTGATATCAATTCTTCGATAAAAATGGGGCCGGGTATCGCTTGAATGTTAGGCGGGCGACGCTGAGGCGATGACACCTTCATAGAAATCCTCTCATTTTTCATTTCCTCAATGATCATTAGAGCCTCCTTAATTGGTCCTTCATACAAAGCATCAATGGCTTTGTGTACCAATTTCATACTTTTCGGCTGATCCAAATCATCTAGTGTGAGTTGTAAGCCGTATAGGAGTTGTCGAACCCATTCTCGTTCCTCCAGAGTCGGGGATAAATGATATCCCTCCTGTATGGTAAAGACGCTGGATGGTAGACAATCCCGGACCGACTGAAGTGGTTGAGAAGGAGGCGGTTGCATAGCTTGGAGAATGCCTTGTAACCACTCCCGATCCTTCGGTAAATTCATATCCGGGAAACGTGCATTCGGATTTGGTTGATAGATATTGTCCGCCATCTCTCGAACTCATCTACAAACCCGGAGCACATGTTCAAAATAAAAATAACAAAATCAAGCAAAGGCTCATTTGAGGAGCGGGTCATGCACCACAAATCGAACCTAACAATTAAGCACAAGAAACAAAATTAGACTAAACACGAAAATAAAAGAAAATCAAGAAATAAACGAAAACTAAGAATTATGAAAAATGTAAACAAAAATCAAAAACTAAAATAAACAAGTCCCCGGCAACGGCGCCAAAAACTTGACACGCTAATACTTAACGTGCTTTGATAGCAAGTGTACTAGTCGTGGTAGTAATAAAGTGGACTAAAAGTCCGGGTTGTCGAACCACGGAGACTTGAATTCTAGTTTATGATTTTAATGAAAGTAAAGACAATTAAAGTAAAGCAAGAGGAAAACAATTAAGTAAACGAAAGATCAAAGGAGGGAACAAGCTATGAATTAAACCTCACGAATTGGTTAAAAAGACTAAGGCACATGCTATGACCAAATCCACTCGTCGATATATATGAGCTACTCTTCGAATTATTAGACTCCTATTGCTTTGGTGGAAACTCCTAAATTAACTATTACCCGATGTCTCGGCTCATAATAATTCTATGATTAATTGACGGTTCTCTAAATATGTCTATCCGAGAATCTAATCAAAAATCACGCATTAACGTTCTAGAGCTTCCCCGAACGAATCCGGCTAACAACACCCGGGAATCTTTACCTATCTCTAGGGCAATCCCTCATTTGTTTCGGATGATGTGTTAATTCTCTTGCACCCTAATCTATTTTCTCTCGAACAACTAGATTAGGCAAGATAGCAAGCATATGGTGATCAAACACATGATTGGAATAAAAGCATAGAATTAACACACAAAGCAATAGGAGAATTAATACAAAGAGCAACTTCACATATATTGATTCATAAATTTGGCCTTCACATGGCCTTAGTTCTACAATATTAGCCTCTCATCAAAGCCTTAAGAAAATCTAATACAAACATATACATACTCATGGAAATAAACATGTAAATGCAAATAATTAAAACTCCCTCAATTGATTGATGATGGATCTTTGCTCTTGATCTTCAATCCTTAGCTCCTCTCTCTTTGTTCCCTTCCAAAAGTGATGAAGAAAATGGTGATCTATGATGATGAGTGAAAAGTGATGGATCCAATGCCTCTCTCTCCCTCCTCCTCTTGATGATTCGGTCAATTGCCCCTAGGATCCTTAAGAAGACCACCACAAATCAGCTCCTCATGTGTATGTCCCCCTAGTGTGTCCTCCACTACTCTTAAAGTGAGTAGTATAAAATTCCCTAAAGTAGATCTAGTAAGAAACATACTTATGACATCCCTCCCATACATGTGATGACCTCTTGGCTTTAAATGTTCCATTCCCCCATCAAATGATGATCTTTTGGCTGAAAGGAATCAAATCTCGGATGTGGCCACGCCTAGGCGCGGGAATTATGGCGCTCGGGCGCCCAAATCAGAATGTTGGGAGTATTTGCCTCTGTCTGGCGCAGTAATTGTATTTTCTTCATAACTCTCTCCACAAAACTCCGATTTGGATGATTCAAGTCCTCATTTCAAGCTAACACATAGTTATACAACTTTGTACAAGGAAACTTCATCCAATTCGGTCTCTAAAAATAAGAAAATATCGCTCGAACGTGGAAACTGGTGCAGATACGGCGCCCAGGCGTGGACAGAACGGCGCCTAGGCGCCTGATTTCTCGGCGCTTGGGCGCCCCTTTCAGAATCGGGCGCCTAGGCGCCTGATTTCTCGGCGCTTGGGCGCGGACAACAGAAGCAAATTGGCCTGAACTTGTTTTATACGTCGTTTTTCATCCCGTTCTTCGATTGTATCCATTTAAGACCTGAAATCACTTAATGCACGAATTAAACGCACATGTAGCAAGAATTAAGCGATAAATGAACCTAAAACGTAAACGCAAAGGGGCTTAAAAACACGTAAAAATGCCTCTTATCATTAGTTAACTGTGCTTCTGTAGTGTTATGACATTGTAAGGGTACTCACTTATGTAATGGATTGCAGATGGTGAGAAGAAGTAGGGAACAAAGAAATGAGGTCGTGGTCCTGAAGATGCCAAGGTTGAAGGACAAAAAATCATTTATTTGTCATTTTTTATTATGAGATAATGTTTTTGGAAGAATGTTTTATCATGTTTTTGAATTAAATGTTGTGAACCATGTTTTTCTCCATCTTGGTTTATGGGTAGGGATTCAATGTTTTTATTAAAATATGTTTTATTATTTCTGGTTCTACAATTAATTCTTATAGTATGCTATCTTCATGATATTTGATATTACACAACAAATGTATACATTGATCTAGCTGTCAAGGTAATAACCTAGGCAACCATATTAATCCATTGGACATAGAATAATGAGTGTAACCCTAAATTGATCACATAAGATGTGACATATAAAACACACACATCAAGGATGTGAGAGGTATTTCTTATGTCAAGCAAGCAATGGGAGGAAATGAGGATTGAAAATCCTCTTGTCCTGTGTTTACGAGTATCCTAAGAAACCTAGAAATATCGTGTTCGTTGCACCTTGAAACGAAAGGGTCGTTTCTTAATATCCTATCTTCAAGGAGAAGGAGTTATTTTATGAAAGAGTAGGGATAGTAATGGAAACTAGATATTTGATAAACATAAACACAACTGGAAGTTAAAATAAATTAACTAGTAAACCTATAAACCCATGAATACAAGTTTCATACCCTTCAATCTTGAAAAAGGCTATAGGAGGATATGACGAAAGTCAAGAGGTCTTGATAAGTAGTGGAAGCCGACCTAAAGTGTAACTGCTTCAAAGATCAATCTACAGATTGAATCTTTTTAGAAACTTAAGTTCTAAAGCTTAATAGGTATACAACTGGCTTGTTAGTATCATATGTTGGTAATGTTGCATAAGTAAACATGCATGTGATCATCATCTCAATTTTTCGAAATGGACTTAAAAGGGAATAGCACCCTAATTGCGCAAGATAGCAATATATGCGGGCCATTGGGTTGTTCTAATTATTTTGTCTGAACACATAGATAATATGTTGACTAAGTTTAACAAGGAAGAATCAAACGAGATTTTTTCTGTAAAAGCATAACCGAAAGGTACATGCAATTCTATGAGTTAAAATTGGTGTTGACTATCATATCATATGTATTGAGTCGAACTCCTAATTGATCCAATGAATTGGAAAACAACATGGGAACATTGGAACTAGAATCTCTAGTCTTAAATAATAATCGAGGATTTGTTTTATGCAAAGTGGGAGAGTAAGAGATGAGAAAGTCTCTTAAGAAGATACAAAGGCTAACTCTACTATTTAAATTGTGCATAAGAATGCGGTGATAAGAGATATCTAGATATGTGAACCTATCTTATGGATAAGATAAGGTTCTACCAATCGAATATCAAGTACGAATGTACTATGATTATCGATGAGAGTGTAAGCTCTTGAATAAGAGCGAGGTCTCACCTACTATCTGTACATACCTATCTATGAGATTATTTTACCAGAGTTGATGTTCGAGTGAAACAAGTTAATTCCGAAGAGGTTGACACATTCCATTGTCGATGGCTAGTATCGCCAATACATGCTTGAAGATTCATACTTTGGGTGAGTATGGAATTGAATGGCCCCGCTAAGGATTCCTCATTGGTGTTGTCGAACTTGGAGTCCTTGGGTCTCGTAATATGAGATAATACTTAGACCTGAGATGTCATTGGAAAGGGTACTACCCACTATATTTTGATATGCACTTGCACTCTGGAAAAGTCATACAACTTGTATGTTCTGTAAGTCTGTAGTACAGCAGAACAAGTGGCAGTAGTTAAGGGATCCATCCAGGGCTATCTTCCTGGCATTTCCTATGTCGTTGAGTGAAACTAAATGATCAAGAAAATTCTTTGGCCAGAGCATAGTCTTATAAGAGATATTGGTGATTCCTGCTTGAAAGACCGGATCATTAGTGGAACCAACATAGTCATAGTTTCCGAGGTTACTAGGGTTTCGACCGTTGCCAAACCCTAGGCCTTAGATGGGAAAAAGATGGAGGGATTTGACTCACATGAAGATTGAAATCTGAATAGATTTGCTTTTCATTGTTAACATCTAGGAAGTTGTGGCGACGTTCCTAGACATCGATCAACGACCGATAGGTGCCTTGGGTTAGTTGGTAAAGTTAATCCAAGGACTAGTCATTTATGATGAATAATTAAATTAGCCTATAGGAGGAATTATTGTTAGAGTTAGTGCCCGGCGCACCATTTATTGGACGCCATTCTTCGTAATAGTAACTCTAGAGTTGAACATTCGTTTTCTTATAAATAAAGTCAATCTCTTTTTTATGTGTGGCGTGTCTTTATTCTTAAATTAGTTTTTACTTTGGCTTAGAATAAAACTCCGAAGGATCACACATAGCTATGGGACATCATTGCACATTGGGTGTGGGAACGATGGAATATGTCTCGAAGGCTGTGATCTTTAAACATTATTATATGTCGTGAAAGGGTTCATCGAGATAAAGGGATATCGATGCAACCCAAGAGACTTGCTCATATGATGCATACTCTGGCAGAAGTGTATCTCGTTCCATAGATACTGGCATGGTGAAAGCCAATGCATATATGAGGGTTGCCATTGTGGTAATGGGCGAACTGAACAACCCTATGGAAGTTCCCGAAATGGATTCCCAGTCGAATGTGGAACTTCCAGTGGTTTTGTAGTATAAGAGTAATCCTTGTGGACCTAAGATTCCACTGGATGTTTTATGCGTAACCGCGCATGTTCTTGATTTGTTACATGATCACTTTAGATGATCGAAGATGGGCAAACTCAGACATGAACGTTTTACGTAGTAAGGCACGTGAGAATCAAGATGAATCTATCTCTGACATTAGCCAGTCGGTTAATCTCCTATGGTTACATAGTGAATCGACTTAAGGAATCTTCGGCCGAAGTATGATATCTAAAGAGGGAAACATAACGTGGGAAACATAGTATTGAATTAATAGAGCTTCGACCTTAGCCAATGCTCTAGATTTAATCGGGAGATTAAGATAGAGAGATCTTACTTATGCGAGGATCAAGATCGCAAAAGGCGTATCTTTACTTTCGTTTTATCTAGGTCTTTGGGACCCTATGCTAGGTGGGCAACCGCGATTAGTAAGCGCCGAGAATTAGCTTGGTGACTAATTCGAGGCTTGATTAAATCAAAGGATTGATTTAATCTAGTACTTTCCATTTTAGGAAGGTACACTAGCACTGTGGGAAGGTGTACTTACTACTAGATAGAAACGAGCCTAAGAGGTCACACACTAACTCGAGAGAGTCGCTGCTTGAATAGATGTGATTAATCAATTTCGAGGAAATTGAGGGAATTAGGAAAGCTTAGTACTTTCCTAATATGGAATATAAATTAATTGAAGGATTCAATTAATTTTACTCTTTTAATTAATCTAGTAGAATTAATTCAATTAATGGACCTAGTAGGGTCCAAGTATTTTATTTAATTGGGTGGAGCCCAAGTTAAATAAATAAATGTTGGAATTAGTTGGTTGGATTTAATTTTACTTGTATTTAATTGATGGGTTGCACCTATAATTAAATTGAGAAGTCAAAATTAAATCCTAAAGTCCAATTAAATGGAGTTGACCGATTTGTGAGTGTAAATAAGGGAGGGGGCGATTTTATGTGTGGTGGAAGAGGAAAAGAGTTTTCCCCTCCTCCAAGTCTTCATAGGATAAGGATTACTAGAGAATTTGGGAGAAAGGAAGTTTCCTTTTCCTAATAGGACACTAGGTAATCTTCACCTATAAATAACAGATGAAGGAGACTAAAATATATGATGAAAAAGCTAAAAAATCCGCCCCCCTCTCTTAGACCTAAAATCGGCCACCTCTCTCCTCTTTCCAACAAGACGTCGTTCTATTCATGTGTTGAATTAAATGACTTAGAAAATATACCTACCTTTCACATAATCAAGCCTAAGTTAAGCTTAGAATCGTTTTGTTGTCTAGCACACAAGGCAAGACTATTGGCGACTTGAACGAGGTGTGGATACATCATAGAGGTGCGACGCTTGGAGCACTCTAAACCGGGAGATACGAAAAATGACGTGCAATTTCTCACCCAAGGGAAATTGTGTGGATTTGCACCACAGGGTTGCTGAGATCCAAAGTACGAGGTGAAATGAAATTTTCGAAAGGTATAATTTCATTTACCTCCTTATCAAATTCGATCGAACCAATTTCATATTCCTGTTTTCGGGTGGTTGTACGTTTACTTTTGTAAAATTTTAATTTCCGCTGCCACGAGCCACCTGAGGGAATGAGTCAACCCAACAGTGGTATCAGAGCCATGGTTTGGCTCAATCGAATTTTTGTGTGATTATGCATGTTTGTTTTTTCGTTTTAATTGTAAAATCGAAAGCATGATAATCAATATGTTCATTTTTAGACTAGGATTGATTTTGATTTGGGATGTTGCTTGATTTTTATGATTTTAATGTTTAAAAATCATTGGTTTTAAAAATCATGAAATCTGAAATTTGGGTATATGATTGTTTTCAAAGGTTTTGATCTAGTTTTATGAAATCACCTTTGGTGGGGTGTTGCGAGATGCTTGAACCGAAGGTTTAATCATCAAGTAATAAAACTCAGACCTTAGGAGAATTCAGATTCGTTAATCGAAACTCGAAAGAATCACGAACGTGCGAAAAACTAATTTGAAAATTGCGAACAGCAATAGCCGCTGCACGCGGCGCCCAGGCGTGGAGTAACCCACGCCCAAACGCTCGGATGGCCACGCCCAGGCGTGGTCAACAGAAAGTTAAATAAAAAAAATATAATTTTTCCTTTCTTCGTACTTTCTGAAGGTGGGTGACCCAAAGACCTTACCTATGATGTTTTAGACTTGTAAACTCTGAGAAAGGTTTTAGAAATCAATATCGAACTTATCCCAATGATATTTGCAATCTAGTTTGAATGATGAATTGGTAAAATTTACTTTATCACATGTATGTTTGTTGCTTTGCATGTTTATGTGATAAAAGGATGAACCACGAGCCTAGTCGTAGTGTTGGTTTTCTATGTATGTAATTATTATAGAGTTATAAATAATAGCTGGTTTGGCTCTTTCCTTTTGGTATAGTAGATTAGTAGTTTTTGATATTCTATGTAATTGAAGACGGAGCAAGGAAACGAAGCCAAGACTTGAAGACTTGTATGTTGAGACGATACCATTGTAATAGTCTAGGCTGTGTTTTTATTTTCTAGAATGTCCAAACCCACTTTGGCTCGAGTGGGTTGCTAGGTTAGGGCTCGAGGTGGTTCATCCTCAATTTTACCGCTTTGTGGATATTTTACTTATCTGTCTATGATGATTATGTGATGTAATGCATGCATATGATAGATAATTAGAACAAGATAATTAAATCTGATGAGACCCCCAATAAGCACGTTATAATTCCCTCCTGTGAAAATATTAGGCGTATATGATATTAAGAATGGAATTCTATTATCATGCCTTCCATCATAAGTATACACCATGTGAAACGCCACTAAAGGTTCAATCCTTTTGCTCAGAAAATGGGGTGGATTGGATCCGAGGTAGCCTGTGAGTGTTAACTAAGCACTACGGTGCCCCGTGGAAATCGGTTGGTTTCATTCCTTTGCTCAGAAAATGGGGGCAATGAAATTGATGGTTATACATGGGATATTTGATGGGTCGAGCCTAACATCGTCCCTCATGTGTTAGCTCAGAAAATGGGGCACATGTGGGAGATGAGGAAAACCATCTTGAGAACTATCTAAAAAAGATAGAAGGTCCGGTAAGGCTACTATTCAAAATCATCGTATGTTAGCTCAAAAAATGGGGCATATGATGAAGTGAGAATGGATCTCAAGCCCACTAAAAAAACTAACGTTTCTTCGAATCATGTCAAGAGGGTGGTATGATTTGAGAAAAATAGTGGGAGACTTGTACAATTAAAGACCAAATTGTATAAGGACTTTATTTGAAAATCCGTTATTGATTGTCTGTTATGCATTTTTGTAGATAAACGAAAATGGCCAATATTCCTTTCAAAACCCTAATTGAAATAAACAAAATAATTGGATCAAACTTTGAAGATTGGCTTTGTAACCTTAAGATTATCATTTCGTCTGAAAGAAGACAATATGTGCTTGACATACCGGTGCAAGATGAGCCGGAAGAGGATTCATCTGATGATGAAAAGTTCCAGTACCAACAATGGAAGGAAGATGACATGCAAGTGCGATGTCTTGTGTTGGCCTCTATGAGCAACGAGTTGCAGAGACAACATGAGACGATCGAGAATGCTCCGTCGATCCTCCTTATTTGCAAGAGCTGTATGGCACTAGAACTAGGCGAGAAAGATATGCTATCTCTAAGGAGCTCTTCAAAGCTCGAATGACTGAAAACACTGATGTAAGTGCGCACGTACTTAAAATGATCGGGCTAATTGAAAAATTGGCTGGTCTGGGCGTGGCACTTGACAATGAGCTTTCTATAGATTTTGTCCTACAGTCATTGCCTAACTCTTATGATCAATTTGTGGTCAATTTCAACATGAACTAACCTGAAGCAAAGCTTCCTGAGCTGTTGAACATGTTGAAGACTGCTGAAAGCACCATCAAGAAGGATAAACCGGTGCTTCTTATGAATTCTTCATCAAAAGCCAAGAAGGGCAACAAGAAGAAGAATAAGACAAAGAAGCTGAAAGGTAATGGTGGTGTGAAGAAGGGTAAGAAGTCCAAGTCTAAAAAGTCTGATGAGTGCTTCAAATGTGGGAAAGTTGGGCACTGGCAAAGGAACTGCAAAGAGCCTCCGGCTTAAGGTATGTTCTTTGTTGAAGTTAACTTCACTGTTAACGATTCTTCTTGGGTTTTTACACTAGATGTGGTGTTCATATCTGCAATGATTTGCAGGTGATGAAAAGAACCAAGGAGCTAAGTAGAGGAGATATGACCCTACGGATGGGGAATGGAGCATTGGTTGCTACCAAAGCCGTGGGGACAATCTACTTAGAGTTAGGAGATAAGAAATTAGTTTTACATTCCGTTTATTTTGTTCCTGAAATAATAAGAAATATTATCTCGATTCCGGTTTTGGATAGAGAAGGATATTGTTTTGAGATTCGTAATAAAAGTTTTCTTTTATTTTATGAATCGTCTCTTGTTATGGAATCGAAAATGAAGGATGGGATGTATACTATATCCCCAATAATTTCCAATCTCAATATTCAACAAAGTAACAAACGTAAACAAGATAATCAAGTAAACGCACAAATGTGGCACGAAAGATTTGGACATATTTCCAAAGAAAGAATTCGAACAATGGCAAAACATTTAGGTGTAAATGACTTAGATGAATTGTCAAGTTGCGAATCATGTCTTAAAGGAAAAATGACCAAGTCACCATTTTCGGGGAAAGCGGAACGAGCCACAAAACCATTGGACTTGGTCCATACGGACGTGTGTGGGCCAATGAGTGTGAGCACTCATGGTAGCCAACGCTACTTCATAACTTTTACCGATGATTATTCACTGTTTGGTTACTTATATCTTATGAGATATAAATCTGAATCGTTTGAGAAGTTTAAGGAGTTCAGAAATGAAGTAGAGAAACAACTTGGTAGAAGTATTAAGGCTCTTCGATCGGATCGAGGAGGAGAATACTTGTCTATCGAGTTTCTTGATTATCTTAGAGAGAATGGAATTCTCTCACAGTAGACACCGCCCGTCATGCCTCAACATAACGGGGTAGCCGAGCGTAGGAATCGAACATTGCTAGATATGGTTCGATCCATGATGGGTTTCACTAAAGTTCCTATGTCCATGTGGGGCTATGCTCTTGAAACGGCTGTCTATCTGTTGAATAGATTGCCTAGTAAGACGGTGCCCAATACCCCATATGAAAGTTGGTGTGTAAAGACGCCCTCATATAATCATTTGAGAATATGGGGATGTCCAGCTTATGTAAAGCACTTAGTGGGAGACAAATTCTACCCCAAGTCCTCTTTGTGCTATTTTGTAGGATATCCAAAGGAAACTGTTGGATATTACTTCTACAGCCCAACAGAACAAAAGGTTATTGTTTCGAGAAAAGCCAATTTCTTGGAGTTGGGTCACCTTCTAGATAGGAAAGGCGAGGTTGTAGAACTTGATGAGGTCTATGAGAATGGATCAAGTCAAGA
The DNA here is from genome assembly GCA_019426215.1 of Buddleja alternifolia. NCBI lineage: Eukaryota > Viridiplantae > Streptophyta > Magnoliopsida > Lamiales > Scrophulariaceae > Buddleja > Buddleja alternifolia. Next base: position 23,691,160 of record CM033394.1, read on the forward strand.
GATACAAATTAACCCACCCGACACGAACGAGGCTACATCAGAGGCACCCACTAAAAACACGCAACCTTTGAGGAGATCAAAGAGGATCCCAAAGGAGCCTGAAAGATGGCTAGGCCTATTACAAGAGGAGGGCACTCAAGATCCTCCTCTAGACTCTGATCCGAAGAGTTTTAAGAGTGCAATGTCTGACATTGATTCGAGAAGATGGCTAGAGGCCATAACATCCGAAATGGACTCCATGTACTCCAACAAGGTATGGACCTTGGTTAACCCACCTGAGGGCATCAAGCCCATTGGCTGTAAGTGGGTCTACAAGCGAAAGCTTGGAGTCGATGGAGAGGTAGTCACCTATAAGGCTCGCCTCGTCGTAAAAGGATTTACTCAAAGACAAGGGATTGACTATGAGGAAACCTTCTCGCCAGTGGCTATGCTGAAATCCATTAGGATTATGCTTGCAATATCTGCATATTTTGATTATGAAATATGGCAGATGGTTGTAAAGACTGCATTCCTCAATGGAGAAATTGAGGAAGAGATTTACATGCAACAGCCAAAGGGCTTTACATCCAAAGGGAGCGAACACAAAGTTTGTAAACTCCAAAGGTCCATCTATGGACTTAAGCAAGCTTCTCGAAGTTGGAACAAACGTTTTGACATTGTCATACAAGAGTATGGATATGTTCAAAACGTTGAAGAGGCATTTGTGTATAAGAAAGACAGTGGAAGCGCAGTCACGTTCATCATACTTTATGTCGATGACATCCTACTAATTGGAAATTATGTAGGGATGATGCAGTCAACTAAAGTATGGCTCTCTAATAAATTCTCCATGAAAGATAAGGGAGAGGCATCCTACATACTCGGTATGAAGATCTATAGGGATAGATCGAATAGGATGCTAGGTCTCTCCCAATCTACATATGTCGATCGCGTACTCAAAAGATTTGAAATGGAAGAGTCCAAGAAGGGATTCTTGCCAATAGGACATGGCATCACACTTTCCAAGTCTATGTGCCCAAAGACTGAGGAAGAAAGAGTGAAAATGTCCAAAACTCCCTATACTTCTGCGATAGGTAGTATAATGTACGCGATGATATGTACAAGACCCAATGTAGCTTATGCATTGAGTGCGTGTAGTCGATATCAAGCGAATCCAGGCATGGCACACTGGAGTTCGGTGAAAACAATCCTTAAATATCTAAGGAGAACTAAGGAATTGCTCTTAATATACGGACGAGGAGAATTGGAATTAGAGGGGTATGCTGATTCGAGTTTCCAATCTGACAAGGATGACTCGAAGTCGGTCTCTGGGTTTGTATTTCTGCTTAATGGCGGAGCGGTTAGCTGGAAGAGTTCCAAGCAAGAAAACCATAGCCGACTCGACCACTGAAGCAAAATTCATTGCAGCAAATGAGGCTGCAAAAGAAGCTGTTTGGATGAGGAACTTCATCCAAGAATTGGGTGTCGTTCCATCCGTTGGGGATCCAATAACGGTATACTGTGATAACAATAGGGCTATTGCGCAAGCAAAAAATCCGAGGTCTCATCAAAAATCCAAACATGTTCTGAGGAAATTCTGATTGATACGAGAAATCATTGGAAGAGGCGACGTGAGAATGAAGCGCGTGGATACAGCAGACAACATAGCGGACCCACTCACCAAACCCCTTAGCCAAAAAGTATTTGAAGGACATCTGGAAAGAATGGGTCTTAAGTACATGGGCAATTGGTGCTAGGGCAAGTGGGAGATTGTTAAAGTTAGTGCCCGGCGCACCAATTCTTGGGCGTCATTCTTTGTAATAGTAACTCTAGAGTTGAACAATCATTTTCTTATAAATAAAGTCAATCTCCTTTTTATGTGTGGCATGTCTTTATTCTTAAATTAGTTTTTACTTTGGCTTAGAATAACGTCCCGAAGGATCACACATAGCTATGGGACATCATTGCACATTGGGTGTGGCAATGATGGAATATGTCTCTAAGGATATGATCTTTAAACATTGTTCCAAGTTGTGAAAGGGTTCATCGAGATAAAGAGATATCGATGCAACCCAAAAGACTTGCTCATATGATGCACACTCTGGTAGAAGTGTATCTCGTTCCATAGATACTAGCACGATGAAAGCCAATGCATATATGAGGGTTGCCATTGTGGTAATGGGCGAACTGAACAACCCCATGGAAGTTCCTGAATTGGATTCCCAGTCGAATGTGGAACTTCCAGTGGTCTTGTGGTATAAGAGTAATCCTTATGGACCTAAGATTCCATTGGATATCTTATGCGTAACCGCGCATGTTCTTGATTTGTTACATGATCACTTTAGATGATCGAATATGGGCAAACTCAAACATGGATGTGTTACATAGTAAGGCACGTGAGAATCAAGAGGAATCTATCTCTGACATTAGCCAGTCGGTTAATCTCCTATGGTTACATAGTGAATCGACATAAGGAATCTTCGGCCGAAGTATGATATCTGAAGAGGTGTAAGGTTTCCCCGTTTAGATAGTCGAAGTCGATTTCACATAACGTGGGAAATATTGTATTGAATTAATAGAGTTTCAACCTTAGCCAATGCTCTAGATTCACTCGGGAGATTAGATAGAGAGATCTTACTTAGGCGAGGATCAAGATCGCAAAAGGCGCATCTTTAGTTTCGTTTTATCTAGGTCTTCGGAACCCTATGCTAGGTGGGCAACCGCGATTTGTAAGTGCCGAGAATTAGCTTGGTGACTAATTCGAGGCTTGATTAAATCAAAGGATTAATTTAATCTAATACTTTCCATTTTAGGAAGGTACACTAGCACTGTGGGAAGGTGTACTTACTACTAGTTAGAAACGAGCCTAAGGGGTCACACACTAACTCGAGAGAGTCACTGGTCGAATAGATGTGATTAATCAATTTTGAGGAAATTGAGGGAATTAGGAAAGCTTAGTACTTTCCTAATATGGAATATAAATTAATTGAAGGATTCAATTAATTTTACTCTTTTAATTAATCTTGTAGAATTAATTAAATTAATGGACCTAGTAGAGTCCAAGTATTTTATTTAATTGGGTGGAGCCCCAGTTAAATAAATAAATGTTGGAATTAGTTGGTTGGATTTAATTTGACTTGTATTTAATTGATGGGTTGCACCTATAATTAAATTGAGAAGTCAAAATTAAATCCTAAAGTCCAATTAAATGGAGTTGACCGATTTGTGAGTGTAAATAAGGGAGGGGGCGATTTTATGTGTGGTGGAAGAGGAAAAGAGTTTTGTCTTCATAGGATAAGGATTACTAGAGAGTTTGGAAGAAAGGAAGTTTCCTTTTCCTAATAGGACTCTAGGTAATCTTCACCTATAAATAAGAGATGAAGGAGACTAAAATATATGATGAAAAAGCTGAAAAATCCGCCCCTCTCTCTTAGACCTAAAATCGGCCACCTCTCTCCTCTTTCCAACAAGACGTCGTTCTATTCGTGTGTTGAATTAAACGACTTAGAAAATATTCCTAGCTTTCACATAATCAAGCCTAAGTTAAGCTTAGAATCGTTTTGTTGTCTAGCACACAAACCAAGACAATTGGTGACTTGAACGAGGTGTGGATACATCTTAGAGGTGCGACCCTTGGAGCACTCTAAACCGGGAGATACGAAAAACGATGGGCAATTTCTCACCCAAGAGAAATTGTGTGGATTTGCACCACAGGGTTGCTAAGATCCAAAGTACGAGGTGAAACGAAATTTTCGAAAGGTATAATTTCGTTTACCTCATCAAATTCGATCGAACCAATTCCATATTCCTGTTTTCGGGTGATTGTACGTTTACTTTTGTAAAATTTTAATTTCCGCTGCCACGAGCCACCCGAGGGAATGAGTCAACCCAACATTTATTGCTACTTGTTATTGAGCTTAAGGGGTCACACACTTAACTTAGTGTGGTACCTGTTGACTAGTTCATTTTTTGTGAGTTAATGGAGAGATTAATTAATTGAAATTAATTAATCGGGAAAAGGGAATAAATTAATTAAGTGGTCTTAATTAAATAATAGTCTTATAATTTAATATTGAAATATTAAATTATGAAAGACTAATTAATTAATTAATGGTCTAATTAATTAATGTGTGAAAGAGGAAAATAAATAAATATATATATATATATATCTCAATATATACACATATATATTAATACACGTTAGGTGTGTATGAGTATGACTTTGGTGTAGGATTTTATCTTATTCACCAAGTCTATGTGTGTGTATGTGTGTGTGTGTGTATATATATATTTAATATATGTCTTATAATATATTTGGTAGATCACTTCTAATTAATTAGAGGACTAATTGATATGGAAAGATCTTATAAATATATTATAATCACTACTACAAAAATGACCTATGACAGCGGTTTTTTTGGGCCTATGGCAGCGGTTTTAACCGCTGTCAAAGGTACCGCTGTTATAGGGGTGGACCTATGACAGCGGTTACAAAACCGCTGTAATAGGTCTACCTATGACAGCGGTTTCCTGAACACCGCTGTGAAAAAACCAAAAAAATAAAAATAAATAACGGACCTGTGGCAGCGGTTCTACAGAACCGCTGCCACAGGTGGACCTGTGGCAGCGGTTCTGGGAAAACCGCTGCCAAAGGTCTTACCTGTGGAAGCGGTTCTCGCAGAACCGCTGCCACAGGTGAGACCTTTGGCAGCGGTTCTTCGAGAACCGCTGCCACAGGTGAGAACTGTGGCAGCGGTTCTGCAGAACCGCTGTTTTTTTTTCTGTTTTTTTTTTAATTATTTATTGCGCTGTCATGATAGTGCCTGTAATATGCAATGATCCAATCAACAAATTTCAACTAACAACAAAACATATTCAACATAAGCAAACATCATCCCAAACTTCAATATTACCATCTTTAATCTCCAACAAAATGTACAATTAACTAATTAAATTACTAATGACCTTACGAAATACAATAAATCAAATCTCATTTTATAGCAAGTCACAATGTACAAAAACTAAATTACCTAATTTCTAAGGAGCTGCTAAGAAAATGTAACGTGCAACTTCGCAGCGTACTTCATCAATTTGCTCATCAGTATAGAAGGATTGACAATCCTTAAAGTACTGCAAGATATATGTATATATATAGAGATTAATTGCAAAGTGAAATAACATTTCAATTACCTACCAATTAAGGTTTAATAATTTCAAAAGTAATAGAATTAAGTATATATATATATAAGGATTATGTATACCGCTGTTGGGATTATAGATAGTCCGTGGCTAATAATCTCTTTCATGAATCTCATAACGAAATAGCCACAATCCACCTCGTTGGTCTGCCGGGGGCACTACAAAAGCAATCAAACTTACATTGTATTAGAAGACGAACTTCTATACGAATATATAATCTCATGAACCTAGAAAACGCTAACCTTTATAGTAAACCATTTACAGTCCGAGTTTTTGGATTTGTTGGATTGGTTGTTGCAGTTTGCACGAAATATGTGCACAGCTCTATAAAAAAATATAAAAAACAAGAAAATATGTTAAAAACAAGAAATTATGTGAAATAAATACAATTTAAAAAAATATTAAATATAATGGATACATTGATTGAATGAAAAACTTACTGATTGAATTTTAGTATCATATCATCTCGGTATTGCGGCTCACCATGCACAGAATCCAGATAGTAAACAATCTCTTTAAATGGATTAATTGCAAGCAACAACCAATGACCCCTACAAAGCATTCAAAAGATAGTTGAAAATTTGTTTTGCGTAGCTAGTTTTACAAATTAAAATCGAGTCTTTAGTAGCTCACCCGGTGTTGTAAGGTGCAAGAAATAACTTATTTTGTTGTGTACTCTGCATCATAGCACGTGCTATGTACTGCACTTGTTGAACTGACGGGTCTGTTTGAGCAGCTATGGAATGTGGGCTAAGGAACCCGAAACTTGCTTCTTTTCCTTCGGGGATCACGTAGTTAAACCACAAACACCTAAATTGAGCATAAAAAATGAATTTCGAGTGACGAAAATAATCGTAGTTTAGATGTAATAAAATAATTAAAAAACTTACTTTATGTACGCTGTAATGATAGAGGCTCCTATTTCTTTTCTACACAGAAGGTGATAGATCTCCTCCCTCCCAATGAACTCTGGAAATGAAACATTCATAATGGCTTCGTCCATATATATATTGATCAGGGCATCAATCTTCATCATCTTCGTGTACTTTCCCAGAAATACAAGGTCATTAGGGAGTCCATCTAGTTGAAGATCTGCACATATGTCTACTTCACCTGCAGGCTCGGCCACTTGAGATTTTCCTTTGACAGCTGACCGCTTCGACGTCCCTGACTTACGGTTTGCAGATGATTTGGACTGTTTAAGCAAGAAAATAAAATATAAATGTTACACACCAAAGTATATTTAGTAACCTCAAACAAATTGTTATAATTTATTAATGACTAGCTATTAATTACATACCGGTGCAGCAGTGACAATGACAAGACTCGCTGGCCAAGCAACAAAGGTACCCAGCGCATGAGAAATGGAGAATATTTCATCATTGAGAGGGACGGGCAGGAGTGTATTAGCCTCAACTGCAGTGTCAATGCGCACTTTCACATTGTTGGTGGCTAATTGACAGTTGTGAAGTGTTCTATCAGTCTCTGATCGATTGTATAGCTGTCCTTTAGCCACCACACGATATGATGGAGATGAAAGTGCTAATTGACATGGAGTGATACCCTACACACACACGTATATATATATATACAACATTATATTAGAAAGTTTTGTATGATTTACAGAAAATAGAGAGTCGCAAGTTGTATGATTAATAAACAAGTTCAAATATTTTACCTCAGGAAGCATCTTATAACCTGGTTCTGGGCTGCTATCTTTCAAAGAAATGACGTCATCTTCATGTGGCTGACGCGAGTTAGGGGCTTCCAAAACATCAATTCGTTGTTGCATGGCAACCATAGTTTCGGAGAGGTTTTTCACTATGTTTCTCAAGTTTTCCATCTCCTTTTCTGAAGCAGGCTTTGGATCCTTAAAATAGTCTCTTTGTGAGACCCCAAAGCCAACACCCCTAACGCGACCCGGATGCTCTTTCCTTTTAATAGCTTTAGCCAATAGGTCATCTCGACTCGTGTAAGTTCCACTATGGCTAGTGCTCTCTTGTGAAATGCTCTCCTGTAATGATATATTTTTAAAAATTAAAAAAAATAGTGAACCTTGTGCTTTTAATAGTATTTCAATAAAACAATTAATAGAGCTAAAATTGCCAATAACTCACCATTTCATTCACCACTCTTCTAACATTTTCGTTATCAATTTGATTTGTCGGATCGGAACGCGAAACCCTCCACACGAGTGCTCGTGTCACATCTGTACAATCGGATCCCGCATCCCTTCTTTTATTTATCTGTATTTTCATTAAAAAATATATGTATGCATTAACATAGAATTATTATTAAAAAAATTGTAAGGATTCACTGCTAAATGAACTACATACCTCCATTTGCTCCACAACAGCATCTCCAAAACTCCCTTTCCGGTAAGGATATTCAGGGTTCTTTGCTCTTTCCTGATTGTCCATGCTTATTTTCTGTTTATTACATTATCAAATTATTAGCTAAATATAAACGCAATAACCAACAAATGAAACTGTAAATTAAAATGACTAGCTACCTGCCAAGGTTCACCTAAGCGAACCTCTAAAAATGCCGCCCAATCGGCTTGGGATATCTCATATTGTGGAGGTGGGTTGACATTAACGTTTCCATCATCATCTCGCACATACTTTCTGCTTATGTAGCTCCTGAAGTTACGTGCTAGCCTCCCAGCTTCTGCTAGTACGTACTTTTGTCGACTTTCGTCAATATCAAACGCCAACTACAAAAAACAAACAATAAAGTATATATAAAATTATAATTTAGAGAATATGATAATACATTAACACTTACAAATAAGATAATATCCAAATTACCTTCATCTCATCCCAAATGTTTTTTTTTGTTGCTGACGGGACTTTGCGCCAAGTACTAATGGCAATCGACACCTTCTGCCGAACCTGCACGCCTATATACCCAACAAATATTGATTTGTTGGGGTTAATTGGCTGACCTCTGTCATTCCAGCCGACAGGTAGCCTTATGCCTTTACTTCTGGCATTGACAACTTTTTTCATAGCAGAGACACCTCTCCGTATGTCCTTCTCATGACCGCTATCTGATCCATATACATCATCGTCGGGAAAACTACCATCAGGATTTGAAGCCATCGACCTACAAAAGACAAATAATACAGAAGTTAGATTCATATAAATTTGGCAGATTCATTTGGCAATAATAAATTTCAAATAGACGTAATAAATACAGAAGTTATCTTCATATAAATTTGGCAGATTCATTTGGCAATAATAAATTTCAAATAGACGTAATAAATACAGAAGTTATCTTCATATAAATTTGGCAGATTCATTTGGCAATAATAAATTTCAAATAGACGTAATAAATACAGAAGTTATCTTCATATAAATTTGGCAGATTCATTTGGCAATAATAAATTTCAAATAGAAGTAATAAATCACAAAATAAACAAAATTATCCTAAACCACAAAATAAACAAAATTTAATCCTCAATTAAACATAATTAACCCCCAGCTAAACCAAATTAACCTTAAAATCAATCAACCCCTATTTCCCTTAAATTTTCCACAAAAATTGGCAAATCTCAAGAATATAAATTTTCTAGCAACTAAGTATAAATATTGAAAGAAGTCTATCATACAATTATGAAATAAATTCTAATACCTTTCATCGTTTTCTTTTTGTCGTTGGCTTAGCAGTCTTTTGCTTCCCATCGGTACGACCATTTTTTTTAGTACGGCGACGAACTGACGGATTAATCCATATCCCCTCTTGGTGATCTTGACGCATATACAATTCATCATCACTTATATCCAAGTCATCGTCACTATCAATTGATTGTGAATCACCTAAGGAGATAGGGTTTTCTCCATCATCTTCACTTTCTTCATAATCACCTTCAATACATGTATTTTTGTTTGCCGATAAAACAATGGACCACCTCTTATCAATAGGATCGGTAACAAAAAATACTTGTTTAGCTTGTGACGCTAAAATGAAAGGTTCATCTTTGTATCCCACTCTTTCAAGGTCTACTCGAGTGAAGCCTATTTCACTATTATCGACACCATGTTTATTGTCAACCCACCTACACCCAAATACAGGCACCCGAAACCAACTATAATCAAGCTCCCATATACGTTCAATCACCCCGTAATATGATAAATCGGCATAGATAGGATTATTATCTTTCGCACTTGAGATATGCATTGCTTGAGCTACAAGACTCACACCACTATTCTGCATTGTACTTCGTTCGTCTTGGTCTTTTGTATAGAATGTGCGACCATTGATACGATAACCTGAATAACAAAATACTAGTCTGTCCGGACCCATCGACAGCCGTGTCAATTTATCTGAAACTGAAAGCTGTGGATTCTCTTTCTGTTTTTCTTCAAAATGCTTTCGGAACCAATCGATGAAACTCTTATTATGCTCTCTTGAAATCCAACTCTCATTTTTAATTGGATTGAATCTCCTAAGTTGGTTCTTATGCTCTTCAACATATGGGTCAACCTCATCGGTGTTGTGGAGCACATATAGGTGTGCCTGATCCCTTTGTGTAATATGAACACTAGCTAATTGTTTTCCCATTAATCCGACTCCTTCTGTTCCCCCTCCCACAACATGAGACTTTGGGAGCTCTGCAACATTAGAATCTGTCAGATACTCTGTGCAAAATGTAATGGCTTCATCAACTATGTACCGTTCAACAATGCAACCTTCCGGTCGACTACGATTTTTCACGTAGCCTTTCAATACCTTCATATAACGCTCAGCCGGATACATAGATCTCATAAAAGCCGGTCCACATAGTTGAGTCTCTCTAACCAAGTGAATGGGTAGATGAGTCATTATATCAAAAAAAGCAGGTGGAAAATACATTTCAAGCTCACACAAAGTGATGACAATTTGTTTTTGAAGTGCAGGAAATTGCTCAGGATCAAACACCTTGCTCCACATTGCTTTGAAGAAGAAACACAATTTAGTTATCGTGTCTCTCACCTTTTTTGGCAAAATGGCCCGTATAGCAATTGGTAGCAAATGATCCATGATTACATGACAATCGTGAGTCTTCAAGTGTTTTAGCTTCAAATCCTTCATTGATACAAGACTGCTAATGTTTGAAGAATACCCTTCTGGAACTTTCACTCCATTAAGAAACTCACATAATGCAATTTTTTCTTTCCTGGCTAGAGTGTGAGCTGCTGGAGGCAAATAAGTACGTTTCCCCTTATTTGTTGGTGTCAATTTTCCTCTTATCTTCATTTCAACCAAGTCTAACCGTGCCTTTACGCCATCTTTTGTCTTTCCGGGCACATTTAGAAGTGTTCCAATGACGCTATCAAATACATTTTTCTCAATATGCATTATATCGAGAAAATGTCTAACATGTAAAGACGTCCAATACGGCAACTCAAAGAAAATTGACTTTTTTTTCCACCCAGTTTTTGCAAGGCCACATGCAAAAGTCTTTCCAAATTTAACCTCCAAGTCTCTTACATTTTCAAACACTTCTTCACCAGTTAAGCACTTAGGAGCTCGACCTTCTTCTATATTCCCATTGAAAGCTTTCTTCCACCGACGATATCGATGGTTCCGATTTAGCCATCTCCGATGCCCTTGGAATGCATATTTCTGGGAGTGTGTCAATCGATATTGATCTGTACTCTTCACACATATGGGGCATCCACATTGGCCATGTACACCATATCCCTCGAGGTTTGCTCTTGCCGGAAAATCATTGATTGTTCCAAATAACATGACTCTGAGATTAAAATTTTCTTCTCTCAACCCGTCATATACTTGAACACCGGTGTCCCACAACACCTTCAAATCCTCAATTAAAGGGGTCAAGTAGACATCTATATCATTTCCAGGTTGTTTCGGCCCAGAAATGAGTATAGGCATCATTATATGCTCTCGCTTCATGCATCGCGATGGGGGAAGGTTGTAGATCATCAAAATCACCGGCCATGTACTATGTGAGCTGCTTTGCAAGCCATGAGGGTTCATGCCATCTGTAGCCAATACAAGGCGCAGGTTTCTTGATTCTTCACCAAATTCAGGGAAATCATCATCAATCTTTTTCCATTGAGGAGAATCTGAGGGATGTCGAATCTTGTCATCTTCAATCCTTTCTTCAAACCTTCTATCAGCATGCCATGTCAAGTCCTTGGCTAACTCTTTACTACTGTACATGCGTTTAAATCGTGGTATTATAGGCAAATACCACATGGTTTTGACAGGCGTAGATCCATTCTTCTTGTACCGTGAGGCGCCACATTTTGGACAGGCCTTCAATGATGCATAGTCAATTCTAAATAATACGCAATCATTGAGACACGCATGTATCCTCTCATATCCCATGCCAATTGAGGTTAACATCCGTTTAGCCTCATAAGTACGATTAGGTAACACATTATCCTCAGGTAGCATGCTTTTTAATAAACCAAGCAAGTCTGTGAAACTCTTATCACTCCACCCATTGTTGGCTTTTAACTTGTATAGGTTAAGAACTGTTTTCAATCTCGTGAATTTACTACCACTATACAGTGGTGTCTTTGAATCACTTGTCAAATTGTCAAACATTTTAGGACAATTTCGCAAATCCTCCTCAATCACATTTGTCATCTCCTCCAAACGATCAGGCTCATAATCATTCATGTTGAAATCGTGTGATGGATATGATGTACCACCCAAATCATCCAACGGGACACTGCTTTCACCGTGTCTTGTCCAACGTTTGTAGCTTTTATCAATTCCATTACACACCAAATGATCTTCCAACTCACGTGGACTAATTCTCTTTCCAAAACAACAACGTAAACACGGGCAAGTGATCCTAGTTCGATCTGGTGCATGGTCAACCGCAAACTTTATGAACTCTTTCACACCTTTCTCATACTGTTCCGACATACGATCTGCTAAAATCCAACTTCGATCCATTTTGATTCTGAATTAATCAAATTAAACAATTTTATCATCAGTTGATAGTTAAATTAATTAAATAATTTGTATTTTAATTTATTTCCCATTATTCTAGAAAAAATTCAGCAGAGTAACAACGCAAAAATTACTACCAAGTTCTCGACTTAATCTTCACCCGGGTAGGTTGAATCCAACAAAATTCGAATCTGACGATCCGCTAAAATCCAATTTCAATCTTAATTAATTATATTTTCAGCAACTACAAATATTGATCACCAGTCGGATCACATAAATCACATAAAACTATAGATAAAACATTATATTTTCAGCAACTAAGTATAAATATAGATCACCAGTTGGATCAATGTACCCTAAACCACCAAATAACCACAATTTAATCTCAAATCAAACGGAATTAACACCCGACTAACTAAAATTAATACTAAATTCAGTCAAATTCCTAGTTCCCTTAAATTTTTTATACACCCACACATACACAAATACACGCACACATACACAAATATATATACATACACTCATATATGCATACACCCACATATACACAAATACAAGCACACATACACAAATATATATACATACACTCATATATGCATACACCCACATATACATACATCTATACATACTCTATGTGTGTGTGTGTATATATATATATATATTTATATTTATCTAAAAGAAAATACCAAAACTAAATGGACCACGGCGGCGGAAGCGGAGGTGGGCGGCAGGGGCAGCGGCGGGCGGCGGCGGCGGAGGTCGGCGGCGGCGGAGGTCGGCACTATCTATATATATATATAGAGTTAATTTTATATATATAGAGAATATATACATATATATGCACATATATATATATACATATATATGCACACATATATATATATCTAGAAAGAGAAAGAGAGAAAGAGAGAGAGAGATATTACCGGAGTGACGGCGGCGGACGGTGGTAGAGAGAGAGTGAGAGAAAAACCGAGAGAGAGAGAGAAAAAGGGAGGGGGGCGGCGGATGGTGGTGGTCGCGATGGTGGTGGTGGTGGTGGTGGTGGTGATGGTGGTGGTGGTGATGGTGGTGGTGGTGAGAGAGTTGAGAGAGAGAGAGAGAGAGAGAAAAACCGAGAGAGAGGGGTAGATATCTAGAGATAGAGAGAGAAAAAGAGATCTAGGGGGCGGCGGACGGTGGTCTCGCGATGGTGGAGGTGGTGGTGGTGGTGGTGGTGGTGATGGTGGTGGTGGTGGTGGTGGTGAGAGAGTTGAGAGAGAGAGAGAGTGAGTAGGTGAGATCTAGTGATAGTGAGAGTGAGAGTGAGGGGGGCCGGGTTGTAGAAAACCCGGCCCTTGTGCCAGCGGTTCGGTCGAACCGCTGGCACATGTCTGTTTGCAGAACCGCTGCCACAAAGTACACTTCTGGCAGCGGTTCGGCCGAACCGCTGCCATACGTGCGCTTTGTGGCAGCGGTTCGGCCGAACCGCTGCCATACGTGTGCTTTTTGGTAGCGGTTCTGGCCGAACCGCTGCCACATTCAAAATATTTTTTTTTTTTTTTTTTTGAAACCTATGACAGCGTTTTGGCTCGAACCGCTGTCATAGGTCCGAACCGAATGCCACTTATTACAGCAGTTTTCAAAACCGCTGTCATAGGTGCGCTGTAATAGGACTTTTTTGTGGTAGTGAATAGATATTGTGGATATGGTAAGATCTATTTAATTAGTAAGTTGACTAATTATATGGAAAGATCTTATTTGGATAGATCTTATATAATTGGGAAGGATCTCAAAGATATGGAAAGATCTTGTTTGTTAATTAGTGGATCTAATTAACTAAGAAAGAGAAATAAGATAGAAGGAAACTAAGTATAAAATATATATATATATATATATATATAAATACATACACGCCTATTATGGGCGTGTATGTGCATGTGTGTGAGTTTGACTTATGTTGGACTCTCACTCTATATATATGTGTATTGATATTTTATTCAAAAGTTAACTAATTCGTTCTACACAATTTTGATTATGAAAATTCTTTCTCTCCATCTTTTCTCTCCCACCTCTTTCACATCTATTTCTTCCAACTCATGTGTTGGGTACGAAGAACACCAAAATATATTCCTACCCTTTTTCTCATAGAGCTGAAATTCGATATTCTCTTGGCTAGCACTGGTGAAGATAATCGATGGTACAAGCTAAGGTGTGGATAAACTTAGAGGTACAACACTTGGAGTGCTAGAACAAATCCATTCGGAGAGTTGTAGCAGGAAATTGCCTAAAAAGACGTTGATGTTTTAAGTTCTTCAAGAGGCAAACACGAGAAAACTCACTTTTTAGTTAGTTTTTGAATCCGATGGTACCATGTCTACCTAGCCCTAATTTGGGGATGTTGCTTTAATTTTTTTAATTTGTATCTTTCGCTATGTCGGCATCCCTGGGGGCTTCCCCTGATCCCAACTTGAATGACCCAGTGAGGTAGGCTAACGATTGCTTTACCTTTACCTTTGAAATGGAATGGACAGCAGAAGATTACAAAAGAAACAAAATCGCACGTATCGAGCAAACCTTTGAACGAAACAATCTATCAAAACGATGAACATCAAATACGTTACATGTAAAGAAACCATAACAAATAACTCATATACTTTAGATTCATGTCATACGTTTTGTGTTGATAGGATTATTCCCTCGAGCCAACGAGGATATAGACTATAATAGGGCTATAAGTTGTATTATGCACCTTCTTATATTAATAAAAGGCATTTAGTTTGTTCATATAAATCTACATGGCATCTAAAATGCATTGAACGGACATATAGTCCTAGTGTACTAAGGTAAGTCTTCAACTTCTTATGGGATAAGGAGAGGGTACTGGAAGGATCTAGTACTTAGACACTAAACAAAGGTTCACATGTCGAAAGATCTTGATTGGGCATCAAGATCTACATAGACTTGTATAACACATAATATACAAGGAGTGCCAATCGAATACCATGGAATGGTGAGAGTTTGTGTTATAGATATATTGATGAATTCAATATATTTGAGCAAGACTTGTAATAATACAATCACGTGGGTTTTACTCACTGACTGTCAATGATTGGATTATTGGTTTTATTGGTATACATGGACCTTTGACCTGAGAAACCATTGACACAATGTGCTTGTGACGTTGAGTCTGTTACCAGAGTATTGAGGTCCAATTTACCCTTTAGTGGGGGCCGCCTCTAAGTGCGACTTTAATGGGCAAGTAGCAGTTGTGAAGTAACTGCAAAGATGGGATTCGTTGTCTCGATAGTAAACGAGTAGATATCATTTGTGATCATAGGTGATTGATATGAAAGTCTTTGGCCAAAGCATATAAACTAACTCGTATGGGACACGGAGGGTAGTTTCATCATTTCGAGTCGCTATGATTAATAGCATAGTATCGAGTAATTAGTTTGACAACTTCCATGACTATCACTCGATCGGGATAC
Organism: Buddleja alternifolia; assembly: GCA_019426215.1. Classification (NCBI taxonomy): domain Eukaryota; kingdom Viridiplantae; phylum Streptophyta; class Magnoliopsida; order Lamiales; family Scrophulariaceae; genus Buddleja; species Buddleja alternifolia. Next base: position 23,706,723 of record CM033394.1, read on the forward strand.
TTTAGTGAAGGTTCTATACGTATATAGAGAATATAACCGAGATGTTCATATGATTTATTCATTTCATACTTGGTTGGGCAATGATGTGGGGCCACGTGGCTGGCTAGATGTCACCCACATCCTTTGGCATCCTCCTGTTGCCAACTAAGACAAACATAGAGAGTCACGCTATAAGAAGCAACGAGGAAATCACTTCATGTATGGAGCATAAATTTGATGCATAAAGGACCCCACGTCCAAACGTGACTTAGAGCCACGTTCGAATGTGGGATGCTTGAACGTTGTATTTAGGCACGTTTGAGCTTAAACGTTGGGCAGGATCAGAGTTTTAATTAAAAATGGGTCAAGTTAGCAGGGCTAGACTTAACCCACTCGGACAGTTCTTGGAGACCTAATGGCTAAGTTAACCAGGGTCTACTAGAGGGTTATAAAACCCTCTAATTTTTAGACATAGGTAACAACTTGATAACAGCAGTCATAACATACTTGAAAACTTTGAGAAAGTTATTTGCCTCTCATCACATACAAAGAGAAGAACTCTCCACCACTATCTAGCCACCTATTGCAGGAGGAGTTGATTTCCAACAACTTCACGTGTCAATTTAGAAATGAGGCATCGAGGATTCATAGTTGGAATTAGATTTTTCATTCAAACATGAAAAAGGTTTCTTTTTCGTGTTTACATTAATTAGATTAGTGTTTGTTGTTTAAAATGGCAAGAACATCAAGAATGCTGTCTAAAGTGGCATTCGGGGCTATCATTTTTCTGCAGCGCATGCTCACCCGATCGCCAATAGTCGTATTAGATCCGGTTTTTAATGTTTTTGTTGTTTTAATGCATTTGTTTTCTTGTTGACCCTATTCATTTTTGGATAAATCTTTAGTTTATGTATTGATTATGCATGACTAAATGTTTTTTGGTATTGAGATTGCTAAAACGAGGCTCGGGGAGTCACCAAAAATGGTGGAAAGTCATTTTGAATCACTGAACAGTTTGTTTGCAGACCTGACATTCGAACGTGTGCAAGGCTGCCGTTCAGACGTGCGTAACAGACGGGTTCAGAATTGAAATAGGGCCGACACCTGAACATTGCCCAGGGGCATGTTCAGACGTCGCCAAGGGCCGCGTTCGGATGTGTGGCGCCCTAACATTGGCAATGTGCACGTTCGGACGTGGGACATCTGAACATTGAACATAGGCACGTTCAGATGTGACGAGCAGATTACATCTATTCTAAATTTTCACCACACGTTCGAACGTGCACGTGGTGACGTTCAGGGGTGTGAAGCAGTGCGTTGTACGCACAAAATGCTTGACATACGTTGGATCGTATTCCCACCAATGGGTCGACTAGATTTTTGAAATGCAGTATAAATAAAGTAAAATAGGTTTTAGTTTAGTTGCCATTTCTCAATAGAAGATAAATTAAAATTGGATTTTAAGTTTCTCTTTAAAATGTCAACATAAAAACGAGCAATTTATTTACATGCTTTGATGTATGTTGTGGTTGACATGGTCCATAGATTTAGGTTTGGTTTTATCTAGGTTGTATTGAGCCAGAGTTTGAGCCTCCCAGTGATGTATCAGGTTTCTTCGAGATAGGGCTTGATGGATCTTGGTGAACCCTGACGAGCTTGGAGCATGGCGTTAGTGGGAGCTCCAGTTGTAGTAATATAAGCCCCCTAACCCGATTGGCCCATCGGCTTGGGTCAATCTTGTTAGGTGTTATGCCCTATATACCATTGAGAAATTAGATTTAAGAGGGCTTTTTATTTATATTGTATGAACATTATTAATGATTAATAAAAGGCATTGAGTTTGTTCTTATAAATCAAATTGTGGCATTAAATTTATTGAACAAATAGGTTTTTAAGATCAAGGTTTACTCACCACTTTATTTGATAAGTAGGAGCACTGGTGGAGTTAAGTACTTGATCTTATAAACATGGTTTGCGAGTTAAAGAATCTAAATTGGGTGTTTAGATTCAACTCGTATGGAACTTCCTTTGACAAGGAAAGTGCTAAGTCGTACACCGATTGGATAGTGGGAGCTGGTGTCATGAATATGATTAACGGAGTTAACATATTCGAATAGGACTCCTTGTAATCCTATCACATAGGTTTTTACTCGGTGACACTCAAGGGTGAGGATTACCAGTTATGATAGCATGAGTGAAATTTAGACTTGAGGAGTCCTTTACGTTGTGCTCGTACCATTCAATAAGTTTTAGAGTAGTTAGGCCCAATCACCTGTTGGTGGGGTTGACTTCAAAGTACGATTCAATTAGTGCATTTGACAATGGGAAGTGGACTGCCAATAAGGAATTCACTATCCCGAAAGTAAACGAGAAGCAACCTGTACGTGATACGTGCTGTGAAATTAGAGTCTTTGGCTAAAGCATTATTGACTGACTTATATTGGATAAAAAGGACAGTTTAGGCGCTTTGGCGAAGCGTCTGATGAAGACTGTTTTTAGAAAGTTAACTTAGACTTCAAGATTTGAATACTTTAACCAAGTAGGTTTAAGCGTTCAGTTCTTTAATCAGTGTTAGCACAGCGAAATAATTTTTGGAGTCTTCTCTTTGAAAGCTTTAGCGTCACAAGAAGTTTCTTAGTTGCTTAGCGTTTGATTGTAATTTACTTAATCAGTTTATGCAATGATATGATAGATAAAAGAATTGACTGAAAAGTAAATGACACAATATTTTGTAAGGTTCACTGGGAAGTGTAATCCCAGCTACGTCCTTCTTCTCCTCGAACACTCGGAGGCAATCCACTAAATTGATTCTCGAAGAGTCACACAGAGACTTCTACAAAATAGGGAACAGGGAAGAGATGGATATGGATGACTTGAGCTCCTTGGTCACACAGATTTCTGCTACAAGCCACTTCAATCCTCTACTTCTGGAAAGACGATCTCGAGCTCCTTGATCACACAGATTTCAGCTCCAATAAAGATCTTCTCCAAGATAGCCTTGAGCTCCTTGATCACACAGACTTCAACTCCAATAAAGACCTTCTCCAACAAGCTTATCTTACTAAAAAATAATGCTTGTAGAAGTCAACAAACTTTCTCACTCAGATGAAAGATGTTGAGGGTTTATTGTAATAGGTTTGTTTGATGTTGGGAAGTTCAAATAACTTGGGATATCTCAATAATAGTTTGGGTTCTTCTTTAAAGAGGTTTGAGATATCGGGTGACTGTCTTGGAATGTATTTGAGAAGCTTTAAAGGATATTAGAGCTTCAAGAAAGATCTTCTTCAACAAGCTTCTCTTACTCAAGAATATTGCTTGTTGAAAGAATTAACTTTCTTGAATTCCAATTGGCTATGGAGTTTGGAAGCTTTTTCTCTCAAATTATTTCAGCAAAGTTTTGGCTCTTCGCACATTCTCTCTCCCGTCTCACGTCTCACGCCTCACACAAAAGGTTTTGCTGAAGGGTACTATTTATAGGGTTTCTAGGGATTTGTCCGTTGGACACAATTGAGCGCAAATAGTCCCTTTTCTGACATTCCTTAATTTCTGCTGAATCCGATTTGACATGATCAGGTTGAACTTGAAAAGCTGACAGTCTAGTCAAAAGGTGGCTTGTCCACAAGTCAGATCGCATTTAATGCACTTGAATTTATTACCCGCTGGAAATAAATGACCGTTGAGGATTAGATGACTTGAGGATGTATTTCAGGTGAATCCTTTCGATGAACACTTGAGTATCTGAGCTCTCGGTTCACACTTCTGGAATAGTCCTTTAGCGTTAGCTAGGCGCTAAGAACATTCTCTCGAACGCTTGATTCATAACTCCTGAAATAGACTCTTAAGCGTTTGACAGACGCTTAAGACAAATCTTCATCTTCACTTGACTTTAGAAGCTGATCTTCAACTTCATCCTTGATAGACTCACTCAGAATTCTATCAGTGACTTGGTATTAAATACTTAGTCTAAAATCTATAAAGATAAAGATTACAAGCCTAACAAACTAATACACTTTCAAACGCTTATACAGATATTCTATGAAAGTATAAACTTACATTCTTTTGGGGTCTAACATGAAATCCTATCTTGGTATCATCAAAACATCTAACAATGAATTTCCTAACAATTTCACATCAGTATGATTATAGTACAACATCAAGTTATATGAGTTTGACGCTCCATGACTCTTACTTGATCAGGTTGCGTCAGTGTATACTCATATGGTAATTATAACATAAAAGTTCGTGATGAAATATTCATCTTGTACTTGATTGGGTTTTGGTATAGCTTCACGGGATGGCTTGGTGATAACTATATCCTTGGAATCCTCCCAATGCCAATCAAGACGAGTCTAGAAAGTTGCGCCATGTAAAGATGATAAAATAAAGAAGCTTTACTTCATGAAGGGTATTTAGGTAATTTCACTTAGAATGGAAATTATCAAAGGGATATGTATTGATTATAATAAATATAATTATTGTAATTAAATTATTTTATTCAATCAATATTAATAGTATTATTAATTTAGGATTAATAAAAATAGATTAGTATTTAATTAACTACCAATTGGATTGAACTGGGAATATTATTTAAATACTTAACACTGAGCTTTGAATTGGATGAAGCTCAATACACCCATCCCTAGGTCACTATTTGGTCGTCCCCCTTGTCTCCTAAGTCGAGGAAAGGTCTTTTGTTTAAGCCCTACGTGTTTAACTAAAATTAGAATTTAGTCAGTTTTTCATCTTAGAGAGTGAAAAAGAGTAAAACACAAAATCCTTTCTCCCTCCACATATACCGTACGTCGCCCAATCCAGTCTAAGGTAGAGGAGGTCGAGTTTGAAGAATTGAAGATCATCTTTCGCTTGATTATCTAGAGGAAGTAATGATCTGTTGCTTCTCAAAAAGCTGGGCTTTGGAAATTCATTGAAAAGGTAATTGGATTACATCTTATTCTTGATTTCGATTGATGTGAATATGAAATTATTAAAACATGAATTGAATCCGGGCTTTGTTAATTGAAGAAAAAATTTTATCCACTGGTTCGATTCACAATAGTGGTATCAGAGCAAAATTCATGGTTTTGATAATTTTACCATGCGTTCATGCGTTTATGTTATTTGATAAATATGAATGCATGTTTGAATGTTTATATTTTTTGACGAATATAAGTATGTGTCTTTTATGTTTTTTCGTATTGTATGCAAAAACGTAAAAAAATTAGCATTATGATTTAATATTATGAATGTTTAAACTATTGAGTTTTTGATGATTAATTTGCACGATTGAAAAAAATGAGGGGAGATCATGTTGGGGTCGCCCAAAAACAGCCGCCGGTAAGTCAATCGGCTGCGGCAAGCCAGCCGTGCCACACTGAATAATGCGGTCTGGCAGCGCAGCCACGACACTGTGCAATTAGATGGCATGGCGCCGTGCCATGTATGTATGTGTGTGTGAAGACTGGAGCTGCCAACTAGGGCAGCGCCAAGCATCGGGATTGGCCCGATGTGTAATTTTAGTCCCTTGGATGTATTGTTTACCTAATGAATGATTTTGAAAATAAAATCGTGCTCAAGCCCAATTAGCATTTTTTATTTTTTTTTGTTTGTGGACTAATTTTAAAATTAAAAGCCCCATAAGATCTTTTTCAATTTTAAAATTAGATTTTAACTGAGAATTAAATTAGATTTAATTTTTACTACTTTATTTAAAATAGGATTCTAATTAAGATTAAATTACATTTAATTTTAATTAGTTTGTTTGAAAAATTGGATTTTTCTAAGGGCAAAATTGGATTTATTAGCCACTTAAAATATATCATCAAATTTAATCCTTGGTATTTAAATTGGATTTAAACGATCAAATAAAGCTTGTTGGGATTGCTTCATTTTATGGATTAAATAAAATATGATTGACCCAAATTAATTAGGAATTAGATTTAAATTAGAGTTTAATTTCGCTTTTAAATTATTTCACCCATGTTGGGCTCTATTTGATAAAGTCCACTTTAATTGGATTAAAGTAAATATTTGGACATGGTCCGTTTACATTGAAATTCAAAATAAATTAGATTTATTTTTTAATATTAATTAAATTGGATTTTATTAAATATTAAATAAGATTTAATAATAATTACATATGTGTTTAATTTGATTATGTCTTCCTTTTATCATTATGTGATGGTGGCACCTTGTATGGGCTTAGGGCTGGGTTTTTTTTATTATCTGGGTTGTATTGGGCTGGAGTTTGAGCCCCCCAGTTTGTATCTTTATTTTTATTTAGATCAATTGTATAGGCATGTACCGTTATAATAAATATATTAGATAGGTCCAATAAAGAAAGAAGAAGGTGGCAAGCTTGGAGCGGGGTCAAGGATCTCTTTTGCAATAGATTAGAATCCCTCCCCGATTGACTCGTCGGCTCGAGAAAATCTAGATAAAAGCCCATACGTGTGGGTGTTGTTAGAAATTGCTAGACGATTTTCTTATGCATTTCCATAAATAGTGCTTGATAAATTAATGTGCAAAGCGAGACCCAAAATACAATAACTATCAAGTTATTAAATCTCCCTATATCAAATAATCCTAAGTAAAAGGTATTTGATATCCTGGCTCTCCATCAAATTTTAGAACGAGATGGATGCATCTTTTATATGGCACCGTCCCGATATTAGGGGGTTATATATAAAGGTAATATGCTTGATCTTCTTTAGTATATTAGATGCCTTCAGTCGAAGCGAATGTCGCCCCATATCGAAAAAGGTTGATAAGAGTTAATGGGAATAGACTTAGATGAATCACCACCTATATATCGAAAAAGGTTGCGGTTAAGGGATTGAATCATTAAATGGTTTAACTGGCACTAGGCGCCACCTCAATTTCTAGATGGGTCATATATCGAAAAAGGGTGCAACCCATCTAGACATGGAGGACCTCAATCACCAACTATGAAACCAATCCAATGAGTTTTCTGATTATTGCTGTGGGAGCACAATAATTGAGAAAAATAGTGGGAGACAAGTAATTATACAAGTCCTTTATAATTACTTGTTTTGAACAATATAAAGCATCGAATTGAATAATCTTGGTATTTTCTGCAGTTTGATAATAACTCTCTATAATGATTAACCCACTAAAAGCATTACTTGAAAAGAACATTCTGAATGGACAAAACTTCTCTGAATGGAATAGATATTGAGGACAGTCCTCAATGATGAAAATCTTGAATATATGTTGGAATTAGATTGACCATCTGATGATGAGGATTAAATCTTGAATATATGTTGGAATATATTAGGGTCGATGAGGATGATTCAGTAAAGATAGCATATTCAGATTGGGTATCTGATGCTCGTAAGGTAAGGAATTATATGTTGAGCTTCATGTGCAGAGAGTTGGATCGCACACATGAAAATATGGATAGTCCTAAATCAATCATGTTGCACTTGGAGGAACTTTTCAGGAAACGGGGTATGTCTCTTAGATACCTTGTAACAAAAAAGATATTGAACATCAAGATGAAAGAGCATGAGGATGTGAAGGATCATGTTTTGAATATGATCTCCATGTTAGAGAGACTTAGGTCTATGGATTTCTACATGGACATCCACCTTCAAGAGGATCTCATTCTCCAATCACTCCCTAGATTGTTCTTGAATTTTGTCATCATTTTTGATATAGATGACATTGAAGGATCACTTTCAGTACTTATGAGCAAGCTAATGATTGTACAACAACAAAAAAGGGAAAAATGGGGTGCATTCAAAATTCCTATTATTTCGAAATATACGGAATTAGCTGGAAAAATCAGAGAACCCAAGATCACAAAGGCTTAAAAGTTCAAAGCCAAGGGCTCTAAGAACAAAAGAGACATATGCCTTCTCTACAAAGGGCTGGGCCACTAGAAGCCCAACTGTCCTGAGCTGAAAGCTGAAAAAGCAGGTATGGAACTTTTTGTTTTTGAAACTAATTGTTCTATGATTATATTTTGTACTTCGTAAATTCTAGATTCGGGAGCTAGTGCTCACATCTGTGTTTTGAACCAGGATATAGAAACAAGTAGGAAGTTGGGAGAAAGAGAAGTGATGATCAATGTGGGCGAGCACAGTGTCGCGACTATACACGTTTGAAGCACTTCTATTACATTAATGTCTGAACATTCATTACTTTAGATAATTGCCTCATTTTGCCCAATGGTCTTAAGAACATTGTTTCTATTATGTATTGGTAAAAAAAGGATACTTGCTTACTTTTAATGACAATAGTTGTGATATTTATTTTAGAAATAATAACGTTGACTCAACATCTTTAGTTAATGGATTGTACTATATTAATGTTCAAAACCACTGCATGGTTAACACTATGACTAAGAAGCGTAGTATGAATGGTATTAACCAAAGACTTATATGGCATCTTAGACTTGGACATGCCGGTGAATTCAAGAGTCACAAGTTGGAGAAACGAGGGCTTATCGGCTCTCTTGTATCTGATCCATATCCAACATGTGAACCTTGTCTAAAACGTAAAATGACTAGGTCATCCTTCACCGGACATTTTGAAAGATCCAAAGAAATTGTGAGCTTAGTTCATACAGATGTTGCCCTTCAAGGATGAGGCCTACAAAGGTTTTCAATGGTTTATTACATTCATTAACGACCATAGTAGTGTTGGGGGAAAATGACCAAAGCAGCGAAAACAGAATTTAAAAAATTATTTTGGATTTTCCCATAACAAGATCAATCTCAGTGTTTTATCAGATGTATGTACGATAGGGTAAAATAAATTTTACCCGTTGTAGCGAAGTGATTGGAGAAAACTCACGAGCTTGAATCCTTCAACTTCTTCGCGGAAATACTCCAGCTTAAAACTTGATGATCCGAGCAGTCCATGAGTCCTGCCTCTAAATTGTCTCGCCTGAAAAACTTGGTGAGAAAAATCTCCTCCTCCTTCTTGGTGATGATCAATGGCTAGTAGAGTGAGAGGGAGAGAATTTCTTTTCTTGTCGCTTAAGTTAATTTCAACTTATGACCTAGGTATTAACTAATGTGATGTATTTATATCACTTAATTAGCCCATAAAAGGTGCCTATTGGACGCCCCATGTAGGCATTGGTGTGCCACTTGGTGCACCAATTTGAGCTTAGTCCAATCCATTATTTAATTAATTAGTTCAATCCAATTAATTAATCTAATTAAATAATAGATAATATATTTAATTAATTTTTCTCCAAGAAATAATATATAAATTAAACTATAAATGAACTAACTTATATCTTCAAATAATTAATTTCATTTAATAAATTTTAAGTATCCAATACTTCAAATATCACCACAAGAAATATTCCATTTTTCTATCGATTTTTCCTTTTTAAGCGTGACTCTTTAGGTTCATCTATATTTAGCAATGGGAGGATTCCATTGAATATGGGTCCCGCCTAGCCAGTCAAGTGGTCCATATTTCAACCCAAATAAGATGAAATGATTAGAATATTTTTACCTTTCCTATTGCAAATACCGTGTGAATATAAACTCTTCGTTTCCTTATCCCAGTCATATGAGAGTCATGGTTTTAGTCAAACTCACTGACTTGACACTGAGCTATATTTATAATAAGTTCAGATCAGTGAATGCTTTGGCCAAAGACTTTAATATCCAACTTACTTATAAATGCAGAGGAAATAATTCCTCGTTCACCTTCGAGAGAACGAATCCCTTCTTGGATATCAATTAAGACTATTACTTCCCATTGGTTGCAGTTCGAGGTTGACCCCACCAACAGGTGAATTGGGCCTAACTACTCTAATGACAAACCTAATATCACTAGTATATCTTCAACTCGATTTCTCATGTCTAAAGTTCAGACACACCTATTACAATTTAATCAATTCTGTCATTGACTGTCAGAAAGTGAAAACCCATGTGACAGAGTCGATGCGAGTCATGTCTGAGTGCCACTATCTCTATCAGTGCACCTAAAACTCACTACTTCCTAGTGATTGACAGGCACATTTCTCGTCAAAACTCATATCATACAAGTCTTCATGATTTTCAATGCCCAATTGAAAGTCATTGACTTGCTGACTATTTTACTACGCAAGTATCAAACTCCTCTAGTGCCCTAGAGAGTTAACTCTTGTGTTCATGGACTTATAGATGATTACTATATAAATGCCTATATAATTGTAAACAACTAATTGCCTTTTATTGATAGAACTAGTTATAACCCCGTGCCAAGGCACAGGATATTGATTATGTACAAAAAGAAAATAAAATCAAAGAATATATGATTAAATTATTTATTGATTTATTTATAATATACAAATCTAAAATGATTCGCTCCAATTGGAGTGGTTATCATTCGGAAATTTCTTTACATATCGTCAATCATATTAGTTTAGTTAAACTAATAATAATACATGATCGGTAAACTAAATAAAATAAATATTGAATAATTAGACAGGATCTAAGTAGTTTGACAACTAATTCGAAATGTTGAACGGATACAAAAAATTATGCAAGTAATGACAACTAATGAGATATTTTTAAGAATTAAAAAACTCAAAATTACATAAATTAGTATTTTGGTCAATTTCAAAGAAATGATATCAAACTGAAAAGAATATTAAATGAAAAAAAAAATATGATTTCGAATTAAAGAACTTTAAAATAGGAAGATGTGGACACGGGATATTTTAGTGTGTGAGTACACACACACTTAAATGATTAAGAATATTAGCTTACAAAAATAAAAAACATGAAACTATATGGCTTTGTTTGGATGTGTTTTCATTTCATTTTCAACCGTCAATTTCTAAAATGTATGGGAGAACGTGGTTTTTTATTTTTGTGTGAGAAAAGTGAAAAAAGTAAGTGTGTTTGGCTGTGTTTTTGAAAATGGTTGAAATTTGTGAGTGCGATATCTGAAATGATTGAAAAGTAATGATTAGATAAATAGTATTGGATTTGATATTGAATATTGATGAGAGGAGAGAGAGAGACAGAGAGAGGATGGTGATGGGTGGATGAGAGAGGAGAGAGAGAGAGGATGTTGATGGGTGGATGAGAGAGAAAATATAAGATAAGTGAAGTGAAATATAATTTTAAATAAATGATTGAAATTTCTCGGGAACGTAAAAACAAGAATGAAAATGAGAATATTTTCAGTTAAAAACAGTGAAAAGTGTGTATTTCCATTTTCAGATGAAAATATGGAAAAAGTATAATGTATACACAAATAAACAAAGCCTATGCTTTCAAATATTAAAAAGATTAAAGAACATTACTATACAAAAATACCAAAAAAATTTAAACAAACAAATAAAATTATGAAGAATGATATACTTTGAAATCAAAAATTTCAATCATATCATTTAGTAGAAAATGTAAAAAATCAAATAGATTCTCAAACATGAAAACAAATTAATAAATTATAAAATATTTATTAGAAATTAGAGATTCCAATCATATCATCTAATAGCAAATGTAACAAACAAATAAGATGATGAAAAATGGTAATAGAAAATGTAAATGAACAAATAAAACTATGAAACTTGGTATATTTAGAAATCAGAAATTCAAACCGTATCCTCTAATGAAAAATGTAAATAAACGAATACAACTCTGAAAAATTAAATATTTGGAAATATCGGCCAAAACATTTGACGAAAATTTGTAAATGAAAACTAAAGAACTATTGAAACCAAATAACACCTATATATTTATATATACAAAATTGGATGATTAACTGAGACGAAGGCATGAAAAGATCAATAAAACAAATAATAAAATAATAAATGTAAAACAAAGGACATAAAATTCAAGATAATTCAATCATATCATTTAATAAAGTACATAAATAAACAAATAAAAACATGAAGCATGAATTGGAATATTGAATAATCAAAGAGAATGATTCGAACAAAAAAGATAAGTATTAAACGACCAAAAGAACTATAATATGAAATTAGCACGAGAGAGTGATAAACTAAATAAATATCAAGAGAACAAATTGCAAGGTTTCATTAAAATGAGAAAGTTGGAAAAGGAAATATGAGTAATATAAATAATAAGATGCATGAAGACATTTGGATCTACTAATATGTCAGAGAAATGGAGAAAAAAATTCTTTGAAGCTCATGCCACTATGCAAATCGATCAAGGGAGATGACATGGGTGAATTTGAAAAGCAATTAGGCTTGCGTATGTATATATATACTTCAGTGATAAAAGTGAATAAGTAGTTTTGAAACTTTATTCCTTTATTATAGGGGATTTGTTGCATAATTTAAGCATTTAATGATAGTAAATCTCAACTTCCCCTTCTAAAAAAGTATAACAAAATCTCAATTTCCGTTAATTATTGAATTTTAAATCGATCAAATTCATCTAGTGTTAACTGGCACATGTTCTATTTCATGGATAATCATTAAAATTTCATTCCATTAAAATAATTTAAATTCAAAGTAAAACGAATTAGTCAAAAACGACTCAATTGCTTACATGGCAAAATTCGGTCAATTGGGCCATCCACATGTGCGCTTACTTGGATGAGTTGAAAGGTTGTATTTTATTATATATAGATTTGAAACAATTACGAATTAATAATGTCCTAACATTTATTAATCTTCTAGTGGCATTTGAGAACATTAATCTAACAATCCCCCACTTGTACTCAATGTCAATCACTATATTATCCATCTTTTCAAGGTGTCGATCCAGCACTGCCTATGTCAAAAGCTTTGCCAATGGGTCAGCGACGTTGCCTGCTGAATTTATTCTCAGAACAACAATTTCGCCTCTTCCAAAAATTTCCCTTATTATGTGATATCTCCTCTCTATATGCTTAGATTTGTTGTGAGACCTTGGTTCCTTTGCTTCTGCAATAGCCCCGTTATTGTCACAATAAAGTGGCAATGGCGGCTCCACACTAGGGACCACATGAAGTTCTCCAAGAAACTTCCTAATCCAAACACCCCTCTTTACAAACCTCTGAAGCCGCTATGTATTTTGCCTCAGTGGTGGAATCAGCCGTTGTGCTTTGCATGGAACTTTTCCAAGTCACCGCTCCACCATTGAGCGTGAATATAAACCTTAAAGTGGATTTGTGATCATATGCATTAGATTAAAAATCTGAGTCAGTATATCCATCCACCTTCAAATCTCTATGTCCATATGTTAGGACCATATCCTTGGTTCTCTTCAGATACTTGAGGATATTTTTTTACAGTAGTCCAATGTTCTCTTCCCGGGTTAGTCTGAAAACGACTTACCAAGCCTACTGTGTAGGCTATGTCTGGCCGTGTGCATAACATGGCATACATTAGACTACCCACTGCAGACATGCATGCACCGTACTTATTTCTTTCCTTTCTTCCTCACTTTGAGGAGACATAGACTTTAAAAGGTGCACCCCGTGTCTCAAGGGCAAAAAACCTTTCTTCGAGTCTTCCATCTTAAATCTCTTCAGGACTTTCTCTACGTAAAGGTCTTGGGAAAGACCCATCATTGTGTTTGTTCTATCTCTGTAGATACGAATTCCTAGAATATAGGTCACTTCTCCCAAGTGTTTCATGGAGAATGTAGTTGAAAGCCATCTCTTGACTGCTGTGAGCATTCCTACATCATTTCCTATGAGTAGAATGTCATCGACACATCAGACAAGGAAAGAGATTTTACTTCCACTAACCTTCTTGTAAACACATGGTTCATCTTCGTTTTTGACAGAGTCAAATCCTTTGACTGCTTTGTCAAAACGTAGATTCCAACTCCTAGAGGCTTGCTTAAGTCTATAAATAGATCTCTTAAGTTTGCACAACTTACGAATACCAGACCCAGATGCAAAGCCTTTAGGCTACTCCATATAGATATCCTCTTCGAGGAATCCATTTAGGAAAGCCGTCTTTACATCCATCTGCCATATCTCATAGTCCAAGTGTGTAGCTATTGCGAGTAGAATTCGAAGAGACTTGATCATTGACACAGGTGAAAAGGTCTCTTGGTACAAGCCTTTGCCTTGTATGTGTCAACTTTTCCATCCGGGCCTATCTCCCTCTTGTAGATCCACTTACACTCTATAGGTGCAATGCCATCAAGACGATCTACGAGTGTCCAAACCTGGTTGGAATGCTTCAAGTCTATCTCTACCTGCATAGCTTCTCGCTACTTTGCAGAGTCGATGTCCATCATTGCTTGATCATAAGTAGAAGGGTAGTCCCCATGAACTCCCACTGCTATGTGGACACCCAGTTCCTCTTGTAGTAGGTACCTATAGTACCTACCAGGTTGATGTGGTACTCTGCCAGATCTTCACAATGTTGGTTATGTTTCATCAGGTTTAGTGTGTGTTTCTTGAATAGTCGTCTCCTTGGTGTTTCATCTTGTTCATTGAGAACAATCTTTCTATCTGCTGCACCTTTTTGAATAAATCTATCTTTAAGAAAGTGCACTTGCAATGCAACAATGATTCTTTGATCATCTTGCATGTAGAATAGGTATCCTATAGAATCCTCTAAAAAACTGATGAAACATCCTTTAAGGGACCTTGCTTCCAATTTCTCTGCCTTTGTCTTTTTGATGTAGGTAGGGCATCCCCAAACCCTAATGCACTGTTTCCTATTTTTTCATATCTCATATGGAGTCTTAGGAACAGATTTGGAAGGACATCTATTCAAGATGTGAACAGCAGTAAGGAGTGCATATCCCCACAAGAAGATGGGTAAATCAATATAGCTGAGCATATATCGAACCATATCCAAAAGTGTTTGACTCCTACGCTCTGCTACCCCATTCAGCTGTGGTGTTGCTGGAGGTGTGAGTTGCAATATTATCCCATGTTCCTTTAGGAATTGATCAAACTCGTCACTCATATATTCACTTCCACGATCCGATTGCAGTGTGTTTATATGATGACCAGTTTGTTTTCCCACCAAAGCTTTAAATTCTTTGAACTTATCAAATGATCCAGACTTATATTTCATTAGATGCACAAGACCATACCTTGAATGGTCATCAGTGAAAGTAATGAAATAGTGAAAACCTCCACGAGCCATTTCTCCAAATGGTCTACAAACGTTGGTGTGCACAAGTCCTAATACTTCAATGGCTCTTTCAAAAGTCCCTGTGAAGGGAGATCCAGCCATTTTGCCTTTGAGACAAGATTCACAGGTTGGATAGGGATCCGATCCCAATGGGTCAATTAACCTATCTTTCTCCATTTTATTTATCTTTTGCTCGCCAGCATGGCTTAGTCTTAGATGCCGCTTTAAGCTTAGGTTAGTACTTTGCCTATCACGCTTCTTCGAGATACCATTTACAACACATACATTTCGCATGTTTAAGCAATATAGGTCATTGACTAAAGTAGCAGTGCCAACAATATTATCATTCAATAAAATGCTGCAAGTATTGTCAATGAAATTAAAAACATAATTATTCCTAACCCACATAGGAATTGAAATATTGTTCTTAAGCCGGTTGGGCAAAACCAAAACATCCTCTAAATTTAAAACATGTCTAGATGATAAACATAAAGATGTTGATCCAATGCGAGAATTCGCGACACTCTGCCCACTGCCAACACTGATCAGCACCTCTCCATGCTCCAACTTTCTACTTCGCTGCAGATCCTAATTCATTACACAAACGTGAGCACTAGCTCCAAAATCAAGTATCCACGAAGCGGAAAATACATTTTTAGAACAATTGGTTTCTAAAACAAAAAGTTCCATACCTGGTGCACATTTGCCAAAGTTTGGACATTCCCTCCTCTAGTGGCCTATCCGTTTCCATTGGTCATTTGCTCTTCATCACTTTTAGAGCTTTTCCCTTTCCTTTGTCTATCTTGCCTTGTGGACCAGGAGTGCTAGTAGCTTTCTTAGTCATCTTTTTGTTCTTCTTCTTCTTCTTTAAGGCTTAGAAGTGATGACCAAGGCCGTAGTATTCAGCTTGTTCATCAACCCAGCTAAATTGCATTCTATATCATTCCAGTTGAAGTTCACCACAAATTAGGAAAAGGAGTCTGGAAGTGACTGCAAGATGAGATCAGTTTGTAGTTGTAGGTCCATGTTGAAATCGAGGGCCTCTAATCTCTCAATTTTTGAAATCATTTTTAAAATATGGTTCCCAACCTTTTCTCCTTCCTTCATCTTAGCTCCAAAGAGCTCTTTTGATATCTCATATCGAGCAGTGCAACTGTGCTCACCATAGAGCTCCACTAGGTGTGCCAAAATAGCCCTCGCCGAGACCATTTTGTCATGGGTCCTCTGCAACTCATTTGTCATTGAGCCCAGCATGTACCCACGAACCAGGACGTCGTCTTTGACCCACTTCTCATGATCCGCGACTTCCTCCTCATTAGCACGCGTCCTTACGGCGCGTGACTGGGATGTCAGTATATAATACATACCCTAGTGACTCCATATTGAGGACTATCCTCAAGTTTTGGAGCTAATCCACATAGTTCGGACCAGTCAAAGTGTTCTTTTCAAGTAGTACAACTAATGGGTTGATAGTCATAGTAAGAGAGAGATAATAAGCAAATAACTGTGGAAAAGTAAAAAGACTTATTATAATGTAATTTTTGTTCCAAGTTTAAATTAAGGACTTTCAAAATAAACTTGGCTCCCACTACATTTTTCGAAAATCCACACTCCTACTATGGAATTCAAAAGTCATTGTTGAAAGGCTTCGTAGTGGTGATTGAGTTCTTTAACTAGATTAATAGGTTGCAACCTTTTGCTGGTATTTGGTCTAATCAATCTATTAAAGTGATGTCCAACATCAACCCATCAAATGGATGATTCAATCCCTTTGTCAATTATTCATCAAATCTCAACCTTTTAACAATCGTATTGATTTATGAATAATTTAAGTTCAACCGACTATCTATCTATTAGTCTAACAATTGAATTTCACCTTACAACCTTTTGCTGGTATGTAGGGTGAAATTTGTTTCAACTAACGGCATTTCATGCACTTAGGAAAAATTTTAAATATATTTCAATAAATAACCCCCATTGCTGAGGGACGCTATTATATATTAAATACCATTTCAATTTCTCTCAAGTTCAGTGGAGGACAGGATACCTAATACCCTTTACTAACTTAATATTATCCAAAGTGGGAGAATTTAAATTATCTCACTTTGCACATTAATCCATTTTATATCATTCATACAAACAAGGATTAAATAATAAAAATTAGCAATCCTAGAAAGCTAACAACACATGATTCATGGACTTTTATTCCTAGATTGAAACAAGCCAATGTCTCGATCAAAATAAAAAGAAACTGCACTAAAGCTTCCAAAGCTCCTTCTTGTATCTCCTCGCCTCGACTTGAATTTCTCCTTTGGGCCTATTCTATTTCTAACTATTACATTTCAATATGTAAGCCACCTATACAAAATTTATCTAGAAAGAAAATAAAAATAGGCCTTTACAACCCATCGAAAAGAAATACAAAATTCAAAACGAGCCTAAGTCCATGAATCATGTCTCCCATCACATAACATGTTTAACATGATATATATCACATAATACACGAAAACCATATGTGTTAATTTTTAATTAAATTCCAAATTTAATTATCGTTCTTCACATTCTCGAGGAAATTAAATTTCACAATAGAAGCAATCCAATTTAATTCAAAGTCTAACTTCAATTAACATTAGATTAAATGAAAATAAAAATACCCTTATTAAATAATTAATATTATTTATTTTGCATTAAAATCTAATTTTAATCAAAACTAAATAATATATATTATTTAGTAATTGACCTGGGTCAGCCCATGGGTGATCCGGGTCGGGTCACAGCAACCCGTGTGTTTTGGTGGGCTTGCCGTGCGGCCCAATTGCACGGCAGCCCAACTGCCTGCAATTGTGCGAGCCCAATTTGCCGCTGATGGGCTGCACTATGCAACCCATTCCTCTCGGCAGCCCAGCTGCAGAGAGAGATGGGCTCGCTGGGCCTGTGTGCAAGCAGCACCCCATTACCGCCTGCGGCAGGCGCCACCACGGCGATGGGTCGGAGCTGAAAATTGTAATTTTTATTTTTCATCACATTAAAATTACATAAAATTCATCTTTCATTAATTTTTTACGAACGAAAAATAAATAAAATCCTCAAGAACACAAATTACACAAAATCCACATATCTAATCATGCATCGATAAAAAACTATAAATCATGCATCTTTATCACATATTTACACATACCTTACATACGCCGAACCCTGCGATTTGGCTCTGATACCACTGTTGGGGAAAATTACCAAATGCAGCAGAAACAGAATTTACAAAATTATTTTGAATTTTTCCATAACAGGATCAATCCCGGGGTTTTATCAAATGTATGTACGATAGGGTAAAATAAACTTTATCCATTGTAGTGAAGTGGTTGGAGAAAACTCACGAGCTTGAATCCTTCAACTTCTACTCGAAAATACTTCGACTTAAAACTTGATGATTCGAGCAGTCCACGAGTCCTGCCTCTAAAATGTCTCGCCGAAAAAACTTGATGAGAAAAATATCCTCCTTCTTGGTGATGACCGACGGCTAGAAGAGTGAGACAGAGAGGATTTCTTTTCTTGTGGCTTAAGTTAATTTTAACTTATGGCCTAGGTATTAACTAATGTGATGTATTTATATCACTTAAGTTAATATACCTTGGGCTCAAATTAGCCCATAAAAGGCGCCTATTGGCCGCCCCATGTAGGCATTGGTGTGCCACTTGGTGCACCAATTTGAGCTTAGTCCAATCTAGTATTTAATTAATTAGTTCAATCCAATTAATTAATCTAATTAAATAATAGATAATATATATAATTAATTTTATTTCTCCAAGAAATAATATATTAATTAACTATAAATGAACTAACTTATTTTTTTCAAATAATTAATTCCATTTAATTAATTTTAAGTATCCAATACTTAAAATATCACCACAGGAAATATTCCATTTGTCTATCGATTTTTCCTTTTTAAGCATGACTCTTTAGATTCATCTATTTTTGGTAATGGAAGGATTCCATTGAATATTGGTCCCACCTAGCCAGTCAAGTGATCCATATTTTAACTCAAATAAGATGAAATGATTAGATCATTTTTACCTTTTCTATTGCAAATACCGTGTGAATATAAACTCTTCGTTTCCTTATCCCGGTCAAGTGAGAGTCATGGTTTTTAGTCACACGCACTGACTTGACACTATGCTATATTTATAATAAGTTCGGATCAGTGAATGACTTGATTCACTTACTTATAAATGCATAGGATAATTCCTCGTTCACCTTCAAGGGAACGAATCACATCTTAGATATCAGTTAAGACTACTACTTGCCATTAGGTTGCAGTTCGAGGTTGACCTCACCAACGGGTGAATTGGGCCTAACCACTTTAATGACGAACCTAATGTCACAAGTATATCTTCAACTCGATTCCTCAAGTCTAAAGTTCAGACACACCTGTTACAATTTAATCAATTCTGTCCCATGTGACAGAATCGATACGTGTCAAATCTGAGTGCCACTATCTCCATCAGTGCACCTATGATGTGAGTTCTTCACTACTTCCTAGTGATTGACGGGCACTTTTCTCGTGAAAACTCATATCATACAAGTCTTCATGATTTCCAATGCCCAATTGAAAATCATTGCTTGCAGACTATTTTAGTACACAAATATCAAACTTCTCTAGTGCCTTAAAGAGTTAACTCTTATGTTTATGGACGTATAGATAATTACAATATATAAATGTCAATATAATAGTAAACAACTAATTGCCTTTTATTGATAGAATTCGAAACAATTACAAATTAATAATGTCCTAACATTTACTGTCACGCCCCAATTTTTAGCTCTGAAAGGGGCCTAAACTAAAAGCGTGAACCTTTCAATTAAGTAGTCCAATCCAAAATCTGACACACTTCGACAATTTATCTAGTAGGGTCACGACCCTAACGTCAACCAAACATATTAAGTAACTTACTATTCATGGCTCAATCTGCAATACTCACCTCTAGGATTGTCCTTGTCTACATTCATGATCCTCCAAGCCAGTCTCATTTCTCAACTCACCTCTAACTGGAAGGAAGAAAGTGAAATACGTAAGCAAAGGCTTAGTGAGCGCCAATGTTTTGTGAAAGGTGCTTAAAATAGTTTTTAGACCCAAAATCATAAGTTAATGAGGTGAAATCAATAATAGTTTTTATTTTTCAGAAAATCATTGAAATAGTTAAAATGAAATTTGCATTCTGATAGCAGTTAATCAATAGGTGATATGACACCAAAACTTTAGTATAAACACTTAGTATATGCATTCAATCAATAGGCAGTTACAGTAAACTTTACTTTTCATATTTAAGCAATAGGGGGCCATGTTAGCAGTAGCATCGCGTCCGATGACTTTGCTCATAGCACTTTGGGTCCCATTGTTTCTTCCTTAGTCACCCCTGAACAATCGGCTTAAAAGCTATCACCTTATGCCTCTCCACTTAGCCTCGCAAAGCCCGTTTGGTCATATCCCGGGTATACCACAATTCAATTCCTACGACCCACTCACCCTCAGAACACTCCGTCTTTAGGTGTTGGGATTTGGCCGTGGATAGCGGGAACCGTTTTAAGACTGCAGGCCCGTGCCTGTCCAGCCGAACCCTAGCCCTATCCACGCCCGACACTTGGGCCCGACACTCAACCATATACAATATGCAATCACATAATTTCACATTTGATGCAATAGTTGCCTTTTGGCTCATGATACAATAATCAGTCAACTTTAGTGAATAAGTGCGATATACTTTCTTCGAAATCATTTTTTCCAACATATGCATTTAAAACGATTTATGACTTTGGAAAAACGTACAATGCAATGGTTTAGAAAAGGTACTTTTGATATTATTTGAAAAACATTGAAATTCATTTATTTGATAATGGTAAAACCATGATAAAATTGCATATAAATATATATAGGACGTAATAAAACTTCCTTCCAGTTTTGAAAGACATATAAATATAGTTTTGCGAGGCAACTCACACTAACTTCCAAGTTACTCAGCGTCGTCCTCGACCGGTTTACCAACACCACCTGCTAATCCAAAGATTATATTAGAAATCCTATTCTCTAACACTCGTCTTAATAATCTACCCAAAAAGCCTATGCGGTCCTATGAACTACATGATCATGCACAAAAAATTATTCTCCCAAACTTTGCTTAACTTCATTATATTCAAAGATTGACAAAACACTAAGAAAATAAATCTGCGCGGTTTTAGTTTAAAATTTATTAAAATTCCTAGAACATGATTTTACTTCTGAAATTTTCCAGAAACAGCCAACACTTACTGAAAACGTTCAGGTAAACTAGATTTTTAAGTAGGTGTTTCATCCACCAAAACCCAGCCAAACCGAAGCTGTTTTTACACAGGCAGGATATATTTCAAAAATTTGTATGAACTCCCCTGTTCCTCAGAAAAATCCAAACTTTATAGGACATGCTCACAAGACATTTTAAATGGATCTGAAAATTTTTGGAAGACAAATAAAATCTGTAGATACAAAAATTTCAGCTTAAAACAAAGCATATCTGTAAACAAGTAATTCCCTGGCAGCAGTTGTTTGCCAATTTTTATAAAATTCACCAAAACTCCAAAAATTTCCAAACTCCAAAATTTTTATATAAACACAACAAAGTTTATTGAAAAATATTTTGGCTTCAAATTTCATTCAATTGGATCTTCAAATACATTGTAGAACACACATGCAAAAACTGAAATTGAGCTCATTTTATTTTCATGACAAAACAATTATGCATGTCTTAAATGATTCTTGAAAACAAGTTAAAACTCACATGCAATCACTTATCCATGTATAAGATACATATATGGTCATGGATCTACAACAAATTAGCCAAATCCTTCACTCATTCACACAAACAATAAAAGTTTCAACAATACATTCCAATTCACCTCATGCATGTCACAATCTACATCTAACCTCTAATTGAACAATTGAAAGCTAATTCTACTCTAATTCCAAGAACCCAAGAATAAGGTCATACTAACATAGTGTAGGGTGATTTACCTTAGCATTTGGTTGATGAGAAAATAATAAGAGATTAATATTGTAATGGGATGACACAATTCAGGACCGAAAACAGGGGCCCACGGTTTTTGGCAAATCTGAAACGTTTGGTAGCAGATAATGAAAATTCGATTTCATGGTGTTGTTTCTTGTCCTCTTGGGAAGAACTAGAGATAAAGAACTCTCAATTTGGACATCATTTGGTCCCTCAAAAGTGGAAAATACAGAAACTGCCAGGCTGGGATTTTCTTGCGAAAATTGCTTGGAAAATATGATGTTGTTGTGGGTTGAGCTCTCTCTTGTCATGGTTCTCTTGAATGGTTTGAGAGCTTAAAAGAGAAGATAATTGATAAGAATTTCTAATATTTTAGAGAAAGAACCAGTTGGTTGAAATGAGGGGCAATGAAGGAGCTAGATAGATGTATATATATAGGATGTGATAAGGGCTTGGTGGCAATTTTTCTATTTGTCTCATAGCCCTTGTCATGTTCTGTTTTAGTTCATAACCCCTATATCAATAGGAGTTAAAATTCAGCCCCTATATGGATATATATTGATATTAGGACAATCCACATGTTCAAAATAATCTCTTGGCATATTTGTACTAATACTAATACATATTAAATCTAGCAATTTTCAATAGGTTATACTACTAATCATTGCATTAGTTAAGAAAAATCCGGATGTCACACTTACTAATCCTCTAGTGGCATTTGAGGACATTGACCTAACAAGTAGATATGGACTCGTGTATTTAATGAAACATAAGTCTGAAGCTATTGAATGGTTCAAAGAGTTCAAGATTATGACTGAAAAACAAACCGGGCACAGTATTGAGGTACTGCGATCAGATCATGGTGGCGAATACATGAGTGCTGAGTTTGATGAGTTCTTAAAAGAACATGACATAGTGTTACAACTTACTCCTCCAGCAACCCCACAATTAAATGGAGTAGCTGAGCGCAAAAATCGTACTCTATTAGATATGATGAGATCTATGCTTAGTTACACTGATTTACCTGTTTCATTGTGGGGGCATGCTTTGCTTACAGATGTACACTTATTGAATAAATGTCCCTCAAAATCTGTTCCCGAAACACTGTATGAGTTGTAGTGTGGAAACAAACCAAATCTTAGGTATATAAGAGTGTGGGGTTGCCCCGCATATGTTAAGAAGACTAAGGTAGAGGAACTAGAGGAAAGATCCCTCAAGGGTCGATTCATAGGTTTTCCCACTGACTCCATGGGATACCTGTTTTACCTACCAAACAATCATCGGATAATCGTGATTTTGCAAGCATTCTTTCCAGAAGACGAGTTCATTAGAGAAGGAGGTGCAGGTAGGAAACTGGTTCTATTAGAAGAACTAAATGAATCCCTTTTGGAGACACCAATTCAGGTACAAAGAACTAACCCTGAAACTCAAAAGACACAACCGTCACTGCGACACTCTAGTAGAGTATCTCGACCGCCTGAGAGAAATGGTTACCTTCATGAACAACAATATTTGTTTGCTGCGGGAAATGGAAGCCATGGAGATGATCTCTCTAGCTACGAGCAAGCAACGACTAATATTGATTTCGCAAAATGGCTGGAAGCCATGAAAGCAGAGATGGATTCGATGTATTTGAACCAAGTCTGGACACTTACTGATCTCCCCGAGGGTGTACAGCCGATAGGGTGCAAATGGATCTATAAGAAAAAGATTGGTCTGGATGGCAAGGTAGATACCTATAAGGCCAGACTTGTCATGAAAGGTTATAGTTAAAAGAAGGGAATTGACTATGAGGAAACCTTTTTGCCAATAGCAATGATCGAGTCCATTATAATCCTGCTCGCTTTCGCAGCGAACCTAGATTATGAAATCTGGCAAATGCATGTGAAACCCGCATTTTTAAATGGATACCTCGAGGAGGACATTTATATGCAGCAGCCCAGAGGTTTTATATCCGATGTAGATTCTCATAAGATTTGTAAGCTAAATAAGTCCATTTATGGACTTAAGCAGGAGTCTCACAGCTGGAATCAACAGTTCGATCACGAAATAAAATCTTATGGATTCATTAAGTCAAGATGAACCGGGTGTCTACAAATAGTCCAATGCGAGCAAGTTGAAATTCCTAGTGTTGTATGTAGATGACATACTACTAATGGGGAATGACATAGGCTCATTGACATCGGTCAAGGTATGGCTTTCAAGAACATTTTCCATGAAAGACTTAGGAGAAGAGACCTATATCCTTGGAATTCGCATCTGCCGGGATAGGAGAAATCGAATGTTAGGTCTCTCCCAAGTGCTCTATCTAGAGAAAGTCCTTAAGAGATATGTAATGAGTAACTCTAATGGAAGACTTCTACCCATTGGACATAGAATAAATCTCTCTAAGTCTATGAGTCCAAAATTAGATGAGGACAGACTAAAGATGAGTAAAATCCCATATGCATCAGCAATGAAGTCTCATGTATGCAATGTTATGCATGAGGCCTGACATAGCCTACATTGTGAGTGTAGTTAGTCAGTTTCAAGCTAACCCGGGTGAGCATCATTGGATGGCTGTGAAGACTATCTTTAAGTATCTAAGAAGAATGAAGGATATGCTTATCATAGATGGAAATGAAGAGATGAGAGTAGATGGATATTCTAACTCAGACTTTTAGTGTGATGTGGAAGATCGAAAATGTACGTCCGAGTTTATATTCACTCTGAATGGTGGAGCAGTGTCTTGGAAAAGTTGCAAGCAAAGCAAAACTGTGAACTCCACATGTAAAGCTGAATACATAGGCAGCTAACGAAGCTGTTTGGATAAAGAAGTTCATAGTTGAACTTCAAGTGGTTCCTAGCATGGAAATGTCGTTGCCACTATGGTGTGCCAACAATGGAGCAATAACACTGGTTAAAGAACTAAGGTCTCACAAAAAATCTAAACACATAGAGAGAAGGTGTCACATAATACGAGAAATCGTTGGAAGAGGCGAGATCACTGTGCAGCAAATAGCCTCAGCGAAAAACGTAGCTGACCCACTCACTAAGCCTCTATCATCGGCGGTGCTAGAGAAACATCTTGAGAAGATATGACTCAAATACAATAGCAATTAGCATTGAGGCAAGTGGGATATTGTTAAGTGTTATGCCCTTTATTCCATTGAGGAATTACATTTAAGAGGGTGTTTTATTTATATTGTATGAACATTATTAATGGTTAATAAAAGGCATTGAGTTTTTCTTGTAAATCTAATTGTGGCATTGAATGTATTGAATAAATAGGTCCTTAAGATCAAGGTGTACTCACCACTGCTTATTTGATAAGTAGGAACACTGGTGGAGTTAAGTGCTTGATATTATATACATGGTTCGTGAGTTAAAGAATCTAAGTTGGGCATTCAGATTCAACTCATATGACACTTTCTTTGACAAAGAAAGTGCTAAGTCTTACACTGATCAGATAGTGGGAGTTGGTGTCATGAATAATATTAGGTATATGCCCTAGATGCCAACGAGGACAAATAGATTGTATAGGGTATTCAATTATGTTGTACAAACTAATAATTAATAAAGGCAATTATTATTCTGTTCATGTAAAACTTTGTGGCATCAAATAAGTATTGAACAAACAGTCCTTGTATATCGAGGTTGACTCTTTGCGCTTTATGGAATAAAGATGTGGCACGGGGAGAGTCTTATTCATGATCACTCAAAAGGGGTTCGAAAGTCAAGGAATCTTGATTGGCTATTAAGATTCGACTTGTATGACACATGCTCTGAAAAGGAGTGTCATTCGAACACTATGGGATAGTGAGACACGTGTCATAGATATATCAATAGAATTGATATATTCGAACACGGCTCGCAGTAATCCGATCACATGGGTATTTACCCAGTGTCTATCAATGATTGGATTACTGACCATAATAGTATGCATGTGCCTGAGACCTGAGGGTTCATGATCAATGTGCTTGTGCTGTTGAATTTGTTACTAGAGTAGTTAGGCCCAATTCACCCTTTGGTGGGGCCAACCTCGAAGTGCGATCTCAATGAGTCAAGTAGCAGTTGTTCAGTGATCGCGAAGATGGGATTCACTGTCTCGATAGTAAATGAGAAAGTATCCTGTGCAATCATATGCATACGAAATTATAAGTCTTAGGCCAAAGCAACGAAACTAACCCATGTGGGACATGGAGGGTAGTTTGGTAATTTCATCATGATATGATTACATGCACATTATCAAGTTTAGTGAGTTTGACATAAACCATGACTCTCACTTGATCGGGATACGTCAGTGAAGGGCTTATACTCATATGGTATTTATGGTCCAGAGGTTCATAAATGGTTCGTTCATTTTGTACTTAATTGGGTTACGATGTGAATCCACGGGACTGGCTAGGTGACACTCACATCCTTTGGTATTTCCTCTCATTGCCAATTGAGACGAACCTAAAGAGTCGCGCTATAAGAAACGAACGGGATGTCTTTTGTGTTAATCTTTTAGAAAGATGTAATTAAATGGACGCATTGATTTATTGGTTAAACCTATGAATTAAATATTTAATTTAATGAGATTAAATTAAATTATTTAATTGGAGAATTAATTAATTAGGAATTAATTAATTATTTAATATGTATTGGAATTTAAATATGATTTAAATGAAATACATGTTAAATAGGTGGGCTAAGTTGAACAGGCCAACAGAAGCCCACCCACGTCCATAATAAGCCCTAGGGGTGGCCACCATGGAGTCAAGGAAGACTTCTTGACTTGTTTGTTAAGTAAAGGAGTTATAAGATAACTCCAACACTAAAAATTCACAAGGTCTTAACCTAGTTGCATAACACAAAAGGATAAGAATCTTCCCTCCTCCAAATCTTGCCCTAGCCGTCCACCACCATCAACGAGGAAGCTTTGGAAGAACTTTTAAAGGTTTCTTTCGCGTGTATCTTTAGAGACAGGAGCTCAAGGAGTTGCTGTTATGTGAAGAAATACTACGAAATTGATAAGGTAATCTATTTCGTTTAAGTTTTTGGAAAACTGTTTCAAATTCATTAATCCCGTTAAAGTGATCTCTATTTAGGAATCCATAATTTTATTCCGCTGTGTTTTTACACGATGGATTCCCAACAAATATGATTAACGGAGTTGACATATTCGAACACGACTCGTTGTAATCCTATCACATGAATTTTTACTTAACAGTCAATGATGAGGATTAACAGTTATGATAGTATGAGTGAACTTTAGACCTGAGGAGTCCTTCACGTTGTGCTCGTACCATTGAATAAGTTATTTGAGTAGTTAGACCTAATCACCCGTTGGTGGGATTGACCTTGAAATACTATTCAATTAGTGTGTTCAATAATGGGAAGTGGACTGCTAATAAGGAATTCAGTGTCTCGAAAATAAACGAAAAGCGACATGTACGTCATAGGTGTTGTGAAATTAAAGTCTATGGCCAAAGCATTAATGACTGACTTATATTGGATATAAAGGGCATAGTAATTTCACATCAGTATGATTATAGTATAGCATCAAGTTATATGAATTTGATGCTCCATGACTCTTACATGATCGGGTTGCGTCAGTAAAGAGTTTATACTCATATGGTAATTATAACATAAAGGTTCGTGATAAAATATTCATCTCGTACTTGATTGGGTTTCGGTATAGCTTCACGGGATGGTTTGGTGATAACTATATCCTTGGAATCCTTTCAATGACAATCAAGACGAGCCTAGAGAGTCGCGCTATGTAAAGATGATAAAATAAAAGAGTTTTACTTCATGAAGGGTATTTTGGTAATTTCACTTAGAGTGGAAATTATCATCGGGATATGTATTGATTATCATAAATTTATTTAGTTATTGTAATTAAATTATTTTATTCATTTAGAATTAATAAAGTACTATTAATAAAAAGATATTAGTATTTAATTAATTACCAATTGGATTGGACTGGGAATATTATTTAAATACTTAACATTGGGTTTGGAATTGGATGAAGCCCAGTACACCTATCCCTAGATCACTATTCAGCTGGCTCCCTTGTTTCCTAAGTCAAGGAAAAGTCTTTTATTTAAGCACTAGGTGTTTAACTAAAATTAGAGCTTAGTTAGTTTTTCATCTTAGAGAGTGAAAAAGAGTAAAACACAAAATCCTTTCTCCCTCCACATAAACCCTAAGTCGCCCAACCCAGTCTAAGGTAGAGAAGGTTGAGTTTCAAGAATTGAAGATCATCTTTCGCGTGATTATCTAGAGGAAGGAACGATCCGTTGCTTCTCAAAAAGCTGGGTTTTGGAAATTCATCAAAAAGATAATTGGATTACATCTTATTCCTGATTTTGATTTATGTGAATATGAATTATCAAAACATGAATTGAATCCGGACTTTGTGAATCGGAGAATTCTTTTTATCCACTGGTTTGATTCATAAAAAATCTAGAATATCCATGGACTATGTGTTGGTAGATCTAACCAGGTTATATCTACATCTTTTGTGCTTTTGTTTATTGAAACTGTTTTAATTTAATTGAAACATGATAATGTGCATAGTGAGACCATAAAAGACGTTATTTCTAAATTCTCCCAACTTAAAATACTAAGTAGGTAACGGTGTTAGGTTTATGTCCTCGGATGTCATTTGATCATGTAATTGTCATTCTCTATTTTAATAAAAGCCTCTTTAGTTGTTTACTTTATTATTGGCATTTATTTATAGTAATCATCTATAAGTCCCTGCACTGGCACTAGAGGAGTTCAATACGTGTGTGCTAAAATGGTTTGCAAGTCAAGGAATCCCAATTAGGCATTGAAATTCACCAAGACTTGTATAATACGAGATTTGACAAGAGAAGTGCCTGTCAATCACTATGGAATAGTGAAGAACTCATATTATAGGTGCACTGATGGAGGTTAGTGCACTCAGACATAATTCACATCAATTGTGTCACATGGGTTTTACTCTTTGACAGTCACTGACAAAATTAATTAAATTGTAATAGGTGTGTCTGAATTTTTGACCTGAGAAATCGAGTTAAAGATATACTTGTAACGTTAGATTTTTCATTAGAATAGTTAGACCCGATTCACCTATTGGTGTGGTCGACCTCGAACTGCAACCTAACAGACGAGTAGTAGTCTTAACTGATATCCAAGATGGGATTTGTTCCATCGTAAGTGAATGAGATATTATCCTATGCATTTATGAGTAAGTTAGATCTAAAGTCTTTGGCCAAAGCATACGAGTTTTTTGAGAAAGACTCAAATAGGAAAGATCACTGATCTAGACTTATTTATGAATAAATCATAGAGTTAAGTCTATGAGTTTGACCTAAACCATGATTCTTACTTGATTTTGATAAGAAAACAAAGAGTTTATATTCACACGGAAATTACAATAGGAAAGGTTTATAATGATATAAATCATTTTATCTTATTTGGGGTACGATGTGGGCCACATGACTGGCTAGGTGTTACCCATATCCATTGGAATCCTCCCTATGCCAAATATAGATGGACCTAAAGAGTCACGCTCAAAAAGAAAAAAAATGAACTGAATTTAGGGAGTAATTCCTGTACCAATATTTTAAGTGTTGGATACTTAAAAGTATTTATTGAATAAATAGAATTAATTATTTGGAGGAATAAGTTATTTCATTTGTGAAATTAATTTGTTGGTTATTTCTTTGAGAAATAAAATTAATTAAATATCCAATCAATTGTTAAATTGAATTAATTATTTGGATTATTTTTTAATTAAATATAAGATTGAATTGAGCTTAAATTGGTGAACCATGAGGTGCACTATGAGGCGTGTGGGAAGCCCTAGTAGGCGTCCTACATGGACTTGTTAAGCCCCAAGATTTTAACTTAAGTGATATAAATACATCACATAATTAAACCTAGCCATAATGCAATTCATAATGCACTTGAACTACAAGAAAAAGAAAAAGGCTCGCTCCCTTTTCTCAGTAGTTGTCGGCCTCCAAGGTTAAGAAGAAGGAGTTATTCGTTCAAGTTTTCTACGAGACGATTTAGAGGCAGCGCAATTGTAGTGCTCAGATAAAGAATCAACCAGACGGATTAATTCGCGAAAAGGTTGAAGATTTCAAAAATCTGAAGAAAGTTAGTTTTCTCCAACCACTTCGCTACAATGGGTAAAGTATTGAAATTCCTCTTTTACATACATGTATTTATAACCCCGGGTTGATCCTGTTAATGTGAAAATCTATAAAAAAAAATTGTTATACCGTTTCCCCTGCAGTTTATAATATTTTCTGTAACACCCAATAATCTCCGCTCCTAATTTCGTAGAAGTGAAGGTAAACATTACAATCACCGCTAATTAGATTTTGTGAATTATTTGATTGTAGTGATTCGCGTTCGACTAAAAATATTTTTCTACTTACTTATATAACTATTATTATATCTATATGTGAAATAGGTTAGTAGTTTATACCTCATGGTGGAATAGTTGATGCATTATATCATTTAAGGTATATATATATACACATATATGTTCATCTTCATCAAATGATTAGTAATAGTTAAGTGGGTCTATGCCTAACTATGCCTAACTACATATATATATATATAGGCGCATGCACACACACACATAGATATATATATATACCATGCATGCCTAATAGAGAAGGAAGACTAGGAGGTGGCAACTAGGAAGTACATCTCATCTACCAAAAAAACAAACGTGGCTAAGGGAGAATTAATCTCCATTTCTTTTTCAATACCTTTTGACCAAGACTCCTTATATAATACAACTCACACTCACGGCTGAACATCTCCCCAATTCAGCCTTCTTATCCTCTTAAGATACAAACAATTGTAGAAAGAAACAATTTACATAGAGAGAGAAAGGTTTGCCAAGGATACTCTAAAGACATCACCTTCACTTGATTCTCTTAAGGTATATGGTAGTTAATCATTGCTTTCGCATGAATATATTGTAGACTAAATGTAGTTCAATCCGTATATGACCTTGAATTGAGAATATCATATCATATATATGTATTTTAGTTAACTTCTATGGCATGATGTTTAACTGTGTTTGGAACTTTCAGTTTCCGAAGTTACGTTTAAAGCTGTAATGAGTTACCTAAACTTGTGAGTTTGATTATGATAAATTTTCTAGAATAACTTGATTGTGTGGTAAACATCTCTGAAAAATTTGGTAAGGATTAGAGTTGTGTGGAATTTTCTAAAAATCGTTGAACAAAATCGCCAGTCTGTTCGGCGGAAGTGCAAATTGTTACTGTTTTGAAGATATTTCGTGTACTTGGAAATTTTTTTTTACTCTAAAACTTTTACAGTAGCTTGATAAATGTGTTATAGAGATGTCATATAAATTTCGGAATTTGTCAGTAAACAGGGGATTTTACAAAAATATTTGAGTATAAGGTGTCTGTTCTGAAACAAATCTGCCGAGACGGTCCAGTTTCGTTGATCAAATCCCCAATTTGACAAGGAAATTAAATCTAGAAAATTTATGTAGACTTTTACGGCATCCTATATGTTATCCCGAAAATTTTGAGAAAGAAATTCCAATCCGAGAATATGTTAAAAAATTGTTGAAATATGTTGCGCATGTAAGGGAGCTAGTTGGAACTTAATTGCCTATATGTTTGGATAGTATGATATAACTTGTTGCATGTGATTAGCTTAAAGTGTATTGTTTTGTGAAAATGATAGTATTTTGTATCACAGGATACTTTCGTGATTCCGAGGCCGAGGCAACGACGCCGGTTTATTATTGTGAGGGTTTCTCTTATTCTTTCAACTTGATCTTGCTTACCATTTTTCGTTCCCTTTTAAATCATAGCCAAGTGTGACCTCATAAAGTTTCATTGATCAGACTCTTATTCTCATCTAAGGTAAGTGTCCAACCGTGTCCCAATTTGTAGTCTATCGTTCTTGTTTCCGCTCGCTCTCGCTCGAATACAAATCAGTGAACATATTCTAGTAGGAAACTCGTTGAAACGATTATTCTTCTTGGCTCTATTCCGTCGGCTAAGGGAGCTAAGTGCTATACGGGACAAAGTGCCACGTGACGGCGGGGGCCACCGCTTGAACCCGTAGGAGCCACCTCTAGAATCCCGAAGTCTGGCATCCATCCGCGATGTGTCATTTTCTTGATATACAGCTTTGATTCGAAAAAGCAGAGTGAAGGGAGCTAAGTGCTATACGGGACAAAGTGCCACGCGACGGCGGGGGCCACCTCTTGAACCCGTAGGAGCCACCACTAGAATCCCGACACCTGGAACACTTCATAGAACATAAAGGTGTGAAGCCTCCTGCTGGTATGGGACAGTGGAAGGTGGATCACGATCACATGATATGATTACAAAAGTACATGGGTTATGTCCTCTGATTCATACGTAACATACTCGATTAATTTAACTTGTGATATGTTATTCTATTCTTTTGCTTGCCATCGTATATGTCCATGTCGTTATTGATTTTCGCTGCAGATTCTATCTCTCCTGATAAGGTAAAGCAAGCCATTAGCCTACCTCACTGGGTCATTCGGACTCACCCCTCCTTCTTTCTTCCTTTTCAGATAAGCTTAGAATGTCGGATACAAATGGAGAAATGAGAAATAAAGGAAGCATTGGTTTGTTTCTATCAAAGGGAGTAATGTTTTGGGATGTACGATTGGGTATGTATATGTTTTGGCTTGGAGATTTGTAATTGATAGGGTTATTGTTTAATTGTGTAAGACTGATGAATAAGGTATTGTTGGTTTAAGTGGAATGAAATTCTTTTAGTTTTAGTAGATGAAGAATTGGTATAGTTCTGACGCTTAGCGCTAGCTCGAGAAAGGACAGTCTCGTGGATCGAGCTAGTGTCGCGGTGTAGCGGGCCACCAGGTGGTCGGTGGGCGTTACAGTTGGTGGTATCAGAGCTTGGGTTAGTACCTGAGCTATACTTGGATAAGATCTTTGGAGTTTGTCATGGAGTTGTGATTGGTTGAGCGTAGGAGATGAGTTTTGAAGATGTATTAGATGGGCAACAAGATTAGATTTATCAATAGGAGAAGGAATAATGGTAATGTTTTTTTACTTGCTCTGAGAGGTAGGACCTTTTAAGAGATGAGTTGGTTAGCGGTAACTGCAAATTGGAGCAAGTAAGCTCATATCCCTCGAACCTAGTTAAGTTCTCCATTTTCGATACGTGCCAGTCTTGAGACTTTTACTCATGGAAATTGCCTTAACAGTGTTCCAAGCCCTAATCTTGTTGTATACGTTATAAAACTTAATTCCCTCTTGTTATCATCAACATTTGAAGCATTTTGATGTCCTAAGTAATCATCATCTATCTCAAAAACCTTGCCATGCTTAATGTTTGAATCCTGTTACCATTTTTATGGCAAGACCTTCTGTTTATTCATTTATTCTTAATGATCCTGTTCTCACGTTTGTATTATCTTTAGTCATGAAACTCCTAATCATTGAATATTTTCTTTTGCTCTTTGTCACCCCTCAAGTCGTAAACTTGATTATAATTGCTATTTTTGGATACCAAATGCCATTGTATATATTTGAGGACTCTTCCATTGAGTTTGAACTTCCTTCAAAACTCTACGTACAGTGCTTTCTTTGAGTGTATAAGGATCGCTAACCCTAAGTTGAGAATCCTATTTTCGTCTTTTGAAGCCGGTATTTTTTTTGCCACTTTGAAATGCCTATTGATTACCAATCTTTACTTTTAATCAAATCATTTTATTGTGAAATTCAATCTTTCTACTTGTTTTTCTGAGAAATATTTAGCTTCTATCTACAACTCCTATTGAATAAACTCTGCTTGAATCTCCTTTCTTTGATACATATTTCAATTGTTTGTGCATATCATGGTAATTGCATCACTACGTTTTCAACTCCTCCTAGTACTTAACGTTATTCTCTTTTATTCTAATATTTCTATCCCAGTCCTTCCGTATTCAACGATTTTAGTTTTTTTTTTATTCAAAACGCAATTGTACAGTTCAAACTTTACCTCTCTGTGTAAATCTTCTTATATTCGATCTCATTTTAACATTTCAAATTATCCTTCGACTTGTAATTTCAATGACCATCTTTCAGTGATCATAGTAAGAATGTCTATTGCGTCCTCGTCTATTATCCCATATCGCATCCCACTATTATTGACGAAGGTTATAACAATCTTTGAGCTCCAATGTATATTCCTAAACCACAAATCATTGTATATCGTTTTTTTTAGCAGTCCATGCTTGTTGTAAAATACTTTATTCATAATACAAAAAAAAAAAAAAAAAACTTCGATAGCTTTTGTCCTAGAATTTGGCTTTTGACTATTTAATGTTTGAAATCCACTATCAAATGAGATTCTTCTTTCATTTTCCTTACAAACTATACATTGTTTCAGATGATTCTTGTTGATGAACCCCCTCGTCATTGCTGACTTATATTCATGAAACATTTAAAACTTGATTTGATTGTTGTAAAACTTCCTTGTATTCCATCTTTTTCGTTTCGATAGCAAAATTTTATTTAATATTTAACCTCTTTGAATAACTCATACTTATTCCTCGGTTATCTCTCTTTCTTCTCTTTCTGAGCCACCTTGTCATCTCGTTCAATATCTTGAAATCCTTGAACATTTTACTTTTTGACTAGAGACACATATATTCTAACTACCTCAAGTGGACACTCAAAAGTCTTGGTTAGATTGTTCACCCTTGTTCATGAGCTAACAATATTTTGTACATCTTTCAGTAATTCGACCTAACTATTCCTTATGATTGATTACCTTCAAATTCCACCATAGCCGACTGTCGATAGTGATTCTTAAGCCTAAAGTTTTTTCATAGAATCACTAAATCTTATAACTTCAAACCTAGAGCAATGCATCAAACTCGAGAGTTTGAGCCCGTTTATAAAGTCATTATGTTCGATATTTTTTTTAACAACAAACAACGTCGAGACTATAGAGTGGCGCAGCGGAAGCATGATATAAGGATCTATAACGACATTCACGAAGCAAGATTCATACAGCTGCGCGCACCATATTGATAGAAATACCGAGTGTTGTTCTATTTAGATTCTAACACATGTAAAGGATCATCGTACAAGGATCTTCATAGAGCCCTACAAGCATCGACGGTCAATGACACTAGAAAAGGGTAGGAGCATCACTCATAGAATCTAAAAATGGATAGAACTTAGAAGATCTACGTAAACAAGTATGAAGTGATCAAGAATCCAAGCCTTCGTCAACACCTTATATAGAAGACTTTCCAAGAAGATTGAAACCAGCAAGGTTCAATTGCGTCGTCAAAGAACCATTTCAACAATCAAAGTGTATTGTACGAGTGTTTTAGAAGTACAAATGTTTCAGTGAATTTTTCTTCCCGCTTATCAGGTTTATCGTAAGATTCAATTATAGAAATATCACTTGGACTCAACGCACATCATGTACCGATGCGATCTTTATTTGAGATGAAACATGTCATTCCAATAGGAACCCATTCGTAAAACGAATTAGGTGCAATAACTTCGATCAAATAAGAAAGACAAGTCTTGGCTCCTCGAGGAACCACGACTTGGAGATGCTACATGGGAATGAGGAAATTATCCGACTTCATGGGATACCGGTTAGCTCGTCTCCGACAGAGATCTCAAGTTTACATCTAGCCTGTGAAGACGGTTTCAAGAAGACCCAGGTACAAAGTTGAACTTTAGTACCGCCTTTCACCCGCAGACCGATGGATAGTCGGAAAGGGTGATAAGGATAAGTGAAGATATGTTAAGGACTTGGGTCTAGACTTTGGAGGGTCTTGGGATACACACCTTCCATTAGTAGAACTTGCCTATAACAATAGTTACCAGGCCACCATCCAAATGGCACCCTATGAGGCACTTTATGGGCGGAAATGTCGATCCCCGCTCTATTGGGATTTAGATGATTGGAGAGCACCATCGCGGGATGGACAAAAAAGGGCCTTGCGGGTGGAAATGATACAAGAAGCCATTGACAAAGTTCAAATCATCAAACAACGAATGAGTGCAGCTCAAAGTCGTCAAAAGAGCTATGCCGACACACGACGCAAGGACTTAGAATTTCAAGTGGGAGACCAAGTTTTTATTAAAATATCACCGCGAAGAGGCGTTACGAGGATGGGAAAAGGGGGCAAGCTTCAACCTCGATATATAGGACCATTCCAGATCTTGAAACGTGTTGGGGGAGTAGCGTATGAAGTCAAACTACCTAACAATATTTCCCATATTCATAATGTGTTCCATGTATCACAACTTGAGAAGTACCATCCTGATCC
The DNA here is from genome assembly GCA_019426215.1 of Buddleja alternifolia. Classification (NCBI taxonomy): domain Eukaryota; kingdom Viridiplantae; phylum Streptophyta; class Magnoliopsida; order Lamiales; family Scrophulariaceae; genus Buddleja; species Buddleja alternifolia. Next base: position 23,743,069 of record CM033394.1, read on the forward strand.
GTCGCATGTGATATCACATGAGGAATTGCAACTGGAACCCAATTTGTCGTATGAAGAGATGCCGATACGTATTCTGGACTTCAAATATCAAGAATTACGATCTCGAAAAATACCCTTAGTCAAGGTATTATGGAGAAACCATCAGGTTGAAGAAGCAACTTGGGAGCGAGAAGATGACATGAGAAAAAGATATCCGGAACTCTTTGGGACATCTCAGAATTTGGGGACCAAATTCTCTTAAGGAGGGGGGAGTTGTAACACCCAATAATCTCCGCTCCTAATTTCGTAGAAGTGAAGGTAAACATTACAATCACCGCTAATTAGATTTTGTGAATTATTTGATTGTAGTGATTCGCGTTCGACTAAAAATATTTTTCTACTTACTTATATAACTATTATTATATCTATATGTGAAATAGGTTAGTAGTTTATACCTCATGGTGGAATAGTTGATGCATTATATCATTTAAGGTATATATATATACACATATATGTTCATCTTCATCAAATGATTAGTAATAGTTAAGTGGGTCTATGCCTAACTATGCCTAACTACATATATATATATATAGGCGCATGCACACACACACATAGATATATATATATACCATGCATGCCCTAATAGAGAAGGAAGACTAGGAGGTGGCAACTAGGAAGTACATCTCATCTACCAAAAAAACAAACGTGGCTAAGGGAGAATTAATCTCCATTTCTTTTTCAATACCTTTTGACCAAGACTCCTTATATAATACAACTCACACTCACGGCTGAACATCTCCCCAATTCAGCCTTCTTATCCTCTTAAGATACAAACAATTGTAGAAAGAAACAATTTACATAGAGAGAGAAAGGTTTGCCAAGGATACTCTAAAGGCATCACCTTCACTTGATTCTCTTAAGGTATATGGTAGTTAATCATTGCTTTCGCATGAATATATTGTAGACTAAATGTAGTTCAATCCGTATATGACCTTGAATTGAGAATATCATATCATATATATGTATTTTAGTTAACTTCTATGGCATGATGTTTAACTGTGTTTGGAACTTTCAGTTTCTGAAGTTACGTTTAAAGCTGTAATGAGGTACCTAAACTTGTGAGTTTGATTATGATAAATTTTCTAGAATAACTTGATTGTGTGGTAAACATCTCTGAAAAATTTGGTAAGGATTAGAGTTGTGTGGAATTTTCTAAAAATCGTTGAACAAAATCGCCAGTCTGTTCGGCGGAAGTGCAAATTGTTACTGTTTTGAAGATATTTCGTGTACTTGGAAATTTTTGTTTACTCTAAAACTTTTACAGTAGCTTGATACATGTGTTATAGAGATGTCATATAAATTTCGGAATTTTTCAGTAAACAGGGGATTTTACAAAAATATTTGAGTATAAGGTGTCTGTTCTGAAACAAATCTGCCGAGACGGTCCAGTTTCGTTGATCAAATCCCCAATTTGACAAGGAAATTAAATCTAGAAAATTTATGTAGACTTTTACGGCATCCTATATGTTATCCCGAAAATTTTGAGAAAGAAATTCCAATCCGAGAATATGTTAAAAAATTGTTGAAATATGTTGCGCATGTAAGGGAGCTAGTTGGAACTTAATTGCCTATATGTTTGGATAGTATGATATAACTTGTTGCATGTGATTAGCTTAAAGTGTATTGTTTTGTGAAAATGATAGTATTTTGTATCACAGGATACTTTCGTGATTCCGAGGCCGAGGCAACGACGCCGGTTTATTATTGTGAGGGTTTCTCTTATTCTTTCAACTTGATCTTGCTTACCATTTTTCGTTCCCTTTTAAATCATAGCCAAGTGTGACCTCATAAAGTTTCATTGATCAGACTCTTATTCTCATCTAAGGTAAGTGTCCAACCGTGTCCCAATTTGTAGTCTATCGTTCTTGTTTCCGCTCGCTCTCGCTCGAATACAAATCAGTGAACATATTCTAGTAGGAAACTCGTTGAAACGATTATTCTTCTTGGCTCTATTCCGTCGGCTAAGGGAGCTAAGTGCTATACGGGACAAAGTGCCACGTGACGGCGGGGGCCACCGCTTGAACCCGTAGGAGCCACCTCTAGAATCCCGAAGTCTGGCATCCATCCGCGATGTGTCATTTTCTTGATATACAGCTTTGATTCGAAAAAGCAGAGTGAAGGGAGCTAAGTGCTATACGGGACAAAGTGCCACGCGACGGCGGGGGCCACCTCTTGAACCCGTAGGAGCCACCACTAGAATCCCGACACCTGGAACACTTCATAGAACATAAAGGTGTGAAGCCTCCTGCTGGTATGGGACAGTGGAAGGTGGATCACGATCACATGATATGATTACAAAAGTACATGGGTTATGTCCTCTGATTCATACGTAACATACTCGATTAATTTAACTTGTGATATGTTATTCTATTCTTTTGCTTGCCATCGTATATGTCCATGTCGTTATTGATTTTCGCTGCAGATTCTATCTCTCCTGATAAGGTAAAGCAAGCCATTAGCCTACCTCACTGGGTCATTCGGACTCACCCCTCCTTCTTTCTTCCTTTTCAGATAAGCTTAGAATGTCGGATACAAATGGAGAAATGAGAAATAAAAGAAGCATTGGTTTGTTTCTATCAAAGGGAGTAATGTTTTGGGATGTACGATTGGGTATGTATATGTTTTGGCTTGGAGATTTGTAATTGATAGGGTTATTGTTTAATTGTGTAAGACTGATGAATAAGGTATTGTTGGTTTAAGTGGAATGAAATTCTTTTAGTTTTAGTAGATGAAGAATTGGTATAGTTCTAACGCTTAGCGCTAGCTCGAGAAAGGACAGTCTCGTGGATCGAGCTAGTGTCGCGGTGTAGCGGGCCACCAGGTGGTCGGTGGGCGTTACATTTTCCCAACAAAAGGGTATTGGATATCCCGGTTCTCCATCGAGCTTTAGTTGATAAGATCGTGTCTAATGTATGGTATCTTCCCAGCAAAAGGGGGTCATGCATCAAGATTTATTTTTAGTCATCTTTAGTGCATGTGATGCCATTGGTCGAAACGAATTTCACCACAGATACAGTGAAATGGTTGCAAGATGAGATTAAATTGTGAGATCAATAGGATTCGATGAGTTTATACTTAGATGGATCATTACCTATATATCGTTAAAAGGTTGCGATGTAGATGATCCATGAACCCAAGGGATTGAACCATTAGTTAGACTAATTGGCTTAGAGGCAACTTCAATGAATCGATGAGCCATATATCGTTAAAAGGTTGCAACTCATTGGATTCATTGAAGAACTCAACCACCCACTATGAAATCCATCCAACTGGATTTTTGATTATTGCAGTGGGAGTGCAATTATTTGAAGAACGTAGTGGGAGACAAGTTCAAATTAAAAGTCCATAAAATTTTAACTTGCGTATTAATACAACTATCTAATCGACTCTGACTTTATTTCTCTGCGGTAATCTCTTTATTCTCTCAAAATGGTTAACAACCCATTATCCGTTCTGCTTGAAAAGAATGTCCTCACTGGACCAAATTTTATCAATTGGCTGAGAAATCTGAGGATTGTTTTCAGCTTAGAGCCACTCAGTTATGTTTTAGAGACAAACATTCTTCCTTCCCCAGGGGCAAAATCATCCGAGGATGAGCATGCTACCTACAACAGTTGGATCAAGGATGATACCCGAGTGAGAGTCTACATGCTGGGCTAGATGAACAATTATCTCCAACATTCCCATGAGAACATGGACAACACAATGGACATATTGTTGCATCTTAAGGAGCTCTATGGGGAGCACAGTAGGACTGCCCGATATGAGACGTGAAGGGAGCTCTTTAGGGTAAGAATGGGAGAGGTTGAGAGAGTGGGAGACCACATTATTAAGATGATATCCATGATCGAGAGATTGGAGGCTCTTGACTTTACTATGGATTTCCACCTTTGGACTGACCTCATTATGCAATCAATTCCTAGTTCTTTTTCACAATTTATTGTGAACTTCAACATTGTTAAGAAGTTTCTTGTTAGATGTTTTGATGATGAAAATTAAGATTTATGTTAGACTCCAATTTATGTAAGTTTAATTTCATTAGAAATTATGTATAGGCATTGAGCGTTAGATTTTTATAAGGCTTTTATTTGTTTTCATTCTAGATTGTTAGGCTAATTATCTTAGATTGAGCATCTGATATTACTTTGAGTGAGTTTGTCATAAGTCAAGTCTAAAGTACAAGCGCCTGAAGTTTGAATGAAGATGAAGATTTCTAAGCAAACATTTGACCATCAAGCTACTTCAAGCGTTGATATCAAGATTCAAGCTAAGGATCATTCAAGGTTGAATGAGCATCTATCAAGATAAGATTTCACTTGAACTTATTCTTAAGTCCAGAAGGAGTTAAATGTAATTATTATCAGAGCATTAATGTCCAACGGGCATTAAATTCAAATGCATTAAATGCTTATAAGAGCATTAAATGAGATAAGCACTCCAGGACGTACAGAGAAGCCTTCCCATTGAACTGTCCACTTTATAGAGTCTGCGGCACCAACTTTTGCAGCAGAATTTTATGGATAAAAGACATAAAGCTATGCACTCACAAAAGTGATAGACACGCGCCAAACTTAGTGTCAAACAGATACTTTACCCAAGAAAGTCTATAAATAATACTTCAGCAGCAAGCCAGAAAAAACAATAAGGTTACAAGCTGAATCTCTGTTGCATTGAAGTCTCAATCATTAAACTTTCAAAAAAGCTCAAACATCCATATCAAACATTCCTTTAGTTTTTCATCAATCTCTGAGATAGTCATCCAATACCTCAAATATCTTTTTAAGAAGAACCCTACACTATTACTGAGATATTCAAGTTGTTTGAACTTCCAAAAATCAAACAAACCAGTTGACAAAAACCTTATTCAGCCTCGTAATCTGTGTGAAGACGAAGTTGAATACTTGCGCTATTTCTAGGTGAAAGAAGCAAGCATATCATAGTGTCTTGGAGCTGAAATATGTGTGACCAAGGAGCTCAAGCCATTCTGTTAGATTACATGAAAAAATGCGCAGTGGAAGGTTTTTAAAACTAAATCCCAAAGTGAATTTCTCGATTTGCATATTTGAATCATATAAACGCTAAAACGAATAACGACTTACCCGTTGAAGCGAAGTGATTGGACAACTAATTCCTCCTTCAAAAATCGGAAACTTGAAGGCTTCACATCTCCAAGAACACATGTAATCCAATCTTCACAAATCCTTTGAAGCTTTCTTGAATTCTTGATCCGAACAACGAAAGTACGTTGCTTCTATATAATCATGCAGATTGATTTGATGAAAAATCCCTTCTTTTTCTCACCTTGACTGACGGCTAGAGAGTGTATGAGAGAGGGAGGAGTTTTTCTCTTCTTTTTTTTAGGAGAGTTGTATGAGAACTTGTTATCTCATCTGGGTCAAAAAGTGCTTTTTAATATCACTTGACTTATTGACCAAGACAAAAGAATAAAGTCGTTGTTGGGCATCCAAGTGGACGCCCAACTTTACCCTAGGAGGCATCCAAATGGACGACCCCCACATGTCTCGGTTCATCTTTTTTAAAAAAATAATTGTCTATTTAATTAATAATTTATAATATCCAATAAATAAATCAATTAATTAAATAACCAAATTAATTAGATAAATTAATTCATTAATTTATTTTCTTGAAATATTAATTAATAATAAATCTTATCTTTATAATTAATTATCTCATCTAACGAGTAATTAATTAATTATTTAATTTATCCCATAAATTAAATATCCCATAAATTAAATATCCCAAAATAAAATAGAAAATCCTTTAATTTTTCTTTATCAATCCTTTAGCGTGACCCTTTGGCTTCGTTTCATTTGGGAATGAGAGGAATCCAAAGGAAGTGGGTAACACCTAGCAGTCACGTGGCCCACTTTGTAGCCCAAAGAAAATCGAATGATTGGATCATTCCACAACCTTCCAATTGTAAATACCGTATAAGTATAAACTCTTTGTTCATGTGCCTCAGTCAAGTAAGAGTCATGGTTATGTCAAATTCACTGGACTTGACCATATGTATTAACTGTAATAATACGAGATCGTTGAGTTCGATTTAGTGCCACATACAATCGTCTCTTTTGTTTTGGCCAAAGACTTTGATCTCTATTATCTATAATCACATAGGATACTTTTGTTAGGATTATGCCCTCAAATGCCATAGAGGATAGAATATATAGGGCATGTAACTTGTATTGAACTTAAACTCTTCTTAAATATAAGGCATTATTGAGTTTTCAATTAATTCTTATCTGTATCTATAAGTTGTGTAAAACTTTTTGTCCATGTTATCAGTGTGATCCCTCTACGTCCTATGGGATAGGAAGATTGGCACTAGAGAGATCGATCTTGATTACTAAAATAAGTTCGCAAGTAATATGAAGTCTTTAATGGACAAATAAAGACTTCGAATACTTGTACAATCTTAGCTCCGACATGGGAGTGCCTGTCTGGAATCATGGGATGATAGGAGATTAAGATTGTAGAAACGTCAGTGGAACTGATATGTTCGTGTTAGAGTTAGTGCCCGGCGCACTAATTATTGGGCGCCATTCTTTGTAATAGTAACTCTAGAGTTGAACAATTGTTTTCTTATAAATAAAGTCAATCTTCTTTTATATGTGTGGCATGTCTTTATTCTTAAATTATTTTTTACTTTGGCTTAGAATAAAGTCCCGAAGGATCACACAAAGCTATGGGACATCATTGCACATTGGGTGTGGCAATGATGGAATATGTCTCGAAGGCTGTGATCTTTAAACATTGTTCCAAGTCGTAAAAGGGTTCATCGAGATAAAGGGATATCGATGCAACCCAAAAGACTTGCTCATATGATGCATACGCTGGGAGAAGTGTATCTCGTTCCATAGATACTGGCACTGTGAAAGCCAATGCATATATAAGGGTTGCCATTGTGGTAATGGGTGAACTGAACAACCCCATGGAAGTTCCTAAAATAGATTCCCAGTCGAATGTGGAACTTCCAGTGGACTTGTAGTATAAGAGTAATCCTTCTGGACCTAAGATTCCACTGGATGTCTTATGCGTAACCGCACATGTTCTTTATTTGTTACATGATCACTTTAGATGATCGAATATGGGCAAACTCAGATGTGCACGTCTTACATAGTAAGGCACGTGAGAATCGAGAGCAATCTATCTTTGACATTAGCCAGTCTTAATCTCATATGGTTACATAGTGAATCAACTTAAGGAATCTTCGGCCGAAGTATGATATCTAAAGAGGCATAGGGTTTCCTCGTTTAGATAGTCGAAGTCAATTTCACATAACTTGGGAAACATAGTATTGAATTAATAGAGCTTCGACCTTAGCCACTGCTCTAGATTTAATCGAGAGATTAGATAGAGAGATCTTACTTATGCGAGGATCAAGATCGCAAAAGGTGTATCTTTACTTTTGTTTTATCTAGGTCTTCGGGACCCTATGCTAGGTAGGCAACTGCGATTTGTAAGTGCCAAGAATTAGCTTGGTGACTAATTCGAGGTTTGATTAAATCAAAGAATTGATTTAATCTAGTACTTTCCATTTTAGGAAAGTACACTAGCACTGTGGAAAGGTGTATGTACTACTAGATAGAAACGAACCTAAGGGGTCACACACTAACTCGAGAGAGTCGCTGCTTGAATAGATGTGATTAATCAATTTCGAGGAAAATTGAGGGAATTAGGAAAGTGTAGTACTTTCCTAATATGGAATATAAATTAATTGAAGGATTCAATTAATTTTACTCTTTTAATTAATCTTGTAGAATTAATTAAATTAATGGACCTAGTAGAGTCCAAGCATTTTATTTAATTGGGTAGAGCCTAAGTTAAATAAATAAATGTTGGAATTAGTTGGTTGGATTTAATTTGACTTGTACTTAATTGATGGGTTGAACCTATAATTCAATTGAGAAGTCAAAATTAAATCCTAGAATCCAAATGACTTGTGTTGACCGATTTTTATGATAAAAAAATAAAGGAGGGGGCATTTTTTTTTATGTGTGGTGGAGGAGAAAAAGAGTTTTTCCCTCCTCCAAGTCTTCATCATTGATAAGTTGTTTGACTTATCACCTTATAGGATGAAGATTACTAGAGAGTTTAGGAGAAATGAAGTTTCCTTTTCCTAATAGGACTCTAGGTAATCTTCACCTATAAATAAGAGATGAAGAAGACTAAATAATAATGAAAAATTGCTGGAAAAATCACCCCCCTCCCTAACCTAAATAATAATGAAATATTCCTACTTTTCGCATAATCAAGCCTAAGTTAAAGCTTAGAATCGTTTTGTTGTCTAGCACACATGGCAAGACGATTGGTGACTTGAACGAGGTGTGGATACATCTTAGAGGTGCGACGCTTGGAGCACTCTAAACCGGGAGATACGAAAAGACGACGGGCAATTTCTCACCCAAGGGAAATTGTGTGGATTTGCACCACAGGGTTGCTGAGATCCAAAGTACGAGGTGAAACGAAATTTTCGAAAGGTATAATTTCGTTTACCTCCTTTTCAAATTCAATCGAACCAATTCCATTTTCCTGTTTTCGGGTGGTTGTACGTTTACTTTTGTAAAACTTTTAATTTCCGCTGCCACGAGTCACCCGAGGGAATGAGTCAACCCAACACTGGTATCAGAGCCAGGGTTTGGCTCGATTGAATTTTTTTGTGATTATGCATGTTTGTTTTTACGTTTTAAATTGTAAAATCGAAAGCATAATAATCAATATGTTCATTGTTAGACTAGGATTAATTTTGATTTGGGATTTTGTTTGATTTTTATGATTTTAATGTTTAAAATCATGAAATCTGAAATTTGGGTATATGATTGTTTTCAAAGGTTTTGATCTAGTTTTATGAAATCACCTTTGGTGGGGTGTTGCGAGATGGTTGAACCGAAGACTTTAATCATCAAGTAATAAAACTCAGACCTTAGTAGAATTCAGATTCGTTAATCGAAACTCGAAAGAATAACGAACGTGCGAAAAACTGATTTGAAAATTGCAAACAGCAACAGCCGCTGCACGCGGCGCCCAGGCGTGGGGTAACCCACGTCTAGGCGCACGTATGACCATGCCCAGGCGCACGTATGACCACGCCTAGGTGTGGTCAACAGAAAGTTAAATAATTAAAAAAAAATTCCTTTCTTCGTACTTTCTGAAGGTGGATGACCCAAAGACCTTACCTATGATGTTTTAGACTTGTAAACTCTGAGAAAGGTTTTAGAAATCAATATGGAACTTATCCCAATGATATTTGCAATCTAGTTTGAAGGATGAATGGGTAAAATTTACTTTATCGCATGTATGTTTGTTGCTTGGCATGTTTATGTGATAATAGGATGAACCACGAGCCTAGTCGTAGTGTTGGTTTTCTATGTATGTAATTATTCTAGAGTTGTAAATAATAGCCGGTTTGGCTCTTTACTTTTCCGTATAGAAGATTAGTAGTTTTTGGTATTCTATGTAATCGAAGATGGAGCAAAGAGACGGAGCCATAACTTGAAGACTTGTATGCTGAGATGATACCATTGTAATAGTCTAGGCTGGTTTTTTATTTTTTCTAGAATGTCCAAACCCACTTTGGCTTGAGTGGGTTACTAGGTTAGGGCTCAAGGTGGTTCATCCTCATTTTTACCGTTTTGTGGATGTTTTACTTATCTGTCTATGATGATTATGTGATGTAATGCATGCATAGGATAGAAAATTAAAACAAGATAATTAAATTTGATGAGACCCCCCAATAAGCATGTTATAATTCCCTCCTGCGAAAATATTAGGCATATATGATAGTAAGAATAGAATTCTATTGTCAAGCCTTCCATCATAAGTATTCACCATGTGAAACGCCGCTAAAGGTTCAATCCTTTTGCTCAGAAAATGGGGTGGATTAGATCCAAGGTAGGCTGTGAGTGTTTACTAAGAACTACGGTGCCCCGTGGAAATCGGTTGGTTTCATTGCTTTGCTTAGAAAATGGGGGCAATGAAATTGATGGTTATACATTGGATATTTGATGGGTCGAGCCTAACATCGTCCCTCATGTGATAGCTCAGAAAATGGGGCACATGTGGGAGATGAGGAAAACCATCTTGAGAACTATCTAACAATATAGAAGGTCCGGTAAGGCTACTATTCAAAATCATCGTATGTTAGCTCAGAAAATGGGGCATATGATGAAGTGAGAATAGATCTCAAGCCCACTAAAGAAACTAACGTTTCTTCGAATCATGTCAAGAGGGTGATGTGATTTGAGAAAAATAGTAGGAGACTTGTACAATTAAAGACCAAATTGTATAAGGACTTTATTTGAAAATCCGTTATTGATTGTCTGTTATGCATTTTTGTAGATAAACGAAAATGGCCAATAATCCTTTTAAAACCCTAATGGAAACAAACAAACTGACTGGACCAAACTTTGAAGATTGGCTTCGTAACCTTAAGATTATCTTTTCGTCTGAAAGAAGACAATATGGGCTTGACATACCGGTGCAAGATGAGCCGGAAGAGGATTCATCTGATGATGAAAAGTTCCAATACCAGCAAGGGAAGGAAGATGACATGCAAGTGCGATGTCTCATGTTGGCCTCTATGAGCAACGAGTTGTAGAGACAACACGAGACGATCGACAATGCTGCGTCGATCCTCCTTCATTTGCAAGAGTTGTATGGCACTAGAACTAGGCGAGAAAGATATGCTATCTCCAAGGAGCTCTTCAAAGCTCGAATGATTGAAAATTCTGATGTAAGTGCACACATACTTAAAATGATTGGCCTAATTGAAAAATTGGCTGGTCTGGGCGTGGCACTTGACAATGAGCTTGCTGTGGATTTGGTCCTACAGTCATTGCCTAACTCTTATGATCAATTTGTGGTCAATTTCAACATGAACCAACTTGAACCAAAGCTTCCTGAGCTGTTGAACATGTTGAAGACTGTAGAAAGCACCATCAAGAAGGATAAACAGTGCTTCTTATGAATTCCTCTTCAAAAGCCAAGAAGGGCAACAAGAAAAAAAATAAGACTAAGAAGCTGAAAGGTAATGGTGATGTGAAGAAGGGTAAGAAGTCCAAGTCTAAAAAATCTGATGAGTGCTTCAAATGTGGGAAAGTTGGGCACTGGCAAAGGAACTGCAAAGAGCCTCTGGCTCAAGGTATGTTCTTTGTTGAATTAACTTCACTGTTAACGATTCTTCTTGGGTTCTTGACACTGGATGCGGTGTTCATATCTGCAATAATTTGTAGGTGATGAAAAGAACCAAGGAGCAAAGTAGAGGAGATATGACCCTGCGGATGGGGAATGGAGCATTGGTTGCTGCCAAAGCCGTGGGGACGATCTACTTAGAGTTAGGAGATAGGAAATTAGTTTTACATTCCGTTTATTTTGTTCCTGAAATAATAAGAAATATTATCTTGATTCCGGTTTTGGATAGAGAAGGATATTGTTTTGAGATTCGTAACAAAAGTTTGCTTTTGTTTTATGAGTCGTCTCTTATTGTGGAATCGAAAATGAAGGATGGAATGTATACTATATCCCTAATAATTTCCAATCTCAATATTCAACAAAGTAACAAACGTAAACAAGATAATAAAGTAAACGCACAAATGTGGCACGAAAGACTTGGACATATTTCCAAAGAAAGAATTCAAACATTGGCATAACATTTAGGTCTAAATGACTTAGATGAATTGTCAAGTTGCGAATCATGTCTTAAAGGAAAAAATGACCAAGTTACCATTTTCAGGGAAAGCGGAACGAGCCACAAAACCATTGGACTTGGTCTACACGGACGTGTGCGGGTCAATGAGTGTTGGCACTCAAGGTGGCCAAAGCTACTTCATAACTTTTACCGATGATTATTCATGGTATGGTTATTTATATCTTATGAGATATAAATCTGAATCCTTTGAGAAGTTTAAGGAGTTCAGAAATGAAGTAGAGAAACAACTTGGTAGAAGTATTAAGGCTCTTCGATTGGATTGAGGAGGTGAATACTTGTCTACCTAGTTTCTTGATTATCTTAGAGAGAATGGAATTCTCTCACAGTGGACACCGCCCGACAAGCCTCAACATAACGGGGTAGCCGAGCGTAGGAATCGAACATTGCTAGATATGGTTCGATCCATGATGAGTTTCACTAAAGTTCCTAAGTCCATGTGGGGCTATGCTCTTGAAACGGCTGTCTATCTGTTGAATAGATCGCCTAGCAAGACGGTGCCCAAAAGCCCATATGAAAGTTGGTGTGGAAAGACGCCCTCATATAATCATTTGAAAATATGGGGGTGTCCAGCTTATGTAAAGCAATTAGTGGGAGAAAAATTGGACCCCAAGTCCTCTTTGTGCTACTTTGTAGGATATCCAAAGGAAACTGTTGGATATTACTTCTACAGCCCAACGGAACAAAAGGTTATTGTTTCGAGAAACGGCAATTTCTTGGAAAGGGGTCACCTTCTAGATAGAAAAGGCGAGGCTGTAGAACTTGATGAGGTCCATGAGAATGGATCAAGTTAAGAAATACAAATTAACCCACCCGACACTAACGAGGCTACATCAGAGGCACCCACCGGAAACACACAACCTTTGAGGAGATCAAAGAGGATCCCAAAGGAGCCTGAAAGATGGCTAGGCCTATTGCAAGAGGAGGGTACTCAAGATCCTCCTCTAGACTCTGATCCGAAGAGTTTTAAGAGTGCAATGTCTGACATTGATTCGAGAAAATGGCTAGAGGCCACGACATCCGAAATGGACTCCATGTACTCCAACAAGGTATGGACCTTGGTTGACCCACCTGAGGGCATCAAGCCCATTGGTTGTAAGTGGGTCTACAAGCACAAGCTTGGAGTTGATGGAGAGGTAGTTACCTATAAGGCTCACCTCATGGCAAAAGGATTTACTCAAAGACAAGGGATTGACTATGAGGAAACCTTCTCGCCAGTGGCCATGCTGAAATCCATTAGGATTATGCTTGCTATATCTGCATATTTTGATTATGAAATATGGCAGATGGATGTAAAGACTGCATTCCTCGATAAAGAAATTGAGGAAGAGATTTACATGCAATAGCCAGAGGGCTTTACATTCAAAGGGAGCGAACACAAAGTGTGTAAACTCCAAAGGTCCATCTATGGACTTAAGCAAGCTTCTCGAAGTTGGAACAAACGTTTTGACACTGTCATACAAGAGTATGGATACGTTCAAAACGTTGAAGAGGCATGTGTGTATAAGAAAGACAGTGGGAGCGCAGTCACGTTCATCATAATTTATGTCGATGACATCCTACTAATTGGAAATGATGAAGGGATGATGCAGTCGACTAAAGTATGGCTCTCTAATAAATTCTCCATGAAAGATATAGGAGAGGCGTACTACATACTCGGTATGAAGATCTATAGGGATAGATCGAGTAGGATGCTAGGTCTCTCCCAATCTGCATATATCGATCGCGTACTCAAAACATTTGAGATGGAAGAGTCCAAGAAGGGATTCTTGCTAATAGGACATGGCATCACACTTTCCAAGTCTATGTGCCCAAAGACTGAGGAAGAAAGAGTGAAAATGTCCAAAACTCCCTATGCTTCTGCGATAGGTAGTATAATGTACGCGATGATATACACAAGAACCCGATGTAGCTTATGCATTGAGTGCGTGCAGTCGATATCAAGCGAATCCAGGCATGGCACACTGGAGTTCGGTGAAGACTATCCTTAAGTATCTGAGGAGAACTAAGGAGTTGTTCTTGATATACGGGCGAGGAGAATTGGAATTAGAGGGGTTTAATGATTCTAGTTTCCAATCCGACAAGAATGACTCAAAGTCAGTCTCGGGTTTTGTATTTCTACTTAATGGCGGAGCAGTTAGCTGGAAGAGTTCTAAGCAAGCAACCATAGCCGACTCCACCACTGAAGCAGAATTCATTGCAGCAAATAAGGCTGCAAAAGAAGCTGTTTGGATGAGGAACTTCATCCAAGAATTGGGTGTTGTTCCATCCGTTGGGGATCCAGTAACGGTCTACTGTTATAACAACGGGGCTATTGCGCAAGCAAAAGAGCCGAGGTCTCATCAGAAATCCAAACATGTTCTGAGGAAATTCCGAATGATACGAGAAATCATTGGAAAAGGCGACGTGCGAATGGAGCGCATGGACACAGCAGACAACATAGCGGACCCACTCACCAAACCCCTTAGCCAAAAAGTATTTGAAGGACATCTGGGAAGAATGGGCCTTAAGTACATGGGCAATTGGCGTTAGGCAAGTGGGAGATTGTTAGAGTTAGTGTCCGGCGCACCAATTATTGGGCGCCATTCTTTGTAATAGTAACTCTAGAGTTGAACAATCGTTTTCTTATAAATAAAGTCAATCTCCTTTTATATGTGTGGCATGTGTTTATTCTTCAATTAGTTTTTACTTTGGCTTAGAATAAAGTCCCGAAGGATCACACATAGCTATGGGACATCATTGCACATTGGGTGTGGCAATGATGGAATATGTCTCGAAGGCTGTGATCTTTAAACATTGTTCCAAGTCATAAAAGGGTTCATTGAGATAAAGGGATATCGATGCAACCCAAAAGACTTGCTCATATGATGCATACTCTGAGAGAAGTGTATCTCGTTCCATAGATACTGGCACGGTGAAAGCCAATACATATATGAGGGTTGCCATTGTGGTAATGGGCGAATTGAACAACCCCATGAAAGTTCCTAAAATGGATTCCCAGTCAAATGTGGAACTTCCAGTGGTCTTGTAGTATAAGAGTAATCCTTATGGACCTAAGATTCCATTGGATGTCTTATGCGTAACCGTACATGTTCTTGATTTGTTACATGATCAATTTAGATGATCGAATATGGGCAAACTCTGACGTGCACGTCTTACGTAGTAAGGCACGTGAGAATCGAGAGCAATCTATCTCTGACATTAGCCAGTCGGTTAATCTCCTATGGTTACATAGTGAATCGACTTAAGGAATCTTCGGCCGAATTAGGATATCTAAAGAGGCATAGGGTTTCCTGGTTTAGATAGTTGAAGTCGATTTCACATAACGTGGGAAACATAGTATTGAATTAATAGAGCTTTGACCTTAGCCACTACTCTAGATTTAATCGGGAGATAAGATAGAGAGATCTTACTTATGCGAGGATCAAGATCGCAAAAGGCGTATCTTTACTTTCGTTTTATCTAGGTCTTCGAGACCCTATGCTAGGTGGGCAACCGCGATTTGTAAGTGCCGAGAATTAGCTTGGTGACTAATTCGAGGTTTGATTAAATCAAAGGATTGATTTAATCTAGTACTTTCCATTTTAGGAAAGTACACTAGCACTGTGGGAAGGTGTACTTACTACTAGATAGAAACGAGCCTAAGGGGTCACACACTAACTTGAGAGAGTCACTGCTTGAATAGATGTGATTAATCAATTTCGAGAAAAATTGAGGGAATTAGGAAAGTGTAGTACTTTCCTAATATGGAATAAAAATTAATTGAAAGATTGAATTAATTTTACTCTTTTAATTAATATTGTAGAATTAATTAAATTAATGGACCTAGTAGAGTCCAAGTATTTTATTTAATTGAGTAGAGCCTAAGTTAAATAAATAAATATTGGAATTAGTTGGTTGGATTTAATTTGACTTGTATTTAATTGATGGGTTGAACCTATAATTAAATTGAGAAGTCAAAATTAAATCCTAGAATCCAATTGACTTGTGTTGACCGTTTTTTATGAGAAAAAAATAAGGGAGGGGGCGTTTTTTTTATGCGTGGTGGAGGAGGAAAAGAGTTTTCCCCTCCTCCAAGTCTACATCATTGATAAGTTGTTTGACTTATCACCTTATAGGATAAAGATTACTAGAGAGTTTAGGAGAAAGGAAGTTTCCTTTTCCTAATAGGACTCTAGGTAATCTTCACCTATAAATAAGAGATGAAGAAGACTAAATAATAATGAAAAATTTCCGAAAAAATTGCCCCCCTCCCTAACCTAAAAATTGGCCACCTTCTCCCTTTCCACCAAGACGTCGTTCTATTCATGTGTTGAATTAAATGACTTAGAAAATATTCCTACCCTTCACATAATCAATCCTAAGTTAAAGCTTAGAATCGTTTTGTTGTCTAGCACGCAAGGCAAGACGATTGGTGACTTGAACGAGGTGTGGATACATCTTAGAGGTGTGATGCTTGGAGCACCCTAAACCGGGAGATACGAAAAGACGACAGGCAATTTCTCACCCAAGGGAAATTGTGTGGATTTGCACCACAGGGTTGCTGAGATCCAAAGTACGAGGTAAAACGAAATTTTTGAAAGGTATTATATCGTTTACCTCCTTATCAAATTCGATCGAACCAATTCCATATTCCTGTTTTCGGGTGGTTGTACGTTTCCTTTTGTAAAACTTTTAATTTCCGCTGCCACGAACCACCCGAGGGAATGAGTCAACCCAACAGTTCGAACACGACTCGCATCGGTTCTGTCACATGGGTTTTCACTATGTGACTGTCAATGACGGAACTGATTATGCGTAATAGGTATATGTGAACGTTTGACCTGAAGCATCGGGCTAAAGATGCACTTGTGACGTCAAGTCTTTCACTAGAGTAGTTAGACCCAATTCACCCTTTGGTGGGGTCAACCTCGAAATGCGGACTTGATGGGCAAGTGGTAATCTTAGCAAATATCTAATATGGGATTTGTTCTCTCGTAAGTGAATGAGTATGTACCCTATGTAATTATAGATAAATAGAGATCAAAGTCTTTGGCTAAAGAAAATGAGACGATTGTGCTTGGCACTAAATCGATCTCAATGATCTCGTATTTATTATGATTTATACATATGGTCAAGTCCAGTGAGTTTGACATAACCATGACTCTCACTTGACCGGGGAACGTGAACAAAGGGTTTATACATATACGTTATTTACGATTAGAAGGTTTCGGAATGATCCTATCATTAGTTTTTGTTTGGGTTACGAAGTGGGCCACGTGACTGGCTAGGTGTTACCCACTTCCTTTGGTTTCCTCTCATTGCCAAACGAAACGAACCTACAGAGTCGCGCTAAAGGATTGACAAAGAAAAATGAAGAAAAAGGAATTTCTATTATTTCTTCTGGGAGTTTTAATTTATTGGATACATTAAATAATTAATTATTCAATAGATGAAATAATTAATTATAATGATAAGATTAATTATTAATTAATTTCCTTGTGAAATATATTAATGAATTAATTTATCTAATTAATTTGGTTATTTAATTAATTAATTTATTTATTGGATACAATAAATTATTAATTGAAAGTAGAAATTAATTAAACAAAACAATTCCCGAGGCTAAATAAGGAGTCCAATTGGACGCCTACTAGGCCTCAATGTGGCGTCTTTGAGAGGCCACATATTAGGGCTCTTTTGTTTTGACTTGTTCAATAAGTCATGAGGTATATAAGGACTCTTTGACTTAGAATAAGAAAGAAGGAGAATACACAACTCTCATAACTCTCAAAAGAAAGAAAAATATTCCTCCCCTCCTCTATACCTAGTCGTCGACCATAGAGAAAGAAGAAAGGGGATTTTTCATTTGTTGATCTGTGCGTGACAATTTAGAGACGACGTATTTTCCTTGTTCAGATCAAGTTCAAGTTTGAAGAATCAAACCAAAGGATTGAAGATTTGGAAGCTTCAATATTTCGAGTTTGGAGAAGAAGAAGTTTTTCTCCATCATCATATTTATATTAACGAGTAAGTTTTATTCGTTATACGCTTTTAGATTCAATTATGCGAATTAGAGTACCAATTGGGTTTTCGTTTTTAATTTTTGAAATCCCTTCCACTGCGTTTATACATTTTCGAACGAAACCCAACAACTTTCTCATTGACTTATGAGAGAACAAATCCCATATTAGTTATCAGCTAAGACTACCACTTGCCCACCAAGCCACATTTTGAGGTCGACCCCACCAACCGGTGAATTGGGTCTAACTACTCTAGTGACAGACTTTACGTCACAAGTACATCTTCAGTCTGATACTTCAGGTCAAAGGCTCACTTATACCTATTACACATAATTAGTTCTATCATTGACAGTCACAGAGTGGAAACCATTGTGACAGAACCTATGCGAGTCGTGTTCGAGCATATCAGTTCCACTGATGTGCCTACAGTCTTAAGCTCCCACCATCACATGGTGTTCGATTGGCATTCCCATGTCAAAGCTAAGAATGTACAAGTGTTCTAAGTCTTTATTTGTCCAATAAATACTTCATATTACTTGCGAACGAGTTTAAGAAATCAAGATCAATATCTCTAGTGCCAATCTTTCTATCCCATAAGAATTAGAGAGATTGCACTGAAAACATGGACAAAATATTTTACACTACTTATAGATGTAGATAAGATTTAAGTGAAAACTAAACAATGTCTTTTATTATAAATAATAAATAAGTTCATTACAAGAAAGATGCCCTAGCATTCTATCCTCTTTGGCATCTGAGGGCATAAACCTAACAATCTCCCACTGGCACTCATTACCACTCATTGTGGTATCTTTTACCCATCCTTTCCGGGTGTCGGTCCAGAATAGCCTGAGGTAGTGGTTTGGTGAACGGGTCAGCTACATTGTCAGTTGAGGCTATTTTTTGCACTGCTATCTTTCCTCTGCCAACGATCTCCCTGATGATGTTAAATCCTCTCTCGATGTGTTTAGACTTGTTATGATACCTTGGTTCCTTGGCTTGCGCTATCGCTCCATTGTTATCACAATAAAGTGGCGATGGGAGCTCTGCACTAGGAACCACTTCAAGTTCTTCTAGAGACTTTCTGATCCAAACAGCTTCTTTGGCTGCCTCTGAGGCTGCCGCATATTCTGCTTTAGTGGTTGAATTTTTTTTGGAACTTTTCCAAGACACTGCCCCACCATTAAGAGTGAAAACAAACCTTGAAGTGGATTTTCGGTCATCTACATCAAACTGAAAGTCTGAATCAGTGTAACCTTCCACCTTCAGATCTCCACCTCCATAGATGAGAATCATATCCATAGCTCTTTTAAAATACTGTAGGATATTCTTCACAGCTATCCAATGTTCCTTTCCCGGGTTTGTCTGAATTGATCATAAGCAATGTCAGGTCTAGTACACAACATTGCATACATTAGACTACCTACTGCAGAAGCATAGGGTACATTACTCATCTCCTTTCTATCTTCATCATTTTGAGGACACATAGATTTAGACAAGTGTACTTCATGCCTCATGGGAATGAATCATTTCTTAGAGTTATCCATCCTAAATCTCTTTAGCACCTTTTCTAAGTAAAGGGCTTGGGAAAGACCGATCATTCTATTCATTCTATCTCTATAGATATGAATTCTTAGAATATACGTTGCTTCTCCCAAGTCTTTCATGGAAAACATACTTGATAAGTGTGAGTTTTACACATTTGAGAGGTCAATAATTTCATGGTTTAGGTTCAAATATGTATGAATTTTACCACTTGTAGCTTTGATTTGTGTTTTAAATGAATTCAAGGTAAAAATCATAACAATAGAGAAATCAGCTGGACGAAAATGCAATAATTCTGTATTTTGGACGCAGAATCTGAGAACGTGTTCTTCTACAAAGTTGTAGATCTATGTCTTAGCTTCACGTGAGAACTTAAATCACTTGAATCTAAGATCAGAGGAAAACGTTATGAAGAAACCACTATTGCTGCGCAGAAGGAAAAATGCTACGGGCAGCTGGACGAATCTTAGAAACTTTTGACACCTAAAGACCATTAGTTGCCTCCTTTAATGATTGTAATGCATGTGTTGTGTGCCCCTTTCATTTATAATGCTGATAGTTGTCTACTTTTGGGCATGTGTAGTGTGGGTTTTTACTTATGTTCATGATGAACATTAGTTGTCTTCCTTTAGGCATGTGCTATGTGTACCCCATTTGTATTCTTTTAGTGTATATTAGTTGTTATCCTCTAGTGCATACTAGTATAAATAGGGGTGTTGTTTCATGTCAAAAGGACCCAACACACAACAACACAAAACACACTAACATTACACTCAAATAGGATACTTTCTCTTACAACAAGAAAGAGAGGTTCGAAATTGGCAGCTAGAGAGGAGATTGGAGCAAAGAAACGAGCAAGACGAAGAGAACGACGATTCAACACGAGTTCATCAATTATTAACAGGGAGCTTTTTATTTTCAGAATATTTGTCTATGAATAATTCTATGTTTTTAATTGTTTTTCCAATTATAATTATGAACTAAATTAATCAAACTAAGGCCATGTGAATGCCAATTTTATGAGTTTATATATATGAAGTGATTGTTCATTTTAATTCTATTATTGTTTTGTGTGTTAATTTTATGCTTTTATTCCAATCGTATGCTTGATCAACATATGTTTGCTAATTAGCCTAATTTATTATTTGAGAGAATATATATTAGGGTTCAAAGGAATTAACACATCATCCGAAAAACATGAGGAATTGCTCCTAGAGATAGGTATAGATTTCCGGGTGCTGTTAGCCAATTAATCCGAGGAAATTCTAGAACTTGAATGCATGGTTAATGATTTGATTTTCGGATAGATATATTTAGAGAACCGTCACGTAATCATAGGATTATTACAACCGAGAGATCGGGTAATAATTATTTAAGGTTTTTCCCACCAAAGCAATAATAGTCTAATAATTAGAAGAATCACTCATATATATTTACAAATAATAAAGGTTGAAACATGTGCCTTAGTTGCTTTCTCATATAAGAATCTCAATCAAATTGTTAAGTCTTAGTTTTTACCTTTCTACTGTCAATTAATCAAAAATCTTTTAATTTAATTCAATTGCTTTAAACTTGTTAATTTAAAATACGAGTCTCTGTGGGTTCGACATTCCGGACTTAATATCCATTCTATTACTACACACGACCAGTCCACTTGCTGTTTTATACACGTAAGGATTTTTCGTGTCAATACTCGAAAGCCATTTCTTAACAGTGGTGAGCATTCCCACATCATTTCCTATAAGTAGAATGTCATCTACATATAGTACAAAGAACGAGTGCTTGCTCCTACGATTCTTCTTGTACACAAAGGGTTCATCTTCATTCTTAATGAAGCCATATCCTTTTACTACTTCATCAAAACGAAGATTGCAGCTTCTAGATGCTTACTTGAGCCCATATGTGGACCTCTCAAGTTTACATACTTTATGGATATCGGTCTTGGACACAAAACCTTTTGGCCGTTCCATATAGATGTCCTCTTCTAGGAATCCATTTAAGAAAGTAGTTTTGACATCCATCTGCCATATCTCATAATCTAAGTATGCAGCTATGGATAAGAGTATTCGGATGGATTTTATCATGGCCACGGGCGAAATGGTCTCTCGATAGTCAATTCCTTCTCTTTAACTATAGCCTTTTTCTACGAGCTTGGCTTTAAAGGTGTCGACCTTTCCATCGCTACCTATCTTTCTTTTGTAGATCCATTTGCATCCTATAGGTTTGATACCTTCAGGACGATCTACCAAAATCTAAACTTGGTTCGATTGTATAGAATCCATCTCCATTTCCATTGCTTCTCTCCATATTGAAGCGTCGACATCCACCATCACTTGATCATAGGTACAAGGATCATCTTCATGACCTTTTTGTACTACAGTGTGAAGCTCTAGCTCCCTCTGCAGTAGATACCCATACCTCTTAGGTTCATGTGGTATTCTACCAGATCTACATGGTGGTTGTGCTACTATATGGTCAGGCCTTGGTTCTTGGACAGATGTCTCAGAGGAAGTTTCATTTTGTTCTTCTAGAATAATCTTTCTACCTTTGGCCCCTTGTAGGATGAACTCATCCTCAAGGAAGTGCGCTTGTAGAGCCACAATGACCCTTAAAACATCATGTAGGTAAAAGAAAAGTCCCCTGGAATCTTCAGGATAACCAATGAAATGTCCCATCAGGGATCTTGTCTCCAATTTCTCCACTTTAGTTTTTTTTACATAAGCAGGACATCCCCAAATCTTGATGTGGTTAAGACTTGGTTTCCTATTATTTCACATCTCATGTGGACTTTTAGGAACGTATTCGAAGGGACATCTGTTCAATATATAAGCATCAGTAAGGAGTACATGTCCCCACAACGAAATAGGTAAATTTGTGAAACTAAGCATAGAACGAACCATGTCCAACAGTGTTTGGTTCCTATGCTCGGGTACTCCATATAGTTGAGGAGTTGTTGGTGATGTTAGTTGTAACATTATTACTTGTTGCCTAAGGAACTCATCAAATTCGACATTCATATATTCTTCTCCACGATCTGAACGTAGAGTTTTTATATTTTGCCCAGTTTGATTTTTTACTAAAGCTTTGAAAACCTTTCAAAGGATTCAGACTTTTGCTTCATCAGATACTCTAAACCATATCTTGAATAATTGTCTGTGAAAGTGATGAAGTAGTAGAAACCTCCAGGAGCCATTTCTCCAAATGGCCCGCAAATGTCTGTATACACTAATCCTAAGCCTTGATTAGCTCTTTCAAAAGTCCCGAAGAAAAGAGATCTAGCCATCTTGCCTAAGAGACATGATTCACATGTTGGATAGGGATCCGACCTTAGTGATCTTGAAAACCCATCTTTTTCCATTTTGTGGATCTTGTGCTCTCCAGCATGGCCTAGTCTAAGATGCCACTTGAGTCTTAAGTTAGCTTCTTGCCTACCGCATTTATGTATTACAACATTCACATCAGAAAAATTATGGACATTTAAATAATACAAACCATTAACTAAATATGCATTGTCAACTATTTTATTTCCATAATAAATGTCGCAATTCAAATTAGAAAAACGAAATGTATAACCATTCTTAACTAATATAGGAATGGAAACAATGTTCTTAGGCCCCTTAGGCAAAACCAAAATATTTTTTAAAAATAATAAATGTCCAGAATTCAAAATCAAAGAAGTAGATCCAATCCTAGTATCCGCGACGCTTTCCCCACTACCTACTTTGATCAGCACTTCTTCTCAGCCCAGATTTCTACTTCTCTCCGGATCCTCATCCAAACAACATACATGAGCATTAGCCCCTGAGTCCAAAATCTATGAAGTATAAAAAACGATCATAGAACAATTAGTTTCAAAAACGAAGATTTCCATACATTTTGCGCCTTTTCCTAATTTAGGGTAATTCCTCTTCCAGCGGTCAAGTTCACCGCACTCGAGACATTTATCCGTCTTTTTAAGCCTTTTGCTCTTATAAAACCATTTAGCCTTTCTGTTACCCTTTTGAACACGCCCTTTTGCTCCTAGCTCGCCAGCCTGCTTCTTGTTCTTCTTCTTCTTAGAATTAGACTTTTTAGGTCCAAAAGAGATGACCAAGGTAGTTTCCTTTCCCTTTGGTTTCATTTGAGATTGTGTAGTAACCAACTTGTACATTAGTCCTGCTAAATTGCACTCTATCTCATTGCAGTTAAAGTTAACCACAAATTGAGAAAAGGATTCAGGAAGTGACTACAAGGGTCGCATTTATGGGGAAGTTTAGAGCTTCTAATTTCTCAATCCTCGATATCATTTTTGGGACATGATCACCAACCTTTTCACTTTCTTTCATCTTGGCTCCAAAGAGCTCTTTCGATATCTCATATCATGCAGTTCGACTATGCTCACCATAGAGCTCTACCAGGTGTGCTAGGATAGCTCTTGCAGTGGGCATCTTATCATGTGACCTTTGAAGTTCATTGGGCATAGATCCTAGCATGTAT
The DNA here is from genome assembly GCA_019426215.1 of Buddleja alternifolia. NCBI lineage: Eukaryota > Viridiplantae > Streptophyta > Magnoliopsida > Lamiales > Scrophulariaceae > Buddleja > Buddleja alternifolia. The sequence continues at coordinate 23,766,856 of CM033394.1, forward strand.
CCTCTCACTCGGACGTCGTCCTTGACCTATTTTTCATGGGCTTGGACCTCTTCCTCACTAGCACATGTTCTAGCGGGACCCATCGGGATATTAGCCTCCAGACGTATCCCAGAGATTCCATATTGAGGACAATCCTCAAATTTCTAAGTCAGTCCACATAATTGGGTCCAGTTAGGGTATTCTTTTCGAGCAGAATTGAAAGTGGGACTGTCATATTTGAAAGAGATAAACGAGAAAATAACTGCAGAAATAAACCAGATTAATTCGATTACTTGTAAATGACTTAACCAAGAAAAATTAAGGACTTTAAAATTTATCTTGGATCCCACTGCATTCTTTGAAATCCACACTCCCATGTAGAAATCGGGAATCATCACTGGCATCGATTCCACAGCGTGTATTGAGGTCCTCAATTAATTAGATGGGTTGCAACCTAACCGATTTCTGGCCCATTAATTATTTGAAGTGATGTCTAACATCAATTTATCCAATAAATGTTTCAGTATCTTTCCCCATAGTTCACTAAGTTGCAACCTAACTGATTTCTAAGATCGTGAACTACTCGAGCTTATTCCCACTAAATCCTTTAATCTAACATTTGAATTTCACCTTGTAACCTAACCGGTTTCTAGGGTGAAATATGCTTTGACTAAGGCATCTTATGCACTTAATAAAATTTCAAATTATTTTCAAATGTATAACCCCCATAACTGGGAAGCATTACACATTTGTGGTAATTTTAATTTTAATAAGCTTAGTGGAGGGCGAGGATGTCTCACATCCTTTACCAACTCGGTATTTTTTATTTGGGAGAATTTAGATTGTCTAAAGTTTGGTCACATTTTGCACATTAATCAATTTATATAGCGCAATTATCATTTATCGAACATGCATAATTTATACTACTAATAAACATGCCTATTCATGGAATTAAAAATAAAATCATCATCCTCGATCATGGACTTTTACTAGAGGGCCTGAGCCAATGGGCCATTACAAAAAGGTAAAAACGAAAGCCTATCTAATCTTCATAGGCTTCTTGTCTCCACTAATCTTGAACTATTCTATTACAATACTTTAAAACAATCTATACATTATTTTTAAGATAGCAATAAATAGCCTCAATTTTGGCTTTACAACCCACAAAAAGAAAGGTAAATTGAATAAAACTTAAGTCCATGATAGGTGTTTCCATCACATGAGACATACTCGCAACATTTAATACATGCTCGCAATATTAAAACACTTATGTTGATTATTTAAAATTTTAGTCCAACTAAAAAGTCATTTATAAAATTCCTAATATATATTCTTTATTTCAATTAAAATTAATCTAGTCCTACTAGATGACTTAGATACACAAAATTATAAATTAAGTATATCTACCTGTAATTAAAAAAATTATATTAGTCCAACTAAAATAAATACATAAAATATGGAACCTTATTTTGTTATGATTTAAAGCCATCATTAATTGGAAAAACTTTTATTCGATTAAAGAATTAATTATTAATCGTCACAAAAAAATAATTTATATTCCTTATTCAAATATCTAAGTAATTTTCAGGTTGAGGAAAAATTAATAATATTTAATCCATATATTAATCATTAATTTCCTAGAAAAATACTTAATTGTTCTAATTAAATATTTTTAATCCAATTAATCTTATTGGGCTCGATTTCATCAAACCAAAGTCACCATCCTTTTGGTCCACTTGGATTTAATTTAATTGGGCCTAAAATTAATTAATTAGAGAAACACGCACGTGTTATTAATTTCTATTGGACTAGTTTTAATATAAATTCAAATCACCAACTTGTTATCCCATTTGGAATGAATCAAATTAAGCCCAAACCAGTTAAAAAGTCAAAATTAAGTAATTTTCCAATTGGGCTTAATTTAAATTATTCCGGGTCATTATCCTTTTGACCCACCCGGACAATTAAATTTACCCAAAATCCAAATACTAATTTTGACCCAAATCACAGTCCGTTTTCAGACCCCGGTCCATGACCCATTTCAACTGGTCGTGTGTCAAACACATGACCCGACATGCCAAACGGTCACCACTATGTGCGTGTTTTGATTTTCGAGCCCTATTTTTCCTCGGTTTTTGATTTTTTTCTCATATCATTACTCAGATTTATACATAAAAAATCAAATTCTAGGCTAAAAACCTTAAAAACGCAGATTTAAGAATGCATAAACTGATGCTTTAAAAACACATAATATGCATATCAAAAATCACATAATTTTGATCAAATATGCAGATCAGAGATTGGCTCTGATACCACTATTACATTATGCGAAAAATTGCGCAGCGGAAGGTTTTTAAAATTAAATCCCAAAGTGAATTTCTCGATTTGTATATTTGAATCATATAAACACTAAAACAAATAATGACTTACCTGTTGAAGTGAAGTGGTTGGAGAATTAAGTCCTCCTTCAAAAATTGAAAACTTGAAGGCTTCAAATCTCCAAGAACACGTCCAATCCAATATTCACGAATGCTTTGAAGCTTTCTTGAATTCTTGATTTGCACAACGAAAGTACGTTGACCCTAAATAATCATGCGGATTGATTTGACAAAAAATCCCTTATTTTCTCACCTTGACCGATCACTAGAGAGTGCATGAGTGAGGGAGGAGTATTTTTTTTTTTTAAGGGGAGTTGTGTGAGAACTTGTTATCTCATCTAGGTCAAAAAGTCATTTTTAATATCACTTGACTTATTGACCAAAACAAAAGAATATATTCCTTGTTGGGCATCAAAGTGGATGCCCAACTTAGCCCTAGGAGGCATCCAAACGGACCCCCCCCCCCACCACATGGCTCGGCTCATGTTTTTGTTTTTAATTAGTTGTCTATTTAATTAATAATTTATTATATCCAATAAATAAATCAAATAATTAAATAACCAATTTAATTAGATAAATTATTTCATTAATTTATTTTCTTGAGAAATTAATTAATATTAATCATATCTTTATAATTATTTATCTCATCGAATGAGTCATTAATTAATTATTTAATTTATCCCATAACTTAAATCTCCCACAATAAAATAGAAAATCCTTTCATTTTTCTTTATCAATCCTTTAGCGCGACACTTTAGGTTCATTTAGTTTGGCAATGATAGGAATCCAACGGAAGTGGGTAATACCCAGTCAGTCACATGGCCCACTTCATAGCCCAAACGAAGTCGAATGATTGATCATTCCACAACCTTCTAATCATAGATACCGTATAAGTATAGACCCGTTGTTCACGTGCCCCGGTCAAGTGAAAGCTATGGTTATGTCAAACTCACTAGACTTGACCAGATGTATTAATTATAATAATACGAGATTATTGAGTTCAATTTAGTGCCACACACATTCGTCTCTTTTGCTTAGGCCAAAAACTTTGATCTCTATTATCTATAATCACATTGGATAGTTTCTCATTCACTTATGAGAGAACAAATCTCATATTAGTTATCAGCTAAGACCACTGCTTGCCCACCAAGCCGCATTTCGAGGTCGACCCCACCAACGAGTGAATTGGGTCTAACTACTCTAGTGACAGGCTTGACGTCACAAGTGTATCTTCAGCCTGATACTTCAGGTTAAAGGTTCACTTATACCTATTACGCATAATCCGTTCTGTCATTGACAGTCACAGAGTGAAAACCCATGTGACAAAACCGATGCGAGTCATGGTTGAGCATATCAGTTCCATTGATGTGCCTACAGTCTTAAGCTCCCACCATCACATGGTGTTCGACTGGCACTCCCATCTCAAAGCTATGATTTGTACAAGTGTTCTAAGTCTTTATTTATCCCTTAAAGACTTCATATTACTTGCGAACGAGTTTAAGTAATCAAGATCAATCTCTCTAGTGTCAATCTTCCTATCCCATAATAAGTAGAGAGATTGCACTGAAAACATAGACAAAATGTTTTACACTAGTTATAGATGCAGATAAGATTTAAGTGAAAACTATACAATGCCTTTTATTATAAATAATAAATAAGTTCATTACTAGAAAGATGCCCTATCATTCTATCCTCTATAGCATCTGAGGGCATAATCCTAACACATTCTTCATTCAATCTATCCTTTTTGTGAAGAAGAATCTGTGTGACTCTTCGAGAATCATTTAGTGGATTTCCTCCAAGTTGAAAAAGGAGAAGAAGGACGTAGTTGGGATTACACCACCCAACGAACCTTTCAAACTTTTTGTTCTTTACTTCATCATTTATTTTCCATATTATCTCATATTATTGCATAAATGAATCAGTAAACACATTGATAAAATTGTTTAAGCTAAAAGCAACTAAGTAAAACTTTGTGACGCTAAGCCTTTCTAAAAGAAGACTTAAAACATTTCCACTATGCTAATGCTGATAAGAGAAATGAACGCTTTGCCTTGAGCTGGTTAAGTATTCAAATCTTGAGTCTAAGTTAACTTTCTACAAACTCTCTTCAAGTAAACGCTCAGTCAAGTGTCTATATTCTTAAGCGTCCAACAAACATGAAGGAGATTGAGATTAAGTGTCCGCTTGGGACCTTTTCGTATGCCACTTGTTAGAGTTTATGCCCGGCGCACCAATTTAGGATGCCATTCTATGTAATAATAACTCTAGCTGAATGATCTTTTTCATATAAATAAAGTTAATCTTTTGGCATTCTTTATTTGTGTATATAGTTTGGTTTTATCTTAGAATAAAGTCCCGAAGGATCACACATAGCTATGGGACATCATTACGCATCGGGAATGGCAATGATGGAATATGTCTCTAAGGCTGTGATCCTTAAAACATATGTTCCAAGTCGTGAATGGGCTAGTCGAGATGAAGGGATATCGGTGAGACCCAAAAGACTTGCTTATATGATGCATACTTTTGATAGAGTGTATCTCGTTCCATAGATATTGGTACGGTGAAAGCCTATGCATATATGAGGGTTCCTATTGTGGGAATAGGTATACTGAACAACCCCATGGAAGTTCCATTAAATGGAATCCCAGTCGAATCTAGAACTTCCAGTGGTCTTGTAGTATAAGAGTTATCCTTAGAACTTGAGGTTCCATTGGATGTCTTATACACAATCGAACATGTCTTGATTTGTTACATGATTACTTAGAGGATCGCAAATGGGCAAAATCACGCATGGGCTAATTGTGTATGAACGCACTTGAGAATCGAGATGGGATCTATCTCTGATATTAGACTTGTTAGTGAATCTTCTATGTTTACATAGCGAGTCGACTTTAGGAATCTTCGGCCGAAGTATGATATGTAAAGAGGTGTAGGGTTTTCTCGTTTAGATAGTCGAAGTCGATCTCACCGTATTTGGGAAACATAGTTACTGGATTAATAGAGCTTCGACCTTAGCCACTGCTCTAGATTCAATCGGGAGATTAGATGGAGGGATCTTACTTATAAGAGGATCAACATCACGAAAGGCGTATCTTTATCTTCGTCTTTATCTAGGTCTTTGTGGCCCGTTGCTAGACAGTAACCACGATTTGTAAGTGTCGAGAATTAATGTGGTGATTAATTCGAGGCTTGATTGAATCAAAGGAATGATTAATCTAGTACTTTCTATTTTAGGAAAGTACACTAGCACTTTGGGAAAGTGTACTTACTACTAGATAGTAGATGAGCCTAAGGGGTCACACACTTAACTCATGAGAGTCACTGCTTAAATGATGTGATTAATCAATTTGAAAAAATTGAGGAAATTAGGAAAGTCTAGTCCTTTCCTAATCATATGAATTAATTGAGGTGATTCAATTAATTCGATTATTTTAATTAATCTTGTAGAATTAATTAAATTAATGGACCTAGTAGAGTCCAAGTATTTTATTTAGTTGGGCTTGGCTAAAGTTAAATAAATAAGTCAATTGGAATAAGTGAATATAATTAAATGGGTTTTAATTATATGAGAATATTTAATTGATGGGTTTTAGCCCATAATTAAATATGGAGTCAATAATTAATTCTTGGACTCCAATACAAGAGGGTGGCCGATTTTTAAGCCCAAAAGGATGAGGGGGTCGAATTCTTGGTGAAGAAGAAAAGAGTTTTCTTCTTCTCCAAGTCTTGCAGTTGAATAAGGACTCTAGGGCTCCTATTCTATATATATGTGATTGCAAGACAAAAAACCCTAAGCTTCCCTAGAGAGGAAAATTTGAAACCCCGGCTGGAAATTATGAGAGAATTTTCTTATCATCCTTAAGCCCAAAAATCGCCCCTCCCTTATTCCAACAGGACATCGTTTTGTTCATGTGTTGAACTTAGCGATTCATATATTCCATCCCTTGCCTAGGTTTTAGACTTAGATCTATTTCGTTGGCTAGCACCAATAACGAAGTAGGTGGTGACTTGAACGAGGTGTGGATACATCTTAGAGGTGCGACGTTTGGAGCACTAAAACCGGGGATACGATAGACGGACAATTTCCTCCAAGGAATCGTGTGGCATTGCACCACAGGGTTGAAAAGATCAAATTGGTTGCCGCAAGAATTTAATTAAAAAAGTAAAAATTCTCACAACCTTCTTTATAGCATAATCGCGCACACCATTATTCCTTTCAGGTGGTTGTACGTTTAAATTTTAAATTCAGCTGCCACGAGCCACCCGGGGAATAGAACCCAACCCAACAGTGGTATCAGAGCCATGGTTGGCTCGATTAGTTATATTTTGTGTTAAACATGTTTATTTACGTGTATGTAAATTGGTTCATGTTAACAATATGTCTGTAGCTCAGAATAATTGATTTTTCGATTGGGATATATTTGATTGTTATAATGTTTTTTTGTGAAAAACAATTTCGGTTTTGAAAAATTCAATTGAAAAGAATAAATCTTGGGTGTGGGTGGATTTATTTGGATGATGAAGGATGATTTTGGAATCACCGGTGGTAGGGCGTCGCGAGATTATCGGGCCGAAGGCTCAATTATCGAGTGATTATACCTGGCCCGAAGTGGGATCGAATTCGTCCATCATTGACTGAACGAATCACTCATGGATGAAAAGGGGAGAAATCCCGTACAGCAACAGGTGCTGTATCCCACGCCCAGGCGTTGGTCTGCCCACACCCAGGCGTGGATCTGTTCATGCCCAGGCATGGGTCTGCTGACGCCCAGGCGTGGGTCTGCTCACGCCCAGGCGTGGTCAGCAGAATCAGATTGTTAGGAATTTCATGTTAGATGTTTTGATGATGACAATTAGGATTTTATGTTAAACCCCAAAATATGTAAGTTTGGTTTTATTAAGAAATCATGTATAAGCTTTTAAGCGTTAGACACTAGTACAGAAGAGGTCTGTTACAGCGGTTTTTTTTTCACTATTACAGCGGTTTTAACCGCTGTAATACGTATCGCTGTAATTGGTATGTTTACTATTACAGCGGTTAAAAACCGCTGTAAAATGATCAATGTTACAGCGGTTCAATAACGAACCGCTGTAATAGGTAAATAAAAATAAAATTTAACTGTAAAAGCCGTAGCCTGTTACAGCGGTTCCGAAACGAACCGCTGTAACAGGGTTCACTGTTACAGTGGTTCGTTTCTGAACCGCTGTAACAGTGTTCACTGTTACAGCGGTTCCGAAACGAACCGCTGTAACATGATTTTTTTTATTTTTATTTTTTTCTGTTATAATTTCAGCTACAGCTATATCCTTCCCACAAGCTCAAAATTCAACTCATCAATAACGCATAAAACAAACCAATTGCTCAACAGAAACAACAAATTCAAATCCAAAATTAATTTCATTCACCAAATAATAATCTCCAATAATTTCAAATAATAACGAGTTTACAATAAACCAATATAAACTAATCACTGCTTTTAAATCAAATAAAAATTTACAATAATTTTCAACTTACACCGCCGGCATATCAAAAGCGCATTTAAAAATGTATTGTGCCAATTCAGAACGTGCTTCATCAAGTTGCTCTATAGTGTAAGTGGCGTACTGACAATCAGCAAAGTACTGCAAGACAAATATTAAAATCCAACAAAAATGTTTAATAACTTAAAAGGGACATTAGAATTTGATTAATATTAATTAGGATTATGCATACCGTCGGTGGGATTATAGATTCTCCGTGTCTAATAATATCTTTCATGAATTTCATGACGAAGAACCCACAATCTATGGCATTTATTTGAATGGGGCACTACAAATTAAATTCAAATCAAAATTGTATTAGAACAAATAACTTTTATTCGAATAATTTCTTGAAACTATAATTAAAATAATATAATTAAACTAACCTGTATACAACTCCATGTACAGGCCTTGTTTTTTGATTTGATCTTTTGGTTGTTTTTATTTGCTCGAAACATCAAGACAGCGCTGTTAAAAACATCAAAAATCAAGGAAATATGTCAATATCAAGCAAATATATATATATGAAGTCTAGTTATAATATATATACTTTAAACTTAATATTAAATATAATATAATGGATACATTTAATTGAATGATAAAACTTACTGATTGATCATATCTTTCATATCATGTCGGTTATTTGGATTACCGTGCAAAGAATCCAAATAATAAACGATCTCTTTAATTGGATCAATCACGAGCAACAACCAATGGCCCCTAATCAGCATATTCAAAAGAAAAATTTTAAATTAGTTATGCCTACGTAACAAATTTTACAAAATAACAATGTGTCTTTAGTAGCTCACCCGGAGTTGTAAGGTGCAAGAAACAACTTCCCCTCCAGTGCACTAGCTATCATAGTATTTGCTATATATTGCGATTTGTCAACAAGCTGCGTGGGAGTAGTTCCTGCTCCCGCAGATATAGAATGTGGGCTAAGGAACCCGAATTTATTTTGTTTTTGTTCGGGGACCACGTGATTAACCCACAAACACCTACAATTTAGCATAAAATAAATTTGAGTAACAAAAATAAACATAGTTCAAATTAATGCAGTAAAATAATTTAATTAAAAGCTTACTTTTTCTTAATTAATATTTAAAAACTTACTTGATGTAAGCAGTAATGATAGAGGCTCCTATCTGTTCTTTATGCACAAAGTCACCGATCTCCTCCCGCCCAATATATTCTGGAAAGGGGATATTGAAGATTTCCTCGGGTATGTCTATCCGGATAGTGTTATCAGCAGCTATCATCCCAAAGAACCTTTCAAGAATTGCAAGTGAATTAGGGGGTGGAGCAGGAGGGTTGGCCACTAGAGAAGGAGGGTTGGCCACTAGAGGTGTATTTTTGACATGTGAGTGCTTCGTCATCTCTGATTTGCTTTTTCCGAGTGATGATTTGGATTTTCCGAGAGACTATAAGCAAAAGAAAACAAAACGTGGGCGTTATGAATGAAAGTATATTTATTAACATTAAACAATTGTTATAATTTAATAATGACTAGCTATTAATAATTACGTACCGATGCATCACCGACAATCACAAGACTCTTAGGCCAAGCAACCATGTATCCCACAGCCTCAGATACTGTGAACACTCCTTCATCATCGAGAGGGACTGGTAAGGGTGCAATATCTTCAATTGCAATGTCAATCGACACTTTCACGAGGTGGGAGGCTAATGGACATGTATGCAATGTTCTATCCTTTGGTTGATTGTACATTGTTCCTCTTGCCACCAAACGATAACACGGTGTAGAAAGTGCTAATTGACACTGCACCACATCCTACATATATATATATATATATACCATTATATTAGAAAATGTTGTATATCATACAGAAATATAGGATTGTAAGTTACATTATCACTAAACAATATGCTTTTCATTAATTACCTGAGGAAGGTCTTTCACTTCTGGGCAGCTATCTTTCAAAGAAACCGCCTCTTCTGTATGTGGCTGCTGCGACGACCCAGACGCCCTATGCTGCTCAAACTCGCGTCGCAATTCGAATAGTGATTGAGTGAGCATTTGAACCGTGTCTTGCAAGTTATCAATCACCGTATTTTTTGAAGGCTTTGAATCCGAAAAGTAATCTGTTTGGGATACCCCAAAGTCTACACCCCTAACTCGACCCGGATGCTCCTTCTTTTTAAGAGCTATAGCCAGTATATCATTCCGGGTCTTCTCGGGTCCACTGTGGCTACCCTCCTGTGATAAGCTTTCCTGTAATAATACATTTAAAAAATACAAAAATTTGTTATTTTAAAATTATTTTTAAAAAAGCATACAACACACTATATAACTAAAATTGCAAATAACTCACCATTGATTCCACTACTCTTTTAACATTGACATTATCAATCTTGTTCTGGCTGTCGGAATGTGCAACCCTCCACACTAGTGCTCGTGTCACCTCTGTGACATCTGACCCAGCATCCTTTCTTTTATGCTTCTATATAAGAAAATTTGTAAGGAAATAAATTTGATTAGAAAATTTGTAATTAAGGAAATTTGATTAGAAAATTTGTAAGGAAATTTGATTAGAATTACAACTTGTAACGAACTACGTACCTCAATATACTCCACTTGAGCATATCCAAGACGTGATGCCCTGTAAGGATATTCAGGGTCCTTTGCTCTTTCAGAATTGTCCTTACGTAGTTGCTGTTCATTATATAATCAAGGCATTAGTCAATGTATATAGTTTCAAATAAATTAAAATGAAACCATAAATTAAAATAATTACCTGAAAAGCTTCACTTTGGCACATTTCTACAAATTTTGTCCAATCTTCTTGAGATATACGATATTTTTCGGGTGGGCTTGAATTAATGTTCCCATCATCATCCTCTACCCAGATTCTGGTCAAGTAGCTCCTGTAGTTTCGAGCTAGCTTCCCAGCCTCGGCTAAGACGAACTTCTGTCTACTTTCGTCAATATCAAAGGCCAACTATAAAAAACAAAGAACAAAGTATATAAAAAATGTTAATTTAGAGAAAAAAAAACTACATTTACCAATTAAAAACATAATATATAATAACTAACTTACAGCTATTTCATTCCAAATGGCATATTTTATTGCTGCAGGGACGCTGCGCCAATCACTGATAGTAATAGGGACCCTGTCACGAGCTATCACGCCAATGTAACCAACAAAAGTTGATTTATTTGGGTCAACTGGTTGACCATACTCGTTCCAACCAACTTGTAGCTTTATGCCTTTACTTTTGGCCTTTATTACTTTCTTCATTGCTGTAATACCTCTCCGTATCTCACTTTCAACACTTGGGTTTGCAGCACCTCCAGAATCCATCTACAAGATTTCATAAGTGAAAATTCAAATATTTCAACAACAACAAACGAAAATAAATATATATGCATTAATCACATCATTAATCAGTTGGATCATATAAATCACATCAAAAAGTACAAAACCAAATATTGATAAGCTTACATTGGTAGTGGTCGTCGTGGTAGTGGCGGAGGAGAGGGTGACTGTGGTGGTATACGAGACCTACAAAAGCAAAAAAAATACAGAAGTTAGTGTAACTCATTCACTAATATAATATTACAAGCTGGTTCAATATAATTTACACTTTAACTGCATACTTAACAAAAGAGTTCAAATAAGTTACTCATATAATTATCAAATAAGTTCAAATACCTTTCATCGTTTTCTTTTTGTCGCTGGTTTACTAATCTTTTGTGATCCCTCAGTACGACCATTTTGTTTAGTACGCCGACGAACAGAAGGATTAATCCATATCCCTTCTTGGTGATCTTCTCGCATATACAATTCATCATCACTGATATCCAAGTCACCGTCACTATTTGTGGATTGTGAACCACCTAAGATAGGATTTCCTCCATCATCTTCATTATATAGGCCATCATCCTCAATACAAGTATTTTTGTTTGCCGATAAAACAATGGACCACCTCTTATCGACAGGATCGGTGACAAAAAACACTTGTTTAGCTTGAGATGCCAAAATGAAAGGTTCATCTTTGTATCCCACCTTTTCAAGGTCTACTCGAGTAAAACCTATTTCACTATCATCGACACCATTTTTATGGTCAACCCACCTACACCCAAATACAGGCACCCGAAACCAACTGTAATCCAGCTCCCATATACGTTCAATCACCCCATAATATGGTAAAGTGGCATAGATAGGGCTATTATCTTTCGCACTTGAGATATGCATTGCTTCAGCTACAAGACTCACCCCACTATTCTGCATTGTACTCCGTTCATCTTGGTCATTTGTATAAAATGTGACACCATTTATACGATAACCCGAATGACAAAATACGAATCTGCCCGGGCCCACCGACAACCGTGCCAATTTATCTGAAACTGAAAGTGAATTCTCATTTTGTTTCTCTTGAATACACTTTCGGAACCAATCGATAAAACTCTTGTTATGTTCTCTTGAAATCCAACTTTCATTTTTACTTGAATTTATTCTCCTAAGTTGGTCCTTGTGCTCTTCAACATATGGCTCAACCTCATCGGTGTTGTGGAGCACATATAGGTGTGCCTGATCCTTTTGTGTGCTAGGAACACTCACTAATTGCTTTCCAATTACGCTTTCTCCTTCTGTTCCCCCCCCCCCACAACAGGAGATTTTTGAAGCTCTGCAACGTTAGAATCATTCAAATATTCTGTGCAAAATGTAATAGCTTCATCAACTATGTACCGCTCAACAATGCAACCTTCCGGCCGGCTACGATTTTTCACATAGCCTTTCAATACCTTCATATAACGCTCAGCCGGATACATAGATCTCATAAAAGCTGGTCCACAAAGTTGTGTCTCTCTAACCAAGTGAATAGGTAGGTGAGTCATTATATCAAAAAACGCGGGTGGGAAATACATCTCAAGCTCACACAAAGTGAGGACAAGTTGTTTCTGAAGTGCAGGCAATTGTTCAGGATCAAACACCTTGCTCCACATTGCTTTGAAGAAGAAACACAATCTAGTTATCGTTTCTCTCACCTTTTTTGGCAGAATGGCCCGTAAAGCAATTGGTAGCAAATGATCCATGATTACATGACAATCATGAGTCTTCATATGCTTTAGCTTCAAGTCCTTCATTGATACAAGACTGCTAATGTTCGAAGAATACCCTTCGGGAACTTTCACTCCACAAAGAAACTCACATAATGCAATTTTTTCTTTTCTAGATAGCGTGTGAGCTGCTGGAGGTAAATAAGTACGTTTTCCCTTCATTGTTGGTGCCAATTTACCTCTTATCTTCATTTCAACTAAGTCCAACCTTGCCTTTACTCCATCTTTTGTCTTGCCGGGCACATTTAGAAGAGTACCAATGACACTATCAAATACATTTTTCTCAATATGCATTATATCAAGAAAATGTCTAACATGTAAAGATTTCCAATACGGCAAATAAAAAAAATTGACTTTTTTTCCACCCAGTTTTTGCAAGGCCGCCTGCAAAAGTCTTTCCGAACTTGATATCCAAGTCTTTTACATTCTCAAACACCTCTTCACCGGTCAAACACTTAGGAGCTCGACATTCTTCTATGCTCCCATTGAAAGCTTTCTTCCACCGACGATATCGATGTTCTCGATTCAACCATCTTCGATGCCCTTGGAATGCATATTTCTGAGAGTGTGGGAGTCTATATTGATCTGTACTCTTGACACATATGGGGCATGCACATTGCCCATGTACACCATATCCCTCGAGATTAGCTCTTGCTGGAAAATCATTGATTGTACCAAACAACATAACTCTGAGATTGAAGCTCTCTTTTCTAAACCCATCATACACTTTAATACCGGTCTCCCACAACTCTTTCAAATCCTCAATTAAAGGGGCCAAGTAGACATCTATATCATTTCCAGGTTGTTTCGGCCCGGAAATTAGTATAGGCATCATAATATGCTCTCGCTTCATGCATCGCGAAGGGGGTAGGTTGTAGATCATCAAAATCACCGGCCATGTACTATGTGAGCTACTTTGCAAGCCATGTGGGTTCATTCCATCTGTAGCCAATACAAGGCGTAAATTTCTTGGTTCTTCCCTAAATTCAGGGAAATCATTATCGATCTTTTTCCATTGAGGAGAATCTGAAGGATGTCTAATCTTGTTATCTTCAATCCCTTGTTCAAGCCTTCTATCAGCATACCATGTCAAGTCCTTGGCAAACGCTTCACTACTGTACATGCGTCTAAATCTAGGTATTATGGGCAAATACCATGCTGTTTTGACAGGAGCAGATCCATTCTTCTTGTACCGTGAGGTGCCACATTTGGGACACACCGTCAATGATGCATAGTCCTTTCTAAACAAGATGCAATCATTGAAACAAGCATGTATCCTCTCATATCCCATGCCAATTGCAGTTAACATCTTCTTAGCCTCATAAGTACGATTAGGTAACACATTATCATCGGGTAACATACTTTTTAATAGACCAAGTAAGTCTGTGAAACTCTTATCACTCCACCCATTGTTAGCTTTTAACTTGTAGAGGTTTAGGACTGCTTTCAATCTTGTGAAATTACTACCACTATACAGGGGTGTCTTTGAATCACTTGTCAAATTGTCGAACATCTTGGGACAATTTCGCAAATCCTCCTCGATCACATTGGTCATCTCCTCCAAACGATCAGGCTCATAATCATCCATGTCAAAATCTACTGATCGATATGATGTATCACCCAAATCAGCTGAGGTGGCACTGCTTTCACCGTGTCTTGTCCATCGTGTGTAGCTTTTATCAATTCCATTACACACCAAATGATCTTCCAAGTCACGTGGACTAATTCTCTTTCCAAAACAACAACGTAAACATGGACAACTAATCCTAGTCGGATCCGATGCATGCTCAACCGCAAAGTCGATGAATTCTTTCACCCCTTTCCCATATTGCTCCGACATACGATCCGCTACAATCCAACTTCGATCCATCTAAATTCTCAATTAATTAAATTAAATAATTTTAACATCAGTTGATAGTTAAATTAATTAAATAAATTTATTTTTAATTTATTTCGCATTATTCTATAAAAAATTCGGCAGAGTAACGACGCAAATATTTCTACCAAGTTCTCGACTTAATCTTCTCAGTGGGTTGTAACCAACAGAAGTCGAATCTTACGATCCGCTAAAATCTCAACAGGGAAACGACGCAAAAAATACTACCAATTTCAACCACAACAAACCCAACACTCTAATCTTTCACCCACAACGAACACAAAACGATACAAAAATATTGATCACCAGTTGGATCACATAAAACATCATATTTCCAGGGGAACAACTACAAATATTGATCACCAGTTGGATCACATAGATCACATAAAAAACTACAAATAAAGCATCATATTATAAATATTGATCACCAATTGGATCCAAAAGCACATAAAACTACAAATAAATTAAAGCATCACGATATAAAGTTTTTGGAGCTTCTCGGTTGTGCAGAAAGCTGTGCGCGTCTTCACGAGAAAATTCATAAATAATTGTAGAAAGCTCGGATTCATGAACCGTTTTCTTCCTATGAAACTAGACACATAGGGCTATCCACACATATATCTCACATACTCAGTAGATGTCTAGAAAAAATCAGATTTGTATTCAAAGTTAGAGAAAAATCTGTCAATTTTCAAAACAGCTGTGCGCGTCTTCACGAGAAAATTCATAACTCATTGTGGAAAGCTCCGATTCATGAACCGTTTTCTTCATATGAAACTAGACACATAGGGCTATCCAGACATATATCTCACATACTCAGTAGATGTCTAGAAAAAAGCAGATTTGTATTCAAAGTTAGAGAAAAATCTGTCAATTACAGCTGTGCGCGTCTTCACGAGAAAATTCATAACTCATTGTGGAAAGCTCCGATTCATGAACCGTTTTATTCATATGAAACTAGACACATAGGGCTATCCACACATATATCTCACATACTCAGTAAATGTCTAGAAAAAAGCAGATTTGTATTCAAAGTTAGAGAAAAATCTGTCAATTTTCAAACAGCTGTGCGCGTCTTCACGAGAAAATTCATAACTCATTGTGGAAAGCTCCGATTCATGAACCGTTTTATTCATATGAAACTAGACACATAGGAATATACATACATATATCGAACATACTCATGAGATGCCTAGAACAAATCAGATTTGCATTCAAAGTTAGTAAAAAATCAACTACAACATAATAACAAAAATCCACTATATAATTTATAAAACCCCAATTAACATAACATGATATATATAACAATAATTAACAAATTAACATATAACCTACATTATATACATCACAAAATCAGAATTAACATAACATTAATATATAACAAACAAGAAATTAACACATAACCTAAATTTAATATATACATAATATATATATATATAACATAACATATATAAACATATATATATATATACCTATAAAGAGAGAGAGGAGGAGAGTGGTGGGTCACGGCGGCGGCGGCTGCTCGGGCGGCGGCGGTTTCGGGTGGTGGTGGAGGTGGTGGCGACGGGACGGGGGCGGTTTAGGTAGCTTGAGAGTGAGAGAGAGAGTATAGAGAGAGAGAGTAGAGTATAGGGAGAGAGATCGAGTAGAGAGATAGAGAAAAATCAAATGGGGCGGCGGCGGCGGCGGCGGTGGTGGAGACGATGGCGGGGGCGGTGGTGGAGAGTGAGAGAGATAGTAGAGTAGAGAGAGAGAGTAGAGTAGAGAGTGAGAGAGATAGTAGAGTAGAGAGAGAGAGTAGAGTAGAGAGTGAGAGAGATAGTAGAGTAGAGAGAGAGAGTAGAGTAGAGAGTGAGAGAGATAGTAGAGTAGAGAGAGAGAGTAGAGTAGAGAGTGAGAGAGATAGTAGAGTAGAGAGAGAGAGTAGAGTAGAGAGTGAGAGATAGTAGAGAGAAATGAGGGGGAGAGCTCGGTTTTTGGGGGGAAAAAAGGGAGGGAATTTTTTTTTATTTTTAATTACGTTTTATAGCGGTTCGGGAACGAACCGCTATAACCGGTTTACCAATTATAGCGGTTCATTCCCGAACCGCTATAACTGGCATAAACCGGTTTACCAGTTATAGCGGTTCGGGAATGAACCGCTATAATTGGTAAACCGATTATAGCGGTTCATTTCCGAACCGCTATAAAAATTTTTTTTTTTTTTTCTCTTCGCGCTATAATAGCGGTTTTTTATCGAACCGCTATAATAGGTTCGAACTATTACAGCGGTTTTTTATCGAACCGCTGTAATAGGTGCCCGGTTAATATCCATTATAACGGTTCACTTATAAACCGCTGTAATAAGTCTCTCCGTTCAGCGGTTTTCCAGAAACCGCTGTAAAATGTGCGCTGTAACAGGTCTTTTCTGTACTAGTGAGATTTGTAATAGGCTTTATAGGCTTTGCTTTAATTTGTTCTAGATTGTTAGCCTAAGTATTCTTAGACTAAGCGTCTGATGATTTCTGAATGAGTTTATCAGTAGTTTAGTTTGAAGACTCAAGCGCCTGAAATCTGAATGAAGCTGAAGATTCCAAGCGTCTAGAAGACCAGCTATTTCAAGTGTCAGTTTAGGACAGAAGTAATTCAAAGATGAATGAGCGTCTATCAACGACCATTTTCACCTGAATTTATTTTCAAGTCCAGAAAGAGTTTCATGCAAATATTCTCAGTGCATTAAGTGCCAACGGGCATTTAATTCAAAGGCATTAAATGCTTATAAGAGCATTAAATGTGATAAACACTTTCAGACATACGAAGAAGCCACCCTATTGAACTGTCAACTATTCACAGACTGCAGCACCAACTTTTGTGCAGCAGATTTTCAGGAAAAAGAACAAAAGTTGTTCACTCGCGAAAGTAAGAGACACGCGCCTATGCATGTGTCAAACAGACACTTTTTCCAAGAATGCCTATAAATAGGACTTCAACAACAAGCCAAAACATACGATCAACTCCAAGCCAAATTGTTGTTGCATTGAAGTCTCATTCCCTAAATTTTCAGAAAAGCTAGAATATTCAAGCAAACATTCTCTTTGCTTTTCTTCAATTCCTAAGACAGTCAACCAATATCTCAAACATTCTTTTCAAAAGAAACCTACATTACTATTTAGATATTTCCAATTGTTTGAACTTCATCAAAATCAAACAAACCGTTTAGAAAAATCGCATCCAAGCCTCGCTATCTGTGTGAAGTTGATGTTGGATACTGACATTATTTCTGGGTTAAAGAAGCAAGATGATTGAAGTGATTTGGAGCAGAAATCTGTGTGATCAAGGAGCTCAAGTCATCAACATCTATCTCTCCCTATTTTGTAGAAGACTCTGTGTGATTTCTCGAGAATCATTTTAGTGGATTGCCTCCAAGTGATTAAGGAGAAAAATGACGTAGTTGGGATTACAACACCCAACAAACCTGACAAATATTATGTCATTTACTTTACAGTCAATTCTCTTATTATCATATCCTTTTATAAATTCATTAAGTAAAACACAATCAAACGGTAAGCAACTAAGAAACTGTTTGCGACGCTAAAGCTTTTAAAAGAGAAGACCCAAAAATCATTCCGCGGTACTAAGACTGATTAAAGAACTGAACGCTTAAACCTATTTGGTTAAAGTATTCAAATCTTAAAATCTAAGTTAACATTCTAAAACAGTCTTCATTAGACGTTCAGCCGAAGCGTCTGTAGTTCAAGTAAACGCTCCGTGAAGCATCCAAAACCTTTTTAATACGAATCTTTTTGAAGTCGAAAAAGACTTCAGGGTCTATTCAACCCCCCACCGTTTTAGACCCTTTCGTATGCCACTTGGGACCAACAAGTGGCATCAGAGCGATTAAAGTTGAAATTTTAAAATTTCCAAGCATAACAGCTTGTTTAGATCCCTTTCATATATAGTTGCTTTAAATTTTATTTGTGGCTTTTTCTAAAGTTCCTAAGTTGACCGAGTCAAACTACGACTCATGGAAGGTCAAAGCTTTTACATACCTTTGTTCATGTGATGACGAAATGTGCGATATTATTTCAGATGGACCAATTGAAATTTTGAAGATTATTACCAGAGCGCCTGGAGCCACAGAAGAAACTCTAGATGGCTATGTTGAGAAGCCTAAACAAGAGTGGTCCACTGATGAGCGTCGAAGAGCAAATTTGGACAATGTTGGAAGAAACGCCTTATATATAGCTATTGGTGATAATGACAATTTATTCAACAAAGTCAAATCATGTAATACCACTAAAGAAATTTGGGATAAGTTGGCCATAATCTGTGGTGGATCAGCTCAGATCAAGGAAAATAAGCTCTCCATTGCTAAAGAAAAAATCAACAGCTTTAAGATGTTGCCTAACGAGACACTAGAGCAATTGGACATAAGATTCACAGCTCTTGTTACGAAACAAGCGTCTACTCAAAATCTCTCAGTGGCAATGGTCTCAAAACCACACAATACAAGGTTAACAAATTAACAAAAGATGAAAACTAATCTTTGTTATAATTACAGGAAACAAGGACACTACCAGGTAAATTGCCCTTATCAAAACGTATCTAAGACTTCAAGGCAGGATTACTTGGATAGAAACAAATTTAGGAGCAACCTTCGCCAACAAGGTTTGGTAGCGGAATCAGAACCAGCGAGCGCACATGAAGATTTGGAGTCTTCAGAGGAGAGTAGTGATGATGATGAGCCAGTGAATGACTCAGCGCTTATCTGTCTCATGGCCAGAGATGATGAAGCGTCCCCTAAGGTACCTAGAGCCAAAGCCGATACATCTATTTGGTACTTCGATAGTGGATCGTCAAGGCACATGACGGGCTCCAAGGATCTTCTGATCAACTATCCAGCTGCCAATGGTCCACAGGTTGTGTTTGGTAATAACTCCAAAGGTAAAACCAAAGGTATAGGTACTGTGCATAGGGGAAACATCATGATAAGTGATGTTTATTATGTTGAGGGCCTAAAGCACAATTTATTAAGAATAAGTCAATTTTGTCATCAAGGCTTTGAAGTCATATTCTCAAGTGACTGTTGCTATATAAATAACGCTAAGACTAAGTATACTAAATTAAAAGGTAAAAGAACAAATAATGTATATTTGGTAGATTGGGGTTCAACAAGTGATAACAACCCAACATGTTTTGTTGCTAAAAATGAATCTAAAAAGGGTTGGTTATGGCATAGAAAAATTAATCATCTCAACTTTAAGACAATCTCTCAGCTTATAAATCTAAATCTTGTAGAGGGATTACCAAAAGGACCATTTCACAAGGACCGCCTTTGTGACGCTTGTCAAATGGGTAAACAAGTCAAATCATCTTTCAAGAGAAAACCTCATCTATCTACCTCTAGAATACTTGAACTACTTCACATGGATCTGTTTGGACCTGTTCAAACGACTAGTGTGAGCGGTAAAAAGTATACTTTGGTGATAGTAGAAGATTTCTCTCGATTTACTTGGGTGGAATTTCTTTCATCCAAAGATGAAACATGTGACAAGTTAACAACGCTTATTCGATAACTTCAAATATTGAAAAATCTTAAGGTTGCAAGAATAAGAAGCGATCACGGTACTGAGTTTACTAACAAGGTTGTTGAGAAGTTTTGTGTAGAGAATGGAATACATCATGAGTATTCAGCTCCCAGAACTCCCCAACAGAATGGTGTTGCTGAGCGCCGAAACAAAACGCTCAAGGAAGCTGCTTGGACATTGCTAGCAGAGTCCAAGCGTGCTTCTAGGTTTTGGGCCAAAGTGATCAACACTGCATGTTATACTCAAAACCGTTGCATGATCAACAAACAGCATGGGAAAACTCCTTATGAACTATGGAAGGGACGTAAGCCAAATGTTTCATACTTTCACGTCTTTGGTTCTAAATGTTTTATCCATAATAATGGATCCCAAAGCCTAAGGACATTTGATCCCAAAACAGATGAGAGAATCTTTCTAGGATACGCCAAGAATGGAAAGAATTTTCGCATCTTAAACAAGATCAAATCGAAGGTTGAGGAATCCATTCATGTTGTTTTTGATGATGCTAACGAAGAATCGAGTAACGTTAATATGAATGATGTAGGAGTTGAAGATCTGTGTCATCAAGCGTCTAAGATTAACATTGATAAAGATAGTGACGACGACGATGAGATCTTAGTGCCACCTCCTAAGATTACTCATGAGGTTATCTCAGATAACAATGCAAGATCTGTTGATGATTATGAAGCGAGTGATCATCAAGAGCAAATAAGAATCAGTGAACTTGAAGTGCCTACGCAAGAGGGTAGTCAAGTGTCTGATCGTCAAGCGCCTGTTCAACCTCTTAACCATTTCCAACCAGATAGACTATGGCTATGTGATCATCCACCTGAGCAGATTATTGGAGATATTGAAGCGTGGACTAGAGCCGCTACATTTAATGAGGCCATGTTCGCAAGCTTTCTATCTCAAATGGAGCCTAAGAAAGTGGATGAAGCACTAAGCGATCCAAGTTGGATTGAAGCCATGCAAGAAGAGCTTAATCAGTTCAAGCGTAGTAAGGTTTGGACGCTAGTACCAGGACCAACTCACCAAGGAGTTATTGGAACTAGATGGGTCTACAGAAACAAGATGGATGAGAATGGCATTGTGATAAGGAACAAAGCCAGACTCGTAGCTCAAGGTTATTGCCAAAAAGAGGGTATTGATTTTGATGAGACATATGCCCCTGTTGCCCGTCTTGAAGAAATCTGCATATTTTTAGCGTATGCAGCATTCAACAAGTTTATTGTGTATCAAATGGACATGAAGAGTGCTTTCCTGAATGGTAAACTCCAAGAAGAGGTATATGTGGAGCAAACACCAAGATTCATCAACAACCATGGTAAGGGTATGGTTTACAAGTTAGACAAAGCACTTTATGGGCTTCAGCAAGCACCCCGAGCATGGTATGACACTCTCTCTATTTTCCTTATTGGTAAAGGCTTTTCAAAAGGCAGCGTTGTTACAACGTTATTTAAAATTAACAATGACGAAGATACTCTCTTAGTCCAAATTTACGTTGATGATATTATATTTGGTTCTACTAACAAGCGTCTGTGTGAGAAATTTTCAAAAATGATGCAAAAACAATTTGAAATGAGCATGATGGGTGAATTAACTTTCTTCTTAGGATTACAAGTTAAACAACTCCCTAATGGCATATTTATTAACCAAGCAAAATATACAAGAGATATGATTCAGAAATTTGGTATGGAAAATGCATCATATTCAAAAATTCCAATGAGCCAAACGCTTAAGCTAGATAAAGATGAAAGTGGGAAGAAAGTTGATATCACTAGTTATAGAGGTATCATTGGATCACTTATTTATCTTACCGCTAGTAGACCTGATATTATGTTTTCGGTATGTATGTGTGCACGTTTTCAAGCCGATCCTAAAGAGTCACACCTTATTACTGCCAAGAAGATCCTTAAATACCTAAAAGGCACACAAAATGTGGGCTTATGGTATCCAAGAGACTCTCCTTTTGAAGATTTTGCAGGTTTCAAAATAGATCGTAAGAGTACTAGTGGTACTTGTCAATTTCTAGGTGATAGGTTAGTTCCATGGCATAGTAAGAAACAACAATCCATAGCTACCTCCACAGCCGAAGCTAAGTATGTAGCTGCAGGAAGTTGTTGTGCACAAGTGTTATGGATGAGGCAACAACGTAGAGATTATGGTATAATCGTAGGTCCAACCCCCATTCATTGTGATAACCAAAGCGCTCTAGCCATGACTCAAAATCTTGCTCTTCATTCCAGAACCAAACATATTGACATTAGATATCATTTTCTTCGTGACCATGTTCAAAAGAATGATATCTCCATGCACTTTATTGGAACTAACAAACAGTTGGCAGATATCTTTACCAAAACGCTCAACGAACAACGTTTTCTCACTTTGAGAAGTGAATTAGGTATGATTGGTTTAAACGCTTAATCATCAAGCATCATAGTTTATTAGACATATAATTTTGGGGGAATCCACTTTATTTATGTCGAAAGATTTTTGAAACGATTGTTACAAGTTATCAAATTTAGGGGGAATCTTAAAATTATACTTGAACATAACTGTAAGTATCAATGATCAAAATTTTTAGATGCATGATCATCAACGCTCAGTACTATTTATGCATAATATGTTGGACGCTCAAACATAAAAAGGTTTTAATCTCAAGCGTCAATATTACAACAAATGATAACAAGTAATATCTGTTAAGCGTTGAACATATTCCACTCAACACTTAATAATAAATTTATTTATAAAACTCATGCATAAAATTTACAAGCTTCTTGAAGTAGTGGATAGACTCAATAGTCTATATTGTACTCTATTTACACGCTTCTATCACATCAAACTGAAGGGTAATAAAAAACTTGTATGTGTACGTGTCAGTGTACCATCAGGCGCGTGTGTTGCACTCTGAAAATCCCAAATGTTCTAAAACTTTAACTCGGATGTCAAATCTTTATATATGGGAGTTACCAAATGTAACTTCTCTCTCTTACACAAAACTCGTGTCCGCAGTTAAAACTACTCATGACTGAGATTAAATAGCTTTACACGTGTCTGCATCTTATTGAGACGAGAGAACACAAGTTTAAAAAAATTTCTTCTGCGTCATTTAAAACACAATTTTTGCAACAATTTTTTTACTTTACTCTATGCAAATTTTACTCTCTCTCTCAAAGCAAAAGAAAAACTCAGTTCATCTCTTTCACTAAAATGGCACCAAAGAAATCTTATTCTACTTCTGCCGATCCTACCATCAAGGTTACTGAAGGCCTTGTTGTCGATTGGAAGTTTCTGTACAAACAACCCCAGATTAACCTGATAGATATGATGGACCTGGTAACCTAGGCTGGACTCAAAACATTCTTAACACAGTACTCCTATCTATTTCCAACGAAAGTCGACACTTTCTGGAAGACTGCTAAACTCTCCGAGGACAAGAAGTCTACTTCTTGCCTCATTCCTCTATCCAAGAAGGAGCTTCCCAAGGAATTTATATTAACTGCCGCCTCCATTGCCAAGAACTTCAATCTCCCAAATGAGGGTGAGGCATTGGACAGTGTTACTTTGGAACAAATCAAGGAAGCATGGACGACTATGAGTGCTTATGATGGTGTACCCTAGAAACAGCACTTTGAAAAGAAAGACCTGGTATCCAAATACTGACTGATGGCTGACTTTTGCAGCAAGGTCATAGAATGCAGAGTAGGTACCTTTGATAAGGTGAGCCCAGTGCAATTTCAAATGATGGCGGCGATACTCCTCAACCTCAAGATCAACTAGAGCGAGTATGTTTTTGGAAGGTTTCGGGACTATTTGAACACCACAAATAAACCTTATAGACTTATTTTGAGCGACCTATTGCATCGATCAGATTGTGTCTACTCTTCTGGTCAACCTCTGAATAAGGCCAAGCTGCTGGGAAAAAGGATTCTGACAAATCTCTTTAATCCTCCCAAGGTTGGTGGTGCTGCTAGATCTCTATATGAGCATCTAGAAGTACGTGAAGCGTCAGATGAAAAAGCTGAGCATCCTGTTCCAGAAGAGGCCTTGAAGCGTCCGGCGGCTACAAAGAAGAGGGCTCCCAGAAATCCCAAGGCACAGGCTATTCCCTCTCCTCAAAAGGATGATGAGGAAACTATGAGGATTCAGAGCACAAGATCCCTCTGATCAAGCAGAGGAAGCTGGAAGGCATTATTAAACAAATAGATTTTGAGGAACCAGCTGCCGCTCCTCTCGCTCAAACGCTAAAGCTCGTTGAAGGAGTCAATGTGAAAAAGATCTTTAAGCGTTCTAGGACAAGCAAGCATCAAGCTGCCTGTGTTCCTAAAGAGCCTGAGATGGTTGAGCCAAGCGCTCAAGTGGCTGTTGGCTCAAGTTGCTGTTGAGACGAGCTCTCAGGGTAAGTTTATTTCTTCCCACATCATTCCCTTTCCTACATTTGTAGAAGATCCTGCTCTTATAGAGGATATTTCTCTTGCTACAGCTTTAGTTCCAGCTGCTGCTGAAGCCAGACGTCCATCTAGATGTTGAGATGACAAATATTGTGGCCATTGCCAAAGACGTTGCCGTAGTAGCTACTACAATTGAAGTCGAGGAACCTGCTCCCACAAAGGTTCAAGCGTCAACAATTGTTTCGGCTATAACAGAGGCACGCTCAGAAGGTCAGAGCGTTGCTGAGGATGTTACAAAGCCAAGGCATTTCTTCAAGCTGGATCCTCTGAAGACGATTGATCATTCAATCAACTATATGCCTCCAGGGCTAGAAGAAGACTTCATTCCAGCAAGATATAATGAAGAAAGATACATTAATGCTGAGAATGAAGTAGCCTCGCTGATTGACATTGACAATCAGATCAGGGATGTAGTGTTCAACATTGAGTTGACAGAAATTGAGAAGAAATATTATCTGGCAATTCAACTCGGTAAATCTCCTGGTCAAATACCGTCTTCTCTCATTATTCAACAAGATAGACAAGGAGGAAGGACTCCTAGATGTGATGTGGATCTGGCGTACTACCTTGACTATGGGCACAACAAGTCAACCGATTTCGCTCTCAGAGACTACAACATCCGTGTGTATGATCCTTTTCGCCCTACTTTTCTCAACCCTTCAGAGGAAGTCTTGAACAAAGAAGGCTACACACATTTTCCACTTATAGCAAACAGTGATGAGAACGAAAATTCTGCCAATCCACTTCTACTATGGAAAAATAAAGGAATTCATGCCGGTGAGCGTCTAGTATCTCTCACAGATGTGATCCAGACCGAAGCTAATGCATACTTTGATAGCGTTTGAAATGCCAACTATCAGACTGATAGATATCGCTTTGAATCTATCAAAGATATCCACCATGAAGGCGTTTGAGCTATAGTTAATGCTGGGACAGACTACTGTATGGCCGAGGTAAATTGGGCTGAAGCATATGTGGGCCATCGATATACCTTTTCGGAGCTAGTTCAAGTTCCCCATCTTTTTAGCATAGGCATGCATGACAAGAAGCGTCAGTTTGCCAAGTATTGCCTTGTGAAGCGTCAGGAGAGCGTTGGACTTGTTGACCAGTTACCCAAAGTTTGTCAATAGATAGAGCGGTTTCTACGCCAAGCGCTACAAAGGTTTTTCGTCATTCCTCTCCAGTTCAACGCTCAAGCGTCCACCAGTAGCAGTTCATCCCCATCTTGTTTGAACTTCTCACCAAGCCACTGCGATGAAAACTTCAGATTGATGATGAAAATTATGTCTCCCATTTCTCATTTCGACAAAATCTTCACTGAAAATCTAAGGAAGCCAAATGGCTCGAGGATTCAAAACTTCCAAGGTTATCCACTTCTACCTTCTATCAGACAGGAAGTAAGCGATCATTATGCCTAAGTTCTTTCCCTTCTTGAATGCAATCAAGGCATAGCCCAAGCAGTGTATCCGTATTTGGAAGAATATTACCACAGGTACGTGCCAGAAGCTCACAAGTCACAGCGTCTTCCAACGGATAGAATTATCGGATTTTCCTTGCATTACTGCTCAGATACCTTATTTCTTATTCCAAAGCTGCAGTCAAGGATCTTCCCAAACCACGTATTGGACATCATGGGTCCAATGTACGTCCGAGCCAGAGATA
Organism: Buddleja alternifolia; assembly: GCA_019426215.1. Taxonomy (NCBI): domain Eukaryota; kingdom Viridiplantae; phylum Streptophyta; class Magnoliopsida; order Lamiales; family Scrophulariaceae; genus Buddleja; species Buddleja alternifolia. Next base: position 23,793,378 of record CM033394.1, read on the forward strand.
GTCCCCTTCGCACTTTCATTCAAGGGACCTGCATCTCTCGTTCCAGATTGACTGAACTTCTGGAAGCTGCTTCAGATTCCTATGCAAATATAGGCAATTGGAACTTTCAATTTGATGACTTTCGCCAAACGGAGTCAGCACTTGAGGAAGCGCCTGTAAAACTGCTTGAAGTATCTACATCAGTGTCCACGACAGAAGTTGTCAGTCTTCCAGCGCTTGCTGAAGAACCAGATCAAGCGTCTCCACTAGAGGATATTCCTGATGCTCCTGAAATCGTTGATACCAATGCTGCTGATACTGCTTAGGATCTTCAAATTGATGTACGAGGTATAATTTTTGATCCTGCATATCAAGCTCCTCTTGACTCTCTCAAGCATACATCCAGATTTAAGCGACTGGTTCCTCAAGTGGTTCCATCGGATGTGAGTCAAGATTTTGGACCTTTGCTGAAATCTATCTTAGAGGAGGTGAGCAATCATGCAACTCAGAATGAAGAATCCCTCCACTGGATTAAGATGGATTTGGCAAAGATTGAATCTCAGACTATGAGCGTTCAGATTGCTCATATGCATGGTTCTGCTCAAGCGGCTGTTAATGAATGTCACAGAGAATTTCAAAATATGAATGATGCTACCAACGCCACGCTACTCACTATGGAAGAACGACTTGTAAAGTGTCTTGACAACTTAGAAACTTCCCTGAGTGATGCTATCAGCGCTAAGATAGTCGCTATGCAGGAACGTTTCGACAAGCATCAGGATGATCTTACAGCTTCCATGTCTCAGATTGCTCATCAGGTTAGCCTACTCACACAACATTTTCTGAAGTCTGATGATGGCAATAAGGGGGAAGGACAAAAAATGGGGGAGAAGCAGAAAACTTCTAGTTCAAGAGCTTCCAGTCCTCCATCCAAGCGTCAAACTTTCCTTCGTTCTTTGCCAGTACCTTCAAGGGCATTGCTTGAACATTTTGATGTTCCTTTTTCTAGACCGCCTATTCCAGAGCCTTCTGACCCAAAGATCATTGCTAAAGAGCAAAAGAAGTCAGAATTTGTCAGAGCGTTCAGAGTATGCCTAAGGATGATAGGCATTGATCCAGGTGAATGGGATAAGCAATTTGTTGCTTATAAAAAGAGACAACAAGAAGAACAGAAAACAGTAAAAAATAAAGAGCATGCTTCCATGATTAAGCTTGAAGAAAGGATTTCTGAAGCAATCAGAACAGAAGTAAACATAAAACTCAACGCTCAAAAAGAAGAAGAAGATTAAGAGTTGTTTACTTTGCTCTATTTATATTCTCGTCTGTTTTTGTATTTTGTAATTTGTTTTCTTAATCAGTTGTAAAAATGCTTGATAACATTGATATATATAAAATGCATTTTCAGCTGAAAAAACTCGTTGAAGCTTAACTAACCTCAACTAACTTTTACTAACCAAAGCTAATTTTTATTTTGGCTGTCTAACTCTTGAACTACAAAAGAGTAAGTATTGCCATCATCAAAAGGGGGGAAATTGTTAGGAATTTCATGTTAGATGTTTTGATGATGAAAATTACGATTTTATGTTAGACCCTAAAATATATAAGTTTGATTTTATTTAGAAATCATGTATAAGCTTTGAAGCGTTAGATTTGTAATAGGCTTTATAGGCTTTGCTTTAATTTGTTCTAGATTGTTAGGCTAAGTATTCTTAGACTGAGCGTCTGATGATTTCTGAGTGAGTTTATCAGTAGTTTAGTTTGAAGACTCAAGCGCCTGAAATCTGAATGAAGATGAAGATTCCAAGCGTCTAGAAGACCAGTTATTTCAAATGTCAGTTTAAGACAGAAGTAATTCAAAGATGAATGAACGTCTATCAACGACCATTTTCACCTGAATTTATTTCCAAGTCCAGAAAGAGTTTAATACAAATATTCTCAGTGCATTAAGTGCCAACAGGTATTTAATTCAAATGCATTAAATGCTGATAAGAGCATTAAATGCTGATAAGATTATTAAATGTGATAAGTACTTTCAGACGTACGGAGAAGCCAGCCTATTGGACTGTCAATTATTCACAGACTGCAGTGCCAATTTTTGCGCAACAGATGTTCAGGAAAAAGGACAAAAGTTGTTCGCTCGCGAAAGTGAAAGTGAGAGACATGCGCCTGTGCATGTGTCAAACGGACACTTTTTCCAAGAATGCCTATAAATAGGACTTCAACAACAAGCCAAAACATACGATCAACTCCAAGCCAAATTGTTGTTGCATTGAAGTCTCATTCCTTAAACTTTCAGAAAAGCTAGAATATTCAAGCAAACATTTTCTTTGCTTTTCTTCAATTCCTGAGACAGTCAACCAATATCTCAAACATTCTTTTCAAAAGAAACCTACATTACTATTGAGATATTTCCAGTTGTTTAAACTTCATCAAAATCAAACAAGCCGTTTAGAAACACCCCATCCAAACCTCGCGATCTGTGTGAAGTCAAAGTTGGATACTTACATTATTTCTGGGTGAAAGAAGCAAGAGGATTGAAGTGATTTGGAGCAGAAATCTGTGTGATCAAGGAGCTCAAATCATCGACATCTATCTCTCCCTATTTTGTAGAAGACTCTGTGTGAGTCTTCAAGAATCATTTTAGTAGATTGCCTCCAAGTGATCAAGGAGAAGAAGGACGTTGTTGGGATTACACCACCCAACGAACCTTACAAATATTGTGTCATTTACTTTACAGTCAATTATCTTATTACCATATCATTGCAAAAATTGATTAAGTAAAACACAATCAAACAGTAAGCAACTAAGAAATTGTTTGCGACGCTAAAGCTTTTAAAAGAGAAGACCCATAAATCATTCCGCTGTACTAACACTAATTAAAGAACTGAACGCTTAAACCTATTTGGTTAAAGTATTCAAATCTTAAAATCGAAGTTAACTTTCTAAAACAGTCTTCATTAGACGTTCAGCCGAAGCATTTGTAGTTCAAGTAAACGCTCAGTCATGCGTCTACATTTCAAGCATCCAAACACTTTTTAATACGAATCTTTTTGAAGTTGAAAAAGACTTCAGGGTCTATTCAACCACCCCGCCCTTCTACACCCTTTCATATGCCACTTGGGACCAACAAGTGGTATCAGAGCGGTTAAAGTTGAAATTTTAAAATTTCCAAGCATAACAGCTTGTTTAGATCCCTTTCAAATATAGTTTCTTTAAATTTTATTTATGGCATTTTCTAAAGTTCCTAAGTTGACCGAGTCAAACTACGACTCATGGAAGGTCAAAGCTTTTACATACCTTTGTTCATGTGATGACGAAATGTGCGATATTATTTCAGATGGACCAATAGAAATTTTGAAGGTTATTACCAGAGCGCCAGGAGCCAAGGAAAAAATGCCAGATTGCTATGTTGAGAAGCCTAAACAAGAGTGGTCCACTGATGAGCGTCGAAGAGCAAATTTGGACAATGTTGGTCGAAACGCCTAATATACAACTGTTGGTGATAATGACAATTTATTCAACAAAGTCAAATCATGTAATACCACTAAAGAAATTTGGGATAAGTTGGCCATAATCTGTGGTGGATCAGCTCAGATCAAGGAAAATAAGCTTTCCAATGCTAAAGAAAAATTCAACAGCTTTATGGTGTTACCTAACGAGACACTAGAGCAATTGGACATAAGATTCACAGCTCTTGTTACGAAACTTACATCGTTGGGAATGGATGTGCAAAACAGAGAAATGGTGGTTAAGATTTTCTGAAGTCTACCTAGTAGATTTTTTATGAAAACAACAGCTATGAGAGAATCAAGCAATTTGGATAGTTTAACTCCTGAAGACGCCTTTTCAGAGCTCCAAGCAGTTGAGTTTGAGCTGAAGTCAGCCAGTGATATTGTGAGTAGTCCTGTAATTGAGTCTGGAGCGCTCGTAGCATCAATCAAGGGTAAATCGGGTGATAAGGGAAGAGGTTCAGATATCAGTGAGGATGAGGAACTAGCTTTTCTAAATAGATTCAAAAAGTTCTTGAGATATGAAAACAAAGGAAATAGTCCTAAGCATCAAGGACACAGTTCATATCAAGGGCCTGCTCCAGTGCAACAACAGTATCAAACGCCTCAGTACTCTGTTCCTACATCCCAAGCGCCTGTTCAGTACCAAGCGTCTACTCAAAATCTCTCAGCGCCAGTGGTCTCAAAATGACACAATGCAAGGTTAACAAATGAACAAAAGATGAAAACTAATCTTTGTTATAATTGCAGAAAACCAGGACACTACCGGGTAAATTGCCCTTATCCAAATGTATCTAAGCCTTCAAGGCAGGATTACTTGGATAGAAACCAATTCAGGAGCAACTTTTGCCAACAAGGTTTGCTAGCGGAATCAGAACCAGCGAGCGCACATGAAGATTTGGATTCTTCAGAGGAGAGTAGTGATGATGATGAGCCAGTGGATGACTCAGTGCTTATTTGTCTCATGGCTAGAGATGATGAAGCATCCCCCAAGGTACCTAGAGCCAAAGCCAATACATCTGTTTGGTATTTCGATAGTGGATCGTCAAGGCAAATAACGGGCTCCAAGGATCTTCTGATCAACTATCAAGCTGCCAATGGTCCACAGGTTGTATTTGGTGATAACTCCAAAGGTAAAACCAAAGGTATAGGTACTGTGCATAGGGGGAACATCATGATAAGTGATGTTCATTATGTTGAGGGTCTATAGCACAATTTATTAAGTGTAAGTCAATTTTCTCATAAAGGCTTTGAAGTCATATTTTCAAGTGACTGTTTCTATATAAATAACGCTAAGACTAAGTCTACTAAATTGAAAGGTAAAAGAACAAACAATGTATATTTGGTAGTTCAAGCAAAAGTTCAGTCAAGCGTCTACATTTCAAGCGTCCAAAACCTTTTTAATACGAATCTTGTTGAAGTCGAAAAAGACTTCAGGGTCTATTCAACCCCCCCCCCCTTCTATAACCTTTCGTATGCCACTTAGGACCAACACGGATCAAAACCACTCCCAGGCGTGGGTCTGCTCACGCCCAGACGTGGTCGGCAAAATCGGATCAAATTTTTTTTTTTCTTAATTTTGATGCCGAAAGGTTGGGTAACCTAAGAACCTGACCCCAGTTGATTGCTTAAAACTTATAATTTCTAAAAAGGGTTTTGGAAATTGGAAATCGATATTATCCTGATGAAATTTGCAATTTTGTTTAGACAACGGATGGGTAAATTTTGGATATCGCACATAAATATATGTTTGTTGCTTGGCATGCTTATGTGATGGGGATGAACCACGAGCCTAGTCTATGTTTTTGGTTTTCATTGTATGCAATATTCTAGAGTTGTGAAAATAGCCGGTTTGGCTTTTACTTTTCTGTCAAGTAGATTAGTAGTAGATGATAGACTATGTAATTGAAGACGAAGCCAAGACTTGAAGACTTGTATGCTGTGGTGGAATCCATTGTAATAGTCTAGTTGTTTTTTAATTTCTAGAATGTCCTGGCCCACTTTGGCTCAGTGGGTTAGTAGGTTAGGGCTCGAGGTGGTTCTTCCTCGATTTACCGCTTTATAGGATGTTTATTTATCTTTCCGATATGATATGTGATGTGTTGTGAAATGCATGCATAGGATAGATAACTAAACAAGATAATTGTAATACTGATGAGACCTATATGTATGCAATGTAATTCCTTCCTTGAAACATATTAGGCTAATGTGGGAATAGAATTGGAGTTCTATTTCCATTCCTTCCATCATAAGTAATTGCCATGTGATATGCCGCTGAAGTTCAAATCCATTTGCTCAGAAAATAGGGTCGGTTGAACCTAAGAAAGGCTGTGAGCATTACTAAGCATATGATGCCCTGTGGGATCATTGGTTTCATTACTTAGCTCATAAAATGGGGGTAATGGAATTGATGATTGATCATGGAATATTTGATGGGTTGAGCTTAACATCGACTACCATGTGTTAGCTCAAAAAATAGGGCACATGCGAAAGATGAGGAAAAAGATCTTGAGAACTATCAAGAAAGATAGAAGGCCCAGTAAGGCTACTATGCGAACTAGTCATATGTTATCTCAGAAAATGAGGCATATGATGAAGTTTGGCTAGATCTCAAGCCCACTAAAGAATTAACTATTCTTCTAATCACACCAAGAGGGTGGTGGGATTTGAAAAACAGTGGAAAACTTGTACAATTAAAGACCAAATTGTATAAAAACTTTATTTGAAAATCCGTTACTTATCGTCTGCCTCGTGCATTTTGTAGATAACACAAAATGGCTAAAAATCCACTTTATACAATTCTCGAAACAAACAAACTGACCGGCCCCAACTTTCCCGATTGGCTAAGAAACCTTAAGATTGTTCTACAATATGAAAAGAAGGACTACATTCTGACGGCTGAACAGCCGGGAATAACTCTTGATAGCACTAATGGGGATAGAGAGTACATTAAGCTTTGGTCAGATGAAAATATCTAAGCGAGATGCCATATCATGACTACAATGTCGAATGAGTTGCAAAAGCAACATGAGAATAGGATATTAGCAAAGGATATTGTCAATCGCCTTGAAGAGATGTACGGTACTAGAACAAGGCGAGAGAGGTATGCTATCTTGAAGCAACTGTTTGGAGCAAGGATAAGCAAAGGTGCGTCTGTCAGTGATCACGTCCTTAAGATGATTCAATTGATTCACAAGATGAACGATTTGGACGTGTTACTTGCTGGAGACCTTTGCGTTGATCTAGTCCTTCAGTCTCTCCCATGGTCTTATGACTAATTCGTCATCAACTTCAACATGAACAACTTAAATGCCTCATGAAATCATTTGTTGAATATGTTGACAAGTGCTGAGAGTACCATCAAAAAGGACGAGTCGGTGCTGCTTATGAATTCATCTTCTAAACCTAAGAAGGGTAACAAGAAGAAGAATAAGACTAAGAAGCAAAAAGGTACTGATGGTGTCAAAAAGGTGAAAAAGGTCAAATCTGATAAGTGCTTCAAATGTGGGAAGACTGGGCACTGGGAAAGGAACTGCAAAGAGCCACAGGCTGAAGGTACGTTCTTTGTTGAAGTTAACTTTTCAGTTAATGATTCTTCTTGGATTCTAGACACTGGATGTGGACTTCATATCTGCAATAACTTGCAGGAGATGACAAGAATCAAGGAGCTAAGTAGAGGTGGCATGACCCTGCGAATGGCAAATAGAGCACGGGTTGCTGCCAAAGCCGTGGGGACGATCTACTTAGGGATAGGAGATAGAAATTTAGTATTAAATTCTATTTATTTTGTTCCTGAAATAATAAGAAACATTATCTCGATTCCGGTTTTGGATCGAGAGGGTTATTTTCTTGAGATTCGTAATAAAACTTTGTTTTTATCTTATGAATCGTCTCTTATTATGGAATCAAAATTGCAAGATGGAGTTTATACTGTTTTCCCAATAATTTCTAATCTCAATATTCAACAAAGAAATAAACGTAAACGAGATAATCAAACAGATGCACTAACGTGGCACGAGAGACTAGGTCATATCTCCAAAGAAAGAATTCAAAGCATGGCAACTCATTTAGGTCTCCAAAACATAGATGAGTTGACAACTTGCGAATCCTGTCTCAAAGGGAAATGATCAAGTTGCCATTTTCAGGTAAAGTGGAATGAGCCACAAGTCCATTGGATTTGATCCATACGCATGTGTGCAGCCCTATGAGCATAAATGCTCGAGGAGGGTTTAGCTACTTCATAACCTTTATCGACAATCACTCTCGGTATGGTTACGTATATCTGATGAGATATAAATATGAATCCTTTGAGAAATTCAAGGAGTTTAGATATGAGGTAGAGAAGTAACTTAGAAAAAGTATTAAAGCTCTTTGATCTGATCAGGGAGGAGAATACATGTCTTCTGAGTTCATTGATTATCTTAAAGAGAATGGGATTCTTTCACAGTGGACTCCGACAGGCATGCCTCAACATAACGGGGTAGTCGAGTGAAAGAATCGAACATTGTTGGATATGGTGCGATCCATGATGAGTTGCACTGAAGTTCCTAAGTCCATGTGGGGCTATGCGCTTGAAACGGCAACCTATCTATTGAATAGGGCACCGTCCAAGGCTGTGCCCAAGACCCCATATGAAACTTGGTGTGGAAAGTCACCCTCGTATGCTCACTTGAGAATGTGGGGGTGCCCCGCTTATGTAAAATATTTAGTGGGAGACAAATTGGATCCCAAATCCTCTTTGTGTTATTTTTAAAGGTATCCAAAGGAAACTATTTGATACTACTTCTACAACCCGGTGGAACAAAAAGTGATTGTTTCAAGAAATGCCAATTTCCTAGAAAAAGGATTCCTTTTGGATAGGAAAGGTGAGGCTGTAGGACTTTATGAGATGAATCAAAGTGATTCGAATCAAGAAGTACAAAATAACCCACCCGACACCAATGAAGCTAACTCTGATACACCTGCTGAGAACACACAACCTTTGAGGAGATCTGAAATAGTTCCAAAGGAACCTAAAAGATGGCTTGGCCTGTTAGAAGAAAAGAACTCAGATGATCCTCCCTTAGAATTTGACCCAAAGAGTTATAAGGAAGCAATGTCTGACATTGATTCGGGAAAATGGCTAGAAGCCATGAAGTCTGAAATGGACTCCAACAAGGTATGGACCTTGGTGGACCCACCAGAGTGCGTGAAACACATTGGCTGTAAGTGGGTTTATAAGTGGAAGCTTCGAGTCGATGGAGAGGTGGCAACCTATAAAGCAAGACTCGTGGCAAAAGGATTCACTCAGAGGTAAGGCATTGACTATGAGAAAACTTTCTCGCCAGTGGCGATGCTGAAATCCATTAGGATTCTGCTTGCTATATCTGCATTTTTCGATTTTGAGATCTAGCAGATGGATGTAAAGACTGCATTCCTCAATGGAGAGATTGAGGAAGAGATATACATGCAACAGCCAAATGGCTTTACATCCTAAATGAGCGAACACAAAATGTGTAAGCTCCAAAAGTCCACTTATGGATTAAAGCAGGCTTCCCAAAGCTGGAATAAATGGTTTGACACTGTCATACAAGAATATGGATATGTGCAAAACGTTGAAGAGTCTTGTGTGTACAAGAAGGTTAGTGGGAGCACGGTTACATTTCTCATACTTTACGTTGATGACATTCTTTTGATCGGAAATGATATTGGAATGATGCAGTCGACTAAAGTATGGCTCTCTAAACAATTTTCCATGAAGGATATGGGAGAGGCATCCTACGTACTTGGTATGAAGAGATATCGAGAGAGATCGAGTAGGCTACTGGGACTCTCCCAATCCACAAATATCGATCGCGTACTTAATAGATTTAAGATGGAAGAATCCAAGAGAGGATTCTTGCCAATGCAACATGGGATTACATTTTCCAAGTCGATGTCTCCTAAGACTCGAGAAGAAAGAGTAAGAATGTCCCAAATACCTTATGCCTCGGCTATAGGTAGCATAATGTACGCGATGATATGCACAAGACCCGATGTGGCGTACGCATTGAGTGTATGCAGCCGTTATTAGGCTGATCCCGGTGAGAAGCACTGGAACACAGGGAAAGTGATCCTTAAGTACCTTAACAGGACTAAGGACATGTTTTTGATATACGAACGCAGAAAATTAGAGTTATAGGGATACACCGACTCGAGTTTCCAAACAGATGTGGACGACTCGAAGTCGGTCTCGGGATTTGTCTATCTGCTCAATAGAGGAGCCGTCAGCTGGAAAAGTTCCAAGCAAGCAACTGTAGTGGACTCCACCACTGAAGCAGAATATATCACAGCTTCAGAGGCTGCGAAGGAAGGTGTTTGGATAAGGAACTTCATCCAAGAATTAGGTATAGTTCCATCCGTTGTAGACACAGTACCTTTGTACTATGACAACAACGGGGCTATTGCGCAAGCAAAGGAGCCAAGGTCTCATCAGAAATTCAAGCACATATAGAGACGATACCACTTGATCAGGGTGATCATTGGGAGAGGCGACGTTCGAGTGGAACGTGTGGACTCGGCAGACAATGTGGAGGACCCGCTCACAAAACCCTTAAGCCAAAAAGCATTTGAAGGACATCTAGGGAGAATGGGCCTCAAGTACATGGGCAATTGGCCCTAGGGCAAGTGCGAGATTGTTAGAGTTTATACTGGGCGCACCAATTTAGGGCGCCATTCTATGTAATAATAATTCTAGCTGAACGATCTTTTTCATATAAATAAAGTTAATCTTTTTGCATTCTTTATTCGTGTATATATTTTGGTCTTAACTTAGAATAAAGTCCCAAAGGATCACACATAGCAATGGGACATCATTGCGCATCGGGAATGGCAATGATGGAATATGTCTCCAAGGTTGTGATCCTTAAAACATATGTTCCAAGTCGTGAATGGGCTCGTCGAGATGAAGGGATATCAGTGAGACCCAAAAGACTTGCTTATATGATGCATACTCTTGATAGAGTGTATCCGTTCCATAGATATTGGCACGGTGAAAGCCTATGCATATATGAGAGTTCCTATTGTGGGAATAGGTATACTGAACAACCCCATGGAAGTTCCATTTGTTGGTCCGAAGTGGTTTACGAAAGGGTCTAGAAGGGGGAGGGGGGGTTGAATAGACCCTGAAGTCTTTTTCGACTTAAAAAATTTCGTATCACTTTGAAGCATTTGAACGCTCAGGAAGCTTTGAGCGCTGGGTGCGGCGCTTGAGAGATAATGACTTAAGCGCTAGTTTCAGGCGCTTGGAAGAAGTAAACTTAGACTTGGTGATTTCAACGCTTGCCAAAGTACGGTAGAGTTTAGTCACTAAATCAGGGTTAGCACAGCGGAAATGTTTTTATAGCTTAGCGTTCGTTTTAACCGATCAGTCGCTTATTAGTTTTAAATGCTTTTTCAAGATATAATATGATAGTATAATATAAGACAATAAAGCAGTAAATGACACAAGATATTTGTAAGGTTCACTGGGTGATGTAATCCCAGCTACGTCTTTCTTCTCCTTTTATCAGGGAGGTTTTCCACTATGATGATTATCGAAGGGTCACACAGAGACTTCTACAAAATAGAGGGAGATTGGATATGATCTCGAAACTCCTTGGTCACACAGATTTCAGCTCCACTAAAGACCTTCTATCCCCTTGCTTCTTTAACTCAGAAATGGTGCAAGTTACGCTTGATCTCGGAGCTCCTTGGTCACACAGATTTCAGCTCCAATAGAGATCTTCTTCCACAAGCTTCTTTTACACAAAAATATTGCTTGTAAGTCAACAATCTTTCTCACTCAGATGAAAGGTGTTGATGGTTTTGGTCACGGGTTTGTTTGTTTTTGGAAAGTTCAAACAACTGGGAGATATCTCAATAGTAGTGTAGGTTCTTCTTAAAAAGAGGTTTGAGATATGGGTGACTGTCTAGGAATGTATTTGAGAAAGCTTAAAGGGTTTCGGCTCTGGAGTGTATAAGCTCTTTCTCAAAAAAATTCAGCAACGTTTTGGACCCTTTTTCTTATTTTTTTACGTCCAGATGTTTTTCTGTATCTGTCTCTCTTTTGTCCCTTTTGCTGAAAAGGTTATTTATAGATTGTTATGAGATTTTGTCCGTTGGACACAGTTGGAATCTCGTTTCCCTAAACATTCCATGAGTTCTGACAATCCTAACTTTGGGTATATTTAATTGGTTAGGCATGGTCTTGGTTTCATAAATCTGACAGTCTCGGTCAAAGATATGGCTTGCCCATAAGTTGTAGTGCTTATATTTTAATAGCACTTATCCGACTTTTGATGCATCTTGTCTTATTTCTGTTTGGGAATAATTTTCGTTGATTCATGCATCTTTGATGACTTGGGTTTGAATCTTCAGGTTACGCTTGGAGAACTAGGCGCTTGAGCCTTTGGAGTTTAGGCTTTTTGAAAGTAGCCTTCTTTGTTAATCAGACGCTTGAGAAAGGTCACAATCTTTGCCCGATTCTTTAGATGCTTGTCCTTTCACTTTATCTGTGATAGACTCACTCAGAATTCTATCATTGACTTAGTGTTAAGTACTTGGTCTAAGGTCCATAACAAATCTTGAGCGCTGAGTTCGTAACCCGGGATAGTCTTTTAGCGTTTGACGGACGCTTGAGACTAATCTTTATCTTTACTGTTTCTTCAGACGCTTGATCTTCAATTTCATCACTTGGTAGACTCACACAGAATTCTTCTAGTGATTTAGTATCACATTCTTAGTCTAAACTCTATAAAGATAAAAATACAAGCCTAGTATAAAAACACGAGCTTTCAGGCGCTTATACATTTGTTCTACGAAAGCTTTTATACTTTACATTTCTTGGGGTCTAACATGGGATCCTAATTGTCATCATCAAAACATCTAACATGAAATTCCTAACAATTTCCCCCTTTTTGATGATGGCAATACTTACTCTTTTATAGTTCAAGAGTTAGACGGCCAAAAAATAAAGGTTAGCGTTGGTTAGTAAGTTAGTTAAGGTTAGTTGAGCTTCAACGAGGTGTTTCAGCTGAAAAATGCATTATATATATTATTGAAGGTACAGGCATTTTTACAACTGAAATAAGGAAGAGATGAAAGCAAGAAAAGCAGAAGTACAATCAAGATCGTGACTTGATCTTGTATCTCTTGGTCATTTCTGCGCGGATTGCCTCAGTTATTTGATCTTCTAATGTCATCATCACATCATGATCTTTATTGATTATATACTTGTTTTCATCTACTTGCTTTTGTTTGAAAGCAACGTAATGCTTATCCCATTCATCTGGGTCAATACCCATATACCTTAAGCAGATTCTGAAGGTTCGATTTAGATCAGACATCTTCCTTTCCGCAGCTACTTTTTCTGGATTGGTAGATTCTGGAATGGACGCTCTGGAAAGAGGGATGTCAAACTGCTCAAGTAGTGCTCTGGAAGGTACTGGAAGATCTGGATAGAGCGCTCTTGGAGTTTCTTTTTTACTGGGCGCTCCAGTAGGGGCAAAAGTGGTTACCCAAGATAGATAGGGATCTTGCTCTTTATTTTGTATAGGAGGAGGAGTGGGAGTATGTTGACGCTTGGGCGGCGGAGGAGGATCTTGAGCGCTTGATGTTGAAGTTTTCCTCTTCCCCCCTTTCTTCTTCTCTTCCCCCTTATTGCCATCATCAGTCGGCATAAAATGCTGAGTAAGGAGACTGATTTGAGTAGCAATCTGAGCGACAGAGGCCTCAAGAGTGTTAAGACGCTGATCGAAATGTTCTTTCATGACCAGGAGTTGGGCTTGAGTAGCGTCTGTCAGAGAGGTCTCTAGAGTAGTGAAGCGGTTGATAATGTCTTCTTTCAAGGCCAGGTGACTCGCCTGAGTAGCGTCAGCCATTTGCTAAAATTTCTTAAGGCCTTCAGTCATGGTCGATTGAGCAGAAGAAACCGCAGGATTAACGGGAAGCTTGAAGCGATACGTGTGTTTGAGTGATTCCATTGGGACTTGATAAGCAGGGTCAAACACGGTCCCTTGAAGCTCCGGGTCAATAATAGACTTGGTGGAAGCAGTAGAGTCAGAAGCAGATGGACTGTCAACAGGAATAGGTGCTTGAGGTTGATCTGTGGAGTCCTCAGCAATAATGGGCGTTGGCGAGACATGCAACCTTTCAACAGGCGCTTCGGCAATGAGTGGCGCTGGCAGTGCATCCAATTGTTCAATTGGCGCTTCAACCGTGACTGATTCGATACGGCTAAAGTCCGTAAAGTTGAAGTCCATGCCGGCAAATGGCTCATCTGCATATGGATATGTAGCACTCTGTAGAAGTTCATTCAAGTGTAGAGTAGGAAGGTAAGTACCTTGAATGAAGGTGCGAAGTGGACTATCCATGGCCCTAATGTACATTGGACCAAGGATATCCAGTACGTGATTGGGAAAGATTCTGGATGGCGCTCTGCTGATGGAAAAGATAGCATCGGAGCAGTAATGTTGAGAAAAGCCAATCAGCCTGTCCGTTGGAAGAGCGTGGAGTTTCTGAGATTCAGGAACATAACTTGTGTAGTAGTCTTCCAAATAGGGGTAGACAGCTTGAGCAAGCGCTTGGTTTCTTTCCAGTGAAGATAAGACGAAGTCATAGTGACTATGAACTTCCTGTCGGATGGAGGGAAGGAGTGGATAGCCGGTGAAGGAGTTTATCCGGGATCCATTCCATGCGCGCAGGTTGGCTGTGAAGACTCTATCAAAGTGAGCGAGGGGAGTCATGAGCTTGATCATTAGTCGAAAGTTGTCGTCACAGTCACTTGAAGTGAAATTCAAGCAAGATGGTGAAGAACTGTCGCTGGAAGACTCTTGAGTGTCACATCGTAGAGGAGTGTTTGCAAATCTGTGCAACGCTACACGTAAGGACTGCTCAGTGTGTTGACGAATCAGAGGCAGCCTCAATACGGACCCAATTCTCCTTTGACGCTTCTGTAAGCAATATTGAGCAAATTTTCGCTTCTTATCATGTATACAGGTGCGGAAGAGATGAGGATCGGTGACCAACTCTTCGAATTTGTATTTGCTACCAACATACGCTTCAGCCCAATTCACTTCAGCCATGCAGTACTCAATCCCTGCATTAAGGATAGCTCGAAATCCTTGCTGGTGAATATCTCGGATTGCCTCAAAGCGATGCTTGTCTGGTTCATAATTAGCGTTCCAAACGCTATCAAAATAAGCATCAGCTTCTGTCTGAATCATATCAAGGACAGATGCTGGACGGTCTCCGGCATGTACACCTTTATTCGTCCATAAACGGAGCGGATTAGTGGAAAACATATTTGCAGGACTATTAACGAGAGTTGAGGAGTGAGAGTAGCCTTCTCTATTTAAGAGCTTCTCAGTGGGATTGATGAGTCCATAAGCACGGTCATAGATTCATATGTTGAAATCTCTGAGAGCAAGACCAGTTGGTTTGCTGTGCCCGTACTCGCGATAATAGGCCAAATCAACATCTGCTCGTGGGGTCTTTCTTTCTTGAACCTGTCGCGGGGGCGCTGAGGTGAGCAAGGTATCTCGGACAGTGAGATCAAACTTAATAAGTTTGACGATATCATTCTCCGCATTTATGAGACTGTCTTCATTATATCCGGTAGGAAAGAAGTCTTCTTCGGGCGCTGGGGGTAGATAGTCAACTGAGTGATCAATTGTCTTTAGAGGATCCAGCTGAAAGAAGTTTTGGTGAATGATAATTTTGTCAGTGTCGCTCTGATTGTTTGAGCGTGCCTCGGTTGTAGATGGGAGAGTGAGTAGTAGTGGAACCTCTGGAACATCAGGTTCATCAAGCTCTAAGCCTGCAAATTTCGTGGCGGCTGCATGAGCGATGGCGACGACATCTGTCATATCGACATCCAGATGGACATCACTGGGCGCTTGAACAGCGGCTAGAGGAAGAGCTGTATAACAGATATCCTCTATAAGGGGAGGATCTTCTACATAAGTAGGTAAGAAACTACTGTGGGAAGAAATAAACTTACCCTGAGAGCTAGTCTCAACAACAATAGTAGCTTGAGCGCTTGGCTCAGTAGTCTCAGGCTCTGGAGGAGTAACATCGACTTGACGCTTGCGTAGTCCTCTGCGTCTCTTGAAGATACGCTTCACGTTCACCCCTTCAGCCGGTGGCGCTTGAGTGGGTGCAATAGTAGGTTCTTCAAAGTCTATGTGTTTAAGTACGTTTTCCAGTGTTCTTCGGGTTACGGGAGGAATCTTGTCTTCTTCATCGTCATCCGTAGCTTCATCATCCTGCGGAGGAGATGGAATAGGTTGAGCCTTGGGCTTTCGTGTAGCCCTCTTTTTGGTAGCAGCAGGGCGTTTCACGGCTTTCTTCGGAGTGGAACGCTTAGCTTCCTCTGGAGCTGGACGCTCAGCCTCCTCATCTAACGCTTCACGCACAACTTGGCGCTCAGAGAGAGGTCTGGCCGCACCTCCGATCTTTGGTGGGTTAAAAAGATTCTGAATGATTCTTGGCCCATAAAATTTATGTTTGGCTATAGTAAATCCAGCCGATGATGTACATTCTGCTCTGAATAGTAGGTCACTGAGAACCAAACCGTAAGGTTTGTTTGAGGTACGCAGACAGTTCTTGAATCTGTTGAACACATAGGCGCTCCAGTTAATTTTGATGTTTAGCAGGATGACAGTTCTTGAATCTGCACAAAATTAGTTTTTTTTTAGCAACATAGTTTTGAATTTTTGTTTTCTCTCTTTGTTAGGATTTTGACACGTGGCAATCAATTAGATCTCAGCCTTTGAGCAAGATAACTGTGGACGCGAATTTTAAAAGGTAGGCACGGTTACATTTGGTAACTCCCACATATAAATTTTTGAAGTCCGAGTAGAGATTTGAAATAAGACGATTCAGAGCTTAAGTGTGATACACGCGCGTGTAAAATATTGATACGTATACCATCACAGACTGTTTGAGAGCCATCATTTTGAAGAACTATGTAAGTGTCCGCCAATTTTTGATCATTTGGAGCGTGTAGATATGATTTTGCTTTATCAGAAATTTGACGCTCGTCATACTTTATTATTTGCAAGGATGTTTTATATTGACGCTCCACAAATTTGAAGTTCTTCCCAAATCCCTTTGTATGCTTGAGCGTTCAAGCACATTGTTTACAATCTTTTGACGCTTGTGTGAAATAATGAAAAGTTTAACATTTATATGTGAAGATAGAATATTTTTCTCACACTGGTTTCGATAAATGACAACATACTGTTGGTGTCAGTGTTTACTTTATAGTATAATTTTAAAATATTCAGCGTTAGATGTACTCGCCCAGAATACATGGTGAGTGTATTTACACGTGTACATAAGCTGAACCAACTTTTTAAAGAAACAATGAGTACCCTTGGGTTTTGTTGAACAAAAATAAGAGATGTCAAGTCAGCATTAATTGCATTGATTGACTAATCCATTAATTTTTGTTTAGCGTCGGGTAAGGTACGCTTCATTTGAAATACATTTTACTAAGTGCTTGACTGGGAATAAGCTTAAGCGTTTAGTGTTTTGAAAGAAGCACAGACACTAAGAAAGATTTGTGTAATAAGCGTCCGAATGATTTAAGTGTATGGTGCAAAGTGCGTATGACCGATGCAAGGGAAAACATTTTTGGTCATATTCACTTAAGTATAGTTAGTTCTTTTAAGGTTCCCCCTATGTAGGTTCCCCATAAATTACATAAAATAAAGTGAATTCCCCCTAAATTTCATGCCTAACAAAAGTATGATGTTTCGAATGATTAAGCATTTAGATCAATCATACCTAGTTCACTTCTTAAAGTGAGAAAACGTTGTTCGTTGAGCACTTTGGTGAAGATATCTGCCAGTTGCTTTTCTGTACCAATGAAGTGCATGGAGATATCTTTCTTTTGAACGTGGTCACGTAGAAAGTGATAGCGAATGTCAATGTGTTTGGTTCTAGAGTGAAGAACTGGATTTTGAGTCATTGCTAAGGCGCTTTGATTGTCACAATGGATAGGAGTTGCATCTAGGATTATTCCATAGTCTCTAAGTTGTTGCCTCATCCAAAGGATCTGTGCACAACAGCTTCCAGCGGCTACATACTCAGCTTCAGCGGTGGAAGTAGCGATGGACTGTTGCTTCTTACTATGCCATGAAATTAGTCTATCACCTAGAAATTGACATGTTCCACTAGTACTTTTTCTATCTATTTTGCATCCTGCAAAATCTGCATCTGAATAACCAATTAGTTCAAAAGGAGAATCCCTAGGATACCATAAGCCCACATTTTGTGTGCCTTTTAGGTACTTAAGGATCCTTTTAGCAGCAATTAAGTGTGATTCTCTAGGATCAGCTTGAAATCGTGCACACATGCATACTGAGAACATAATATCAGGTCTACTAGCTGTAAGATAAAGAAGTGATCCAATAATACCTCTATAGTTAGTGATATCAATTTTCTTTCCATTATCATCTCTATCTAGCTTAAGCGTTTGGCTCATTGGAATTTTGGAAGGTGATGCATTTTCCATACCAAATTTCTTGATCATATCTCTAGTATATTTAGTTTGGTTTATGAATATGCCATTAGGGAGTTGTTTAACTTGTAATCCTAGGAAGAAAGTTAATTCACCCATCATGCTCATTTCAAATTGATCTTGCATCATTTTCGAAAATTTCTCACATAGACGCTTATTGGTAGATCCAAATATAATATCATCAACATAAATTTGAACTAGGAGAATATCTTCATTATGGGTAATTTTGAATAACGTTGTGTCAACGCTGCCTTTTGAAAAGCCTTTACCTATAAGGAAGATAGAAAGAGTGTCATACCATGCTCTTGGTGCTTGTTTAAGACCATAAAGTGCCTTGTCCAATTTGTAGACCATACTTTTCCCATGGTTGTTGATGAATCCTGGTGGTTGCTCCACATATACTTCTTCTTGGAGTTTACCATTCAGAAATGCACTCTTTACGTCCATTTGATACACTGTAAATTTGTTAAATGTTGCAAACGCTAGAAACATCCGAATAGCTTCAAGACGGGCTACAGGAGCGTATGTCTCATCGAAATCGATACCCTCTTCTTGACAGTATCCTTGTGCTACAAGTCTGGCTTTGTTTCTAATTACAGTACCATTCTCATCCATTTTGTTTCTATAAACCCATCTAGTCCCAATAACTCCTTGGTGAGTTGGCCTTGGTACTAGCGTCCATACCTTATTTCTTTCAAACTGATTTAGCTCTTCTTGCATGGCTTCAATCCAACTTGGATCGTTAAGCGCTTCATCCACTTTCTTTGGTTCCATTTGAGATAGGAAGCTTGCAAACATGGCCTCATTTATTGTAGCGGCTCTGGTTCTAACAGGTGCTCCAATATCTCCAATAATTAGTTCTGGTGGATGGTCTCTGAGCCATTTTCTGTCTGGTTGGAACGGGTTAAGAGATTGATCTAACGCTTGATTAAACTGTATAGGCGCTTGACCAATTCCTTGTGTAGGCACTTCAGTGTTTACAGTTTGAGTTTGCTCTTGATGAACATTCCCTTCATGATCATCAGCGTTTCTTGCAATATCATCGTTGATATCTTTACGAGTAATCTTAGGATTAGGTACAATGGTTTCATTATCTTCATCAATATCACTATCATCACACAGATTGATTTGTGACCCTTGTTGAGATAAATCTTCAATTTCTGTATCATTAATATTAACCTTACTCGGTTCTTGGTTAGCATCATCAAACACAACATGAATGGATTCTTCAACCTTCGATTTGATCTTATTTAAGATGCGAAAGCTCTTTCCATTTTTGGCGTATCCTAGAAAGATTCCTTCATCTGCTTTAGGATCAAATGTCTTTAGGCTTTGGGATCCATTGTTATGAATGAAACATTTTGAACCAAATACATGAAAGTATGAAACATTCGGCTTACGTCCCTTCCATAACTCATATGGAGTCTTTTCATGTTGCTTGTTGATCATACACCGGTTCTGAGTGTAGCAAGCAGTGTTGATAGCTTCGGCCCAAAACCTTTGAGGCAGCTTAGACTCGGCTAACATAGTCCTAGCGGCTTCTTTAAGCGTTCTGTTCCATCGCTCGGCAACTCCATTTTGTTGAGGTGTTCTAGGCGCTGAATACTCATGAAGTATTCCAAAGTCTTTACAAAATTTCTCAACAATATGGTTAGTAAATTCAGCTCCTCTATCACTTCTAATTCTTGTCACTTTTAGATCTTTTGAGTTTTGTAGTTGACGAATTAGAGAGGTGAGCTTGGCACTAGTTTCATCTTTAGATGCTAAAAATTCTACCCATGTATAGCGTGAGAAATCATCAACTATTACTAGTGAATACTTTTTACCACTAACGCTCATGATTTGAATAGGACCAAACAAATCTAAATGAAGTAATTCAAGTATTCGAGAGGTCGATAGATGAAGCTTCTTAAAAGATGATTTAACTTGCTTACCCATTTGACAAGCATCACATAAGCGATCTTTATTAAAGGAACCCCTGGGTAATCCCTCTACAAGATTTAGCGATATTAATTGAGAGATTGCCTTAAAATTGAGGTGATTCATTCTTCTATGCCATAACCAACCCAATTTATTTTGATTCTTAGCTACGAAACATGTAGGGTTGTTATCTAATGTTGAATCCCAATCTACTAAGTATACATTGTTTGTTCTTCTTCCTTTTAATTTAGTACATCCTGTCTTAACATCGATTATCTCGCACAAGTCACTAGAAAATTTAATTTCAAAGCCTTTATCACAAAATTGACTTATGCTCAGGAGATTATGTTTAAGACCCTCAACATAGTATACATCATTGATCATGATGTTCCCCCTATGCATGATACCTATACCTTTAGTTTTACCTTTAGAATTATCACCGAATATAACTTGAGGACCATTGGTTGCACGATAGTTGATCAAGAGATCCTTTGATCCAGTCATGTGTCTCGACGACCCACTATCTATGTACCAAATTGAGGTATCGGTGTCGGCTCTAGGTACCTGCATTCAAAGGGCAGTTCTAGTTCTTCTTAGGTACCCATTTTGTTTTGGGTCCTTCTTTGTTAGTAACGTTAGTCTGAATTAGAATCTTCGGAACCCACATTTGCCTTGTCTTCATTTTGGGAAGATTGGCCTTTTTGGGTTTCGGTTTGTGTTGTGTGTGCTCTTTAGGTGTATGGTAATATCCTTGATAATAGCAATAATCACAATCATCATGGTTATCATAGTGTCGATAATATGATCTAGATCTTTGCGGATATTGACATTGGTATTTCCTTGATATTGGCTTAGGATGCACTTTTGGTGCTAGACGCTTAGCGTTTGATTTACTTGTAGAAGGTTTTTCCTTAGCCCTTCGAGCGCTTGGATATACTTTCTTTTGTAGATCATTTACTTTGGTCTTTCTTTTGACTGAGCCAGTGTTAGCTTTTTCATTTGATCTAATACCAATATTCTGAGTCTCATTCAGCGTTTGTCTGTTTGAGCTTTCTCCAACAAAGGTTACACCTTTTCCTCTGTTGGTTGATATAACCACAGACGCTTTGGTTTTGTGACCAGATTTATCACAACCTAAACCGGTCTTTTCACCAAATGCTCTGGTTACTTCAGTCACATTATCTAGCGTTCTAGAAGCTTTTGATAATGATGAGATAAGCTGCTCTGATTTAGCAAGTTTAGCGATCAATTCAGCTTCTCTCTTGACTATTATATCAATATCACCTTTTAATTGAATAATTTCACTCTCAAGCGATTGGTTCTTCTCAATGCACTGTTGCTGAATTTGCAACTCTGCTTTGAGCGTCACTTTGTCGCTTTTGAGCGCTGAGATGATATAAAGGTGATTTTGAAATATTTTTGCGGCTTCTTGACAATCATTATAATATTCTTTCACTTTGTCAAGTAATTCATCATAAGAAAGGGGATGACATAATTCAGTGGTTACCTCAGATAGCGAATCGTCAGACTCTTCATCATCTCTTGCCATAAGACAAATGAATGCTGAGTCGCTTGAAGGCTCATCATCACTGCTTTCATCTGATGATTCCAAGTCCTCTTCAGGAGTAAAAAATGGTTCTGATTCTGCTAGCAATCCTTGTTGCCTTAGATTATTCCTGAATTGACTTCTGTGTGCTTGGTCTTGCTTTGTAGGTTTAGACACATTCAGATATGGGCAATTAACTTGGAAATGCCCTAGTTTCCTGCAATTATAACAAAGATTTGTTTTCATCTTTTGGAACCACTGGTGCTGAGAGGTCTTGCTGAGAAGACGCTTGATGCTGAATTGGCGCTGGAGAGGATGGTGCAAGATAGTGAGGCGTTTGATATTGTTGTAGATTTTGAACAGACGCTTGATGCTGAATTGGCGCTGGAGAGGATAGTGCAAGATAGTGAGGCGTTTGATATTGTTGTAGATTTTGAACAGGCGCTTGATATGAATTTTGTCCTGGATGTTTAGGACTGCTTCCTTTCTTCTCATATTTCAAGAACTTTCTGAATCTGTTTAGAAGCGCTAGTTCTTCTTCCTCACTTATATCTGAAGCCTTTCCTTTACTACTGGATTTTCCTTTGATTGATGCCATTAGCGCTCCAGATTCAATTACTGGACTGCTCACTGCATCGCTGGCCGTATTCAACTCAAACTCAAATGCCTTGAGTTCTGAAAAAGCATCTTCTGGAGTTAGACTGTCCAGATTGTTTGATTCTCTCATTGCAGTTGTTTTCATAAGGAATCTACTCGGGAGACTTCTGAAGATTTTGACGACCATTTCCCGATTTTGTAGTTCCATGCCCAAAGATGTTAATTCTGTGACAAGAGCTGTAAATCTCATGTCTAATTGTTCTATTGTCTCATTGGATAACATCTTGAAGCCGTTGAATTTTTCTTTGGCAATTGATAATTTGTTTTCCTTGATTTGTGCTGAGCCACCACAAATAGTAGCCAACTTATCCCAAATTTCTTTAGTTGTATTGCATGATTTGACTTTGTTGAATAAGTTGTCATTGTCACCAATGGCTGTGTATAATGCATTCCGACCGACATTGTCTAGATTGGCTCGTCGACGCTCATCGGTGGACCATTCTTGTTTGGGCTTCTCCACATAACCGTCAGGTGTTTCTTCTGTGGCTTCGGGCGCTCTGGTGATAACTTTGTATATTTTGATTGGCCCATCTGAAATGATATCACACATTTCATCATCACATGAACACAAATAAGTAAACGCTTTGCCTTCCATGAATCATAATTTGACTCGGTCAACTTGGGAACTTTAGAGAATGCCATGAAAAATTTAAAGTAATTTTAAAGTGACTATATAAATTTTTTTTTTTTTTTTTAAAATGGATCTGAACAAGCAGTTACGCTTGGAAACGCTTAGGTTTCAACTTCAACTGCTCTGATACCACTTGTTGGTCCCAAGTGGTTTACGAAAGGGTCTAGAAGGGGGGGGGGTTGAATAGACCCTGAAGTCTTTTTCGACTTCAAAAATTTCGTATCACTTTGAAGTATTTGAACGCTCGGGAAGCTTTGAGCGCTGGGTGCGGCGCTTGAGAGATAATGACTTAAGCGCTAGTTTCAGGCGCTTGGAAGAAGTTAACTTAGACTTGGTGATTTCAACGCTTGCCAAAGTAGGGCAGAGTTTAGTCACTAAATCAGGGCTAGCATAGCGGAAATATTTTTATAGCTTAGCGTTCGTTTTAACCGATCAGTCGCTTATTAGTTTTAAATGTTTTTTCAAGATATAATATGATAGTATAATATAAGACAATAAAGCAGTAAATGACACAAGATATTTGTAAGGTTCACTGGGTGATGTAATCCTAGCTACGTCCTTCTTCTCCTTTTATCAGGGAGGTTTTCCACTATGATGATTATCGAAGGGTCACACAGAGACTTCTACAAAATAGAGGGAGATTGGATATGATCTCGGAACTCCTTGGTCACACAGATTTCAACTCCACTAAAGACCTTCTATCCCCTTGCTTCTTTCACTCAGAAATGTTGCAAGTTACGCTTGATCTCGGAGCTCCTTGGTCACACAGATTTCAGCTCCAATAGAGATCTTCTTCCACAAGCTTCTTTTACACAAAAATATTGCTTGTAAGTCAACAATCTTTCTCACTCAGATGAAAGGTGTTGATGGTTTTGGTCACGGGTTTGTTTGTTTTTGGAAAGTTCAAACAGCTTGGAGATATCTCAATAGTAGTGTAGGTTCTTCTTGAAAAGAGGTTTGAGATATGGGTGACTGTCTAGGAATGTATTTGAGAAAGCTTAAAGGGTTTCGGCTCTGGAGTGTATAAGCTCTTTCTCAAAAAAATTCAGCAACGTTTTGGACCCTTTTTCTTATTTTTTTACGTCCAGATGTTTTTCTGTATCTGTCTCTCTTTTGTCCCTTTTGCTGAAAAGGTTATTTATAGATTGTTATGAGATTTTGTACGTTGGACACGGTTGGAATCTCGTTTCCCTAAACATTCCATGAGTTCTGACAATCCTAACTTTGGGTATATTTAATTGGTTAGGCATGGTCTTGGTTTCATAAATCTGACAGTCTCGGTCAAAGATATGGCTTGCCCATAAGTTGTAGTGCTTATATTTTAATAGCACTTATCCGACTTTTGATGCATCTTGTCTTATTTCCGTTTGGGAATAATTTCCGTTGATTCATGCATCTTTGATAACTTTGGTTTGAATCTTCAGGTTACGCTTGGAGAACTAGGCGCTTGAGCCTTTGGAGTTTAGGCTTTTTGAAAGTAGCCTTCTTTGTTAATCAGACGCTTGAGAAAGGTGACAATCTTTGCCCGATTTTTTAGACGCTTGTCCTTTCACTTTATCTTTGATAGACTCACTCAGAATTCTATCATTGACTTAGTGTTAAGTACTTGGTCTAAGGTCCATAACAAATCTTGAGCGCTGAGTTCGTAACCCGGGATAGTCTTTTAGCGTTTGACGGACGCTTGAGACTAATCTTTATCTTTACTGTTTCTTCAGACGCTTGATCTTCAACTTCATCACTTGGTAGACTCACACAGAATTCTTCTAGTGATTTAGTATCACATTCTTAGTCTAAACTCTATAAAGATAAAAATACAAGCCTAGTATAAAAACACGAGCTTTCAGGCGCTTATACATTTGTTCTACGAAAGCTTTTATACTTTACATTTCTTGGGGTCTAACATGGGATCCTAATTGTCATCATCAAAACATCTAACATGAAATTCCTAACACCATTAAATGGAATCACAGTCAAATCTGGAACTTCCAGTGGTCTTGTAGTATAAGAGTAATCCTTAGAACCTGAGGTTCCATAAGATTTCTTATACACAATCGAACATGTCTCGATTTGTTACATGATTACTTAGATGATAGCAAATGGGCAAAATCAGACATGGGCTAATTGTGTATGAGGCACGTGAGAATAAAGATGGGATCTATCTCTAACATTAGACTTGTCAGTGAATCTCCTATGTTTACATAGTGAATCGACTTTAGGAATCTTCAGCCGAAGTATGATATCTAAAGAGGCATAGGGTTTCCTCGTTTGGATAGTCGAAGTCGATCTCACCGTATTTGGAAAACATAGTTATTGAATTAATAGAGCTTCGACCTTAGCCACTACTCTAGATTCAATCGGGAGATTAGATGGAGGGATCTTACTTATACAAGGATCAAGATCACGAAAGGCATATCTTTATGTTCGTCTTTATCTAGGTCTTTGTGACCCATTGCTAGACAGTAACCATGATTTGTAAGTGCCGAGAATTAATGTGGTGATTAATTCGAGGCTTGATTGAATCAAAGAAATGATTTAATCTAGTACTTTCTATTTTAAGAAAGTACACTACTTAACTCATGAGAGTCACTGCTTAAATGATGTGATTAATCAATTTGAGAAAATTGAGGAAATTAGGAAAGTCTAGTCCTTTCCTAATGTGGAATATTAATTAATTGAGGTGATTCAATTAATTCGACTATTTTAATTAATCTTATAGAATTAATTAAATTAATGGACCTAGTAGAGTCCAAGTATTTTATTTAGTTGGACTTGGCTCAAGTTAAATAAATAAGTCAATTGGAATAAGTGAATATAATTAAACGGGTTTTAATTATATGGGAATATTTAATTGATGGGTTTTAGCCCATAATCAAATATGGAGTCAAGAATTAATTCTTGGACTCCAATAAAAGAGGGTGGCTGATTTTTAAGCCTAAAAGGATGAGGGGGTCGAATTCTTGGTGAAGAAGAAAAGGGTTTTCTTCTTCTCCAAGTCTTGCAGTTGAATAAGGACTCTAGGGCTCCTATTCTATATATATGTGATTGCAAGACTAAAAACCCTAAGCTTCCCTAGAGAGGAAAATTCAAAACCCTAGCTGAAAATTAAGAGAGAATTTTCTTATCATCCATAAGCCCAAAAAAGGCCCCTCCCTTATTCCAACACGACATCATTTTGGTTCATGTGTTGAACTTAGCGATTCATATATTCCATCCCTTCACATAATCAAGCCTAGGTTTTAGACTTAGATCTATTTCGTTGGCTAGCACCAATAACGAAGTAGGTGATGACTTGAACGAGGTGTGGATACATCTTAGAGGTGCGATGTTTGGATCAATAAAACCGGGGATATGATAGATGGATGATTTCCTCCAAGGAATCATGTGGAATTGGACCACAT
Organism: Buddleja alternifolia; assembly: GCA_019426215.1. Lineage (NCBI taxonomy): Eukaryota > Viridiplantae > Streptophyta > Magnoliopsida > Lamiales > Scrophulariaceae > Buddleja > Buddleja alternifolia. The sequence goes on from CM033394.1 coordinate 23,819,542, forward strand.
GGTTGAAAAGATCAAATTGGTTGCTGCAAGAATATAATCGAAAAGGTAAAAATTCTCGCAACCTTCTTTATAGCATAATCGAGCACACCATTATTCCTGTTTCGGGTGGTTGTACGTCTAAATTTTAAATTCCGCTGCCACGAGCCACCCGGGGAATAGAACCCAACCCAACACCACTTGGGACCAACAAACATGAACGAGATTGAGTGTTTTATTAGCTGGGCTAATGGACAAACTCATGAACACTCAAGCACAAATGAAGCCCAAGGGAAAGGAAACTACCTTAGTTATTTCTACTATTGGGCCATCATAGCCCTTCCAGAAGAAGAAAGGCAAAAAGGCATTGGGAGTAAAAAAGGCCTCTGATGATATAAGAAAGAGTAAGGCCCCTAAACATATGGGCAATGTCCCAAAGGCAACAGACAAATGTATCCAATGTGGCGAGCTAGGTCACTGGAAACGAGATTGTCCTCAACTAAAAAATGATGGTGCCTCAACTATAGAACTTAATGTTATGGAGCTAATTGTTCTTTTATCGTCTTTTCATCTTCGTGGATCCTGGACTCTAGAGCTAGTCCTCACATTTGTGTTATGAATTAGGTGCTGAAGAAAAGTGGGAGGCTCAGAGAAAAGGAGGTAAAGATCAATGTAGGAAGCGGATATAGTGTTGCGGCTACCCACATTGGATCTACTAGCATTTATTTAATTTCTATACATGTTTTATTGTCAGACCATTGTCTCGTTTTGCCTAATGGGCTTAAAGATATTGTTTCAATTCCTGTATTTGTCAGGAAAGGATTTTTTTTTGGTTTGTGAATAGTTCATACGATATTTATTTTAGAAATAAATGAGTTGCCAATGCGTCTTTAATAAATGAATTATATTATCCAAATGTCCAAAATAAATACATTGTAAATATTATCACTAGAAAATGTGGAATGGAAAACTTAATCCTTAGACTAATTTGGCACCTAAGATTGGTCTTGCTGGAGAGCAAAGATTGCACGAGTTGGAGGAAAATGGATAATAGGTCCTGGTGGTCCCAAGTGACATACGAAAGGGTCTAGAAGGGGGGGTTTGAATAGACCGTGAAGTCTTTTTCGACTTCACAAATTTTCGTATCACTTTAGAAATTTGAACGCTTGGAAAGCTGAGCGCTTGGGTCAGACGCTTCAGAGTAGTTAACTTAGACTTAGTGATTTCAGCAGTTTACCAAAGTAGGGCAACGCTTAGATCGCTTAATCAGGGATAGCACAGCGGAAATGATTTTTAGCGTTCTTTTAGTTAAATTAATCGCTTTGCAATTTTATTTGTCTTTTTTAGAATAATATAATGTGATGAATATAAGGCAATAAAATATAAATGACACAATAATTTGTAAGGTTCACTGGGTGATGTAATCCCAGCTACGTCCTTCTTCTCCTATTTCACTTGGAGGAATTTACTATGATGATTATCAAAGAATCACACAGAAACTTCTATAAAATAGTAATGGATGAAAAATGATCTTGGGCTCCTTGATCACACAAACTTCAGAACCAATGAAGATCGTCTTCTTCAAGCTTCTCTCACTCAGAAATACTGCCTGAAAGGTTTCAACAACTTTTCTCACTCAGATGAAAGGTTGAGGTTTGTCACTAGGGTTTGTTTGTTTTAGAGAAGATCAAACAATTTGGAATATCTCAGTTGGAGTTTGAATTTCTTCTTTGGAAGATATTTGAGATATTTGTGACTGTCTGGAATGTAGATAGAAAGTTTGAAAGGTTTTGGCTATGGGGTTTCTAAGCTTTTTCCAAAAAGAATGTACGTAAGATTTTTGGCAATATTTTCTCGTATATTCTCGTTTTTATTTTGGTTTTCTGGAGCAAGGTATTTATAGGCAATTTCTTGGGATCTGTCCGTTGGACACATGTAGAAGCATGCCTGACACGACAAAATCCTAGCAAGAGAACTAGGTCGCGTAAGTAGTAAAGTGGATTTCTAAGTCCGGGGTTATCGTATCCGCAGGGACAACTATAATCTAAGTACCAAGACTACTATATTACTCAATTCTAAGTTAAATCGGTCGATAGAAAGGTTGATTAACTAATTAATAAATACTAGAAAATAAACTAAGGCAACGTCACACCAAATAAAGGGAGGAAACAATAGAGAGAAGCGATCAAGGCACATGGTTCAACCGATTATGCATTTAGATTGTGATTTAGGTTCTATTGGATTATTAGATTGATTTAGCTAAGGCGAAATTCCCTAACGTACGTACTACCCAATCTCTTGGCATAGCAACCCTACCCTTGGTAACGATTTCCTATATATCTCTATATGAAAACCCGATTAACGAGTATGCATTTAAGGTCTAGGAATTCCCCACGTGAATGGAAAGCCACCTAAAGAAACCGAGTCTATCTCTAGTCGGTTTAACTATAGGGTATTTAATGTTTATATCTTCCCTAGGTTATTATCTCTCGATCTCTAACCTAGGCATTTTATCAAACACTTGGTGATCAAGCAAATGTAGCATTGAGATCAAATATTGAATACATAGCTAAAACCAAAATTAATCCAATAAACACCAACAAATCAACAATCAAAATAACATAAACGGCCTATCCATGGCCTCAATCAAACAAGTTTAGCTCATATTCATGTCAAAAGTGCAAATATAAATCATACAAGTCATAGGAGATTTGAACAAATTCAAGAAACAAATATGTAAAAACTCCCTAATTCTTGTAGAGATGTGGATTTCTTGTTGAATTCTCCATGTTTTGACCTTTAATCTTCTCTTCTAAGCTCTCCCTCTCTCTATTTTCGTGTGGTTGCTGATATCCAAGGTGAGTTAGGGTAAAAAATGGCTAAAAGAGGTATTTATAGGCCAACACTGCCGCCTCGAACGCCGCGGCGTTCGCTACTGCTTGTGAACGCCGCGGCGTTCGCTTGTTGAAACAATCAAAATCAAGTTGATAAAAGGGGTAAAACTTGTGTAAAAATAACATATATCAGTGCCTTTCACGTGGCGCGTGATCATACCTAAAGTCCGACATTCCTGAAAATTCGCTGAATCCGATTGGACAGGAGCAGCTAAAACTCTGAAATTTCTGACAATCTGGTCAAAAGGTGGCTTGTCCACAAGTCACAGTAGCTTATCACATTTAATGCTCTTATCAGGCATTTAATGCATTTGAATTTATTTCCCGTTGAAAATAAATGTCCGTTGAATGATTGCATTTAAGTCCTTCATGACTTGAGGATTTATTTCAGGTGAATCTTACATCCATCGCTTGAGACAATTTGAGCGCTTGATCCATGTATCCTGAAATAGGTTCCTTTAGCGTTTGACGGACGCTAAGAGATAAATCTTCATCTCTGGTTGACTTCAGACGCTGGTCTTCAACTTCTTCTCTAATAGATTCACCTAGAATTCTACTAGCGATTCAGTTACTAAGACTTAGTCTAAAATTTACAAAGATAAAAATTACAAGCCTAAACAAAATTACAAACTTTCAAACGCTTAAACAATGATCTAAGGAAAACATAAACTTACATTTTATTTGGGGTCTAACAATGAATCCTATCTTGTCATCATCAAAACATCTAACATGAAATTTCCTAACAGGTCCATTGGGATTGGATCCCTATCCGACATGTGAATCTTGTCTTGAAGGCAAGATGACCAAATCTCCCTTCACCGGGCATTTTGAAAGGGCCACTAAATTCTTAAGTTTGATCTATACCGACATCTGTGGACCATTTAGAAAAATGGCACGCGGGGGTTTCCACTATTTCATAACCTTTATCGACAATCATTCTAGGTTTGGTTATGTGTAATTGACTACTTGATGAAGTACAAGCATGAATCTCTTGAAAGGTTCATCGAATTCAAGGCTTTAGTGAAAAATCAAACAGGGCATCGTATCAAGACACTGCGATCGAATCGTGGTGGTGAGTATATGAGTGCCGACTTTGACCAGTACTTGAGAGAAACATGGTATAGTGTTACAGTTCACTCCTCCGGCCACTCCATAGCTAAATGGGGGTAGCAGAGCGAAGGAATAGAACATTGTTAAACATTTTTCGTTCCAAGCTCAGCTAACTAACTCTACCCATTTCACTGTGGGAGCACGCATTTCTTGTAGCTGAATACATCTTAAACAGATGTCCCTCCAAATCAGTTCCTAAGACACCATATGAGATATGGCGTGGAAAGAAGCCTAATTTGAATTACATTAGAGTGTGGAGTTACCCTGCATATATAAAGAAGACCAAGATAGAGAAGATGGAGGTGAGGTCCCTAAAAGGACTATTCATTGGTTATCCTAAAGAATATGGGATATCTCTTTTACCTGTGCGATGATCATAGGATCATTGTGTTGGGATCGGTACAACCCCTAGGATGCCGACGCAGCGAAAAACATAGGCTATGTTTGGTTATGTTTTGGGATGATATTTTGGTGAAAATTTTATGGGGACACGTGCAATTTTGATGGGATAATGTTTGGTTATGTTTTGGGAATTGGTTTTTGAGTGATTTTTTGGTGAGATAGTGTTTGGTTTTGTTTTCAGAGGGAACATAAATTACTGTAGCTGTCAAATCATGTAAGTTTCTGTCTGTCAATAATTAAAAATTATAATATAATATTGAGATTGAAATAATTATTATATAGATAAATATATATGTATATATGTAAGTAATAGTAGTGTGTATATATATATATATATTAGTGTACATATATATGTGTAATAGTAGTAATAGTAGTTTATATAAAATTAAAAAAAAGTATATATATATATACACACACATATATATATATAAGTAATAATGTTAATAATAGTTGATATATAATTAAAAGAAAAGTATATATATTCATATATATATATATATATGTATCAGCGTGTGTGAGAGTGCGTGTAACAGTGTGCGTGTGTGACTGTGTGTGTAATTGTGTGTTTGTGTTTGCGTGTAATAGTGTGTGTGTGTGTGTGTGTTTGTGTGTGCGTGTAACAGTGTGTGTGTGTGTGTTTCTGTGTGTGTAATTGTGTGTGTTTGTGTGTGCGTGTAACAGTGTGTGTGTGTGTGTGTGTTTCTGTGTGTGTAATTGTGTGTGCGTGTAACAGTGTGTGTGTGTGCACTCAAACTTTGTGTGTGTGCGCGCACGTGGGAAAAGGGTGTGAGGGGGGTTGGGGGAGATTAGGGAAGACGATGAACAGTCTCCCCCCCCCCCCCCCCCCGTCTTCTTTTTTCTTTTTTTTGCTTTTTTTAATTTAATTTATAAAAAAATATTAATAAGTAATTGATTTTAAAAATTATTAAAATACAATCCTATTTTTAGATAATTAGGTCACTCCTACTACAAGTCAATTACCAAATCCAAACCAAAACCACGAAATAAGAAACCCTTGCTTCAAGTCACTATTCACGCTGTCAAATCCTTGTTGACCACGCTGTTGACTCGGTCAAACCCGAGTTGACGGTGGTCAAATTGCCTTTGACCGTCCCAAGACCTTCTTTTTTTTCCACATAATATACATTAAGAAAACATACACATATAAATATGGGTAACACACATGCATTTCTCGATCCACACACACAATCAAATCACAAATTTAGCAATGAGATAAATTATACACAGCCACACACATAAAAAATAATTAAAACTTAAAATAATATGTACAAATAACATATATATGTATATAAATATAGATATATATAAATCCAAATACTTTCACTATAACTAATTTGAAAAACAAAATTTGAAAGTTTTACTTTAGAAAACTCCACAAAGTTTAATCTATGTTTTATCAATACTATTTCTCATGATACAATTACAAACAAACAAACTTTTTTCTATTTTAAAGTTTAATGGTACACGGTCAAAGATATGACAAAACATTACAAAAAAAAAAAAGATACAGTCAAACAGAAGAGAAAGAGTGAGGAGAGGGGGATAAAGAGAGGAGAGAGAGATAGTGAATATTATGAGGAGAGAGAAAATTTTTGTATAAAAAATAGAGGAGAGAGAATGATGAGGGGACAAAGTGACAGAAAGATGAAAAATAATGATTATGTTTTTTTGAATGAAAAAAGTTGTATATTTTTGATGAAATATTGTGTGAAACAAACATTGTTTGGCGGGAATTTTAGACCAAATATGACTTGAAAACATAACCAAACATAGCCATAGATTTTAATAAAAAATCCGACATCCGCAAATTAGGGCTAGATAGACATGGTACCATCGGATTCAAAAACTAAAAGTGAGTTTTCTTGTGTTTACCTCTCCGGACGGATTTTAAGCAACTCTCTGCTGCACCTCTTCGGACGGATTTGCTCTAGCGCCCCAAGTGTTGCGCCTCTAACATGTATTCACATCCTAGCTCATACCCTCGATTATTTCCACCAGTGCTAGCCAAGAGAATATCAAATTTTGGCTCGTGAGAAAAAGGGTAGGAATTTATTTAGTGTTTTTTGTACTCAACTCATGAGTTGGAAGAATTTAGGAGAAAGAAAAAGGGGAGAGAATTAAAGAGAAAAGACTTTTGAGGAATTGAATCTCTTCGTTATCTTTTCAAAAAATGGAATACACATATATAGAGAGTCCACCAATGTGAACACATATACACATATACAAACCCCCTCTCTCATCCATGAGAGGCGTGTATTATGATATATATGTATATATATATACATATATATATATATAGTTTCCTTTCTATTTTAGTCTCTTCCTTAATTGGTTAGACACCATTCCAACTAACTAGATATTTTTGTATATTATCATCTCAAATATACCATATCTATCCACTATCTCCAATAATATAACCTTTCTAGTTAGTCAACCTAACCAATTAAAAGATCCTACTAAATATATTATAAGATACATATATATATATAAAGTTGGTGGACAAGATAAAAATCTCTCCACCAATTTCACATACACATACACACGTGCACGTGTATAATATATATATATATATATATATCATCAATTAATTAATTAGTCTTTTCCAATATTAAATTATAAGACCATTAATTAACACCATATAATAATTTCCTTTTCCCGATTAATTAAATCCATTTAATTAATCTCTCCATTAATTCCCAAAGAATTAACTAGACAATAGGTACTACACTAAGTTATGTGTGTGACTCATCAGGCTCATTAACAAGCGAGAAATAAGTCCTCCCATAGGCTAGATTAATTATTCTCAATAATTAACTACGCCTTGGATTAATTTCACCAATTAACCCAAGGCACCTATTGGTCGTGGATCAATGTCAAGCAATGTTGCCACGACTTCCTAAATGTCAACGATCAAAACCAAATCTAGCTAGGTTACGATCTTCATGTGAGTAAAATTCCTTCATCCCGTCTATAGTCTAGGGTATGGCGACGGTCGAACCCTAATAACCTTAGAAATTATGATTGTGTTATGACATCTAATAATTTGGTCTTCTATGTCGGGATCACCAATCCCTCTTAGAAAATAAATGCTTTGATCAAAGGCTTTCATCAATCATTTAGATTCTCACAACAACATAGGAAATGTCGGGTACTTGACCTTGGATGACTCCCTTGACGACTGTCACTTGTTCCGCTGTACTATCAGACTATACCCAACATACACGTCGTATGACTCTCCTAGAGTGCACGTGTATATCAAAGCCGTATGACATCTCAAGTCTAAGGACTAATCTCACACTACGAAACCCAAGGACTGTATGTTCGATTGCACCGACGAGGAAGCCTTGCGGGGTTGTTCAATTACACACTTCTCCTAAGTATGAATCTTCATGCGTATATTGACTCGCCGGCCATTAACAATGGAACATGTCAATCTCTAACAAGAGTTACACATATGAACAAGTCTTGACGAGGCCGATGATATCCCACATCTCATAGCCTCTACTTGGAACATGTTTTAGGATTACACTCTTTGAAAGCATTCCATAGGTATCCCGAATGCTCCACTAACCATATGTAATCCATGGGATATTTATCTGTACTAACATAAGTAAATGACAATAAAGAAGCATATATAAAAGAAAAATTCAATATATTTAAAAGAAACTGTCATAGTGTTTTACATATAAGATGGCAGAGCCTAAATAATGGCTTGCCGGACACATAACACTATCACATTCTGGCCTTACAGGAAACCTTACTCAAAGATGAATTCATTTGAAAAGGAAGAGCGGGCGGAAAGATTTTTCTGGAAGAACAAAATGAAGTGTCTGCAAAGACAACTGTTCAAGAAATCCAACCCGAACCCATAACGACACAGCCTTCTATGCATTGATCTAGTAGAGTATCTCAGCCGCCTGAGAGATATGGTTACCTGCTGCAAGATCAACATGATTTGCATGCTATAGCAGAGGAGAACCATGGAGATGATCCCTCTACCTATGATCAAGCAATGAAGGACATAGATTCTATGAAATGGCAAGAGGTTATGAAAGTGGAAATAGATTTGATGTATTTGAACCATGTTTAGACTCTAATAGATAAGCTCAAGTGTATAGTACCCATCGGGTACAAATGGATCTATACGAGAAAAAATGGTCCGGATGGCAAGGTCAATACCTATAAGGCTGGGCTAGTGGTGAAAGGGGACAGTTAAAAGGAGTGCATTGACTATGAGAAAACCTTTTCACCAGTAGCCTTGATCAAATCTATCAAATTCCACATGCAATAGTTACACATATGAATTATGAAATATGGCATATGGATGTGAAGACCGCGTTCTTTAATGGATTCCCCGTTGAGGATATTTATATGGAACAGCCCAAAGGTTTCACATGCCAAGAGGATTTTCATAAAGTGTGAAAACTGAATAGGTCCATATAAGGAGTTAAACATGCCTCTCATAGTTGGAATCTTTGATTTGATGAAGAAGTTAGGAGCTATGGTTTTATGAAAAATGAAGATGAACCTTGTGTCTATAAAAAGGTCAAAGGGAGCAAGATATCGTTCCTAGTCCTATATGTAGACGACATTCTACTAATAAGGGGATGATGTTGGCTCATTAACTATGGTCAAGACATAGCTTTCGGGCACATTCTCCATGAAAGACTTGGGAGAAGCTACTTATATCCTAGGAATTCAAATCTATAGAGATAGATCGAATAGGACCATAGGGCTCTCTCAAGCCCTCTACTTAGAGAAAGTCCTAAAAAGGTTTGAGATGGAGAAATCTAAGAAGTGGCCTTTGCCAATGAGACATTGCATTCATTTGTGCAAGAATATGAGTCCTTAAGTGAGAAAAATTGAAAGGAAATGAGTGTCATACCATACACATCTGCATCGGGTAGTCTTACTTATGAAATATTGTGTACAAGACCTGATCTTGCACATGTTGTGAGCGTAGTAAGTAGGTTTCAAGCAAACCCTTGCAAAGAACATTGAGCAGTCGTAAAAAGTATCCTGAAGTACTTGAAAAGGACTAAAGATATGGTACTCACGTATGGAAATGGAGAATTTAGAGTAGATGGTTTTACAGACTCAGACTTCCAATCTGATGTAGACAACCGTAAATCCACTTTTGGTTTTGTATTCACCCTCGATGATAGAGCTGTTACTTGAAAAAGTTCTAAGTAAAGCACAATAGCTGATTCCACAATAGAGGATGAATATGTGGTTGCCTCGGAGGCTGCCAAGAAAACTGTTTTGATAAAGAAGTTTGCGGGTGAACTTCAAGTGGTCCCTAGGATGAATCTCCCATTACCGTTATATTGTGGTAATAATGGAGCGATTGCACAAGCTAAGGAGCCAAGTTTTCACAACAAATCCAAACATATTGAGAGACGATATCATATTATCATAGAAATCGTTGGAAAAGGCAATGCATTCGTACAAAGAGTAGCCTCAGCATTTAACATGGCTGACCCACTCATCAAGCCATTACCACAAGCGGTGTTGGAACAGCATCTTGGGAAGATGGGTATTTGATACCAAAACGATTGGCATTGAGTGAAAGTGGGAGATTGATAGAATTATGTCCTCAATGTCAACGAGGATATAGACTATAACTAAGCTATAAGTTGTATTATGCACGTTCTTTTATTAATAAAGGCATTTGGTTTGTTCATATAAATCTAGATGGCATATAAAATGTTTTGAACGAACATATAGTCCTAGTGTACTAAGGCAAGTCTTCCACTCCTTATGGGATAAGGAGAGGGGCACTGGAAGAACCTAGTACTTAGACACTAATACGGGTTTGCAAGTCGGAAGATCTTGATTGGGCATCAATTGTTGAGATCGGTACAACCCCAGGGATGTCGGTGCAGCGGAAAGTATAGATTTTAATAAAAATCCAACATCCCCTAAACAAGGTTCGGCAGACAAGGTACCATCGGATTCAAAAACTAATTAAAAGATAAGTTTTATTAAGTTCACCTGTTGAAGAACTAATCAACAACTTTTTTTAAGCTACTCCCTGCTTCAAAATCCCAAGTGAGCTTGCCCTAGTGCCCCAAGTGTTGCGCCTCTAAGATGTCTCCACACCCTAGCTCGTACCCTTGATTATCTCCACCAATGCTAGCCAAAAGAATATTGAATAGTCGCTTATGAGTAAAGGGGTAGGAATATTTAAGTGTTCTTTGTACTCAACACATGAGTTGAAAGAATATTGGTGAAATAGTTCTTGAGAGAAAACCAAAGAGAAAAATGATGGAATTAAATCACGTATTTTACAAAAGAGGTAATACACATATATATAAAGTCCACCAGTGTGAAGACACACACGCATACACACCTTCTCTCTCCTCTAAGAGAAGCGTGTATATGTAATATATATATATATGTGTGTGTGTGTATTTTTTATCTCTTTCTCTTTTATTCTCTTCCTTAATTAGTTGGATATTTTTTCCAACTAACTAGATTTCCATATATTTGAAATCATTCCAAACATACTATATCTATTTAATATCTTTACAAGATATTTACATGTTAATTAGTCAACTAACTAACTAAAGAAATACATATATATATATATGTGTGTGTGTGTGTGAGTATATATCTATATTAACTTAGTGACCACGATAAAATCTCTCCACCAATTATATATACACACACGTGTACATATATATTTTATTTCTATCACTTATTAATTAATTAATTAGTCTTTCCCAATTTAATATTTCAATATTAAATTATAAGAATATTATTTAATTAATATCATATATTCCTTTTCCTCCGATTAATTAAATCCATGTAATTAATCTCTCCATTAATTAGCAAAGAATTAACTAGCCAATAGCTACTACACTAAGTTATGTGTGTTACCCCTCAGGCTCATTAACAAGCTAGCAATAAGTCCTCCAAGAGGCTAGATTAATTATTCATAATAATTAACTAGGCCTTGGATTAACTTCACCAACTAACGCAAGGCACCTATTGGTCATGGTTCGACGTCTAGAAACATCTCCACGACTTCCTAGATGTTAACGATGAAAAGCAAACCTATCTAGGGAACAATCTTCATGTGAGTAAAATCCCTTCATCAGTTTTTTGTCTATGGCCTAAGGTATGGTGAAGGTCAAACCCTAACAACCTTAGAAAACTATAGCTGTGTTGTGACATCTAATGATAAGTCTTCCAAGCAAGTGTTTTGCTATGTTTTTCGCTGAGTCGACTCATTCTACTCGAACGTCGCCTCTATCAATTATTTCTCTGAGAAGATGATATCATCTAAGGATGTGTTTGGATTTTTGGTACGACCTTGGCTCTTTTGCTAGAGTTATGGCTCCATTATTTTCATAGTACATAAGTACAGGACTATTAATGGATAGAACTATTTCCAATTCTAGGATAAACTTTCATATCAAAACAGCTTCCTTTGCTGCCTCAGCGGCTGCTATATACTCAGCTTCCTTGGTGGATTCAACTGTTGTCTCCATCTTAGAGCTTTTCCAGCTTACTGCATCTCCATTGAGTATAAACACATATCCTGATATCGATTTAAGATTATCTATGTCTGAATGAAAACTAGAGTCTGAATAACACTCCAGTTTCAATTTTCCTCCACTGTATACCATAAAGAGATCTTGAGTACTTCTTAAGTACTTCAGTATCTCTTTTACGGCAGCCCATTGGTCCAAACCTGGGTTACACTAGAAATGGCTTGTCACGCTAAGCGCATAAGCCATATCTGGTCTAGTACATAACATATCATACACAGTGGTTTTTATAGCCGAGGCATAGTGAACGATTGACATCTCCTCTCTTTCCTTAGGCATTTTAGGGGACATCGACGTGGAAAGAGAGATCCCATATCTCACTGGAATGAATCCTTCTTGGAATCTTCCATTTTGAATCTTTTCAGTACTCGTTCTATGTACTTAGATTGGGAGAGACCCAGCATCCTACTTTCTCTATCTCGATGTATTCTCATACCAAGAACATAGGATAGATATCCCATATCTTTCATGGAAAATTGGGTCGCAACCAACCCTTTATTGATTGTAACATTCCTACATCATTTCCAATAAGGAAAATATCATCAACATAGAGTACCAAAAAGCATATAGCTCACCCACTAACTTTTTTGTACACACACGGCTCATAACTGTTCATGATATAATCATAACCCTTTATAGTTTCATCAAATCTTAGATTCCAACTTCGGGAAGTTTGTTTCAGACCATAAATGGATCTTTGCAGCTTGCACACCATGTGCTCTCTCCCACTGAATGTGAAACCCTTAGGTTGTTCCATATAAATCTCTTCGTGAACTTTTCCATTGAGAAAAACCGTTTTCACATCCATCTGCCAAATCTCATAATCAAGAAAGGCAAATATGGCCAAAAGAATCCTAATGGATTTGGTCATTGAGACTGGCGAGAAAGTTTTCAATTTGTTACCTTTGAGTATAAATCTTCACCACCAAATGAGCCTTGAAGGTTCTAACATTTCCATCTATTCCCAACTTTCATTTGTATACCCACTTGCAACTAATGGCCTTAATGCCAGGTGGTGGGTCTACTAAAGTCCAAACCTTGTTGGAATACATGAACTCCATTTCAAATTTCATGGCTTCAAATCATTTTCCCGAGTCCTTATCGGATGTTGCCTCCTCATAGAACCTTAGATCTTCATCTAATTGGAGGCCCTCCTTCTTGCCTTTCAGCAAGAGACCATAATACCTCTCAGGTTGTCTCGGGACCCTTTCGAATCTTCTTGGAGGTGGAACTTGTGTACTTTCAGTTCCTAGTTCATTTTGAATTTCTTCCATTGCCAATGGTGTTTGTGTTTCTTGAGTTTCCTGAAGTTTTATCACCATATATAGCTATATTCTCGCTAAAGAGTTGCTTCTCTAGGAATATAGCATTCCTCGGAACAATTACCTTTTGTTCCAAGTTGTGATAAAAATAGTACCCTTAGGATTCCTCCGGGTAACCCACAAACTTACATGAGATAGGTCTAAAATCTAACTTATCTCCCACTTGTTGGTTGATATGAGCAGCGCTACCTCATATTCTAAAGTACTTGTATGAGGGCGATTTACCATGCCACATCTTATATGGCACTTCAGGAACACTCTTTGATGGCAACCTATTCAATAGGTAAGTCTTCGTCTCCAAGGCATAGACCCAAAAGAACATTGGTAAATCAGTGGACATCAACATTGATTGAACCATGTCCATCAATGTTCGATTCATTCGCTTAGACACACCATTTAATTTTGGCGTTCCAAGCAGTGTCCTTTGAGAAAGAATGTTGTTCTCTTTCAAATAATCTAAGAACTCACCGGATAGCTATTCTCCTCCTCAATAAAATCGAAGAGCCTTAATACTTTTAGCAGTTTGTTTCTCTACTTCATTTTTGAATTCTTTGAACTTATCAAAAGTTTCAGATCTGTATCTCATGAGATATAGATAACCATACCTAGAAAATTCATCAACAAAGGTTATGAAGTAAGAATAGTTCCTAATGCACTTACACTGAGCGGTCTACACACATCTGTATGAGTTAGCTCAAGTACATCCTTGACGTTCCATTTAGCCTCTCACAAGTCGGTAGTTCCTCTTCTTCATCAAGCTCAAGGAAACTTGACAACTTGCGAATCCTATCTTTAGGTGCATGACCAAGTCTAGCATGCCATATTTGTGTATTGGGTGGATCATTAGATTTACGCTTCCCTTTGTTTATGTATTGAATTTCAAGAGAATTAGTATGTGGGTAATATAAAGGTTGTTTTACATATATGCTCGAGTGATCAACTTTGAACCCAAAGACACTAAACAAAACCCATCATTTATTTTAAAACAAAAACCTTTCTTGTCCAAAACAGAAACCGAAATTAGGGTCTTAATAAATCCAAGAACATAATAAACATCCTTTAAAATAAACCTACTATTATTCTCAAGAACTAAGATGACATGTCCAACAGCCTTCGCAATGACAGAAGCTCAATTAGCCATTCTCAAGACCTTGTCCCCATCATCTAGTTCTCTGCTTCAAGTTAGCACCTGCAAATCATTGCATAGGTGAGTACCACAGTCGGTGTTAAACACCCAAGAAGCATGGTTAATTGACAAATTAACCTCAACAATAAGAATACCTTCATTATGGCAATTAAAGGATGCAGAACATGTTATGCCCTCTATGCCATTGAGGAATTAGATTTAAGAGGGCGTTTTATTTATATTGTATGAACATTATTATTGGTTAATAAAAGGCATTGAGTTTGTTCTTATAAATCTAATAGTGGCATTGAATGTATTGAACAACTAGGTCCTTAAGATCGAGGTGTACTCACCACTGCTTATTTGATAGGGATAATTGCAAAAAATCCCCCTGTGTTAATGCGAAATTGCAAGAAAAACACCTATGTTAACGAAATAGGCTAAATACCACCATGCGTATTCAAAAGTCTGCAAAAAGTCACTTTTTGTTAAAAAGATAGAAAGAAATATGTATTTTTTGGGTGAAACAACACTATCATACCTTTTATTTTGTTTGGAGAGTGTATATATGACAAAGAAGCATGTCATTAAAGGTTAAAAAACATGAAAAACACGCTCGTTTTTTTTTTTCAAAAAGTGACTTTTTGTAGACTTTTGAATAACACGTGGTGGTGTTTAGCCTATTTCATTAACATATGTGTTTTTTTGCAATTTCGCATTAACACAGGGGGATTTTTTGCAATTATCCTTATTTGATAAGTAAGAGCACTAGTGGAGTTAAGTGCTTGATCTTATAAAGACGGTTCGCGAGTCGAAGAATCTCAATTGGACATTTAGATTCGACTCGTATGACACTTGCTTTGACAAGGAAAGTGTTGTCTTACATTGATTGGATAGTGGGAGCTGGTGTCATGAATATGGTTAACAGAGTTAACATATTTGAACTCGACTCATTGTAATCCTATCATATGGATTTTTACTCAGTGACAGTCAGTGATGAGGATTACTGATATAATAGTATGAGTGAACTTTAGACCTTAGGAGTGATTTACATTGTGCTCGTACCATTGAATAAGTTATTAGAGTAGCTAGGCCCAATCACCCGTTGGTGGGTCGACCTTGAAGTACGATTCAATTGGTGCATTCGACAATGGGAAATGGACTACCAATAGGAGATTTATTGTCTCGAAAGTAAATGAGAAGCAACATGTACATCATAGGTGTAGTGAAATCAAAGTCTTTGGCCAAAGCATTAATGACCGACTTATATTGGATATGAAGGGCAGTTTGATAATTTTACATCAGTATGATTATTAAGTAGAGTATCAAGTTTTATGAGTTTGACGTTCCATGAATCTTGCTTGATCGGGCTGCGTCAGTGAAGAGTTTATACTCATATGGTATTTATAACATAAAGGCTCGTGATGAAATACTCATCTCGTACTTGATTGGGTTTCGGTATAGCTTCATGGATGGCTTGGTGATAACTATGTCCTTGGAATCCTCCCAATGCCAATCAAGATGAGCCTAGAGAGTCACGCTATGTAAAGATGATATAATAAAGGAGTTTTACTTATTGAAGGGTATTTTGGTAATTTCACTTGGAATGGAAATTATCAAAAGGGATAAGTATTGATTATAATAAATATATTTAATTCTTTTATTTAAATTAATAAAGTACTATTAAATAAAAAAAGAATAGTATTTAATTAATTACCAATTGGATTGAACTGAAAATTTTAATTAGATACTTAACGCTGGGTTTGGAGTAAGAAAAAGCCCAGTGCACCTATCCCCTAGGGCGTACACGGCCGCCGCCCACCCCCCTTTCTCCTTAGTTAAGGAGTAGTCTTTTATTTAAACACTAGGGGTTTAACTAAAACAATAACTCAAGTCAATTTTTCATCTTAGAGAGTGAAAAAGAGTAAAGCACAAATCCTTCCCCTTGCACATAAACCCTAAGGCAACCAACCCAGTCTGAGGTAGAAGAAGTCGAACTTTAAGATTGAAGGTCATCTTTCGCGGGATTATCTAGAGGATGGAACGATCCGTTGCTTCTCATCAAAAGGCTAGGCTTTTTGTTTTACATCGAAAGAGGAAATTAGATTACCACCTATTCTTGATATCCTTTTGTGATTCCGAAATTATCAAAAACCTGAATTGAATCCACGCTATGTGAATCAATTAAAAATTTTATTCGCTAGTTCGATTCACAACAGAACAATCCTTGCATTTGTGTTTCAATCCAGGGCAACGGGAGCAGTCAGTCTTTGGTGTCTTGTTTCCAAATGTCTCTTCTATATCCTTGATGATATCCTTGGCTAGTTTGATATTTCCATAAATCTCAATCATATTGTCTAACATCATAGACAATATGAAATGTTGAATGTAAGCCTCATCATCTATCTGCCTCATCCAGTACTCTAAAGCATGTGTCTGAGTCACAAGCCAAGATGGGATTCCCGCTTTGATTACATAATCAAGTTTCTCAGCCTTGAGGTATGCATCCAAAAATTGACGCCAAAAGGTGTAATTCAAGCCACTAAACTTGTTGGTTTCAAGAATCCTTAAACTTGTACTAACGATATCCATAATATTACTGTATTTAAGCGAACATGCGAAAAACAAACATTTAGCATTCAGTTCTAACATATATTCACATGCAATCAAGGAATTTTAAATATGCATGTGTACTCCTCCCACTATCTTTTCGAATCCCATCACTCCAATTGATGAAAACGGGAGATATGAAAAATTCCAGTGGGCTCGAGCTACCAAGTGTCCCATACCTCATTGCACAACTCACGAGATAATAGGTGGTAATAGATGACTGGGCACGACGGTCCCATCCACTTCACATGTGGTCCTCCAGATGTTTTGCCTCACATTTTGTGTACGTCATATGAACACGATGCAACCATACACTAATTTGTGTTTTTAGTCCAACCCATCAAATTCTCAAAGCATAACAGTAGCCAAGTGGTCCCACGGCTCATGGACGACTCCTTAGCGAAACTGAAACCTGTGTGCTCTTCTAATATAACATCATTGTTATATAGAATGCTTAAATGTGATATTAGTACGCTTAACTTGCCACCATTCCACGACTCATGAAACAATGATGACAAGCCTCACGCTATCCCCTCTCACATTTAGTGATGGAAGGCACTGGACCTAATCAAAGAGCTTTCGGGCCCCTGATTTTTCCATTTTTGGACATAATATTTATTAAAGGGGTTTTTCAAAACGAGGTCTCACCATTTTTCAATTATTCATCTTTCTTAGGTGATCATGCAAACAAGCATATCAAACAAAGCATAAGATAATAATCAACATCATACATAAAGTAGTAAATGTAATCTTAGTCGAGCCAATTCCTGAACACCCCTAGCCATCAAGGTGTCGACCAATCTAACCTAAGGACCCGGACCTTAGAGTAAGGTATTCAAGTCTTCATAAGCTTGAACACTTCCATCTCGGTCTTCATAATTAAAACTATTAAAACGACCTTTCCCTCTCAATTACAAGAAAAGAAAACATGGCACGCATACCTTAAACTATAACAACGACTAGTCTATCGCTCGACCTGAATCATCACATAATCGCATAAACATGCTATCATACAATACATGAATTAATGTTACCATCTCAAACAAGGATAATCAAATTAACTAATGGATCAAATGATTTAATTTCTAAAAATCCATTTTAGAAATCCACATGAAAAAGTCTTACCATTTTCAACTAACCTAAAAATAATTTCAAAACCCCAATTTTATTCAATCTCAAAAATAATAAAATTCCTATTTTATTTCAATTTCCAAAATTAAAGTAAAACCCTATTTTGAAATATTCCATTTTAGCACAAGCCTAAAATATGTTAATTTGAGATTCAAAAAAACTTAATTTTAATAAATCACAAATTAGGCTTGTAATTTAAATTAAATTACAAAATGACCCAAGGACTAAAATAGAAAAATATTTGGAAATAGAATAAATTACAATTTGACCCCTAGGTCAAATACACGGGCCGCCGAACCTTTCATCGAAAGACGGCGCACCGTCGAACAACAACAGCTGTTGCTGGTGGCGCATGCGCGCAGCGCCACTGCTGCTTGCGCAAGTGCCACGGCTGTGCGTCGATGTTCCGGCAGCACTGCCCGGTGAAGGCGGCCCCCCTTTTTTTTCAAACATAAAAATGCAGCCCTTTGATTTTCAGATTAATCCCAATCAACAGATCCAAAAATTAAACAGAAAATCCAACCAATTTCAATATTCAATTAAATAGATTTAACGCATATAAACACAAAAAGAATCTGAGCTATGTCAAACCTTGGCTCTGATACCACAATTGGGATCGTTACAACCCCAGGGATTCCAGTGCAGCGGAAAGTATAGATTTTAATAAAAATCCAAGATCCTCTAAACAAGGTTAGGTAGACATGGTACCGTCGGATTCAAAAATTAATCTAAAGATAAGCTTTCTCATGTTTACCTCTTGAAGAACTAATCAGAAACTTTCTTTTTAAACTACTCCCTGCTTCAAAATCCCAAACAAGCTTGCCCTAGCGCCCCAAGTGTTGCGCCTATGAGATGTATCCACACCTTAGCTCATACCCTCGATTATCTCCACCAGTGCTAGCCAAGAGAATATTGAATAGTGGCTTATGAGTAAAGGGGTAGGAATATTTTAAGTGTTTTACATACTCATTACATGAGTTGGAAGAATATTTGTGAAAGAGTTCTTGAGAGAAAACCAAAGAGAAAGAAGATGGAATTAAATCACTTAATTTTCAAAAGAGGTAATACACATATATATATATATATAGTCCACCCGTGTGAACACACACACACACATACACGCCTTCTCTCTCTTCTAAGAGAGGCGTGTATATAATATATATATATATATGTATATGTTTATATATTTTTATCTCTCTATTTTATTCTGTTCCTTAATTAATTGGATACTTTTTCCAACTAACTAGATATTTCCATATATTTGAAATCATTCCAAATATACTATATCTATTTAATATCTTTCCAAATATCTTTATAAGATCTTTCCATATTAATTAGTCAATTAACTAATTAAAAGATCCTAAAAAATAATTTATAAGATATACATACATACATACATACATACATACATATATATATATATATATATTAACTTGGTGAACAAGACAAAATCTCCCCACCGATTATACATACGCACACGTATACATATATATATATATAAATATTATTTCTTTCAATTATTAATTAATTAATTAGTCTTTCCCAATTTAACATTCAGATATTAAATTATAAGACTATTGTTTAATTAAGGGGTAATTGCATAAAAAACCCCTGTGTTATTTTGAAAATGCTTCAAAAACACCCGTATGTTAACGAATATGCTAATCACCCCCCCCCCCCCTATGTTCTTAAAAATTGTGCAAAAAGGTCAAATTCCATTAAAAAGCTAGCGTGTTTTTCATGTTTTTCATTCACTATTTATATACTCTTCATACAATATAAAAGGTAAATAGTGTTAATTCACCCAAAAAAACACATATTTTCTTCTATCTTTTTAATGAAATTTGGCTTTTTTCCATATTTTTTAAGAACCCAGATGGGTGATTAGCCTATTTCGTTAACACAGGAGGATTTTAGAATTTTCAAAATAACATAGGGGGTTTTATGCATTTAACCCTTAATTAATATGTTATATTCCTTTTCCCCCAATTAATTAAATCCATTTAATTAATCTCTCCATTAATTCACAAAGAATTGACTAGCCAATAGGTACTACACTAAGTTATGTGTGTGACTCCTCAGGCTCATTAACAAGCTAGTAATAAATCCTCCCCTAGGCTAGATTAATTATTCATAATAATTAACTAGCCTTGGATTAACTTCACCAATTAACCCAAGGCACTTATTGGTCAAGGTTCAACGTCTAGCAAAATCGCCACGACTTCCAAGATGTTAATGATGAATAGAAAACCTATCTCGGTAATGATCTTCATGTGAGTAAAATCCCTTTATCAGTTTCCCATTTATTATCTAGGGTATGGCGACGGTCAAACCCTAACAACCTTAGAAAACTATGTCTATATTGTGCTATTTAAGGATTCAGTCTTCCGAGCTGGGACCTCCAATCCCGCTTATAAGACAACCGCTTTGATCAAAGGCTTTTATCAATCATTTATTTAGATTCTCGCAACAGCATAGGAAATGCCAAGCACTTGACCCTAGATAAATCCCTTGACACCTGTCATCTGTTCCGCTATACTACCAGACTATACCCAATGTATGCCGCCATATGACTCTCCTGGAGTGCACGTTCACATCAAAGCATAGTGGGTAGTATCCTTGCCAAAGACATCTCAGGTTTAAGGATCAATCTCACATTACAAGATCCAAGGACTCCATGTTCGACAGAACCAACAAGGAATCCTTAGCAGGGGCGTTCAATTCTATACTCACCTAAGTATGAATCTTCATACATGTATTGGTCATACTAGCCATTGACAATGGAACACGTCAACCTCTTGTGAGAGTTACACGCACGAACAAGTCTTGGCAAGGCGCGTGACATCCCTCATCTCGCAGCCTCTATAACTTGGAACATGATTTAGGATTATGGTCTTTAAGAGCATTCCATTGGTATCCTGACCGCTCCCCTAACCATATGTAATCTATGGGATCTTTATCTATACTAACATACATAATCAACAATAAAAAAGCATACCATAAAAGAAACATTCATTATATTTAAAACAAGAGTGTCATAGTGTTTTACATATAAGATGGTTGAGCCTAAACAATGGCTCGCCGGGCACATAACATTATCATCAAGATCTACATAGACTTGCACAACATACTTTGATAAAGAGTGCCAGTTGAACACCATGGGATGGTGGGAGTTTGTGTTATGGATATATTGATGGGTTCAATATATTTGAATATGACTCGTAATAATCTAGTCACTTGGGTTTTACTCATTGACTGTAAATAATTGGATTATTGGTTATATTGGTAGACGTGGACCTTTGACCTAAGGAGTCATTGACGCGATGTGCTTGTGACTTTGAGTCTGTTACCAGAGTAGTGAGGTCCAATTTATCCTTTGGTGGGGCCCACCTCGAAGTGCGACTTTAATGGGCAAGTAGCAGTTGTGAAGTGACTGCCAAGATAGGATTCATTATCTAGGTAGTAAACGAGCACATATCCTATGCGATCATAGGTGAATGAAATGAAAGTCTTTGGCCAAAGCATTTAAACTAACTTGTGTGGGACACGGAGGGTAGTTTCATCCTTTCGAGTAACTATGATTCAAAACATAGTATAGAGTAATGTTAGTTTGACAACTTAACCCAAACCTTTGGCATTCTCCCATTGCCAATCAAGACAAACCTACAGAGTCACGCTTGTTAGGAATGTGCCCTCATATGCCAAGGAGAAAATAGATTAAGTGGACACTTCATTGTATTATACACCTAATCATAAATATAGAGAGGTGTTTTCTTTTGTTCTTATAAAACCTTCATGGCATTATAAGTAATAAGCAAATAACTAGTCCATGTGTCTCAAAGCAAGTCTCGCACTCCTTATAGGATAAGGAAAAGGGTACTGGAAGGACTTTGTACTTGAAAACTCAAAAGGGTTTGCAAGTCAAAGAATCTTAATTGGGCATTAAGATTCAAATAGAATTGTACGACACATGTTCTGACAAAAAGTGTCAGTCAAACACTATAGGATAGTGGGAGTTTGTGTAATAGATACATTAATGGAATCAATGTATTCGAACACGGTTCGCAGTAATCTGAATCGCATGGGTTTTTACTTGGTGACAGTCAGTGATTAAATTACTGACTATGATAGTATGCGTGTGCCTTTGACCTGAGGATTCATTGTCACAATGTGCTTGTAACGTTGGATCTGTTACTAGAGTAGTTAGGCCCAACTCACTCGTTAGTGGGGCTGACCTCGAAGTGTGATCCAATTGGGCAAGTCGCAGTTGTGAAGTGTGTTAGACTAGATGCCCAGCGCGCCAATTTTGGGCACCACTTTTTGTGTAATAAACTCTATGAGACAATCTTTTCTTATGAATAAAGTCAATTTTATTATAGCATTCTTTGTTCTACATTTTTATTATATGCTTAGAACGAAGTCCCTTGAATCACACATGACTGTGGGACATCATCGGACATCAGGAATGGCGATGATGGAATATGTCTCTAAGATTGTGATTTTTAAAGGTTCTAAGTCATTAATGAGTCTGTGAAGATGAGGGATAGTGACAAAGACCCAAAAGACTTGCTTGTGTACATTGTTCTTGGAGAACGTGCCTCGTTCCATGGGCATAGATGTACACGAGGGATCTCATTTTGGATAATGAGTGAGCTAAACAACCCCATCAAGAGTTAGTGTATATGCCCTCAAATTCCATAAAGAGGATAGATTTATAGGGCATTGAATTGTAACTAAACATTCTTATATTAATAAAAGGCTTATTCATGTTGTTTTCTTATAGGCATTTGTAAGGTATATTAAACAACGTCAAGTCCTTGATACTAAGGCAAAATTTCTACTCCCTATGGGTTAAGAAGAATGGTACTAGAACAGTTTGATCCTCAGTATCTAAAATAGTTCGCAAGTCGAAGAGAGTATTGACTGGACATCATTACCAGATACAGACATGTATGATATAAGTTTTGATACGAAAGTGCCAGTCAAACACTATGAGCATGTTAGTGGGAACTTATGTCATAGACACCTCAGTTAGACTGATGTTTTCAAACATGGCTCGCATCAGTTTTCTCACATGCAATGACAAAACTGATAAGTTGTGATAGGTACGCGTGAACCTTAGACCTGAGGAATGACGTTGAAGATGTGCTTGTGACATCAAGTATGTCATTAGATTAGTTAGATCCAATTCCCCCATTGGTAGGGTGGACCTCGAAGTGCGGCTTGATGGGCAAGTAGCAATCTTAACTGATTAGCTAAGTTCCTTATTTTTAGGAAACTCCTTAATAGAGTTTGCTTAGGATTAGATGAAAGTCAAATCTTGGAGATTTGATTTCATCTTAACTTCCAAGTAAACTAAACCTAGAAGTCTCTCTATAAATATGTGTGTTAAGAAAAACACATACACACACACACACACATTATTTTATGTAAAATTTTCATCCACCTCAAGAATGAAAAGAGAGAAATTTTGTCTTCTTATTTTCTCCAAAAAAACTCGCCCCTCACCTTAATTTTCTTGAGAAGGTTTTGCTCAAGTGTTGAGATTAACCTTTCACATATATCCCTACCATCATATATAATCTTAAATTAGATTAGATTAGTAGAATGTAATTAGATGATAGTCTATGTAATTGAAGACGAAGAAAGAAGACGAAGGCCAATTGAAGACTTGTATGCAGTGGCGATCCATTGTAATAGTTAGGTTATTTTTTATTTCCTAGAAGTCTAGCCCACTTTGGTTCAGTGGGTTGATTAGGTTAGGGCTCAAGGTGGTTCATCCTAATTTACTGCTTTGTGGATGGTTTATTTTTCTGTCTATATAAATGTGATGTGTTTGGAATGCATGCATAGGATAGAAAATTAAACAAGAAAAATTTAATCTGGTGAGACCAATATTTTATGCAATGCCTTCCTGAGAAAATATTAGGCCTATATGGAATTGAAATTGGATTTCTCTTCTATGCTTTCCATCATAAGTGAAAACATGTGAAACGTCATTGAGGCTAGGTGAATCACTCATATAATTTGGGATTAACTTAGTCGAGATAGGTTGTGATTGTCACTAAGCATAGAGATGATCTATGGGATCTAATCAGTCACTGTACACTCATAAAATTGGGGTAATGAACCAATAGGATTGACCATGGAATATTTGATGGGTTTGGCCTAACGTTGAGGTAGCATATTGGACACCCATATAATTGGGCCATATGTGAAAGACGAGGTCAAATAATCTTGAGAACCATCCAATGAGGTGGAAGGACGAGCGAGCCTACTATCAAAATGGATCAATCACACTCATATATTTGGGGTGAGTTGATTAATTTAAATAGATCTCAAGCCCGCTAAGGGAAATATTTTTTCCTCGAATTCTATCCAGAGGGTGGTGGGATTTAGAAATATAGTGGGAGCCTTGTACTGTTAGGTTAATGTCCTCAAATGCCACTAGAGGATTAGACAATGTAAGGACATTATTAAATTGTAATTGTTTCTTATTCTATGAATAAAAGGGAATTTAATTGTTTATTATGTTGGCATTTATATATGGTAATCATCTATAAGTCCATGAACACAAGAGTTGACTCTCTAAGGCACTAGAGGAGTTTAATACTTGTGTACTAAAATAGTCTGGAAATCAATAATTCTCAATTAGGCATTGGAAATCATGAAAACTTGTATGGTGTGAGTTTTGACAAGAAAGATGCCCGTCAATCACTAGGAAGTAGTGAAGAACTCATATCATAGGTGCAGTGATGGAGATAGTGGCACTCAGAAATGACTTGCATCTATTCTGTCACATGGGTTTTTACTCCTTGACAGTCAATGATAGAATTGATTAAATTGTAATAAACTTTAGACTTGAGGAATCGAGTTGAAGATATACTTCTGACATTAGGTTTGTCATTAGAGTAGTTAGACCCAATTCACCCTTTGGTGAGGTCAACCTCGAACTGCAACCTAATGGGCAAGTAGTAGTCTTAACTGACATCCAAAATGAGATTCGTTCACTCGAAAGTGAACGAGGAATTATCCTATGCATTTATATGTAAGTTAGATCTTAAAGCTTTTGACCAAAGCATTCACAGATCTACTCTTATTATAAATATAGCATAGAGTCAAGTTAGTGAGTTTGACCTAAAACCATGACTCTCACTTGACCGGGATAAGGAAATAAAGAGTTTGTATTCACACAGTATTTACAATAGGAATGATCCAATAATTTCATCTTATTTGGGTTACAATGTGGACCACATGACTGGCTAGGTGGAACCCAGATTCAATGGAATCCTCCCATTGCCAAATATAGATGAGCCTAAAGAGTCACGCTTAAAAAGGAAAAATCGATAGAAAATATGGAAAATTTCTTGTGGTAATATTTTAAGTATTGCATACTTAAAATTAATTAAATGGAATTAATTATTTGAAGAAATAAGTTAATTCATTTATAATTTAATTAATATATTATTTCTTGAAGAAATAAAATTAATTAAATATTCTCTCTATTATTTAATTAGATTAATTAATTTGATTAAATTAATTAATTAAATAAAGGATTGGACCGAGCTCAAATTGGTGCACCAAAAGGCACACCAAGACCAAGTGGGGCGGCCAAGTAGGCATCCACTATGGGCTTTTTAAGTCCAAGGTTATAACTTAAGTGATATAAATATATCACATTAGTTAATACCTATGTCATAAGTTTATTAAACACTTGAGCCACAAGAAAGAATTTCCTCCTCTCATTTGCTCCCCTAGCTGTCAGTCATAGCACCAAGAGGAAGGAGAATTTTTTCTGATTAAGGGTTTTCCAGCGAGACAATTTAGAGACAGCACTTTTGGATTGCTCGGATTATCAAGCAATCAGCCGGACTGTTTTGCTAAAGAGTTGAAGAAGACGAATTCGTGAGTTTCTTCAACCACTTTGCTACAACAGGTAAAATTTGAATATCCCTATCGTACATACGCATGATAAAACCCCGGGATTGATCCTTTATGGGAAAATCCAAATAAATTTTTAAAATACTGTTTCCACTGCGTTTGATAAATTTCCCTCAATAGTGGTATCAGAGCCAATCGCGGGGTTTGGCGTATGTAATTTACATGTAAATATGTGATTAGATGCATGATTTACAATTTTTTGCGATGCATGATTAATTATGTGGATTTTGCGTTTTTAAGTTCTTGAGGATTTTATTTATTTTTCGTTCGTTAGAAATTAATAAAAGTAAAGCTTTATGTAATTTTAATGTGATGAAAATAAAATTTCAAATTTCAGTACCGACCTGTCGTCGTAGTGGCAATGGGCACCGGCGGCTATAGGCACTGTTGTGCGCACACAATAGCGTGATGGGCTCATTGTGCGAGCCCATGTTTTCTCGACAGCCGCACAGCACGAACCATCGAGCTGAAAAATCTGGGCTCTCTGCGCAAGCCCAATTACAAAGCAGCTGGGTTGCCTTGCAATTGGGCCGTACGGCAAGCCCACCCGTGTGTTTTATAACACACGGGTCAAATTGACCTGACCTGGGTCGACCCATGGGTGACCCGAGGTCATTTATTAAATATATATTTATTTAGTTTTTGATTAAAATTGGATTTTAATGCAAAAATAAATAATATAGTTAATTTAATAAAAGGATTTTAATTTTATCTAATCTAATGTGAATTAAAGTTGGACTTTGAATTAAACTGGATTTTTCTAGTGTGAAATTAATTTCAAATGAACTTAGAGATTAATTTTTATTAAAATTAGATTTTAATATGAAATTAATTGAAGTTTATTAAAATTGAATTTTCTAATGGAATAAAATAAATTTAATTTCCTCGAGAATGTTAAAACAATGATTAAATTTGGAATTTAATTAGAAATTAACATATATGTTTTGCGTGTGTCGTGTGATATATCAAGTTTGACATGTTATGTGATGAGAGATATGATTCATGGACTTAGGCTCGTTTTTTCATTTGTATGTCTTTTCAATGGGTTGTAAAGGTCATTTTGAGCCTATTTTATTTTCTTTCTATAGAATTTTTGTATAGATTGCTTATATTAAAACATAATAGTTAGAAATAGACTAGGCCCAAAGGAAAAATCCAAGTCGAGCTAAGGATACAAGAAGGATTTTTAGAAGCTTTAGTGTAGTTTCTTTTAATTAGCGATTGAGACATTGGCTTGTCTAAATCTAGGATTAAAGTCCATGAATCGTGTGTTGTTAGCTTTCAAGGATTGCTTTCACTTATTTTTAATCCATGTTTGTATGCTTAGTATAAAATGGATTAATGTGCAAAGTGAGACCTAATAAATAATTTAAATTCTCCCACTTTGAAAATATTAAGTTAGTAAAGGGTACTAGGTCTCCTGTTGGTGGTCCCAAGTGGCATACGAAAGGGTCTAGAAAAGCGGGGGGTTGAATAGACCCTGAAGTCTTTTTCGACTTCAAAAATTCGTATCACTTTTAAAGATTAGAACGCTTAGAAAGCTGGGCGCTTGGGTCAGACGCTTCAGTAAAGATAACTTAGACTTAGTGATTTCATCAATTTACCAAAGTAGGGTAACGCTTAGATCGCTTAATCAGGGTTAGCACAGCGGAAATGATTTTAAAGCTTTAGCGTTCGTTTTGGTTAAATAGTCGCTTAGCAGATTAACTTGTCCTTTTCAGAATAGATAGAATAATATAAAACAAGACAATAATAAAAGTAAATGACACAAGATATATAAGGTTCACTGGGTGATGTAATCCCCGCTGCGTCCTTTTTCTCCTTTTTCACTTGGAGGGAATTTACTAAGATGATTATCAAAGAATCACACAGAATCTTCTACAAGATAGTAAATAGGTTAAAATGATCTCGGGCTTCTTGATCACACAGATTTCAGCACCAATGAAAATTGTCTTCTACAAGCTTCTCTCACTCAGAAATACAGCCTGTAAGGGGTTTCAACAGCTTTCTCACTCAGATGAAAGGTTGAGGGTTTTATCACAAAGGTTTGTTTGTTTTTGGAAAGATCAAACAACTTGGAATATCTCAGTAAGAACTTAGGTTTCTCCTTTGAAAGATGTTTGAGATATTTGTGACTGTATGGAATGTATGTAAAAGCTTGAAAGATTTTGGCTATGGATTTTCTAAGCTTTTTCTCAGCAAATTTTTTTGTGCATGTACGTATATCTCTATCTCTCTGTATTTCTATATTTTTTAGGGTTTGCTGGAAGGAGGTATTTATAGGCAATTCTAGGGATCTGTCCATTGGACACATGTGAGAGTGTGCCTTTCACGCGGCGCGTGATTATACCTTTTCTCTGACATTCCTGAATTCCTGCTGGTTACGATTGGACAAGAGCAGCTATAAACTCTGAAATTCTGACAATCTAGTCAAAAGGTGGCTTATCCACAAGTCATATTGGCTTATCACGTACAATGCTCTTATCAAGCATTTAATGCATTTGAATTTATTTTCCGTTTGAAATAAATGTCCGTTGAATGATTGCATTTAAGTCCTTCATGACTTAAGAATTTATTTCAGGTGAATTTGATTCTGATCGCTAAAGTGCTTTGAGCACTTGATCCATAAATCTTGAAATAGTCCTTTAGCGTTTGACAGACACTAAGGATAAATCTTCATCTTCTTTTGACTTCAGACGCTGATCTTCAACTTCATCTCTAATAGGCTCACCTAGAATTCTATTAGCGATTCGGTATCTAATACTGAGTCTAAAATCTACAAAGATAAAAATTACAAGCCTAACAAAATTATTTTCTTTCAAATGCTTATACAATTGATCTATGAAACATAAACTTACATTATATTTTGGGGTCTAACATAAAATCCTATCTTGTCATCATCAAAACATCTAACATGAAATTTCCTGACACCTGTCCTCCACTGAACTTAGGAGAAATTAAATGATGTTTAATATATAATATCATCCCTAAGCAATGGGGGTTATATATGTTAGGTTTTGCGAAAAATCAAATAAACGCAGCTGAAAGATTTCAAAAATTTAATTTAAAAACCAAAGTTTAAATTCTTTGATCGCATATTCAAATCTATAATTTCGCATAACGAATAACTACTTACCCGTTGAAGCGAAGTGGTTGGAGAATCCGATTCCTCCCCAAAAACTCGAATTGATGAAGTCTCGATTTCTTCAATCCTCGTGTAATCTTCAATTCTTGAATTCGTTGACTTTCTTGAATTTGATCCCAACAACGAAATTATGCTGTCTCTAAATTATCACGCACGGATTGATTGACGAAAAATTCTCACTTTTTCCTCTAGGGGGCGACGGCTAGTATAGAGAGAGGGAGGAGGATTTTCTTTTTCTTTTTTCGGAGAGTTATGAAAGTCTATGTCTTGTTTTTAGGTTAAAGAATCTTTTTATGTCTCTTGACTTATTGATCAAGACAAACAAAAGATACCTTGTATGGTGGGCATCCTTATGGACGCCCAACATGACCTAATAAGCGTCCTCTTGGAATCCCAATACTATTCTCGGGGCTTCTTTCGTTTTAATTAATTATCTATTTAATTAATAATTTATTATATCCAATAAATTAATTAATTAATTAATTAATCAAATAAATTAGATAAATTAATTCATTAATTTATTTCCAAAGGAAATTAACTAGAAATTATCTTATTCTTATAATTAATTATTTCATCCAATGAACAATTAATTATTTAATTTATCCAATAAATTAAAACTCCTAGAAGAAAAATAGAAACTCATTTTTTCATTTTTCTTTATCAATCCTTTAGCCCGACTCTTTAGGTTCATTTCGTTTGGCAATGAGAGCAAACCAAAGGAAGTGGGTAACACTTAGCCAGTTACGTGGCCCACTTCATAGTCCAAACGAAATCGAATGATTGGATCATTCCACAACCTTCCAATCGTAAATACCATATAAGTATAACCCTTCGTTCACGTACCCCAGTCAAGTGAGAGTCATGGTTATGTCAAACTCACTGGACTTGACCATATGTATTAATTATAATAATACGAGACCATTGAAGTCCATTTAGTTCCTCGCACAATCCTCTCTTTCGCTTTGGCCAAAGACTTTGATCTCTATTTATCTATAATCACATAGGGTACTTTCTCACTCACTTATGAGAAAACAAATCTCATATTAGATATCAGCTAAGACTACCACTTGCCCATCAAGTCGCATTTCGAGGTTGACCCCACCAACGGGCGAATTGGGTCTAACGACTCTAGAGAAATACTTGACATCAAAAGTGCATCTTCAGCCTGATACTTCAGGTTAAAGGTTCACTTATACCTATTACGCATGATCAGTTCTGTCATTGACATTCGCAGAGTGAAAACCCATGTGACAGAACTGATGCGAGTCATGTTCAAGCATATCAGTTCCACTGATGTGCCTACAATCTTAAGCTCTTACCATCCCATCGTACTTGACTGGCACTCCCATGTCAGAGCTAAGATTGTATAAGTGTTCTAAGTCTTTATTTATCCATTAAAGACTTCATTCTACTTTTGAACTTATTTTTAGTAATCAAGATCAATCTCTCTAGTGCCATTCTTCTTATCCTATAAAAAATAGAGGGATCACACTGAAAACATGGACAAAACATTTTACACTACTTTTAGATGCATATAAGATTTAAGTGAAAACTAAATGATGCCTTTATTAATAATATCAAAAACAAGTTTATTACAAGAAAGATGCCATGTCATTCTATCATCTATGGCATCTGAGGGCATAATCTTAACAATCTCCCACTTGCACACAATGCCACTCATTGTGGTATCTTATACCTATCCTTTCCAGGTGTCGGTCCAGAACAGCCTGAGGTAGTGGTTTGGTGAACGGGTCAGCTACATTGTTAGCTGGGGCTATTTTCTGCACTATTATCTCTCCTCTGCCAATGATCTCTCTTAGGATGTGAAATCTTCTCTCAATGTGTTTAGACCTGTTATGAGACCTTGGTTCCTTAGCATGTGTAATTGCTCCATTGTTATCATAATGAAGTGGTAAAGGGAGTTGTGTACTAGGGACTACTTCAAGTTCTCCAAGGAACTTTCTCAACCAAATAGAAGCTGCCACAAATTCTACTTCAGTGGTGGAATCCGCAGTTGTGCTTTGATTGGAACTTTTCCAAGACACCGCCCCATCATTAAGCGTGAAAACAAACCCTAAAGTGGATTTTCGATCATCAACATCAGACTAAAATCCTGAGTCAGTGTAACCTTCCATCTTCAGGTCTCCACCTCCATAGATGAG
This sequence comes from Buddleja alternifolia, assembly GCA_019426215.1. Classification (NCBI taxonomy): domain Eukaryota; kingdom Viridiplantae; phylum Streptophyta; class Magnoliopsida; order Lamiales; family Scrophulariaceae; genus Buddleja; species Buddleja alternifolia. The sequence goes on from CM033394.1 coordinate 23,850,938, forward strand.
AATCATATCCCCAGTTCTTTTGAGATACTTTAGGATATTCTTCACAGTTATCCAATGTTCCTTTCCCGGGTTTACCTAAAATCGACTCACCACACTTACAACATAGGCAATGTCAGGTCTTGTACACAACATTGCATACATCACGCTACCAACTACAGAAGCGTAGGGTATATTGCTCATATCCTTTCTATCTTCCTCACTTTGAGGGCATATAGATTTGGATAAGTGTACTCCATGCCTCATGGGAAGAAACCCTTTCTTAGAATTGTCCATCCTAAATCTTTTTAGGACCTTTTCTAAGTAAAAGTCTTAGGAGAGACCTATCATTCTATTCGTACTATCTCTATAGATATAAATTCCTAGAATGTATGTCACTTCACCCAAGTCTTTAATGGAAAACACACTCGAAAACCATTTCTTGACGGTGGTGAGCATTCCCACGTCATTTCCTATAAATTGAATGTCATCCTATAAATGAAAAGCTCTTAAAAACTCCCTAAATGGTGAATGATGATGGATCTTGAAGTTGAGCCTTCAATCCCCAAGCTCTTTTCCTTCCTCTAGTTTTCCCCTCCAAGAGTGATGAAGAATGGTGATGAATGGTGGAGAAATCAGATTAGGGGCTGCCCTCCTCTCCTCCAAGAATCTCAAATTGATAGTGAATGATGAAGAGTATGGGTTCCCCCTCCTTTTATAGCCAAAATTCCACTAAAGTATGCATTAAGAATTCCCATTAAAGTTCCCCAATGAGAATTCCACCTAAGGTGATGCTTAAAGTTTGGCTTTTAAGATTCCAACCAGCTAAAAAATGCTGAACTTTCGGCCCTTAAGAATTCCACCAAGCAAAACCATGTGAAAACTTCAACAAAACACATGCATCTGCCATTTTTTTGCTTTCCAGTGCAGTCTTAGTATTTTCCTCATAAAATTCTCCACAAATCTCCACATTGGATGATTAAAGTCCCCATGTGCAGATACAACATAGATCTACAACTTTCCAGAAGGACATTTTGTCCAATTCGGTCGCTAAGTATACCTAAATTACGTTTCAACATGGAGGTTGTTTCTGATTTGGCGCCCATAAAGTAAATCTACCAAGAAACACACTTATAACAACCCCTCAACACATGTGCTGAATTATGGCCAAAAGTGATTCTTACCCATCATATAATGCTGGAATTTAGGCTGAAAAGGAGTAACATTTGGACTATCCACGCCTAGGCATGACTAGGAGGGCGTTTGGGCGTATCCTGGCACATGTACTTCTCTGTTCGGCGCAACAAATGTATTTCCTTCATAACTCTCTCCACCGACCTCCGATTTGGATAATTGAAGTTCCCAAGTGAAGCTAACACAGAGATAAACAACTTTGTTGAAGGAGACATCCTCAAATTCGAACTCGAAATATGCATAAATTCTGTATTTGCGTGCATTATTCCTCTATTGTAGTGATTTTCCACCTTTACTCGATAAGCACACAAATTAAACGCAAATGTGGTATAAATCATGCATAAACCAATATAAATCCAATAAATATGAGGCTCTAAAACATGTAAATTCACACCCTATCACCTCTCAAGTTTACATACTTTATGGATATCGGTCTCAGATACAAAACCTTTTGGCTGTTACATATAGATGTCCTCTTCGAGGAATCCATTTAGAAAATCCGTTTTAACATCCATCTGCTACATCTCATAATCTAAGTATGCACTATGGATAACAGTGTTCGGATGGACTTTATCATGGCCATGGGCGAAAAGGTTTCTTGATAGTCAATTTCTTCTCTTTGACTATACCATTTTGCTACGAGTCAGGCTTTAAAGGTGTCAACCTTGTAGTTCCTACCTATCTTTATTTTGTAGATTCACTTATATCTTATAGGTTTGATACCTTCAGGACGATCTATCAAAGTCCAGACTTGGTTCGATTGCATAGAGTCCATCTCTATTTCCATTGCTTCTCGCCATCTTGAAGTGTCGACATCCACCATCACTTGATCATAGGTACAAGGATCATCTTCATGACCCTCTTGTACTACAGTGTGAAGCTCCAGCTCCCCCTACAATAGATACCAATACCCCTCAGGTTCATGTGGTATTCTACCAGATCTACGTGGTAGTTGTGTTACTATTGGCTCAAGCCTTGGTTCTTCTTCAAGGAAGTGGGCTTGTAGGGCCACAATGATTCTCCTATCATCATGTAGGTAAAAGAAGAATCCCGTGGAATCTTTAGGATAACCAATGAAACGTCCCATGAGGGATCTTGTCTCCAATTTATCCACTTTAGTCTTCTTGACATAAGCAGGATATCCCCAAATCTTAATGTGATTAAGACTTGGTTTCCTATTATTCCACATCTCATGCGGAGTTTTAGGAACGAATTTGGAGGGACATCTGTTCAATATATAAGCATCTGTAAGGAGCGCGTGTCCCCACAACAAAATGGGTAAATCAATGTAACTAAGCATGGAATGAACCATTTCCAACAGTGTTCGGTTCCTTCACTCGGCTACTCTATCTAGTTGAGGATTTGTTGGAGGAGTTAGTTGTAACAATATCCTTTGTTCTCTAAAGAATTCATCAAACTCGGCGCTCATATATTCTCCTCCACGATCCGATCGCAGAGTTTTTATATTTTGCCCAGTTTGATTTTCTAATAAAGCTTTGAATTCTTTAAACCTTTCAAAGGATTCAGACTTTTGCTTCATCAGATACACTAGACCATATCTTTAATGATCGTCTGTGAAAGTGATGAAGTAGTAGAAACCTCCACGAGCCATTTCTCCAAATGGTCCGCAAATGTCGGTATGCACTAATCCTAAGACTTGAGTGGCTCTTTCAAAAGTCCCGGTGAAAGGTGATCTAGCCATCTTGCCTAAGAGACATGATTCACATGTTGAATAGGGATCCGACCCTAGAGAGCTTAAAAGCCCATCTTCTTCCATTTTGTGGATCTTGTGCTCTCCAGCATGGCCTAGTTTAAGATGCCACTCGAGTCTTAAGTTAGCTACTTGCCTACCACATTTATTAGTTACGACATTCACATCAGATGAATTACAGACATTTAAATAATACAAACCATTAACTAAAAAAGCATTGCCAACTAATTTATTTCCATAATAAATGTCGCAATTCAATTTAGAAAAATAGAATGTATAACTAACCTTAACTAATATAAGAATGGATACAATGTTTTTAAGACCCTTGGGCAAAACTAAAACATCATTTGAAAACAATAAATGTCCAGAATTCAAATATAAAGAAGTAAATCCCATCCTAGTAGCTGCGACACTTCCCCACTGCCTACTTTGATCATCACTTCTTCTCGGCCCAACTTTCTACTTCTCTATAGATCCTATTCCAAACAACACACATGGGCACTACCCCCTGAGTCCAGAATTCATGAAGTATAAAAAAGAGTCATAGAACAATTAGTTTCAAAAACGAAAAGTTCCATACCTTTTGCGCCTTTGCCTAATTTAGGACAGTTTCTCTTCCAGTGGCCAAGCTCAGTGCACTCGAGACATCTGTCGGTCTTCTTAGGTCCTTTACTTTAATAAAACCCTTGAGCGTTTCACTTACCTTTTGAACATCCCCTTTGGCTCTTAGCTCGCTAGCCTGCTTCTTGTTTTTCTTCTTCTTAGAATTAGACTTTTTAGGTCCTGAAGAGATGACCAAGGCAGTTTCCACACTCTATCTCATTGCAGTTAAAGTTAACCACAAATTGGAAGAAAGAATCAGGAAGAGACTGCAAGATTAAGTCAGTTTGAAGGGTGGCGTTCATGGTGAAGTCGAGAGCTCCCAATTTCTCAATCATCGATATCATTTTGAGGACATGATCACCAACCTTCTCACTTTCTTTCATCTTGGCTCCGAAAAGCTTTTTTGATATCTCATATCGTGCATTTCGACTGTGCTCACCATGGAGTTCTACTAGGTGAGCTAGGATAGCTCTTGCAGTGAGCATCTTATCATGTGACCTTTGAAGTTCATTGGTCATAGATCCCTGCATGTATCCTCTCACCCGAATGTCGTCCTTGACCCATTTTTCATGGGCTTGGACCTCTTCCTCACTAGCATGTGTTTTAGTTGGAGCCGCCGGAATATCAGCGTCCAAGGTGTATCCCAGAGATTCCATATTGAGGACAATCCCCAAATTTCTAAGTCAGTCTACATAATTAGGTCCAGTAAGGGTATTCTTTTCAAATATAATATGTCATATTTGAGAGAGATAAACGAGAAAATAACTGCAGAAATAAACCAGATTAATTAGATTACTTGTGTTTGATTTAACCAAGAAAAATTAAGGACTTAAAATTTATCTTGGCTCCCACGGCATTTTTCGAATCCCACACTCCCATGTAAAAAACGGGCATCATCATTGGCATCGATTCCACAACGGGTATTGAGGTCCTCAGTTAATTAGATGGGTTGTGATGGTCCCAAGTGGCATACGAAAGGGTCTAGAAGGGGGGGGTTGAATAGACCCTGAAGTCTTTTTCGACTTCAAAAAGTTTCGTACTAAAAGATTTTTTTGGACGCTTGAAAAATTAGACGCTTGAAGTGTCTAACGCTTGACTTAAGCGTTCACTTAAGAATATTGGCGCTTTGGCGAAGCGTCTGATGAAGACTGTTTTTAGGAAGTTAACTTAGACTTCAAGATTTGAATACTTTGACCAAGTAGATTAAGCGTTCAGTTCTTTAATCAGTGTTAGCACAGCGGAATAATTTTTTAGTCTTCTCCTTGACAGCTTTAGCATCACAATAGGTTTCTTAGTTGCTTAGCTTTTGATTGTGTTTTACTTAATCAATTTATGCAATGATATGATAGATAAAAGAATTGACTGAAAAGTAAATGACACAATATTTGTAAGGTTCGTTGGGTGGTGTAATCCCAACTACGTCCTTCTTCTCCTCGAACACTTGGAGGCAATCCACTAAAATGATTCTCAAAGAATCACACAGAATCTTCTACAAATTAGGGTGAGATGGATGTCGATGACTTGAGCTCCTTGATCGCACAGATTTCTGCTCTAAATCACTTCAATCCCCTTGCTTCTTTCACCCAGAAATAATGCAAGTATCCAACTTCGACTTCACACAGATCGCGAGGCTTGGATAGGGATTTTTCTAAAAGAGTTTGTTTGATTTTGATGAAGTTCAAACAACTGGAATATCTTAGTAGTAGAGTCGTTTCTTCAAAAAGAATGTTTGAGATATTGGGTTGACTGTCTCAGGATTTGATGAAAAGCAAAGAGAATATTTTCTTGAGTATTCTAGCTTTTCTAAAAGTTTAAGGAATGAGACTTCAATGCAACAGCAATTTGGCTTGATAATTGTTCTATGTTTGGCTTGTTGTTGAAGTTCTATTTATAAGCATTCTTGAAAAAAGTGTCTGTTTCACACATGCAAGGGCACGTGTCTCTCACTTTCGCGAGTGAACAACTTTTGTCCTTTTTCCTGAAAATCTGCTGCACAAAAGTTGGTGTTGTAGTCTTTGAATAGTTGACAATCCAATAGGGTGGCTTCTCCGTACATCTGAAAGTGCTTATCACATTTAATGCTCTTATCAGCATTTAATGCATTTGAATTAAATGTCCGTTGGCATTTAATGCACTGAGAATATTTGCATTAAACTCCTTTCGATCTGACGCTTTATGAGAATGTTTGTCATTTGATAGACGCTTCATTCATGAGATGAAAGTTCCATTTAATCTGGAGGATTGTTTTACGTTTAGACGCTTGGAAAAGTCTTCAGACTTCATTTAGAACTGTAGACGCTTGAGACTTCAGTCTTCGTTACGTGACACCTCACTCAGAACATGTCAGGCGCTTAGAGTGAACTTCTTCAAACTTCATTCACTATTGATTTCTTGGACGCTTGGAGTCTTCAGATTTCGCAGTCTTGATAAGCTCACTCAGAAAGTATCAAACGCTTAATCTAACCGACTTCTTGATCTAAGAATGTCAAAAGTAAAAGATAAAATAAAGCCTATACATTTCTAATGTTCAAATGCTTATACAATGTATCTATGAAATTTAAGTGTACATAACTTTGGGGTCTAACAAGATTCCTAATTGTCATCATCAAAATCTTAACATGAAATTTCCTATCAATTTCCCCCTTTTTGATGATGGCAATACGCACTCTTTTATAGTTCAAGAGTTACGACAGTCAAAGTTAATAAGCGTTATGTTAGTAAGTTAGAGTTAGTTAAGCTTCAACGAGATGTTTCAGCTGAAAAATGTACTGTATATATATTCGGAGAATTCATACATTTTACAAACTGTGTAGAAACAAAAGAGAGGATTAAATTACAAAGAGCTATCATGATCTACTTTCTTCTGGTAAGATTTTGTCGTCTGATCATTTCTGTTCTGATGGCTTCTTCGATGAGATCTTGAAGGGTGATCATTATCTGATGATCTCTGTCAATTACGAAGCGATTTTCCCTTTTTCTCCTTGTTTCATACACTGTATGCCATCGATTGCATTCGGATGGATCAATACCCATACGCCTAAGCACTGCTCTGAACGCTTGAGATAAGTCTAAGAACTCCATTTCCACAGCCAAGTCTTGAGGAGTAGTAGGCTCTGGAAGTGGCGCTCGCTCCATCGGTATATTGAATTGTTCAAGTAACGCTTGAGATGGCACAGGTATATCTGCTCTGAAAGCGATAGGAGGAAAACTAGTTCTTCTACTAGGAATTCCCGTGGCGGCAACCCATGAAGGGTAATTGGATTTGGGCAAAGGAGGAGGAGGTGTCAAGAAGACAAATTCTTGTGGATTTTTCGGCTCTGGACGCTTCACTTCTTGACGCTTAGAACTTGATTGAGCTCTTGAACTTGCATGAGCTTTCCTCTTTTTCCCCTTATTGCCATCATCAGTCTTTACTGTAGTTTCAATCAGAATGGCAATTTGAGCAGCCATTTGGGCCATGGATGCAGCCAACGCATCAAATTTTGCTTCAAGAGATTCTTTCATAGCAATTTGATTAGCTGCAAGTCCATCGATCATCGTCTGCATACGAGAAAGAGCAGTATCTACGACAGCATCAACAGCTCCGCGCATGTGAGCAACTTGAGCGTTCATATTCTCCTTCTCGGTCTTAGCTAAGTCTTCCTTGATCCAGTGGAGAGATTCTGCATGATTGGACGCTTGAGCGTTCATTTCTTCCAACGCTTCGGTGAGGAGAGGCACAAATGTTTGAAGCACATTCGGAGAGGTAGCTGGTTGTTTAAATCTTGAAGTGTGCTTTAGTGACTCTATAGATGGTTGTTGAAAATCTGGATTGAAGACAGACAGATGGATTGCCATATCAGCAACCGCAGGAACAGATGAAGTTGAAGCGTCAGGCACAGCCTCTGGTTGAGACGCTTGAACTGGTTCCACTATTGGCGCTAAGGCAACTTCTGCATCAGATGTGGAAGGTAAAGAAGAAACAGTAGTTAGATGACTAAAGTCACAGAATCTGAAGTTGAGCCTTCCAAAATCTGAATCAGCAAACTCCGTTGATGAACTTTTGATTAACTCATTTACTCGAGAAATAAGAATGGTCGAGAAATCCCTTAGAGTGCAGATTGGAGTGTCCATTGCTATGACCCATCCTGGTCCTAAGATCTGGAGCATGTGGTTAACAAAGATCTTGCAACGAGGAGCCTTAATAAAGAATGGAGCATCGTCACGTGGAGTGAATGAGAAGCGTAGCACTCTATCTTTTGGCATCTCCAATGGACGCTCAGACTTTGATACATACATTGCCATGTATTCTTCAACGTAAGGCAAGGCTGCACGTGAGATGTTCGGATTTCTTTCGAGTAAAGAGAGTACATAGGTATAGTGTTCTATCATTTCCTGTCGGAAAGAGAAGAGCAATGGATACCCAAAAAGAGGTCTTATAATGGATCTATTTGGCTTCCTCAGGTTTGCAGTGAAGACGTTGTCGAAATCCCGTAAAGGAGGGAGCATCTTCAACATACTTCTAATGTTGTCTTCCTGCTGGCCAGGTGTAAGCGTCAAATCTGAAGTAGGCTTTGTTCCACTTGTTGACGCTTGGCCACAATAATTAATTGGCAAATCTGCGATCCTAGCCAACGCTTCACGCAGAAAGCGTTCAATTGGTTGACGGAAAGAGGGTAAGAGAGCAAGTGGCCCAACTCTTGCTTCTCGGCGCTGTAAGCAATATCGAGCAAACTGTCTTCTTTTATCTAGCATGCCGATTGTGAACAAGTGAGGTTTCTTGACCAGGTCTTCAAACTTGTAACGCTGGCCAACGTAGGTTTCACACCAGGTAACTTCATTCATGCAGAAGGTTGTGCCTGCATTCAGAATGGCACGAAAGCCTTCATGATGAATATCTCGGATGGCTTCAAAGCGATGCTTATCAGGTTGATAGTTTGCATTCAAGACGCTTTGTAAGAAGTAATCAGCCTCCTCTTGAATGAGAGCGTTTAGAGAGGCAGGACGCTCACCGATATAGGGACTTTTATTTGTCCACAATCTTAGTGGGTTTGGAAGACTCTGATTAGCAGCACTGTGCACAACTGAACGAAAGTGGGAATAACCTTCTTTGTTTAAAATTCCTCTTCAGGATCTAAAAGCTCCACAGGTAGACGCTCATAGGCTCTAATCTTGCAGTTTCTTGGAGCAAAACCTGAAGGCTTGCTGCGTCCCATATCCAGAAAGTAAGTTAAGTCCACATCCCCTTGTGGAATTCTATCAGTACCCCATTTTTCAAAAATCTGTATGGACGCTGGGGTAGGTGGTAGAGGATCTCCATTGGCCAGTGCCAAGTAGTACGCAAATTCGACGCTTGTGACTTCATTACTAAACAGCATTTCCACAAGAGCTCGATCTCTATCAATTATCGTGGCTAAATCATTTTCAGCGACGATGTAACATTCTTCATTATAGCCAGCTGGAATGAATTCTTCTTCAGGGACTGGAGGCATGAAATTGACAGAGTGATCAATAATTCTGGAGGGATCCATACTGAAGAAGTGTCTTGGCACATAAGAACGCTCTATTGATTTTGTAGCGTATTCAGCAATGCTCTGATCTTCTGAGATTGCCTCTGTTGTAATCAATGTTGTTGGTGGTGGGGGAGCTTCCTCTGAGATAGGTTCCTCAATGTCCAAAGTCATCATGCTTCTGACAGCATCTTTGGCAATGGCCACCACTTTAGTCAAATTGACATCCAGATGGACATCAGTTGACGCTTCAGCTGCAGCTGGAATAAGAGCTGAGAGAGAAATATCCTCTATAAGACCAGGATCTTCTACAGATGTAGGAATGAAATAGCTGTGGGAAGAAATAAACTTACCCTGAGAACTTGTCTCAACAGCAATACTTTGACCGCTTTGCTCAACAGTCTCAGGCTCTTCAGGAACAGGAGCAACTCGACGCTTGCTAGTCCTGGAACGCTCGAAAATTTTCTTTACGTTGACTCCTTCAACGAGCTTAGGCGGTGGAGCGGGAGGATCAACAGCTGGTTCTTCAAAGTCTATTTGTTTGATGATCCCTTCCAGCTTCCATCTTTTGAGAGGTAACTTGTCCTCAGCATCCTCATCGGTTTCCTCATCAACCTTTTGAGAGGAGGCGACAAATTGAACCTTGGGCTTTCTGGGAGCCCTCTTCTTTGTTGCAGCCGGACACTTCACAGCTTTTTCTGGCACTGGACGCTCCGCTTCTTTATCGGACGCTTGACGTACTTCCAGACGCTCAGACAGTGGTTTAGCAGCACCACCAATTTTGGAAGGATTGAAGAGATTATTCATAATCCTTTTTCCCAGCAACTTGGACTTATTCAATGGAAGTCCAGACGAGTATACACACTTTGATTTGTACAACAGGTCGCTTAGAACGAGTCCATAAGGTTTATTCGAGGCGCTTAGACTGTCCCGAAACCTTCCAAAGATGTACTCACTCCAGTTGATTTTGATGTTGAGGAGTATAGCAGTCATCATCTGAAATTGTACTGGGTTCACCTTATCAAAGGTTCCCACTCGGCATTCTATGATCTTGCTGCAGAAATCAACCAACAGCCGGTATTTAGACACCAGGTCTTTCTTTTCGAAGTATTGAGTATAGGGCACACCGTCGTACGCACTCATGGTTGTCCAGGCTTCCTTGATCTGTTTTAATGTAACGCAATCCAATGCCTCACCCTCATTTGGAAGATTGAAGTTCTGGGCAACGGTGGAAGCAGATAAGAGAAATTCCTTTGGAGACTCCTTCTTGAATAAAGAAATTAGACAAGAGATAGACTTCTTGTCCTCTGAAAGTTTAGCAGTCTTCCAAAAGTTATCGACTTCATTCGGAAACATATATGAGTATTGGGTCAAGAACGGTTTGAGCCCAGCTTTGACGACCATGTCCATCATGTCTGTTAGGTTGATCTGAGGTTGTTCATAGAGAAATTTCCAGTCGACAACAAGGCCTTCAGTAACCTTGATGGTAAGTTCAGCAGAAGTAGACGGAGGTTTCTTTGGTGCCATTTTTAGTGAAAGAAATGAACTGAGATTTTCTTTTGCTTTGAGAGAGAGAGAGAGAGAATAAATTTTGCAGATATGTTTGAGTAAAAGTGAAATATCTTTCTGCAGAAATTGTATTTTAAATGACACAGTAAAGAATTTTTAAAACTTGTGTTCTCTAGTCTCTGTAGGATTTAGACACGTGTAACGAGTTTTGAGTCTCAGCCATAAATTCATTAACTTCGGACGCGAGTTTTGTGTAATAGAGAGAAGTTACATTTGGTAATTCTCATATATAAAGATTTGACATCCGAGTTAAAAAAAAAATTTAAAACGTTTGGCATTTTCAGAGTATAATGCACGCGCCTGTTTGTACACTGACACGTACACAAACACGTACTATCTCTGAACCGTCATTTTAAAAAAGAAATTTTTGATTACCCGCCAGTTTGATGCGATAGAAGCGTGCGAGTAGAGTACAAAATAGACTTTTGAGTCTACCCACTACTTCGAAAGAAGTTTGTAAACTTTATGCATGGCTTGTAAAGAAAATATTTTTATATTAACAGTTGATTGGAATAGTTTCAATGCTTAACTTGATACCATTGGTTGGTATTCATTATAACTATTGTAATATAGACGCTTAAAGTCAAAAGTCCTTTTTATGTTTGAGCGTCCAATATTTTATGCAAAAATAATACTGAGCGTTGATGATCATGCATCTGAAAATTTTGATCATTGACGCTTACAGTTATGTTCAAGTATAATTTTAAGGTTCCCCCTAAAGTTGATAACTTGTACCATTTGTTTTGTTTTTCAAAGAAGGCTTTTAGACATAAATCAAGTGGATTCCCCCTAAATTATATGTCTAATAAAGTATGATGCTTGATGATTAAGCGTTTAAATCAATCATACCTAGTTCACTTCTCAGAGTGAGAAGACGTTGTTCATTGAGTGCTTTGGTGAAGATATCTGCCAATTGTTTGTCAGTTCCAATGAAGTGCATGGAGATATCTTTCTTTTGGACGTGGTCACGAAGGAAATGGTATTTAATGTCAATGTGTTTGGTTCTGGAATGAAGAACAGGGTTTTGAGTCATGGCTAGGGCATTTTGATTATCACAATGAATGGGGGTTGAACCTAAGATTATTCCGTAATCTCTGAGTTGTTGCCTCATCTATAATACTTGTGCACAACAACTTCCTGCAGCTACATACTCAGCTTCGGCTGTAGAGGTAGCTATGGATTGTTGTTTCTTGCTATGCCATGAAACTAACCTATCACCTAGAAATTGACAAGTACCACTAGTGCTTTTACGATCTATTTTGCAACCTGCAAAATCTGCATCTGAGTAACCAATTAGTTCAAAAGGAGAATCCCTAGGAAACCATAAGCCCACATTCTGTGTGCCTTTTAGGTATTTAAGGATCTTCTTGGCAGCAATTAAGTGTGACTCTTTAGGATCAGCTTGAAAACGTGCACACATGCATACCGAAAACATAATATCAGGTCTGGTGGCAGTAAGATAAAGAAGTGAACCGATGATACCTCTATAATTAGTAATATCAACTTTCTTTCCACTTTCATCTTTATGTAACTTAAGCGTTTGGCTCATTGGAATTTTTGAATATGATGCATTTTCCATACCAAATCTCTTAATCATATCTCGTGTATATTTAGCTTGGTTAATAAATATGCCATTAGGGAGTTGTTTAACTTGTAGTCCTAAGAAGAAAGTTAATTCACCCATCATGCTCATTTCAAATTGTTCTTGCATCATTTTCGAAAATTTCTCACACAGACGCTTGTTAGTAGAACCAAATATAATATCATCAACGTAAATTTGGACTAAGAGAATATCTTCGTTATTGGTAATTTTAAATAACGTTGTGTCAACGCTGCCTTTTGAAAAGCCTTTACCAATAAGAAAGATAGAGAGAGTGTCATACCATGCTCAGGGTGCTTACTTAAGCCCGTAAAGTGCTTTTTCTAGCTTGTAAACCATACCCTTACCATGATTGTTGATGAATCCTGGTGGTTGCTCCACATACACTTCTTCTTGGAGTTTACCATTCAGGAAGGCACTCTTCACGTCCATTTGATACACCATGAACTTTTTGAACGCTGCATACGCTAGAAACATGCAAATTGCTTCAAGACGAGCGACAGGAGCGTATGTCTCATCAAAGTCAATACCCTCCTCTTGGCAATATCCTTGAGCTACGAGTCTGGCCTTGTTTCTTATAACAATGCCGTTCTCATCCATCTTGTTTCTATATACCCATCTAGTTCCAATGACTCCTTGGTGAGTTGGTCTTGGTACTAGCATCCAACCTTATTTCGTTCGAACTGATTAAGTTCTTCTTGCATAGCTTCAATCCAACTTGGGTCGCTTAGCGCTTTATCCACTTTCTTAGGTTCCATTTGAGATAGAAAGCTTGCGAACATAGCCTCATTGAACGTAGCGGCTCTAGTCCTAACAAGTTCTTCAATAGCTCCAATAATCTGCTCAGGTGGATGATCACGCAGCCATAGTCTGTCTGGTTGGAAGGGCTTAAGAGGTTGAACAGGCGCTTGAGGAACATACGCTTGACTACCTTCTTGCGTAGGCGCTCCAAGTTCACAATTCCTTGTGTGCTCTTGATGATCATTCTCTTCATGATCATCAGCATTTCTTACATGATTATCTAGAGTAATCTCACTAGTAATCTTAGGAGGTGGTACTGAGATCTCATCATCGTCGTCAGTATCTTCATCAATAGTAATCTTAGACGCTTGATGACATAGATCTTTAACTCCTACATCATCTAAATTAACCTTACTCGGTTCTTGGTTAGCATCATCCAATTGCTCTAAAGTTTCATTGGGTAGCATCTTAAATCCGTTAAACTTTTCCTTGGCAATGGAAAGTTTGTTTTCTTTGATTTGAGCTGATCCACCGCAAATTGTAGCCAACTTATCCCATATTTCTTTAGTAGTTTTGCAAGACTTGATCTTGTTAAATAAGTTGTCATTATCACCAATAGCCGTATATAGAGCGTTACGACCAAATTAGCTCTTCGACGCTCATCTGGAGACCATTCTTGTTTTGGTTTCAAAATGTAACCATCGGGAGTTTCTTCCGTGGCTCCAGGAGCTCTTGTGATAACTTTGTATATTTTGATTGGCCCATCTGAAATAACATCACACATGTCATCATCACATGAACAGAGATATGTGAATGCTTTGACTTTCCATGTGTCAAAATTTGATTTAGTCAGTTTGGGAACTTTAGCAAATGCCATATCGAAAATTTTAAACGCAACTAGATTTTGAAAGAAAAGGATCGAAACAAGCAGTTATGCTTGGAAATTTTAAAATTTCAACTTTAACCGCTCTGATACCACTTGTTGGTCCCAAGTGGCATACGAAAGGGTCTAGAAGGGGGAGTTGAATAGACCCTGAAGTCTTTTTCGACTTCAAAAAGTTTCGTACTAAAAGATTTTTTTGGACGCTTGAAGTGTCTAACGCTTGACTTAAGCGTTCACTTAAAAATATTGGCGCTTTGGCGAAGCGTCTGATGAAGACTGTTTTTAGGAAGTTAACTTAGACTTCAAGATTTGAATACTTTGACCAAGTAGGTTAAGCGTTCAGTTCTTTAATCAGTGTTAGCACAGCGGGATAATTTTTTAGTGTTTTTAGGAAGTTAACTTAGACTTCAAGATTTGAATACTTTAATCAGTCTTAGCACAGCGGGATAATTTTTTAGTACTCTCCTTGACAGCTTTAGCGTCACAATAGGTTTCTTAGTTGCTTAGCTTTTGATTGTGTTTTACTTAATCAACTTATGCAATGATATGATAGATAAAAGAATTGACTGAAAAGTAAATGACACAATATTTGTAAGGTTCGTTGGGTGGTGTAATCTCAACTACGTCCTTCTTCTCCTCGAACACTTGGAGGCAATCCACTAAAATGATTCTCAAAGAATCACACAGAATCTTCTACAAATTAGGGAGAGATGGATGTCGATGACTTGAGCTCCTGGATCACACAGATTTCTACTCCAAATCACTTCAATCCCCTTGCTTCTTTCACCCAGAAATAATGCAAGTATCCAACTTCGACTTCACACAGATCGCGAGGCTTGGATAGGGGTTTTTCTAAAAGAGTTTGTTTGATTTTGATGAAGTTCAAACAACTGGAATATCTCAGTAGTAGAGTAGTTTCTTCAAAAAGAATGTTTGAGATATTGGGTTGACTGTCTCAGGATTTGATGAAAAGCAAAGAGAATATTTTCTTGAGTATTCTAGCTTTTCTGAAAGTTTAAGGAATGAGACTTCAATGCAACAGCAATTTGGCTTGATAATTGTTCTATGTTTGGCTTGTTGTTGAAGTTCTATTTATAGGCATTCTTGGAAAAAGTGTCCGTTTGACACATGCAAGGGCGCGTGTCTCTCACTTTCGCGAGTGAACAACTTTTGTCCTTTTTCCTGAAAATCTGATACACAAAAGTTGGTGTTGCAGTCTTTGAATAGTTGACAGTCCAATAGGGTGGCTTCTCCATACGTCTGAAAGTGCTTATCACATTTAATGCTCTTATCAGCATTTAATGCAATTTGAATTAAATGCCCATTGGCATTTAATGCACTGAGAATATTTGCATTAAACTCCTTTCGATCTGACGCTTTAGGAGAATGTTTGTCATTTGATAGACGCTTCATTCATGAGATGAAAGTTCCATTTAATCTGGAGGATTATTTAACGTTTAGACACTTGGAAAAGTCTTCAGACTTCATTTAGAAGTGTAGACGCTTGAGACTTCAGTCTTCGTTACTTGACACCTCACTCAGAACATGTCAGGTGCTTAGAGTGAACTTCTTCAAACTTCATTCACTATTGATTTCTTGGACGCTTGGAGTCTTCAGATTTTGCAGTCTTGATAAGCTCACTCAGAAAGTATTAAACGCTTAATCTAACCGACTTCTTGATCTAAAAATGTCAAAAGTAAAAGATAAAATAAAGCCTATACATTTCTAATGTTCAAATGCTTATACAATGTATCTATGAAATTTAAGCATACATAGCTTTGGGGTCTAACAAGATTCCTAATTGTCATCATCAAAATTTTAACATGAAATTTCCTATCAAGTTGCAACCTAACCAATTTTTGGCCCATTAATTAATTGAAGTGATGTCTAACATCAATTTATCCAATAACCGGTTTCGAAGCTCGTGAACTACCCAATTTCATTCCCACTAACTCCTATAATCTAACATTTGAATTTCACCTTGCAACCTAACCGGTTTCTGTGGTGAAATATGCTTCGATTAAGGCATTCCATGCACTTAATAAAATTTCTAATTTATTCCAATGCATAACCCCCATAATTGGAAAGCATTACACATTTGTAGTAATTTTAATTTTAATAAGCTTAGTGGAGAGCAAGGATCACACATCCTTTTCTAACTAGGTATTATTTATTTGGGAGAATTTAAATTGTCAAATGTTTGGTCTCCCTTTGCACGTTAATCAATTTATATAGCACAACTATGACATATTGAACATGCATAATTTATACTACTACTAATCATGCCTATCAATATAAACATGGAATTAAATAAATAAATCCATTTACACTCGATAATGGACTTTTCTACAGGATCCGAGCCAATGGGCCATCATAGAGAAAGGTAAAGTGAAAAACTAAACTTTATGGGCTTCAATAATTTTTAAATTAATTTTACTATAGCAACCCATAAAAAGAAAAAGTAAATCGAATATAACCTAAGTCCATGATCAGTGTTTCCATCACATAAGACATGCTCGCATCAATTCATACATGCTCGCAACATTTAATACATGCTCGCTATAATAAAACACTTATGCTGATTATATAAACTTTTAGTCCAACTAAAAAATCCTTTATTAAAATTCCCAACTTTTATATATTGTTTATTTCAATTAAAATCGTTCTAATCCTACTAGATGACTTAGATATACAAAATTATAAATTAAGTATATCTAGCTTTAATTAAAATAATATTAGTCCGACTAAAATAAATACATAAAATCATTAATTGGAAAAAAAATTATTTGATTAAAGAATTAATTATTAATCCTCCAAGAAATATAATTTATATTCTTTATTGAAATATTCAAGTAATTTCCAAGTTGAGGAAAAATTAATAATATTTAATCCATAAATTAATTATTAATCTCCAAGAAAAATAGTTAATTATTCTAATTAAATCTTTTATTCTAATTAATCTTATTGGGCTCGATTTCATCAAACCCAAGTTACCATCCTTTTGGTCTATTTGGATTTAATTCAATTTGGCTCAAATTAAATAATTAGAAAAAAAAACAGGCATGCATTGTTAAGTTTTATTAGGCTAGTTTTAATTTAAATACAAATCGCCAATCCAATGGCCCATTTGGAATTAATTATATTAAGCCCAAACTAATTAATAAGTCAAAATTAATTAAATTTCCAATTGGGCTTAATTTAAATTATACCGGGTCATCATCCTCTCGACCCACCCAGATAATTAAATTTACCCAAACCCAAATACCAATTTTGACCCAAAACATAACCCGTTTACCGACCCAGATCCAAGACCCAGTTCAGCGGGTAGTGTGTCGAAACACACGACCCGTCAGGCCATGTGGTCGTGTGGCCAGGCCGTGCAACAGCAGCACGCTGGGCACAGCGTGCGCGCGCGTGCTCAGCGCTGTGCGCTAACTATTCGGGGCTTTCGAGCCCCATTTTTCCTCGTTTCTTAATTTTTTTCTCATATAATAAAATTACCCAGATTTGCAATAAACATAAAAAATCAAAATCCATGCTTAAAACCATAAAAATGCAGATTTAATTAACACATAATTGCATGCTTCAAAAACACATATTATGCATATCATAAATCACACAAACATGATTAAATATGCGAATCAGAGATTGATTCTGATACCACTGTTGGGTTTTGCGAAAAATAAAATAAACACAGAGGAAGGATTTCAAAATTTTAATTTAAAACCCAAAGTTTAAATTCTTTGATCGCATATTCAAATCTACAATTTCGCGTAACGAATAACAACTTACCCGTTGAAGCGAAGTGGTTGGAGAATCCGATTCCTTCTCAAAAACACGATTTGATGAAGTTTCAATTTCTTCAATCCTCGTGTAATCTTCAATTCTTGAATTCGTTGACTTTCTTGAATTTGATCTGAACAACAAAATTACGTTGTCCCTAAATTATCACACATGGTGATTGAAGAAAAAATTCCACTTTTTTCTCTAGGGCGCGACGGCTAGTATTTAGATAGGGAAGAGGATTTTCTTCTTTTTTTTAAGGAGAGTTATGAAAGTCTACGACTTATTTTTAGGTCAAAGACTCCTTTTATATCTCATGACTTATTGACCAAGACAAACAAAAGACACCTTGTATGTTGGGCATCCTTATGGACGCCCAACATGACCTAATAGAGGACGCCCAATACTAGTTTCGGGGCTTCTTTTGTTTTAATTATTATCTATTTAATTAATAATTTATTATATCCAATAAATAAATCAATTAATTAAATAATCAAATTAATTTATTTCCAAAGGAAATTAACTAATAATTAATCTTATCCTTATAATTAATCATATCATCAAATTAAAAATTAATTATTTAATTTACCCAATAAATTAAAACTCCTAGAAGAAAAATAGAAACTCTTTTTTTTTTCTTTATCAATCCTTTCGCACGACTCTTTAGGTTCGTTTCGTTTGGAAATGAGAGGACTAAAGGAGGTGGGTAACACCCAGCCAGTCACGGGACCCACTTCATAGCCCAAACAAAATCGAATGATTGGATCATTCCACAACCTTTCAATCATAAATACCGTGTAAGTATAAACCTTTTGTTCACGTACCCCAGTCAAGTGAGAGTTATGGTTATGTCAAACTCACTAGACTTGACCATATCTATTAATTATATTAATACGATATCATTAAGATCGATTTAGTGCCTCGAACAATCGTCTCTTTTGCTTTGGCCAAAGACTTTGATATCTATTTATCTATAATCACATAGGGTACTTTCTCACTCACTTATGAGAGAACAAATCCCATATTAGATATCAGCTAAGACTACCACTTGCCCATCAAGTCACATTTCGAGGTTGACCCCACCAACTGGTGAATTGGGTCTAACTACTCTAGTGAAATACTTGACACCATAAGTGCATCTTTAGCCTGATACTTTAGGTCAAAGGTTCACTTATACCTATTACGTATAATCAATTCTGTCATTGACAGTCATAGAGTGAAAACCCATGTGACAGAATCGATGCGAGTCATGTTCGAGTATATCAGTTCTACTGATGTGTCTACAATCTTAAGTTCCAACCATCCCATGGTACTCAACTGACACTCCTATGTCAGAGCTAAGATTGTACAATTGTTCTAAGTCTTTATTTGTCCATTAAAGACTTCATTCTACTTGTGAACTTGATTTTAGTAATCAAGATCGATCTCTCTAGTGTCGATCTTCTTATCTCATAGAAAGTAGAGGGATCGCACTGAAAACATGGACACAACGTTTTACACTACTTATAGATACAGATAAGATTTAATTGAAAACTAAATGATGCCTTTATTAATAATATCAAAAATAAGTTCATTACAAGAATGATGCCTTATCATTCTATCCTCTATGGCATTTGAGAGCATAATCTTAACAATATATTGAAATATATTTTGAATTTTTCTAAGTGCATGAAATGTCATTAGTCAAAACAAATTTCACCCCACATACCAGCAAAATGTTGCAAGGTGAAATTCAATTGCTAGACTAATACATAGACAGTGGGTTGAACTTAAATTAATCTGAAATCAATAAAATGGTTAAAAGGTTGAGATTTAATGAATAATGGATAAAGGGATTGAATCATCCATTTGATAGGTTGATGTTGGACATCAATTTAATAGAATAATTAGGCCACATAACAGTAAAAGGTTGCAACCTACTAATCTAATTAAAGAAATCAATCACCACTACGAAGCCTTCCAATGATGACTTCCGAATTCCACAGTGGGAGTGTGGCTTTTTCGAAAAATGTAATGAAAGCCAAGTTTATTTTGAAAGTCTTTAATTTAAACTTGGAACAACAATTATAATAAAATCTAATAAGTCTTTTTACTTTTCTGCAGTTGTTAGCTTATTATCTCTCTCACTATGACTATCAACCCATTATCTATACTACTTGAAAAGAACACTTTGACTGGTCTAAAATATGTGGACTGGCTTCGAAATCTGAGGATAGTCCTCAATATGGAGTCATTGGGGTATGTATTGGATGCTGATATTCCAGCCGCACCCGCAAGGACGCATGCTAGTGAGGAGAAAGTTGCGGCTCATGAAAAATGGGTCAAAGACGACGTCGGGGTTCATGGGTACATGTCGGGCTCAATGATAAATAAGTTGCAGATCTCACGACAAAATGGTCTCGGCGAGGGCCA
This sequence comes from Buddleja alternifolia, assembly GCA_019426215.1. Lineage (NCBI taxonomy): Eukaryota > Viridiplantae > Streptophyta > Magnoliopsida > Lamiales > Scrophulariaceae > Buddleja > Buddleja alternifolia. Next base: position 23,870,899 of record CM033394.1, read on the forward strand.
TTTTAGCACACCTAGCGAAGCTCTATGGTGAGCTTAGTTGTACTGCTCGATATGAGATATCGAAAGAGCTCTTTGGAGCCAAGATGAAAGAAGGTGAAAAGTTGGGGATCATGTTCTTAAAATGATTTTGAAAATTGAGAGGTTGGAGATCCTCGACTTTAACATGGACCTGCAACTACAAACTGACTTCATCTTGCAGCCACTTCCAGACTCATTTGCCCAATTTGTGATGATCTTCATTTGCAATGAGATAGAATGCAATTTAGTTTGGTTCATGAACAAGCTTAATACTGCATAATCTCAAATGAAGCCAAAGGGGAAAAAGGCATTCTAAGTCATCACTTCTAAGTTAAAGAAGAAGAAAAAAAAGCAGAAGAAGAAGAAACTTACTAGCACTCTGGGTCCACAAGGTAAGATAGACAAAGTAAAGGGTAAAGCTCTAAAAGTGATGAAGAGCAAAAGGCCTAAAGAAATGGATAGGTGCCTTCACTGCGGTGAGCTAGGCCACTGGAGGAGGGAGTGTCCTAACTTTGGCAAAAGTGCAACAAATATGGAACTTTTTATTTTAGAAACCAATTGCTCTATAACTGTATTGTCCACTTCGTGGATACTTGATTCTGGAGCTAGTGCTCACGTTTGTGTAATGAATCAAGATCTAGAGTGAAGTAGGAAGCTGGAGCATGGAGAGGTGTTGATCAGTGTAGGCAGCGGGCTGTCGCGGCTTCTCGCATTGGATCAACTTTTATATGTTTATCATCTAGACATGTTTTAAATTTTGAGGATGTTTTAGTTTTGCCCAACGGGCTTAAGAACATTATTTCAACTCCTATGTTGGTTAGGAATAATTATGTATTTAATTTCATTGACAGTATTAGCAGCATTTTATTTAATGATAAAATTGTTGGCACTGCTACTTTAGTCAATAGCCTCTATTATTTAAACATGCAAAATGAATGTGTTGTAAATGTTATCTCAAAGAAGCGTGGTAGGCAATGACCTAACCTAAGCTTGAAGTGGCATCTTAGACTAGGCTATGCTAGCGAGCAAAAGATACACAAGATGGAGAAAGATGAGTTAATTGACCCATTGGGATTAGATCCCTATCCAACTTATGAGTCTTGCCTCAAAAGCAAAATGGGTAGATTCTCCCTTCATCGGGACTTTTGAAAGAGCCACCGAAGTATTAGGACTTATGCACACTGACGTTTGCGGACCATTTGGAGAAATGGCTCGTGGAGGTTTTCACTATTTTATTACTTTCACTGATGACCATTCAAGGTATGGTCTTGTGTATTTAATGAAATATAAGTCTGAATCATTTGAAAAGTTCAAAGAATTTAAAGCTTTAGTGGAAAATCAAACTAGACATCATATAAAAAACACTACGATCGAATCGTGGAGGTAAATACATGAGTGATGAGTTTGATGAGTTCCTAAAAAAATATGGGATAAAATTGCAACTCACATGACCAGCGACTCCACAACTAAATGGGGTAGCAGAGTGCAAAAATCGCGCGCTTTTGGACATGGTTCGATCTATGCTTAGCTACAACGATTTACCTATTTTCTTATGGGGACATGCACGCCTTACGGCTGTTCATATCTTGAATGGATGTCCTTCCATATCCATTCCTAAGACCCCATATGAGATATGGAGAAATAGGAAACCAAACCTTAAATACATTAAGGTTTGGGGATGCCCTGCCTACATCAAGAAGACAAAAGCAGAGAAATGGAAGTTAGGTCCCTTAAAGGCTGTTTTATCGATTTTCTTGAGGATTCCATGGGATACCTTTTCTACAGGTAAGATGATGAAAGATTCATTGTTGCATTGCAACCGTACTTTCTTGAAGATGAGTTTATTCAAGAAGGTGGTGCAGGTAGAAAGATTGTTCTTGATGAACAAGATGAAACATCTAAGGAGACAACTGTTCAAGAAACACATACTGAACCTATTGAAACATAACCAACATTGTGACAATTTGGTAGAGTACCACATCAACCTGATAAGTACTATGGGTACCTGCTACAAGAGGAACTGGGTGTCCACTGTATAGCAGTGGTAGTTCATGGGGACGACCCTTCTACTTATGATCAAGCAATGATGGACATCGACTCTGCAAAGTGGCAAGAAGCTATGCAAGCAGAGATAGACTCGATGCATTCCAACCGGTCTGGATTCTAGTAGATCATCCCTAGGGCATTGCACCTATAGGGTGCGAGTGGATCTACAAGAGAAAGATAGGTCCGGATGGAAAAGTTGACACATACAAGATAAGACTTATAGAAAAAGGTTATAGTCAAAAGGAAGAAATTGACTATCAAGAGACCTTTTCACATGTGGCAATGATCAAGTCTATTTGAATTTTGCTCGCAATAGCTGCACACTTGGATTATGAGATATAGTAGATGGATGTAAAGACGGCTTTTCTAAATTAATTCCTCAAATAGGATATCTATATGAATCAGCCAAAAGGCTTCACATTGGGTCTGGTATTCATAAGGTGTGTAAACATAAGAGATCCATTTATGGAGTTAAACAAGTCTCTAGGAGTTTAAATCTTCATTTTGATGAAGCTGTCAAAGGATTTGACTTTGTGAAAAACGAAGATGAACCATGTGTTTACAAGAAGGTTAGTGGGAGCAAAATCACTTTCCTAGTTTTATATGTGGATGACATTCTACTCATAGAAAATGACGTAGGAATGCTCACATCAGTCAAAACATGGCTTTCAAATACATTCTCCATGAAAGACTTACAAGAAGCAACCTATATTGTAAAAATTCGTATCTACAGAGATAGAACAAATATAATGCTAGGAATTTCCCAAGCCCTTTACTTAGAGAATGTACTAAAGAGATTTAGGATGGAAGACCCTAAGAAAAGTTTCTTGCCCATGAGACATGGGATGCACCTTTCAAAGTCAATGTCTCTTCAAAGTGTGGAAGATAGGAAAGAAATGAGTACAGTGCCCTATGCGTCTGTAGTGGGTATTTAGATGTATGCCATGTTATGCACATGGCTCGATGTAACCTACGCAGTAAGCGTGGTAAGTCATTTTTAGGCTAACCCGGGAAGAGAACACTGGACCGCTGTAAAAAAAAATCCTAAGTATCTGAAGAGAACTAAGGCTATGGTCCTAACATATGGACATGGAGATTTGAAGGTGGACGGATATACTGATTCAGATTTGCAATCTGATGTAGATGACCGAAAATCCACTTTAGGGTTTACATTCACACTCAATGGTAGAGCGGTAACTTGGAAAAGTTCCAAGCAAAGCACAACCGCTGATTCCACCACTGAAGCAAAATACATAGCAGCGTCTGAGGATGCTAAAGAGGGTGTTTGGATTAGGAAATTTCTTAGAAAACTTCAAGTGGTCCCTAGTGTAGAGCTGCCATTGCCACTTTATTGTGACAATAACGGGGCTATTGCACAAGCAAAGGAACCAAGGTCTCACAACAAATCCAAGCACATAGAGAGGAGATATCACATAATAAGAAAAATTGTTGGAAGAGGCAAGATAGTTGTTCAGAGATTAAATTCAGCAGACAATGACACTGACCATTGACCAAGCCTTTGACACAGGCAATGCTGGATCGACATCTTGAGAAGATGGGTATTAGATACCATAGTGATTGGCATTGAGTACAAGTGGGATATTTTTAGGTTAATGTCCTCAAATGCCACTAGAGGATTAGAGAATGTAAGGACATTATTAAATTGCAATTCTTTCTTATTCTATTAATATAAAGGCATTTAGTTGTCTACTATTATATTGGCATTTGTATATTGTAATCATCTATAACTCCATGAACACAAGTTGACTCTCTAAGGCACTAGAGGAGTTTAATACTTATGTACTAAAATAGTCTGCAAGTCAATGATTCTCAATTAGCATTGGAAATCAGGAAGACTTGTATGATGTGACTTTTGATGAGAAAGGTGTCCGTCAATCACTAGGAAGTAGTGAAGAACTCATATCATAGGTGCACTAATGGAGATAGTGGCACTCAAACATGACTCACATCGATTCTGTCACATGGGTTTTCACTCTTTGAAGTCAATGACAGAATTGGATTAAATTGTAATAGGTGTGTCTGAACGTTAGACTTGAAGAATCAAGTTGAACATATACTTTGACATTAGGTTTGTCACTAGAGTAGTTAGACCCAATTCACCCTTTGGTGGGGTCCACCTCGAATTGCAACCTAATGGGCAAGTAAGAGTCTTAATTGATATCCAAGATGGGATTCGTTCCCTCAAAAGTGAACAAGGAATTATCCTATGCATTTATAAGTAAGTTAGATCTTAAAGTCTTTGTCCAACGTGTTCACTGATCTAGACTTATTATAAATATAAGCATAAAATCAAGTTAGTGAGTTTGACCTGAAACCATGACTTTCACTTGACCAGGATAAGAAAACGAAGAGTTTGTGTTCACACGGTATTTTCAATAGAAAAGGTAAAATGATCCAATCATTTCATCTTATTTCGGTTATAATGTGGACCACATGACTGGCTAGGTGGAACCCACATTCAATGGAATCCTCCCATTGCCAAATATAGATGAACCTAAATAGTCACACTTAAAAAGGAAAAATTGATTAGAAAATATGGAATATTTCTTGTGGTCATATTTTAAATATTGGATACTTAAAATTAATTAAATGGAATTAATTATTTGATGAAATAAGTTAAATCATTTATAATATTTAAATATCCTATCTATTATTTAATTAGATTAATTAATTGGATTGAATTAATTAATTAAATAAAGGATTGGACCAAACTCAAATTGGTGCACCAAAAGGCACACGATGACCGAGTGGGGCAGCCGAGTAGGCGTCCACTATGGGATTTTTAAGCCCAGGGTTATAACTTAAGTGATATAAATATCACATTAGTTAAATCCTAGGTCATAAGTTTTATTAAACACTTGAGCCACAAGAAAGAATTTTCTCCTCTCCCTCTCTACCCTAGTCGTGGGTCATAGTACCAAGAAGAAGGAAAATTTTTCTGATTAAGGTTTTTTTTTTGCGAGACAATTTAGAGGCAGCACTTTTGGACTGCTTGGATTATCAAGCAATCAGCCGGACTATTTTGCGAAAGAGTTGAAGAAGATGAATTCGTGAGTTTCTCCAACCACTTCGCTACAACAGGTAAAGTTTAAATATCCCTATCGTACATATGTATGATAAAACCCTGAGATTGATCATGTTATGGGAAAATCCAAATAAAATTTTTAAATACTGTTTCCGATGCGTTTGGTTAATTCCCCCCCCCCCCCCAACATTCACAATTAAAAACCAAATCGTATAAGGACTTTATTTTAGAATGAATGCTAATATATCTGCCTCACTGAAACCTTTGTGGATTGAAAAATGTCTAATCCATTCAAGAATTTAATTGAAACAAAAAAATTAACTGGGCCCAACTTTGAGGATTGGCTTCGTAACATTATAATCATCCTCCAAAGTGAGAAAAGAGAATATATTATCTCAACCCCTGTCCAAGTTGAATCTGATGATAGTGCCTCGGCTGATGAGAAGTATGAGTATCAAACGTGGAAACAGGATGATATGCAAGTATGATACCTCATGTTGGCATGAATGTCAACACGTTGCAGAAGCAACATGAGGCGATTGAGAATGCATCATCGATCCCTTTACATTTAACTGAACTCTATGGAACTCGAACAAGGAGGGAATGGTATGTCGTTTCCAAGGAATTGTTTAAAACCCGGATGAAAGAAGAAGCCAATGTAAGCATGCACGTGCTTAAGATGATCGAGCTAATTGAGAAATTGGTTGGTCTAGGCGTGCCACTTGACAACGAGCTATCTGTGGATTTAATCCTTCAATCACTTCTAAGATCATATGACCAATATGTGGTCAACTTCAACATGAATCAAATGGAGGTTAGGCTTCCTGAGCTACAAAACATGTTGAAGACTATTGAGAGCACCGTTCGAAAGGATAAATCAGTGTTGTTTGTTGATGACTTGTCTCGACCGTTGGCCAAGAAAGGC